>JASAUF010000421.1:11238500-11949000 GCA_030180095.1 Magnolia changhungtana | reverse complement strand
TCCACTTCTCCACAACAACTCCTCCACGACTCTTTCTCTCTCTCTCTCTCTCTCTCTCTCTTTCTCTCTCTCTCTCTTTCCCACTTCTTTGTGGTACGGTTGCGGATGGGAACCCATCACCCATGATTGCCATCATCATGGTGGGACCCACTCCTCAATCTAAACCGTCCATTAAACTCCCAACCCACCAACTTACCTGACACCATTTTTACACCCTATTTCTCATGCCATCGAGAGAAAACCATAGAGAAAATCTGTGAGAAGAAAAAGAGAGCTCAGGAAAAGGGAGAGTATCCGTGAGGGTTCAATATCGAGTTTTGAGTTGATCAATCCAAGCTATTACACATAGAAATCAGCATCGCTTCAGATTATTTTCCTCCTATCACACAATTTTTCCACAACAGGTAGGTGATCATTCCCCATTGAAAAATTCATATATGTTGCCTTGTATAATCTAGACATTGAAATTTTTTTAAAAAAAACCAATGCAAATATATATATATATATATATTTTCCATTTAATATTATATAGTGGTGATAATGAATATTCATTATGTGAATATAGACATTATATCTTTCATATTTCCTTGTGAGTTAGATGCATCTTATGTGAATAATTATTTGTTTTATGCGATAATTCTTACGGGTGCTCTGCCCAGAGTCATTCCTAAAAGAATCGGCATGGGTGCTCTGCCCTAGGTGATTCCCTAAAAGGATCAGTACACACGGGTGCACTACCTTGAGCTTTTGTCCTTAAAAGGTTATACCGGTGCTCTGGCGATGGTCATACCTTGAAAAGATCAACACCGGTGCTCTGCCGTGGGTCATCCCTTCAAAGGATCAGCACACATGAGTGTTTTGCCCACTCCAAATCTTAACATTTTTAGAAAAGCTATGTTAAACAATTTATTCATTTCATATTCATGAATGTCAAATTATTTACTATGATTTTATATCCAATGTTCGTCTCATTTTGATTAATATGTCGAGATTAAATTTGGTAATATTTGTGAGATTTTCAACTCGGGATTGATGTGATCCTATTGAGTTGTCAACTCATTATGTTTTAACCATTTCAGGTTATGAATATTTTGAAGATGCAGGGTACTACTATTAGTAGTGGAGCATGAAATGTGGTTAAATGCACGTGGCATGTAATTCTACATAGGATAAATTTTATTTTATTTTAGAACTCTGAATGTAATAACGTTTAGCTTGATTTTCTTGATTCAAGTTAAGTTAAATAATTATGTGTCGATGTAATAAAAGAGTATGTAATTAGTTATCTTAATATGTATTTGGATTTTTAAGTTTTGGGTTATGGTGGGAGAAAATGAAATGCATATGAAATTGTCATAATTTATCTATTTATTTTAATTTTTTTATATAAGTCACGGGTCTAGAATTCGGGTCCTGGACACCCTATTCGGGTACTCGAATTTTGGGGCGTGACAGTACGAGTCGAGTTTCGGATCAAGTCGAGTCAATACCGAGTTGGATTTCGGGTCGAGTCAAGTCAAGTTACTAGGTGACTCGAACTCAACTCAGTTTGAGTTTAGATTGGACGAAGTCAACTCAATTTGGATCGATGTACCCACTCGGTTCGAATTGAGTCGGATGAGCCAAGTTTGTCGAGTCGAGTCGTCCCATGCCCAGCTCTAGTAATCCACCTAAATGAAAGTATGAAACCATGTTAAAACATTGAGATATTTTTACTTTGTTAAAACTTAATAAAACCAAATAACTTGGGTTTCCAAAAGCCTCTCCAAGGTCTATCCAAATCTCCATTGCAAGGTAAAACTTATGATCAAGCCGAGTGCAAGCTTGTGATGTGCCAAACAAGCAGGTCCAAGCCATCTGGAGATGGATGTGTCCCGCTTGAGCTTGAGCCTAAGCTCTGCCACCTATTTTGCACAAGATTTGAGTTGTTCATTAGGTTTTTCTCATTATGTATACGTTGTTAGATGGCTTCAATCCAACTGAGATCAAGGGTCTGTCGATGCCATCAATAGACCACTCAATGTCATCAGGAAAAAAAAAATCTCAATTACTCATTGGACAGTTTAGGAGTTGCTACTCAATGCCAGCGAAGGTAACTTCAATGTCATCAACTAGTCTTTGATGATTGTCGGTGCCATCGAAGGTCCCATCGACGGCGTGCACGAAACTGCATAAGTGCACGATTTGTTTCTAATTCCAGTTGTGATAGTACATATGTCGGTTGTAATAAGGATTATGGTATTCTAAGTGAATGTTAAGACGTTTTTAAGGTATTTGTTGAGTGTCAAATATTACATATTTTTCCCTATTTATATCTGGATTTTATAAACATGATAATGCTTAATTGGTATATTTATACATGTTTGCCTTGCAATGTGAATCTAAGAGCTTAGAATGAAAAGAATGTTAAAAGCATGAATTTAATGCTCAGGAATCACGAAGGCAATGGATGGATCTTAGGAAACCAAGATCGAAGATTTTAAGACCTCAAGAATTAAGGAAACCATGTGGAGAAGGAATGAAGTCGAAAGTACAAAGTGCAGAAATTAAGAGAACCGAACTTCACTGTCTATGACATTGAAGCCGGTGTTCAATGACATTGACCATCGGTCGATGACATCGAAGCATTACATGAAAACGAGTTTGGTTGCTGAAAAAATTAGATACATTCTCGATGACATCGAAGCCCTGTTCGATTGCTCAAAGACTAGTTCGATGACATCTAAGGCACTTCGATGACATCGAGATTTTTGAAGATTTCTGAAGCAACTCGCCGGAACACTCTAGACACATTTTCGTTGATCGAACACCCTTCAATGACATTGAAGGATTGTTCGATAACATCAATGAAGGTTCGATGACATGAAAAGTTACGCAATGCGAAAAAAGCATGACTTTCGGATACGACTTATGTTCGATGACATTGAAGGCGTTACGCGGAGTACGTAATTTTGAGGCAGTTTGCGAATTTTTCCCACTTGGTGCGAAAGTTGGAGTTCCACAACTATAAATATGAGTCCCTAGGATGTTCCAAATCATCTTCTAGGGTTTAGAAAAGGAGAGGAGGCCTAGGTGGAGCATCGACAACGTTCTTTTACTTCGATTTCTTCACGAGTTCTAGTTGATCTTTTTGTTTTTTTCTAGGATGTTAGTCTTGTTAGGCTAATCTCTAAGTTAAGGCTAAGGGATGAAACCTACAGTTTATTTTAATGTTTATCTTACTTTAATTTAAGTATATATGTGTTGAACTTCATTGATTTCTAGTTTGATTTGAGGAATATTTCCAGTTTTCTATAATTTATCGTGACTTCAATTACAGTAGATTTTGTGGAGGCTTTTGATATCTTCTTAATCTATTCGGAGTTGTAGAGATTGGTAAATCCTGTTATTCACCATCGTCTCTTGGGCATGTTAGGATGATAAAATCCCTTCCAATCAATGTAATGGATATTCATGTGTGAACTAATTCAATGAAAGTTCAGATTTTGTTCTAACTGCTCTATCATCCGATTGGATAGGATAGGACTTTGATTCCAATTGAGTTATCATTGAATTAAGTATATTGAATATTAAAATTTTTATAGGTGGATTCCTAGATCCTTAGTTTTTTTATCTTTATTATTTCAAAACATTATCCTAAATCGTTGGATTAAAAACCCAAACAAACCAAGTTAGACTTATATTAGTTCTAGACTGTGTTCCCCATTCCCTGTGGATTTAACCTTGTTCTCACCGAGTTATTACTACATCGCAGCCCTACACTTGGGTTGTGAACAGTATTCCAAAGCAAAGTTAGGATTTTGAGAATGAATTTTGGGATTGTTCAGATCAGTAGGTTCATCCATCTCTTGTAATATCGTTTAATAGTGAATTGCTTATCATTTCGTGCCATGGTTTTTTTCCATGAGAATTTTTTCATGTAAAAATCATTTGTTCTCTAAGTGTTTTGTTTGCGTTTAATTTCGTCTTATTTGATTGAATTCAGGTTTACTTCCATGCAATCCCCCATAAGTGGTATCTGAGCTAATGTTGGGGTTTTGAGTTCTAATTTGAATCATGTTGATGAAAGAGTCAAATGTAAAGTACGAAGTGAAGAAGTTTACTAGTAAAAAATAATTCTAAATTATTAAAAGTGAAGATGAACTTAGTTTAACAAGTATTACAACACACTCTCCTTGGTAAGGGAAAGCATTATGCATCTATGAATGATAAAGAGTGGGATGAACTTATGAGAGGGCTACAACCTCAGTCCGATTGTGTCTAGCAGACAACGTTCTCTACAATATTTCGAATCAAAAGACCGCCGTAGGGATATGGATGAAACTAAATAATTCATACATGAAGAAATCATTGGGCAACCGTTTGAATCTTTAGAAACAGTTATATAATCTTAAGATAATAGAGGGGTCTTATGTCAATGAACACATGAGCACTTTCAGTGAATTGTTATATAAACTGACGAACGCGGAGGTTAAGATCGAAGAGTAAGATCAAGTATTAATTCTTTTGAATTCTCTTTCATCATATTTTAAGAATCTAGTAGATGCGTTAATCCACAGTAGGGATGTCATCGATGTCGAGACTTTTATCTCAACTCTTCATGAGAAGCAGTTTAGAAAGAAAGACCGTGGCGAGGGTACCTCTACATTTGCATTGGTTGCCAAGGGAATGGATCATAAACGAGAGAAGGGGAATTCTTAATGTAGATCTAAATTGAAAGGGAATGGCAAGATGAAGTATTGGAATTTGTAATAACAGGGCACATGAAGAATGAATGTCAGAATCCTAAGGTATAGAAGGGAGAGAAGTTTGATAATATACCGAATGAGGTCAATACAACGCAATCTAGTGAGGAGGTGGATGGTGGTGGTGTCTTAACAGCATCCAAATTCGAGTATCTCAATAACGAGTGAGTTTTGGATATAGGGGGCTCATACCAAATGACTTTTCAATGAGATTGGTTCACCAGTTACATCTAGTGTGACGGTGGATAGGTGCTTTGGGCAATTAAATTGCTTGCAAGGTTGGTTGGTGTTGGTTAAGTGCGCATCAGGATGTTTGATGAGGTGAAGTGTATCCTAACAGAGGTGAGACACGTTCCAGACCTCAAGAAAAACCTTATCACTCTTAGGTCATTAGAAGCACTTGGGTGCAAATTCACAAGTTTTAATCGGGTCTTTAAAGTTTTTAAAGGGGCACGCGTAGTAATGAAAGCATAGTGGAGTGATAGCATTTACAAGTTGATCAGGAATACCATATCGGGTGGAGTTGTAATGTTTGTAGTATAGTCCACATTAGCATGTTTGTGGCATGCGCGTCTAGGTCACATGAGTGAGCACTGTATGAATGTACTTTCTAATCGTTCTCTTATTCTTATATTTAAAACCGCGGTATGAAGGAACTTTCTAATCGTTCTCTGATTTCTAGATTTAAAAGCGTTGATTTTCATATACGTGAGTATTATATATGTGTGTGAACGTTGGAAATTGGTGCCAACGTAGATTTATGTTTGTTTGTAGTGTAGTTGGGCTGATTTGCATTGTTGATGCAGTAGACTTGGAGTCGCCACTAGCCACTTAATTCAAAATCCCATAGTTGGTTAGAACCCGTGGAATATGTAAGGCCAGGGAATCCGAGGACTCTCTTGCCTTAAGTTGACTCCTGATCTATGATTCGGGATTCCGAGTAAGGGACCTCGGTTACAAAGATGGAAGGTGTTAGGCACCCTCTCTACCCATACAGATGTACGGTCTCTTCTTCGTGTGGTAATCTGATCTTAGGGGATAAAATGGTAGGATATGAAGTACTAAAAACGGATAAGGCAGATTCGAATTTCTGATATGGCAAGGTCGGGAATTTCGGCAAGTCGCAGAACATATGTCCAGAGAATGTCTAGAGAAGTTTTTTGAACAGATGTAATGATACTAAAATATTATAAAAAAGAGGACTAGGCTACCACGAGTTTCTAATGTGACAGGATCCGATGTTCTGGCAAGTCACAGAGCATACATTCAATGGCAACTTAGAGAAGCAGGGGGGTTGAGAAGGGAAGTAATGATGCGATTGATGAAGTATAAATGCTAATGATGATTGCATGATCTTTGGCTTGCACTTGAAATGGATTGGATGTTTGGATGCACCATGGTTAGGGATAATTGACCCAAGTAGGACTGTAAGTGTAAGAGGTGGTTGGAGGAGGCTAGAGGGAGTGCTAAAAAGATGGGAGCTTGAGAACTCAAGCACTCCCTCTTACTCTCTCTCTCTCTCTCTCTCTCTCTCTCTCTCTCTCCCTCCCTTTCTCTCTCTCTTGGTAATGGTTGTTGGTGGTGTTTCTTGGGTGTGTCTTGGTGTATGAAATGAAGAGAGTTGAAGGCTATTTATAACCTTACGGGATGACATTTTGGTAATTTTAGAGTTTATGGAGGGTAAATGCTAACAT
Source organism: Magnolia changhungtana (assembly GCA_030180095.1). NCBI lineage: Eukaryota > Viridiplantae > Streptophyta > Magnoliopsida > Magnoliales > Magnoliaceae > Magnolia > Magnolia changhungtana. The sequence continues at coordinate 11,942,561 of JASAUF010000421.1, read as the reverse complement.
GACAGCTTTTGATTGGTTGAGGGGAGGGTAATGCCACGTGGCACTTTCTTATAGGTTTTTAAGCTTTGGTAGGATGGTAAATAGGGTGAAACTTAGGGATAATTCTGTAGGAAAATTGACTTTTGGAGGGGAGACAACTGTATGCTTAGCGGGTGCACCTGTCGAAAGAGGGCGGTAATTCGATTACCGCCGGCAGTAGTCAGACTACCGCCCGGGTACGGTTGCTCTCATGGCTTGGCTGGGGGGCTATTTCGGGCCCTGAGGTCGGTCCGAAGCCTACTTTTGGATATGTGGCTCAAAATGGCTCAAAATTGACTTGGAAGTAGCTTGGGAATGGTTCGAGAAATGGATCAATTTTGGGCCTACTCTGCTTCAGATGATGGCTCGAGTTAAGTTAAGGTTTATGGTAATGTAATGGCTCAGGTTCGATTAAGGTTTGGATCAGGTTTGGGAAGTGGCTATTGTTTTTGGTAGGGCGTGGGGTTCAGGTTCAATTCCTGAGGATCATCCATGCCTTGTCAAGTTGCTAGCTTGGGTGGGGTGTCTACAATATGGTAAATAATTATGGCTAACTTTTAAGACCGGAAAGCACGCGTTGTAAGGGTGTACTAGTGTATGTGCATTTAAATGTATTGGGCCCATCGCTCGTTGTTTTTGTTGCAACTTGCACGGTCATTATTTCTTGTCTCATTCATAGATGATTACTCTAAGAAAGTATGAGTTTGTTTTCTGAAAAATAAATATGATATATTAGTCATATTCAAAGTGTGGAAGACAGTGATTGATAAGAAAACAAGGCAGAAACTGGAGATTTTAAGGACAGACAATGGAGGTGTATTCACTTCAAAGGAATTCAACTAATTTTGTAAAGATGAGGGAATTATAAGGCACAATACAATGAGGCACACACCTGGACAGAAGGTGTAGTGGAACGAATGAATCAGACTCTCTTGGTGAGAATGAAGCATGTTGAGTAATGATGTATTGGGTAATGAGCTATGGATTAAGGCCGTGAATACAGCCTGTTACCTGGTTAATCGATCCCCATCTACGTTGATAAACTCTAAGATTCCTGAATAAGTGGGGAGTGGTCATGATGTTGACTACTCACAATTACAGATTTTTTTTATTGTGATGTTTACTCTCATATACTGTCAGTTGAGAGAGATAAGTTGAACCAAATGATAAGAAGTGCACTTTTGTGGTCTATGGTGATTGAGTGAAGGGATACAGGCTATATAACCAAGTCACTCATAAAATCATAATTATCTGAGATGTCAAGTTTGATGAGGATTTTGTATTCCATAAGGAAAAACACAAGAAATTGGAGAAATCAGCTGTCATTGATGTCGAGATTGAAAAAGTTGATACACAAGCAGAGCCTGAGTTGTAAGTAGAGGTACAAGAGTAGGTGGGCCAGCCATCTCTCAGAAAGAATCCACCGAGAGATTGCAAATTACTGGCCACATATAAAGATGAATCGAATGTTGTATTCGCCTTCATTACAGATGAGTAAGATCCGTCTACCTTCCAAGAAGTATTAGATGACCTAGATGTTGAGAAGTAGATGGTGGCCATGCATGACTCTAGTGGGATGTAAAACGACTGGTTGTAAGTGGATTTACAAGAAGAAATTGAATAAATACAAGGTAAGATTGGTCGCGAAAGGGTGTGCATAGAAGAAGTGTGTCGACCTAACCGAAATTTTTGTTCTTGTTATCAAGCAAGTGTCTATCATATTTTGTATTGGCACTGGTTGCCCAATACAACTTGAAATTGGAATAGATGGATGTGAAAACTGTTTTCCTATATGGGGAGTTGGAAGTGTAGATTTACATTAAGAAACAAGAATAGTTCGAAGCAAAAGGGGCTAAGAATAAAGTTTGTATATTGAGGAGGTCATTGTATAGCTTAAAATCACCGCCTAAGCAGTGTTACAAAAGTTTGATACTTTCAGTGATTTACCATAAGTGAATATGATCATTGTGTTATTACAAAACACGGATAATTGATAGACCATCATACTAGTGTTGTATGAATATGATATGCTTATTGTCAGCCACAACATGTCTAAAATCGATATGTTGAAGACTCACTTATCAAGGACATTTGAAATGAAAGATTTAGAGGCTGCAAAGAATATTCTTGGCATATATATTCATAGAGACAAACATATGAGCAAGCTACGGTTATCACAAGAGGAATACATTTAGAAGGTATTGATAAAGTTCAATATGGACAAGGTGAAACTATTTACCACACCCCATGTTTCTTGCTTTGGTCTTTCATCTAAATAATGTCATACTATAAATGGAGAAAAGTAAGTGATGTCTTGTGTGCCCTATTCGAGCATCGTTGGTAGTTTGATGTATGACAATGTCTATACGAGACTGGATATTTCACATACAGTAGGTGTTGTGAGTAGATACATGGTTCACTCCGACAAGCAATACTAAGAAGCGGTGAAATGATTACTTCGGTATATATGAGGTACGGTGGACTATGTCTTGATGTTCGAAAAGTCAAATGACAATTTGGTAAGCTATGTGGATGTTGATTATGCAGGAAATATAGACAATAGAAGGTTGACTTCCACCTACTTGTTTATATTAACAGGTGGGGTGATTAGTTGGATATTGAAGCTTCAATTTGTGGTTGCTCTTTCCACAACCGAAACCAGTAAGTCTGGTTGAGTTGAGACTCTTTCTTTTCAATGCAAACCGATAGTTTTAGGTCAATCAAGGATTCCCATATCTAAATCCATGACGTGTGTGCGAAGGATCCATAAGCAATAAGGAACCCTAATGAAGGTTTCACCACCTTGATGATTTATAAAAGGAGCAATCGAAGAAGAGCTCGAGGTTCTATGTCAAACACATCAATATATCTTAATTTTCTTTATTTTCTCTAGTATAGTTTAACTTAGTTTATAACTACTGCTTAACATCTTCCACTACAATACTTTAAGAGTAAAGGTAGTTTTTCTGCAACCTTAAATTGTAAATCGTGATCATCTAAGTTTTGATTTGGTTTATCACATTTGCATTGATAAGTCTATTCCAATAAGCGTATCAGGTATTTATTACTTTTCATTTTTGTTTATTCATTTAGTTGTCTTGTAAATTGTCAGTTGCAATAAACATCATTTCACAATATTTATTGAAATCGACAACATTCCTCCTTATTTAATTTGAATATACATATATTTATTTATTTGAAGATTGTTTTGAACTTAAAATAGTAAGTCCTTATGTCCATAAACTCATATTTATTGTTGAAGAAAAAGAACTCATTCAAAATGATTAGTCTCATTTACTTTCACTATTTGCTGAGCTGAGTGCATTATTGATTGCCAAGAAACCTTTAGATCTTCAATTCCAATCCTTAGTCTATTTGTATGGGTGAAGGGACACCAACAATTCAATTAATCCGTGAGTCAGGGAAACTCTGACACACCCGTGCATCCTACCCATGCACGGGTATAAAATCTAAATCCTCGGTCACACAAGTAGCCTAATTTAATTGAATTGAGTGTAACAAATTGGACCCACATGTCGTGAATTTGTTGACAAAGGCCATGATAAGTGATCAGAACAGCTTCTATAATGGCCATATTGTTAATGGACAACGCCCAAAAGTACCAAACTCGAAGAAGATCCTTCAATCGATCCAATCCTTTGTCCACAATAGAAACTATCTGGTTGTACGCTCAAGGAGATTTGGTCCATTCACGGTGGGCCCGACAATACCAACGGTCTGATCGGACTACACCCTGGTCCCTGGTGCTTATCATGGGGTCCATTTGATGTGTCTTGAGGACGCGGATTGGCTACTCCCCCTGACACCAGCCCCGGAGCTGGTGGTCGGTGCTCTGTGGGCCCCACCATGATGTACGTGTTTCATTCATTCCGTTCATCCATTTTTAAAGATCATTTTAGGGCTTGATACAAAAAATGGGAGGGACATAAATCTCCAGTGGATCACACCACAGGAAAAAAATAGTGAGTGGATATCCATCATTTAAATCCTCCTAAGGCCCGATGTACACCATCCAATCCATTGATTAGGTTATAAAACTGAAGGGATAAAACAAATCAACTTGATCCAATACTTTATCCCCAAAAAGTTTTTAATGGTCGAAGTTCATTAAACACTGTTTCCTGTATCGTGGTCCACTTGAGACTTATACCTCATTTTTGGTATCAATCCCTAAAATGATCTTTAAAAATGAATGAAGGGAATGGATGAAACACATACATCATGGTGGGCCCACAGAGCACCGACCACCAGCTCCGGGGCTGGTGTCAGGGGGAGTAGCCAATCCGCGTCCGTGTCTTGATTGCCACGAAGCAGGTAAGTGGATGGATACAGACGTCTGCTCTTCTTTTATCGATTGAACCGATCAGTTTTTTATTTTATTTATTTATTTATTTTTAAATCTTTATTTATTTTTTTATTTTTATTATTTAATTGCATGGAGATGCGGACCATGCAGCTTGGAGCTGTCTTATCGATTGAACCGATCAGTTTTTTATTTTATTTATTTATTTATTTTTAAATCTTTATTTATTTTTTTATTTTTATTATTTAATTGCATGGAGATGCGGACCATGCAGCTTGGAGCTGTCCTTTTCACGTGAGCGGATTGTCCCTCTCTCACACACGCCACAGCGACATCCCTGTAGCACGGCGTATCCCAAACTCGATCAGGCCCACCGTGATGTATGTGTGTTATCTACTCCGAACATCCGTTTTTCCAGGTCATTTTAGGGCACAAGCCCAAAACTAATCCATATCAAAATCTCAAGTGGATCACACCACGAAAAAAAGGGGGGAATTGAACATCCACCGTTGAAAACTTCTCGAGAGCCACTGAAGCTTTGAATCAAGCTTAAATTTCTGTTCTTCCTTTATCACGTCTGTGTGACTTTATGAACAGGTTTGATGGCGTATACATCACGGTGGGCCAACATGGGGTTCAATCCCCACTATTTACTATAAGTGTGAGGATAAGCATCGGCGAGCTGGAAAAAACTATGGACGCGTGGATAAAACACATGCATCACGGTGGGCCCCACAGAGCTTGGGCCACGTCGTGCTACATGGATACCGCTGAGATGGATTTGATACTCTTGTAGGGTGTGATGCTTCATACTCGTGCACTAAAAAATTCTACACATGCTGTTCATCTAACTTATATCTAACGGCCAGTACTGTGGGACCCTCTTCTGATGGTTCAACTAACCACACATTAAGCTCAGATAATGTCCCAACTATCTGGATTTTTTCAGTACATGAATATGAACCATCAAATTCTGTTTACGGTGGGTCCCATAATTTGAACGGTTTGATTTGAGATGCAATGGTGCCAAGTGTACAATCTTGAGTGCGTGCATAGACTCGCATGTTAGTTTTGCATTGACGTAAAACAAGGGTGGAGATTCTTCAACCGTACACATGGCATACGTGAACCACAATCCAGATTGTCCAAGTTGCTGAACGAATCATGGATGGAGCATGACTTGAACGTTTCTCTGAGAAGATAATAATAACTATCTGATTCTTTCCATTCAATCTGAACCACTCACTTGATGATTATTAAATCAACGGTTGGAATTTCTTGATCGATGCTCCGTACACGATAGAGGCTAAATTTCGGATGGTCTGCGCCACATGTGATGAAGATGAATCTCTGTTGTTTTCTTTTAAAAAAATTTAAAAAATTAAAATTAAAATTTTTTTAAAAAGTTGTGCAGACCTAATACAGGTGGCTTGATCTGCATCCGAATCTAGACTGTTTTGACTGTTTGCCATCGTTGAGAGCTGATAGGGTGACCCGAGTATGGTCCTCTTGAGTTGTTAGTACCACTGTTTCCTGTGGTGTGGTCCACTTAAGCTTAGGATCTACTTCATTTTTGGGCTCATGCCCTAAAATGAGCTGTTAAAACGGATGGACGATGTGGATAAGATACATACATTATGGGGGGACCCACAGCTTTTTCCTTACACTACATTCACATATTACCCTCTCCTCTTCTATACACGACTTACAAGTCATTATTAATGCTTTTACCATTATTTCTTAGGAGGGGGATTAGCTACTGAACCCGGCACTAGCAAACACCCTGCTGAAGTGACGTCACCACGTTATGTGGACCCTACCATTGTGTATGTGTTGTATCAATGTCGTCCATCTATTTGTAAATATCATTTTAGGGCATGAACCAAAAGAATCAAGCAGATTCAAAGCTCAAGTGGACCCAAATATAGAAAACAGTGGGAAGTGACGTCCACCGTTGAAACCTTCATATGGCCCACCATGATATTTATTTGAGATCCAACCTGTTTATAAGTTAACATCAGCTCAATCAAAAACATCTGTGGCCCAAGAAGATTATTAAGGGTGGTGGTTCAATCCCCACTGTTTTCTGTAGTGGGTTTACTAAAGATTTGGATCCGCCTTGCTTAAGGCTTCCGTAAATGCGTTGCAAATGTGTAATGATTATTTCCTTACAATTCATCGCATTCTTTTCTACATTTGATTTGACCGGAATGCAAAATTTGAAAAAGCTGTAAAATAATTGTCCTATCGTGATGTGTGTCGCTTACTCAAATAATTGATCCATTATACCAATTAAAATTATGACATAAGCTAAAAAAATAAGGCATATCCAAAGATCTAGTGAACCACGCTGCTGAAAAAAGTATATCAAATACTTTCCTTTAAAAAGTTATAAGGGCCACCATTTCTTTTAGCGTAGGTCACTTGAGTGTTAAATTTACATAATTCTTTAGCTCATGTCTCAAAATATTGTGATAAAACTGATGAAGGAAACACATTTCATATATCTTACTATGAGGTTCAAAAATTTTAACTAAAACTTTTAGACTAATTTTCAAAGAGAAATTTTCAAAAATCTTCCAACGAGTGAAAGTGTAATAATTATTCATTTACCAAGTATTTACGCTTTGCATTGAAAATTCAAATAGGCCAGATAATCTCTTAAAATGGATGGACAAGTGGGGCCACAAAATGTGGTGACGTCACTTTAATAGCTAGTATCGCTGCTGTCAGGTTCAGTAGCTATTCGGGCGTCCTATCTGTCAGCATCTACGTAAAACAGACAAACAGGCCCTTAAAAATGTTAATATTGACATGGGAATCATCTATGCCCTATGCAGGACTCAAACAGGACTGGCATGGCTGGCAAGATGAGGTACATCCATGTGCAACACGCTAACATGAATTGCTGAGTCAGGTATGCCCATGTGCGACAGCCTAAAAGGAGTAGTCTGTCTCTGTCTCAAAAGCCACACTTGTTAAATAATGCCCTAAAAATGTTACTATTGATTTGGGAATCAGCTATGACCCTATGCAGGACCCAAACAGGACTGGCATGGCTGGCAAGATGAGGTACGTCCATGTGCAACACGCTAACATGAATTGCTGAGTCAGGTATGCCCACGTGCGACAGCCTAAAAAGAGTAGTCTGTCTGTGTCTCAAAAGTCACGTTTGTTAAATAATGCCCTAAAAATGTTACTATTGATTTGGGAATCAGCCATGGCCCTATGCAGGATCCAAACAGGACTGGCATGGCTGGCAAGATGAGGTACGTCCATGTGCAACACGTAGTCTGTTTGTGTCTCAAAAGTCACACTTGTTAAATAATCCTTTGCCATTGAGTTGTGGCAATTAAAGTTAGTATGTAAAGTAAAAGCAGTTAATAGTCAAGTACGGATACAGGTTGAGTGGTGAGATGCCGTTGCTAGATTTGACCGGTGGATTCGTAAAAATCTTTAAAAGTGCCTCAGCCCATCTTTGAGAGTGTATGGGTCCACTAATTAAATCTCATCACGTCTTCTTACCATCGAATGCTTCGTTATTAGAGTTGGTGCCTTGTAAAAGCAGTGTACACTTTAATTTATTAGCAACATGAGTATGCTAGGATCAATCTCAGCCGTTAATGTTGATGATCATAGATCTTTTAGCACATGTATCATGTGCATTTGATAACTTTTTTCATCTCCCTTATCGCAGTTGCGTATGAAAACTAATATGGGGGAGTTACTTTGTGATATATATGTACCAATTGGTGCATTTAAGGAGATGTAGATATGTATGGAGATATTTTCTCAATAACCGTAACTGGAATGTATCCGACGGTATCATGTATTGCTTAAGTGACCGAAGAACAGGTGGCGAGAGGAGAAGCAAAGGAGTTTAATTAGTGTTTAACGGTTACGGTAATAGTGGGGACATGAGAAAGATGTAAATGGATAATTCAATGCTATACATAGAAGATTGATGCAAGAAGAAAAATGATTTCATAACAATACAAACAAATCTAAATCTATCTTTCAATTATCAGTCAATAGACATTTCATCGTGTAATCATTTATTTTCCCGGTCAAACAAATTATATTCCTTAGTATAATCATTTACTTTTCAGTTTGCTATTCACATTTCGTAGTATTAATCAACTAGCTAGTAACTTTTAACTGTAATTTGAGTATGCGCTCGCACGCTTGATTCAGTTCATCCATCGGAAAGGTGTTCTGCGACTACTCTTCACGACCGATCGATCTCCTTAGATCTCAGTCATACACGTGTCTACATTTATTTATTTTTTAGCCTGGGGTCATGTTCAATTTGAATTGAAGCTGCAATTTCAATTCTAGAATGCCCGCACGCATATATAACCGAAAACACAACACCAAACAAAGTTAAATGTCCATTTGGATACCACCTAATAAATTACTTTTTTAAAACTTAAGTTAAATGAGTAAGCACCATTGTAAAAGTAGCTTTTGTAATAAAAATTACTTATTCTTGTAAGTTTATTTTTTAGCTTTTTAACTTCTCTCCTCTATTGATGTATGATCCATATCAAAGGAAGCCTCACACAATGGGCGGTCCATATCAAAGAAGGGCTCACATGATGGGCAGCCCACACAATGGATGGTCCACATCAAAGGTGAACCCCACATTATGGATGCGATGAGCTCACACAATGTCATATCCACAACAAATGTAGCCCTTAATGATGAATGGCCCACATCCAAAGCGCGCCTCATATGATGGACAACCCACATTGAAAGTGGGGCCCACATGATGGACGACGGTCCATATCAAAGGTGGGATCCACTTGAGGGCATTGGACATTGAAGGTGGCCCCACATGATGGACAATAACTTTGAAGGTGGGCCTCACATGATGGATGTTCGACATTAAGGTAGGCCCCACACAATAGACTATACACATCAAAGGTCGGTCCCGAATGATGAATGACCCACATCCAAAGCAGGTGGGCCCTGCATGATGGACGACCTACATCAAAGGTGGGGCCCACACAATGGACGGTCCACATCAAAGGTCCATGACATGGCAGTGGAGATGGTAGGCCGTCCTCACATGATGGACAATTTATTTTAACGATGGGCCCCACATGATGGATGATTCACATCAAGGTCGGCCCGACATAATGGACGGTCCACATCAAAGGTGGCGATGACGAACGATGCTCATCTAAGGTGGGCCATGCCTGATGGACACCCACATGATAGATAATCGACATCATAGGTGGGCTCCAAATGATGAATGGTGAATATTAAAGGTAGGCCCCAGATGATGGACAATAACATTGATAGTGGGCCCCACATGATAGATAACTCATGTCAAGGTGCTCCCCCACATGAGGATAATTCACATTGAAGGTTAGTCTCTAGTGATGAATGATTCACATCATCCAAGGCAGGCCTCCCTTGATTGATGACCCACTTTTAAGTTGGGCTCTACATGATGGATATTTCACATTAAAGGTGGGCTTGCATGATGGACGACCCACATTCAAGGTAGGCCTCTCAAGGTGGATGGTCCGTATTGAAGACGGACCCCACAAATGGATGGTTCACATTGAAGACAAGGCCAAGGTGGGTCCAACATAATGAATGGTCCACACTAAAGGTTGGGCCCGCATGATAGACAATAGATATTAAGGGTGGACTGAACAAACTTGAAGGATAAATACTTATGTGATGTTGGAAACAAAACATACTTTTTTACTTTTTGGTTGAGGTATAAGTAGCTGATGTAAAGTACCTTAGGATCCAAATGCCCTCTTAGTGTTACTTTAATTTTATATTTTGTAGGTTATGTGAGAAGTACGTAGTACATCCTTTGGTTATTGAGAACTTGAGATTGGACACAATGGTCACTGACTAGGGAAAGTTGTGTTCCATGGATTTCAGTGCTCTGATAAGTCATTACCAACACAAATGCTTAGAACACGTCTATGGATATTATTCTTTGAGATGTATGGTTATCCTATGTGAGGAGACTGACTTGAGTCAAGATAGAAGATCTCTATAGTCGAGATCTGACTTAGTGTTGATTGTTCCTTTAACCTTACCGTAGTGTAAGTATATTATGAATATAGAATCTTATTTTGGATCTTTGGATACTTACATTAGTGGATTGAAGTTCAAGTCGATAGTTTGACAGGCTATTAGCTTAGACTATAATCATGTAATCAAAAGCATAATGGTGCGCTTTAGTTAATCAATCCTTAGACTTGTGGGCATGTGAAGGTCTTCAATCTAGATTGGATGACTTTGACTCATTTTACGAGGTTTTCCAGAGGCCACGAAAAGTGGACGATGATGGGTATGTCCAGCAGGATTCATTAATTCTTACATAGGCTAATAAAGAATCAACTAAGTTTACCATGAGAGTTATTTTGTGTTGGATCTTATCAGATAAGGTACACATTAAGTGATTTTTATTGTTGGGCTCAATACTTAAAGATTTTAATCAACTTTAAAAGAATTTTCAACCGTTGAAGCTTAGCTTTAATTGTTAAAACCATTTAATCATACTTAATGATGATTAATAGTACACTACTTAATCATATGGAATCTGCATTTACGGTAGATGGTGTAGAGAATGAAAGGATTAAATCATAGGCATATGCATATGAACTAGATCATACGTGTGTACATGTGTAAGGCGCATTAATAGACTTCCTTCACAATAGGATCGATACACTGAAATTTGAAGGGTAAGAGAGCATCATATTACTATATTGTGTATGCTCCTAAAACCGTAACTCCTATATTGATAGTATTGCAGAAGGGGATTATAGTGAGAGAGAGAGAGAGAGAAAGTGTGTGTGTGTGTGTGTGTGTGTGTAACGCCCCGAGTTTTCAAAACCCGAGTATATGACTCGTTCTCCAAAAACCCGAGTGTTAACCTTTAAAGATAGTCAAATTCAGGTTTTTTTTCTTTTTCTTTAAGAGTTAGCTGTTTAGTGGAAGTTGGACAAATCAATCATAAAGGAAAATTTGCATTCACATTCAGAATATACGGGCGGCTGCCCATAATGACTTATACAAATCAATGTCTCTTTATTAACAAATACAAAAATTTCATAATTTACACAAGAGAAATAATAAAATGCACATAATCTTGAGCCGTAAGATCGTGCAGCTTCTCCTGGTAGATACAGCCATACATCCCTGATAATGGTACCCTGCTCTTTATCACTCTTGACATGAATGTCTTTTAAGTCACCTGTATTTCATGTACGGTTATATATTCGATGGATGAGTGGCCAACTTAGTGTGAATTTCCCTCAAGATTACACACTACCGCCTTAGCTAAGCATAGTTAAAAATAAAAAAATATTTAAAACAATACATGATGCAGTCTTATTTAAATGCATGGATGCGTGAATGCACATCGACCTGGGGATGCTCATATAGTCGGACTTGGGCTCGTCACCCATGCATATGACTGGTCACCAGCGCAGCACATCACGTGCGTACATCATATACAACATAATGACCAAGCCATCGTGCATCACGTACGTAGGTTGATAATCGATGTTCTGGGAGCTAGCGAAACGATATCCCACTAAACCTAAGGGCACCTGCTATAACATCCAAAATTAGTCACTCGTCATCGCCAGTATGCTATGAATGCATGATTAACTCATCCATTATTATTCCGATTACAACCAGCCAATTTAAGAAAGCTCAAAGGTCACTATAGGGGGCTAGTTACCCAACATAGGCCAATAGTTCAGGCATAGTGTCCCATGACCACCATCACTGGCCCATGAGATTTTCTCATCTTAGGATGTTTAATGGATGTCCGTCGACCAGTGACCAATCAAATTCAATAAGTAGGGATTACCATCGCATGGTTATAGGCTATCGAAGTCACGCATGGCAAACATCAAAACATGGGACAAATATTAGATCGCAACGGTAAAAGGGTACCCGGAACATTAAATCGAGATGGTAAAGGGGTCAGGCGAGGTTAAATCAGAGTGGTTAAAGAAGTCATTTCTGAGCCACTCAAGCCGTATGACCTATGGATGATAAATTCCATATCAATGTTCCATGTCCCATATAACCTCCAAATCGAAGGTCCATTTCTTACCACACTCTATTTTGTTACATCCTAAGTATGGGTTCACATACACAAGAGGGATTACTCATTAGTAAGTGTAGTGAACATAGATCCATAATTGACTTACAACAATTCATGTGAAAATGTATAGTTATAGCATGACAGACATATGTTAAACATAATAATCACAATAGGTCATGATGTGAACTATTAAAATGGGAGTTATCATGTAAGTAACTATCGCATGTAATCATGGTTCAAACTACCAACTATAATCAGATATAAATCATGTCTTAAGAATTCATAACTAGTGCAAGTGGTCACATGCTATGAGATAACAATTGTGATTCTAATAAAGACTATTACTTAAACTAATTTGGAAATGGAAAGCTTAAGGGTAAGAAGTCATCACCTTATGTGTTGAATCGCTTACAATGTCGCTATGGAGAGCATGCACCCTTATGATTGAATCATTAATTGGCTTGGTAGTTTGACCCGGCTGGACTTGGCTAATATTTGCTGAACTCAGGTGAACTAACTTCGGCCCGTCTCGTCGACTCGACAACGAGTCAGGTTTTAACTAGAAGAAACCTAACTTGATTCAACCAGATTGAATTGACCCAACCAATGTTGGGCAGGTCAATAACTAGTTCTCCCTCACCCAATCTCTCTCTCTCTCTCTCTCTCTCTCTCTCTCTCTCTCTCTCTCAGCTACAAGCACCCACTAACAATGATGTCCAGCAACCCTGGACTCTGTCGTACTCAACCTAGACTTGACTAAACTTGGTTTGAGTTTGAACCGAGTTGACACAGTGCCGATATAATGACAACCTCGCTCTCACTCATCTCCTCTCCTTCCCGTTTTCCTTTTCTTTCTTTCTTTCTTCCTTTCCTAGGATAACCTAGATCAGACCAGGCCTAACCTGACCCAGTTGGACTCAGCCTCAGTCGAGTTGACTCGGTAGCAACTACAGCTCAACCTTCTCCTCTCATTTCCTCTTTTCCTTCCTTTCCTATTCTCCTTTCTTCATTTCTTTCTTCCTTTTCCTTCTCCTTGCTGGAAACGTCCAACAATGGACACCAAGTCTGGCCTAACTCGGTCCAAACTCAGCTCGGTTCGGTTCGCCAAATGCAGTAGTACAGTGCGGCACCATCTTGAACGGACTCCCCCCCCCCCCCTTCTTTTCTCTCTAAACTGACCTGAATCGAGTCTGGGCCTACCCAGACGTAAGTAGGACTCGGTCTGACTCAGTGTGGTGTGTTCCAGCTCATAACTCGGCCCGACTCAAGACTCAGCTTGTCTCAAACCGGGTCGAGCTGAGTTGACATGGCAGTTGCACCACACTACTCCCTGATTCCCTTCTTTCTTCTTCCTTTCCTTCAGACCAGAGCTCAGGTGGCCTCACGTTGATGATTCAGAGTTAGGATTGAAGGCCCACTAATGGACGCACGAGTCTGTTTCAAACGAAGAAAACAGTCATGCTTCAATGGCAGATCTTGCTACATGGGGGTTTTCTTCGTTTTGCTTCTACTAGACACCTCAGATTGGTCAATAGGAGCTTGTGGAGGTGATTGTTCAAAGCTTCGGGGAGGTTTAGGTGGTGGGTTTAAGTTTGGGAAGAAACAATCATTTTTCGAGTGCGCCCAAAAAAAAAAAAAAAATGGAGGGTGAGCTCTTGTCGCTCTATCTTTAGGCCTTTTATGCCCACCCTAACTCTCTCACAACCTTTAGATGGGCAACGAGCGGCCAGGATTGGATCCCACTGTCCGGTCTCGAGAAACAGCTATGCAAAACAATGGTCTTGGAATCGGATTTCTATGGAAAACCCTAAACCCTGTGAGGGAGAATGGACGGCCAATATCTGCTTGTTTGGATGGTCGAGATTTCGAGAATCTCCTACGACGCAGATTACCAGCGTGGCAACAGTGGTTCGGAGTTTCCGTTTTTGGAAATACTGTGCGTGCAAGTCCTGTTTGCATTAAGAATCGTGTGCAAGCACACGTGCTCCCAGGTGTGAGATTAGGTGGAGTTTGGTTAGAACTTGCGCTGCATCAGATGGACGATTCAGATCATGGAAGTGGGCCCTGGTTTTTGGGCCACAATCGAAATCACGGACGTCTGTCCATTTGAAGCAAAACTAAGCTGAAAAAGGAGAGAGAAACTCTCTATTTTGAGATCTGTCGAGTCAGCCATGTTGGACCGGCTTGACAGGTCCGGTGCACAGTGGGTGTATCATACCCTGGCGTACATGCATCGCTAGTGTGGGGCCCACCGTGGTGTGTTTAGTAAATCCACTCTGTCTATTCCACTTGGTGGGCCCAATCAAAGACTTTGACCAAAGATCAGGTGGGTCCAAAGCTCAGGTGGGCCATACCCACTATTTCCTTATCTTATTTCATTTAGTCATATCGATCAAATGGTCGAATTGGTTTCGATCTAAACTTCAATGGTCAAAAGTCTCTAGCAGTTGCTCATATGGTCAAGAAACTTCATGGCTCATAATGGACGTTTAGATGGCCAGTTTTTTTAATGGTTAAACGAGTTCGTAATTTGAACTAATAGCTGATTAATAGATGATTTTAAGGTCTAATGGCTGAATCATTTTGAATTGTCGACTGATGTTCCTAATTGTATTGATCGTCAACGGTTATAAAAATTTCAATCCAATTTAGAGGAAATTTAACCGCTATTTCTAAAACTTGGATGACCTTACATCTCAAGTAAATGAACGATCGTGAATTTGAATGGTTGAATTGTTTCAGAATAGATCATCAAGAGTGTAACATCCTCTAGCTTATCTAGATGAATCTAATAGCTAATTTTGTTAGTTAGATGCCTGTTTAGATGATGTAAGGGTCTCAATCTACTGAATAATTTCAAATTCAATAACTGATTTTTACTTCAATGGTCTGATCGGTGCCATACACAAACATCAGGGTCCTCTAGGTTTCCTGATTTAATCTAAATGAATTTCAATAATTATTTTCAAACTCTGATGGCTTGATTATCGTCAACTAAGTTAAGTATTGCGGCCTAATGCATAGTGGGCCTAATGATGTGGTGGTCCGTCTTGAAAACTATCAGATGGATGGCTTGATCCATGGGTGGGGATTTCTTTCAACAGTTGGATTTATACTAGGATGAATGTGAATGTGCGAATAAGTTAGGTTATACGGTAACACCCGAGTACTGAAAAGTATGGGGTGTTATAGAGAGAGAGAGCAGATGTTTACCTTGTTGAGTCTCAGCTTATTTTTTGTCACATGTGGTGTGTGCGGGCGTGCCAGAACCGATTATGTAGCTCGATTCAAATTGAACAACTTTGACCCCAAGCACTAAAATAGGCAAATATGTCGAATGTGATAGTATATGTTCGAGACCTGAGAAGATCGATCACCTATTCATCCACTTGCGCAAGACTGTAATAAGCTAATCAGGTGATTGTCAAAGGATGGGGTTCTTCCTCCGAAGATGGTTGCATTTTGCATTCCATACAAAAGGACTTTTGATATACTAAGCAATTAGAAACAATGTAACAGCCCAAATTTTTGCCAACCTGGAATTAGACGTCCTTAGACAATGGGCCGCTCCTAACACCTCATTAACTTTTCAGAACTGAATCCCACAGTCTAAGATCGCTTCTGAACCCATTTCCTTCACAAATCCAACCCTTCACCACCTTATTCTTTCAATTTTCCTAAGTACTTTCACCCTAGACACTATCTTAAACTAACCAAGTAGTATAACTTGGATCACTTTATATACAAACTGCAAAAGACTAAGTACCACCTCAGACATAAATCACTTAGGATTAAATCCTTTAGAAATGAGACAAAGTAACTAAGTGCTAAGCTAGATTAGCTACGAAATCCGTTTGAATTGCTTTAAATACGATCTGTAAGACCCAAAACTTGTAGAGTCATTGACGCTAGGTTACCCTAAAATCTAGCATCAATCTCATTACCCGACTGCTCTCGGGAGCACGTTGAAACTCCGTATCAGATCTAGACCGTACATCGGGAGTCCGAATAATACGAGGTTAAGGATTTAGGACCACCTCGCTGGGCTTGGCAACCATCTCGGAAATCAAATCCAGATAGTGTCCCACGGCTGTTCGCTTGAGTCCGGAGCGAGAGAGTGTGAGAACACTTATTTTTTTTACAAAATAAATATCTTGAATAGTAATATGAGACTCGTCACTTGCAGATCAGTATTAAGCAACCAGACCGTCAGAATCTGACCAAATTACACCCTCGGATCAGGAAAAAATTTATAAACATTTACATGTACTCGGAATCTCCGATCGAGACCCACTGACCGTCGAACTGAAACTGGTCCGCCACGCGTGATCTGGAAATCCGACTGAAACGAAAACTTAACTAAACGTAGATCCAATGACGGTGAGCTTAAGTCCGACCTTTGGCTCAAGGAGCCCGTCAGAAGTCCTCCGTTGAGCTGAAACAGGTCCGCTTTGGTTATAACCTAAGTATACTTTGACCTGAAGTCTATTTCAGTAAGTTTTTAGGCTATATAAGGACCTTAAACCCTCTCTCATTGTAGCCATACGAATTTGAGAGAAAACTTAGGAGAGAGAGAGAGAGAGAAAAGAGAGAGAAAGTGTGGGAGATGTGAGAGCATCTCCCTGCCGCTGCTATACATGTTCAACCACTCCATTCTCATCGCTTTTCCGGCGATTCCAGCTCCGTTTCTAGGTTAGAAACCCTAACCCTAATCTGTTTTGGGGTTGTATAGGTTGTAGGTTATGAAATAACTAACCTATTTCATTCTATAGGTTACCAAACTGCCATATACGGAAGCTTGACAAACCTATCGGCTTCGTTACGATTCTACGACAAAATGTGCGGACTTTAGGTGTATAGGTTATAGTTTTCAATGCTTTCAATGTCAGATAATGATAGATTCATGATCTGCATGCAATTGCACATGTACAAAGTGCTTTCAGTTTTCCGTTTTGATTAAATATGTAGATTATGGAATTTTACATATTCTAGGTATTCGTAGAAAATACCGTATACGTATAAATTTTAGAAATATATTTGACATGATTATTTGTTGTATGAATATACGATATATGGATAAAATACTTATTTGGCAAAAGGATTCGCCCAAATACATGTTTTACTAATATACACTATGTATGAAGAAATACTATATTGTAAAAAGTACGGTATACATGCATACTTTAGAGATGTGTTTGCCATGATTATTTGTTGAATAAATATATTCTATATGAGTAAAATACTTGCTTGGCGAAAGGACTCGCCCTAATACATGTTTGTTAACATACACTAAGTTTGTTGAAATAATGTATGTTAAGTGTTTGTGAAAATGCTTGTGTGAGTAAGTGTTTGGATGTTGATGCCTTATGAGGGTATTGAGATGAGATTCTCAACTACCTTAGAGACATGTATGATTCACTCCATGAGGTTGTTTACTTAAACTGCTTACTTATGAAATATATGTATTTGTATTCCTATTTACGTAGTGCTTTATAACATGCTTTATAACATGCTTTATAATATGCTTTATGATATGCTTGTTAACATGCTCAACTAATTGTATGATTTTATTTATGTAATGCATATGTTTAAATTCATGTTTATGTTGTATGATCCGTCATGGGTGATGGGGGAGTGGTGTAACGATTTCATGCAACAGCCCTGGCAGCCCTAAACAGATAATATCATACTTTGCTTTTATGATTTGAATCTTGATCCATTACTGCTTTAACAATCTGTAATTGAATGTGATTGGGGCTATGATTATAGTTCAGACAATCGGTAACGGGATTGAATTCGTGGCTGAGATTCATTTGCCACGTGAGATGTGTTCAACGAACCCGAGTCGTACTTCGGTTGGCGATAGTGGTTGGCCACACGAAGTACTTTTACGCTTCATATCGTTCAACTTGTTGTGCGCCCGTGCTAATCGAGCTCGTCAAGTAACCCGATCTGTCTTATGTATGTTCACCATGTTTAGTCGCTACTGCTTGAATCTAGGGTACCAAACTTACAAGTGAAATTCCTTTAAACCATGGTACCTCGATCTACTAAGACTTATGAGCCGGGCATGGTGGTATGGGACACCGTGGTCGAGCTGTCAGCCTACGCTGGGGTCATGTGCCTCCCCGTAGTGACCAGTGAGCAACCAGACTCGTGAGCCGATTATGGTGGTATGGGACACTATATTCGAGCTGTCGGCCTACACTACTTGATGGGTGATGGGGGAGTGGTGCAACGATTACAGTGTAATGTTACGGCCGTATTCGGTGTAATGACCTCGAGCATACTCTAAACCTACGGTGAGGCGTCGAGCCTTCCCGTAGTAACAGAATATAAGCTAGGCCTCTATTGATAAGGTGATGGGGGAGTGGTGCAACGATTCCATGTAACAGCCCTAGCAGCCCTTGCAGTGACCTAGAAATACACCATCGTATAAGATTGTCTAGGACTGACGACCCTAGAATGGATCATGTTTGGGAATGATACAAGGGAGGTACCTTAGTTTCCCAATCCTGCTGTTTAAAATGGAATAATAACAACTCGGTAATCATGCTCATCATGCATTGCATGTGCCTAAAAGATGTGGAGCACTGAGGGATGAAAGCATACCACGAACGAAGAGGGTGTCGCATGAGAGAGTATATCGGTGAGGGCATACATCATGACTGCATTCACACTTGCATTAATAAGAGTAGTTAGGAGTGTTTGATTTTACTGCTTTATCATTACTGCATGACTGAATTGATAACATGTTAACCTATGCCTTATTGTTCCACTGAGTTGATCACTCACTCCCACGTTACAGGACGGTGTTTGCAACACCAACCAGATTTGTTGAGTTTCATGTGATGGCGATGCTTATGAAGCAGAGCCGGACTACTACTATGATGTTGAGGAGGAGTTCTCCTACTTATAACTCTCTGACAGGTCTATGAAGACCTGGTAATGTATTGACGGGGCTATGGTACTTAGGATAGAATATATTACACTTCCTCACATTTAGTAAATTTTAGAATTGTACTTGTAATTATTTAACTTGGTAACTTTATCACACTTTGGAGACTCACCACAGTTTTTATATGTTATTTATCTATCACAATCTTCCGCTTGCAATTTAATTGTCTCTGGAGTATGATATGTTGTTTTGGCTTAATCTCACTCATGTTCAATGTACAAATACAGTCAACATTCAATCATTATTCATTTTGTTGCATAAGTGATGTTCTGGAACTTGGAAGTTGAGTTTATGCTCGACCCCCAATTTTCGGGATGTTACAGATGGTATCAGAGCATGATTTAGATTAAACTGGACCTGGGTTATAGTCACACGACGTACACTGACGCACTCTAACTTAGGAGAGAGTGATGGAACGTAGAAATAGTCATAGGTATCCCGATTTCGTCAATTGGCAAAGTTCACTGAAAACGAACACCGAAATCGAGTCTGTATTCAACCATGGTCGCACGGGTCGACCTTGAAACATTCCTAGGCCGTAAAAAATAGGGATACTAAGTAATGGGAAAGAAATCAGAAGCAAACTACAACTAAAACTCCTAGAATTCGCGACTTACTATAAGGTCGTGATGTCTACTAGTGCGCAAGGGTTTTCGGCTAAAATTAGTAAGTGTCCTATTTGGCTTCACCAAACCGTTCTCCTAATTATTCTAAGCTCTTTTCACATTGGGCGCAACTCAACGGATGAAGAGTAATTAAACTAAAACTACTACTTTTAGTAAAACGAAATTGAAACAGAGAAACAACCATCGATACAAAGTTTTTTTTTGCAATTTTGGGCTGCGTAACCCGGCATAGTGGGGTTGGTTGGCTTCATTAGCTTGTTCTACTCCAAAATCATATATTATACGTCAGATAACTCTTTTCAGATTGTAAGATACGTCTGTTTTGACCCGGAACGACTCGAAACAGAGTCGGTGGCCACATGCATCAATCCGGGGGGGGGGGAGCCAAGTGGACCCAGGGTGCATTTGGCATCTTGGGATGGTGGAGAACAACACCCCACCGCGTTGGCACGGCGCCGAGCAAGCGGACCAAGGTGGAACCGCGGTCAGGTGGGCCCACTCATGTTGGGCCGGGCCTAGTCATGGTCGGCCCAACCTCTATACACATGTGGTGCGTGCGATTTTGCGGGGGACCCCTTTTTCATGTCGTTTTGCCCACCCTCTCTCTCAAACACTCCTCCAAGCCCTCCAAGTTGCTGTTTCTCTCTCAACTCTCCCTTCCAATCACTCAATCTGTAAATTTCGACTACAATCCATCCATCTCCATCAGTTACAACAATCCCTACCTCCCTACCCTCTCCGTTTTTTCGCATTCGAGCCATTACACCTCCCGTTCGTGGCTCCAAAACGTGTAACCTCTCTACCCAACCCATCTCTCCATTTTCCTTTACAAAACCCTGTCTATTGGGCCTCTACGATGTCTGTTGAGACTCCAATCCGTGGAGAACCAAAAACTCCAGCCCCCCATTCCCCCTTATCCTCATTTTCCATGGCTCTATCCGAGCGTATATGGCCATTTTCTTGGAGGCCTAATCACCCATACTATGTTTGGGATGTAGGCAGTTAAACGTAAATCCCGTGTTTTCCTTTCAAATTACACTTAGAAATTCATCATCATGGGGTTTGGAAATCCCATCTCACACTTTTCCAACACCAGACTCTTTTTCCAAGGCCTATAAAATTAATCCACTACCACCCTCCTACCAACCATGCCACTCTCAATCCCGAGGAGGGATTAGCAATGCAGTCTCATTTACTACAACTTAAGACCACTGACCAAATAGTGTTGAAGTGATAAAGTTCCTTGACATATATTAACCCACCACACTCTGACAGTTTAAGCTTTTTAGAGTAAATGGTGGTTTGACAAATGGGCTCCTAGAGTTTTGGACCTAGAGTGGTGCTCCTAGATTTCGACAGACCTGACCGTATAGGAAATCCAACAAATTTATAATGTGAACCTTAGGACCCTCTTAGTTGGTATGAGCATGTGTGTAGTGCTCGAGCATAGTTAAATTTAAGTTCGGGCAACTCAATTCCAATTAGACAACTTTGATCTTAAGTGATAAAATAATTTCTTATAGTAGAAGGGGTATAAAATCATCTAGTGTGTAAGCATAGACTAATAGATTACCACTACTCATAAGTTGAGACTAGGCTACTGGTTCTACTAAGGAACGTAAAAGACTGATTATGCTAAGATAATTGCAAGATAGTTGAAAGATGGACTTAGTTAATAGGCTGGACCGTGATAAAACTCCTTGGTAGGATTAGGCATCTTGCCACAGACTCACACCTGCCCCTGAAATCAACCACGATACCCATCATCTTTAGCTCATTTCTATGACCATAGGTACCAATGTCATAGTACACATCATCGATGGAAGGAAGACTATTGTATTGAGGAATTGTTTCCCATTTCATGTCAAGGATAGGTCCTACATTACACCTTGTTTCGACATACGGAACAAGACATAGATCTTGAAGCCTGGAGGTAGAAATAAGTTTTAAGGGAGATAGAATATTATGAGCTCAATCTAGTTAGGTCGGCTAATACACCTCTTTGATCTGGGTGGCGCAGCGAAAGCGTGGTGGACCCTACCCCACTGGCCCAGAATCGAAATTGTACTCGTTGAATACGAACATTATAGAAGCCCTAGCAAGTTCTACTATGAGAAACCGCTTTAGGATGATCTAGTAAGATTGATTCACCTTTCCTTGGACATAGATAATAACGAGGACTCTCTTAGAATAAGACCTAAAGGGCAACTTTAGAAATAGACAATTTGAACCTTTCAATGATGGACATTCCCTACATTTCTAGAGTGATCGGACTACGGAGTTACTGAAATATACAACTGTGAAACATTCGTGGCTTGACCCAATTCTCAATCCTGGGTGACTGCCAATGGATTCTCTGCTGACGAGCAGACGACCAGGATCCACCAGGATTCGGAAGGGATACGATGAGCTTTTTACCCTAGCCCGGTAGATGATCGATGTATCGGGATCAAGCCCACTATAATCGTCTCTCCGTGTTGGTCAAACATTAAAAATAGCTATCTTACTCTAAATTGTTGGGGATTGTTGTCGAGACTCCAAATAGGTAAAGAAATAAATTGTAGCAAACTATCAAGGTATGAGAAATGGATAAAGAAATATGTTTTAAGGGGGGTAGACTAAAATGAACCAGGCTTGTATATACCCTACGCAATAAGACTTAGACAAAGAAATAATTAAATTTTTCTTTATTACCCTTAGCCAATTTCGGGGATGAAATTTTGTTTTAAGGGGGGTAGATTGTAACAGCCCAAATTTTTGCCAACCTGGAATTAGACGTCCTTAGGCAATGGGCCGCTCCTAACACCTCATTAACTTGTCAGAACTGAATCCCACAGTCTAAGATCGCTTCTGAACCCATTTCCTTCACAAATCCAACCCTTCACCACCTTGTTCTTTCAATTTTCCTAAGTACTTTCACCCTAGACACTATTTTAAACTAGCCACGTAGTATAACTTGGATCACTTTATATACAAACTGTAAAGGACTAAGTACCACCTCAGACAGAAATCACTTAGGATTAAATCCTTTAGAAATGAGACAAAGTAACTAAGTGCTAAGCTAGATTAGCTACGAAATTCGTTTGAATTGCTTTAAATACGATCTACAAGACCCAAAACTTGTAGAATCATTGACGCTAGGTTACCCTAAAATCTAGGATCAATCTCATTACCCGACCGCTCTCGGGAGCACGTTGAAACTCCGTATCAGATCTGAACCACACATCGGGAGTCCGAATAATATGAGGTTAAGGATTTAGGACCACCTCGCTGGGCTTGACAACCATCTCAGAAATCAAATCCAGATAGTGTCCCACGGCTGTTCGCTTGAGTCCGGAGCGAGAGAGTGTGAGAACACTTGTTTTTTTTTACAAAATAAATATCTTGAATAGTAATCTGAGACTCGTCGCTTGCGGATCAGTATTAAGCAACCAGACCGTCAGAATCTGACCAAATTACACCCTCGGATCAGGAAAAATTTCATAAACAGTTACATGTACTCGGAATCTCCGATCGAGACTCACTGACCGTCGAACTGAAACTGGTCCGCCACATGTGATCTGGAAATCTGACTGAAATGAAAACTTAACTAAACGTAGATCTAATGACGGTGAGCTTAAGTCCGACCTTTGGCTCAAGGAGGCCCGCCAGAAGTCCTCCGTTGAGCTGAAACAGGTCCGCTTTGGTTATAACCTAAGTATACTTTGACCTGGAGTCTATTTCAGTAAGTTTTTAGGCTATACAAGGACCTTAGACCCTCTCTCATTACAGCCATACGAATTTGGGAGAAAACCTAGGAGAGAGAGAGAAAAGAGAGAAAGTGTGGGAGATGTGGGAGCATCTCCCTGCCGCTGCTATACATGTTCAACCACTCCATTCTCATCGCTTTCCCGGCGATTCCAGCTCCGTTTCTAGGTAAGAAACCCTAACCCTAATCTGTTTTGGGGTTGTATAGGTTGTAGGTTATCAAATAACTAACCTATTTCATTCTATAGGTTACCAAACTGCCATATACGGAAGCTTGACAAACCTATCGGCTTCGTTACGATTCTACGACAAAATGTGCGGACTTTAGGTGTATAGGTTATAGTTTTCAACGCTTTCAATGTCAGATAATGATAGATTCATGATCTGCATGCAATTACACATGTACAAAGTGCTTTCAGTTTTCCGTTTTGATTAAATATGTAGATTATGGAATTTTACATATTCTAGGTATTCGTAGAAAATACCGTATACGTATAAATTTTAGAAATATATTTGACATGATTATTTGTTGTATGAATATACGATATATGGATAAAATACTTATTTGGCAAAAGGATTCGCCCAAATACATGTTTTACTAATATACACTATGTATGTAGAAATACTATATTGTAGAAAGTACGGTATACATGCATACTTTAGAGATGTGTTTGCCATGATTATTTGTTGAATAAATATATTCTATATGCGTAAAATACTTGCTTGGCGAAAGGACTCGCCCTAATACATGTTTGTTAACATACACTAAGTTTGTTGAAATAGTGTATGTTAAGTGTTTGTGAAAATGCTTGTGTGAGTAAGTGTTTGGATGTTAATGCCTTAGGAGGGTGTTGAGATGGGATTCTCAACTACCTTAGAGACATGTATGATTTACTCCATGAGGTTGTTTACTTAAACCGCTTACTTATGAAATATATGTATTTGTATTCCTATTTATGTAGTGCTTTATAACATGCTTTATAACATGCTTTATAATATGCTTTATGATATGCTTGTTAACATGCTCAACTAATTGTATGATTTTATTTATGTAATGCATATGTTTAAATTCATGTTTATGTTGTATGATCCGTCATGGGTGATGGGGGAGTGGTGTAACGATTTCGTGCAATAGCCCTGGCAGCCCCAAACGGATAATATCATACTTTGCTTTTATGATTTGAATCTTGATCCATTACTGCTTTAACTATTTGTAATTGAATGTGATTGGGGCTATGATTATAGTTCAGACAATCGGTAACGGGATTGAATTCGTGGCTGAGATTCATTTGCCACGTGAGATGTGTTCAACGAACCCGAGTCATACTTCGGTTGGCGATAGTGGTTGGCCACACGAAGTGCTTTTACGCTTCATATCGTTCAACTTGTTGTGCGCCCGTGCTAGTCGAGCTCGTCAAGTAACCCGATCTGTCTTATGTATGTTCACCATATTTAGTCGCTACTGCTTGAACCTAGGGTACCAAACTTACTAGTGAAATCCCTTTTAACCATGGTACCTCGATCCGCTAAGACTCATGATCCGGACATGGTGGTATGGGACACCGTGGTCGAGCTGTCGGCCTACGCTGGGGTCATGTGCCTCCCCGTAGTGACCAGTGAGCAACCAGACTCGTGAGCCGATTATGGTGGTATGGGACACTATATTCGAGCTGTCGGCCTACACTACTTGATGGGTGATGGGGGAGTGATGCAACGATTCCGTTTAACAGCCCTAACCGTATCCGGTGTAGTGACCTCGAGCATACTCTAAACCTACGGTGAGGCGTCGAGCCTTCCCGCAGTAACAGAGTATAAGCTAGACCTGTATTGATAAGGTGATGGGGGAGTGGCGCAACGATTCCGTGTAACAGCCCTAGCAGCCCTTGCAGTGACATAGAAACACACCATCGTATGAGATTGTCTAGGACTGACGACCCTATAATGGATCATGTTTGGGAATGATACAAGGGATGTACCTTAGTTTCCCAATCCTACTGTTTGAAATGGAATAATAACAACTCGGTAATCAAGCTCATCATGCATTGCATGTGCCTGGAAGATGTCGAGCACTGAGGGATGAAAGCATGCTGCGAACGAAGAGGGTGTCGCATGAGGGAGTATGTCGGTGAGGGCATACATCATGACTGCATTCATACTTGCATTAATAAGAGTAGTTAGGAGTGTTTGATTTTACTGCTTGACTGAATTGATAACATGTTAACCTATGCCTCATTGTTCCACTGAGTTGATCACTCACTCCCACGTTACGGGACGGTGTTTGCAACACCAACCAGATTTGTTGAGTTTCAGGTGATGGCGATGCTTATGAAGTAGAGCTGGACTACTACTATGATGTTGAGGAGGAGTTCTCCTACTTATAACTCTCTGACAGGTCTATGAAGACCTGGTAATGTATTGACGGGGCTATGGTACTTGGGATAGAAGACATTACACTTCCTCACATTTAGTAAAATTTAGAATTGTACTTGTAATTATTTAACCTGGTAACTTTATCACACTCTGGAGACTGACCACAGTTTTTATATATTATTTATCTATCACAGTCTTCCGCTTGCAATTTAATTGTCTCTGGAGTATGATATGCTGTTTTGGCTTAATCTCACTCATGTTCAATGTACAAATACAGTCAACATTCAATCATCATTCATTTTGTTGCATAAGTGATGTTCTAGAACTCAGTAGTTGAGTTTATGCTCGACCCCCGATTTTCGGGATGTTACAAACAATTACACATAAAAAGGAATACTCACAATTGACCACAGGGCAGAACTGCATGGAGCCTTTTTTAATGAAGAATTGTTTGTATTGAAATAGAACTAGTCTAGCTGAGAGTATAGACTTGGATTTGAGCTAGAAATTGTCACGAAAGATTATCGCTACTCTTAAGATAGAGCTAAAACTATGATAATGAAATATATATTGATTTGTTTGTTTAGTTGATATAAGACCCTTTATTCTGTAAATTTCTCCTACTATTTATAAGCTTCTGTGTTATACTGATTCTCTGCATTTGTTTCAGTTCTTTACTTTAACGTTTACGACATCTGAATCATTGTCATGTTAGTATTTCAAAATCTTATATCACTTTGTATTTTTCTAACCATTCATCTTCTCTTGATCACTTTCTGTCCCTTGAGCTTCTCGGTCACGCCTCATCATCAGATGACGTGTATTATTCAGCTCCTCTCCAGTTGTGCCTTCATAAAAAAGTGTTCTAAATATCTTCTAAGATTTTTCCACATGCTATATCCTTAATGTATAACAACATGTGTCATTCCTTGACTGGCTATTTCGGGAATTGACAAAATTAGGGTACAACAATCCTTATATCCGAGTCATTCCACATCAAGGAGAAACATATAAGAGTAAGATAGATCCTTCCCTCTTGCTCTACCTTATTATTAATCTCTTTTTTATTTGTAATTATTTTTTATGGTCCACTTTTGTGGACGGTTGGTGTTAACATTGGCTCCTACTAGAGGATGACGTTATCTTTGAAATTCCTATATTTAGGATAGATCGAGAAAAGACTTATTGGGTTAGAGCTTCTACATATCAATCATCCCACCATTGAAAATTATTTATATTCTGATAATCATTCACAACTAAGATGGAAAACCATTCCTTATCTGTATATTTCAAAATTTCCAATGATGCAGCACCCAGGTATTTATGGGGATTGAATTCATTGTAAATCATGTAAACTATGTAAATCCGTTTCATATGCATTCAATATACTCACCACTCCTTACTACTCAATCTGTAACCGTCGAGTAAATTATAGAAAAAGTAATTGATAGGATTGTCTCATGAGAGCCCGTTTGTGGTGGACCTGATCCATGCATCCCCCTGCATGGCGAAGATGGTTCTACTATATCATCTCCCATCTCACCCCGCAGGAGGTGCATGCACTGAAATCCAGACCGTAGAACGGTGGTGACGCAGGGATGAACGTGATGAGGATAAATACTCCGAATCCACGGAGCTTCTCTGGACTCCTCACAGAGACTTCTCGAATCCACAAGGAAAGAAAACAGAAAATAGAAATAAATTCTAATAAATTCGAAATTGATTAATTGATGAATAAAAACGAGTTCACAACCCTTTAAATAGGGTACCAAGCAATAGGAAAGAAATCAGAATCAAACTACAACTAAAACTCCTAGAATTCGCGACTTATTATAAATAGTAAACTTACTATTTATAGACGGTCGTGATGTCTACTAGTGCTTGTGAGTTTTCACCAAAAATAGTAAGTGTCCTATTTGGCTTCACCAAACCGTTCTCCTAATTATTCTAAGCTCTTTTCACGTTGGGCGCAACTCCTAAAGCCTGACGGATGAAGAGTTATAATCAAACTAAAACTTACTATTTATAGTAAAAACGAAATTAAAACAGGGAAACGACTTTCGATCCAGGGGTTTTTCACAATTTCGGGCATCGCAACCTAGCATAGCTGGGTTGGTTGGCTAAAGTAGCTCGTTCTACCCCAAAATCATATATTTTATGTCAGGTAACTCATTCCGGATTCTGAGATACGCCCGATTTAAGGTCCGATGGTCTGGATCACTTCTATCGCCGACTGGGCCTTTTCTGATCCATCTTGGCCATGAAACTGTCCGCACCCCGCTCTACATCAGGTGGGGCCCTTGTTGATGAAGTGCTGTTTGGAAATGAAACTGATCGATTCAAAGACTAATCAATAAAATATCAATAGACTTTCCAAAGGTAAATTCAAATGGTTAAGATCATCTGATCTGTGTGACCTTATGACTATGATGCATTGCAATGGGGCCAGTTTTTGGATGATCCTTCCGTTCATGTATTATAACATGAATGCCTCATCACCACTCTTAGGGCCTGTTTGGGAGCGTAGATTTGAAACCCCCTGGACTTGAAATCCTGTATGGTGTGTTTGGCACCCTAGATTAAGAATCAACTTTAATTCAAAAGTATATTCATAGTATATTTCTAGGGGTTTGAATTTAATTATTAAATCAACTTTAATATCTCTAATTAGTGAACTTATGTAAGTTTTGACATAATTGTTGCGATCATAAGCCCGATGAAATATAAACTTTGCCAAAAAATGATAAAATTCTAAGTCTCAGATAGGCCACAAGCACAAGATCACATCCCAGTGACTAACCAACCATTTTTAATTGTTGATTTACATGGACAATGTTTGCACGGTGATGATCATCATATTAAAGTAATTATAGTGATGTAATTGATAATCTAATTATTTTAGGATATCATTAATGGGCCATGTCTAGGATAGATTAATAGGTTAGTGATACACCCATGCAACTATGGGAACGATTTTAGATGCAATCCAAGGTCCTGGACTCAAAACCCCCTAGATTTGAAACGCTCAATGGCTTTATGTGCCAGACAACAAACCCCCAAATTCATGGTGCCAAGCTACCCCGTAGAATGACGGTAAGCTATCATCGTAGGCTTTTTCTTATATGTATATTTTAAATGATGATGAAAGCTGCTGACGCCATTTGCGTTCACCATCAGCTGCTATTTTAACTGGAAACGGATTGGCTACTCCCCTGACACCAGCCCCGTGGGTGGTGGTCGGTGCTCCGTGGGCCCCACCATGATGTATGTGTTTCATCCATTTTTACATATCATTTCATGGTTTGATTCCAAAAATCAGAGGGATATAGATCTCAGGTGGACCCCACCATATGAAAACAATAGTGATTGGACATCCACCATTAAAATCCTCCGAAGGCCCACTGTACTGTTTATTTGACATCCAATATGTTGATTACGTCATACAGGCCCAAATGAAGGAAAAGAACAAAAATCAGCTTGATCCAAAACTTTTATGGCCCCCAAAATATTTTTAATGGTCCACATTCATTCAACACTGTTTCCTGTAATGTGGTCCACCGGAGATTTGGATATACCTCATTTTTGGTATCATAGCGTAAAATAATCTTCAAAAATAGATGTACAGCATGGATGCAACAAATACATCATGATGGGTCTCACAGAGCACCGATCATCAGCCATTGGCTGGTGTCAGGGGAGTAGCCAATCCGTTTCCATTTAAACTCCCGTTGAGCCACATGGAAAGAGTGTTCGGTGGGGCCACTATGACGTTTATTATTATTATTATTTTTTTTTTTGTGAAATCCACTCCGTTCAAATGAAGCAGATGCAAAACCCAAGTGAGCCACACTGCAGAAAGAACTAGTATGAGGACTCCCACCGTTGAAAGGTTTTTAGAGCCCAAGAAATTTTCAGATTAGTATTTTTGTTTTGTTTGTTTTTTCCTTAGCTTTATCCTGATATGATTCACCTTATGAACGGCTTGGAAGGTATATAAAAATCACGGTGGGTCCCAAAAAGGTTTCAATGGTGAGTGTTCTTGCTCACCATTGAAGCAGAGCAACTGATGTAGGGTGGGTATGTCACATAGTTAAAACGGTGGGCCCCACAGTCGTTGCACTTGCACAGCTGACGCGGATTTCGTGCGAGAGCCTTTGCAAGGAGTTCCTGCGCAAGGATGGGCCGCCACCATGTTTGTGGGAAATATACTCCGTTTATCTGTGGGAAATATACTCCGTTTATTCTTTTTGTGAGCTCATTTTAATAAAAATAAAAATAAAAAATGACGTGGATACAAGACTCAAGTGGGCCACACGAGAGGAAAGTGGAGATTCAGTGAGAACCGTTGAAACATTCTTATGACCATAAAAGCTTTGTTTCAAGCTATTTTATTTTGTATTTTCACTTCATTCCCGTGGTAATGACCTTATAAACGATTTGGATGGCATATATACATCAAGGTGGAGGATAAGAAAGTTTCAACGGTAGGTATTTCTTTTCCCAATTTTTCCTCTGGTGTGCTTCACTTTGGATCTAACTCTTTTTGGTCACTTGTCCTAAAATTATCTCGCCAAACGGATGAACGGAATATATTTCTCAAAAACATGGTGGTGGCCCACCCAGCATCCTTTCGCAGGAAATCCGCGTCCATTGCCTAGATTCCCAACCTAACACGGTGCCAGTGAAAAAGCTAGTGCACCGTTGAATAATTTACATGATGGAGTCCCATGGCATGCGTCGTCTTCAATAATATATATTTAACGCCTCGTGACACGTGAATCATGTGATTATTATAAAAATATTATTGATAGGAATAAGATGTAAGTTGGACAGCTGAACTGACATGATGTGGATCCCTTTTCCATGGCACACATGGCTAATGAATCAGATTATCTGGACCATCTATCTATTGGAACTCATCATAGATTGACCAAAGTCCAAAGACTATAGTGGCCGTACGTATCTAATCGCACGTTTAATGAAAATTTTCTTGCTGGACCTGAAGGGATTAGGTGTTTCCCTTACCACAGGGCCCACCTTAATTATGTGTTGTATATCCATGCCGTCCATCCGTTTCTATAGAAAAGTTTAGGAATTATTTCAAAAAATTAAGCAGATAAGAATCTCAGGTGGACCACACTACGGGAACAAGTGTGATTTAACGTCCAACATTAAAAACTTCCTGGGGCCCACCGTAACGTTTCCTTTCCATCCAACCAGTTGATAAGGTCAACAAGATCTGGATGAAGGGAATAAATGAAGATCAGATTGATCTAAAACTTTTGTAGCTCACAAAAAGTTTTTAATGGTCGATCACTAGTGTTTCCAGTTGTGTGGTCCACATGAGACTTTGATCTGCTTAATTTTTGGGATCACGTCCTAAAATGATATGGAAAAACGGATGGACAGAGTGGATATAAAAAAATCATCAAGTTGGGGCCCGCAAGGTAAGGGTAATACACCGGCTAAAGTCTAATCTGCTCCCGGACATGAAACAAGAAATCCTCCTGCCGTGTGCTTTGACGATGGTGTGGAGCAAATCAGATGGAAGGTTCGGATCACGAGATTAGTCAGCCACGCGTCCAGAGGGGCGTCTGGACATCCCAGTCGTACATTTAGAAGGTTGCGTTCTACACGCAACGCGTGCCTTTTACTGGTCTTCCCGGTAAGAAAATGAGAGGGTACTCGCAATATTAGCCATCTGAATCTATTTTTCCAAAAATATAAATAGATTTAAATTTCTGGTGAATCAAACCACAGGAAACAGTAGTTATTGATCGTTAAAAACCTTTCGTAGGTCACAAAAGTTTTTTGATCAAGCTTAAATTTGTTATTTGATTTCATAAAGGTTTGTAGGCCACAAAAGTTTGTGATCAAGCTTAAATTTGTTATTTGATTTCATAAAGGTCTGCGCGGCCTTATCAACATGTTGGATGGTCACTAAAAATTAAGATGAACACTAGGAAATTTTAATGGTACTTTTTGAACCATAACCTAAAATAATCTTGGTCACAATCTCTGATTTCTTTTTTTTTTCTTTTTTTTTTTTAATTTAAATTTTATTATTATTTTTAACACACGCACACATACCCCCGCACACTCATAGTGGAATTTCACCACCTATGGTACTCGAGCCCTTTACCAGGTGTTGAAACTAGAGCCTATCACCGGAGCAAGAGCAAGGACCCGGCGTTTTGATCCATACATCTTTTAAAAGGTATTGCCCGAAGTCTTGATCCATACACATCATATGGGTGCATCTTCACTGAATATCTTACATCATTGCATATTTTCAATTTCAGTTTTGTACCTTATGAGGGCCCCACCTCTGACCACCAATTATATATTCCACCAGCTATGCTCACTCTTATCTCTTATTGAAAGCGATACATTATTTTCTTTTCATTAAAACAAGATAAATCATAAATACAAGTCATACGTACTGTTAGATGGAAATCTGATCCGACAAGTCAAGATGATTATAGATCTTGAAGATCAGAGGGAAGACCTCGGGAGGCTATGAAGGTTCAGTGTGGCCAAGTCAGCTACCGGCGAAACATGACTCCGAGCTATGATTCTTGTCCAATAATTCACATTGGCAACGCAGCCGAGCTATGCATACATCCGAGTTCTAGGCAAATGATTTGACGGATTCCGAATACTAGAAATCAGCCTCGGATCTGGATAGGATGAGGCCGAGCCCGGGTGAGGACACTTCGAGTGCCGAGCTGAGAGACTAACTTAAATACGGACGTGACCGAAGATCTCGCTCAGGGATATGCGCCTTTAAGACACGATACACTACACGACCCAAAAATTGCGGATAATATATCCATGATTACAGTATCCGTATGATTCAGTAAATCGTGCTGAGATTAACAGACGTGATCTTACAGACGTGATCTTCTCTACCCACAAGTATCTCACACCTTCTCAACAGATACGCAGTATCTCACACCCTCTCTTTACATTACGCGACTTAGACCCAGATTCCCTGGCCTGACTTAGGCATCAGAGGGTCCCCTGTTTAAGCCAGGGTCTCCTTTGCTCACATTTCCATGCAGGATCAGGGTCTGTACAAGGCTCGCAGCATTGAGTGGAGGGTGAACCAGATTTTGACCTCGACATTTTTTGGCGCCGTCTGTGGGAAGCGCAAATAAAAAGCTAAGAAATTTTGCCAGAAATGGCGAGAGGAAAGAAAAAGGTGACAGCAGTGGAGCCCAAACCTAGCGGACAACATCAGTCTTCTTCGCTGCTACATACTAAATCAGCTCCAATAGGGTCATCCCAACAGACTCGAAACCGAGGAGGAAAATACAAGGCATTACAAAACGAAGTCTAGATGCTGAAGGATGAAATCAGCCGAACGAAGGCACAACAAAACCAGCAGCCATCTCTTAACATGGTGGAAGCCACCTCAGCACCCGAGGAACGACCGTAGCAAGTCGGTTCTCGGGTCAGGGGGTCCAGGCACAGTTCACGCGAGCTCTCGACCCTACGCACAATGCAGTGTCCCAGAACCGGTCCGTCCGAGTCCCAGAACTTGCTCGGGATGCGGAGTCATCCTATGTGTCCGCAACTTTGGATCTGGCCCCCACTGACCTACGTCATCGGCTGGAGAGCAGAAGACAGGCTAGAGTGCCCGAGGTAACGGAGGCCCCCCAAGAGACGGTAGTTGCAAACTAGAATCATTGGGAAGCCCAGCTTAAGGAACTCCGCGGCCAGTTTAAGACGTTTCAGAAGAATCAGCAGTCTGCATCCGTCCCGACTGCAGTCCAGACGATGATGAAAGAGACTGAGCCTCCCTTCACCTCATAAATCATGGACGAGGTGATGCCACAGAGGCTCAGGATGCTTCCAGTCATCCAATACTCTTGGTTTGGAGACCCGTTAGAACACGTGGAGTCTTACCGTTCGTGGATGCAGATCCAATCGGCTACGGACACAATGATGTGCAGAGCCTTTTCGATAACTCTCTCCAGGTCTGCTTGGAGTTGTTATCGACAGCTTAAGCCAAAGTCAATTGGCTCCTTCGCAGAGCTCAGCAGATTGTTCTTTACCCAGTTCAACTCTGGTAAGAAGAGTTGGAAGCCGACTACCCATCTGTTTATCCTCAAACAGCGGAACAAGGAGTCATTAAAGGACTTCATCGCCCACTTCAATAAAGAGGCGCTGTTAGTGGACGACTACGACAACAAGATAACACTTTCTACCATGTTCAGCGGACTCAGAGAGGAAAAATTCGTCTTCTCAATAGGGAAGAATCCGCCGACTACTTTGGCCGATCTCATCAACTAAGCTCAGAAATAAACCAATGCCGAGGAGTTCTCTAACTCCCGCAAGAATTTTTAAATAACCGAGCAGTCGTCCAAGGAATGAAGAGCTCCAGTCATCCAGCAAGAAGCCGGACGATCGTGACTCTCGCGATCGCCGACCGAGTAGGAGGCCCGAAAGCAAGTTCCGCTCCTACACTCCCCTCAACACATCCCCAGAGCAGATCCTGCTAGATATCAGGGGCCAAAAACTCCTAAACTGGCCGGTTTGCATGAAGACCAAGGAAGATCAGTGAGATAAGCACAAGTACTACCGATTCCATCATGACCACGGTCATAATACGAGCGACTGTGTAAATCTCAAGGACGAGATCGAGACCCTCATCCGTAAGGGTCATCTACGACTGTATACCAAGGAAGAGAAGTCGGCTCGGAGAGAAGAGCAACCAAGCAAAGCTGTGGAAGAACCTACCGAGATCCGCACTATCTATGGAGGTTCATCTGGTGGAGGTGACTCGAATAGGGCTCGCAAGGCGTACTCGCGGAGCTTGGACCCCGAGCATTATGTCCACCTAACCGAAAGACCAAGGAAAGAACTCCGAGTGAGCTCCTACAGTCTGAACTTCACAGAAGACGACGCACACGGAATCCAGCATCCGCATGATAATGCCTTTGTGGTGGCTATTACTGTAGCTAATCGCAAGGTCTATCGCATCCTGGTCGATACCGGAAGCTCGGACGACATCATCTACTCCGAGGCATTCGAGAGGATGGGGATAGACTCCCCTGCATGGATTTTTCAGGGATAAAGTGATTTCTGAGGGAGCCATCTCCCTCTCAGTGACAGCAAGGAAAGGGCAACATCAAGTCACGCTTCTGGTGAACTTTCTTGTTGTGAACGTGTCATCGGTGCACAACGTACTTCTGGGCCGACCTTCCCTTAATGCGATGCTGGTGGTCGTGTCCACTTATCACCTAATGATGAAGTTTTCTGCCTAGTGAGGGATTGGATACCTCCGAGGGGATCAGCATGAAGCTAGGAGGTGTTACGCGATAGCTATAAGAAAGGGTTCGATGAAGCAGACCCTCACTGTTAACGTCCTCAACCCCAGGGCTCCCCCAGAAGACTCCTCCATGGAGGACTTGGTGACCGTCGCACTCGAGGAAGCCGACCCGAGCAGAACGGTTCTGCTCAGATCGTTGCTGAATTCCGAGCATTGGTCTCAAATGTTGGCTTTCTTATAGCAACATAAAGATGTCTTTGCATGGTCGCATGAAGATATGCCGAGGATTTCCCCCGATGTTATGGTCCACAGGCTGAATGTGGATCCGGATCACAGGCCAGTGAAACAGAAGATGAGAGCGTTTGACGCCGAGAGGTACTCGGCCATAGCAGATAAAGTGTCAAAACTTCTCAGCATCGGATTCATCGAGGAGGTACATTATCCAGACTGGATCGCTAACGTGGTTCTAGTGAATAAAGCCAAAGAGAAGTGGCGGGTCTGTGTAGACTATTCGAACCTGAACAAGGCATGCCCCAAAGACACTTCCCCTACCTCTGACCGATCAATTGGTGGACAACATAGCTGGACATGAGTAGCTCTCCTTCCTGGACGCCTACTCCGGGTATAATCAAATCGCGATGTACCCTCTAGACAGGCAAAAGAGTGTCAAAGCGTCCAACCACATAGCGGACCTCGGAGAGACCTTCTCAATCATCCAAGAGTACCGTATGAAGCTGAATCCCACCAAGTGTGCCTTCGAAGTCGGCTCAGGTAAGTTCCTCAGTTTTCAAGTCAGCTAGAGGGGCATCAAGGCGAATCCTGAGAAGATTAAGGCACTACTCGATATGAGCTCGCCTCGGACTACGAAGGAGATCCAATGCCTCACTGGTCTGGTAGCAGCGATAGGTTGATTTATATCTTGATCCACCGATAAGTGCCTCCCATTCTTCCAGCAGTTAAAGGGTTACAAGAAAGCCGAGTGGACCCCAGAGTGTGAGCAAGCCTTCTTGCAGTTGAAGCAATATATGAGTTCACCTCCCCTGTTATCCAAGCCGAAAGAGGTGAACCCCTATTCCTATATCTTGCGGTCTCTGCCTCGGCTGTCAATTCTGCACTCATCAGGGAAGTGGGGGGGGCAAGCAGCACCTCGTCTACTATGTAAGTAAGGCAATGGTACTCGCTAAGACCAGGTACCCGAGTATGGAGAAGTTAGCACTCGGCTTGGTCTTCTCAGCATGAAGGTTGCGTCCGTACTTCCAGGCACATACCATTGTTGTCCTGACTGACTCCCCCCTCAGGAAAGTTCTTCAAAAGCTCGAGATCTCAGGTCGGCTGACTAAGTGGGCGATAGAACTCGGGAAGTTCGACATCTAATATCGTCCGAAGATCGCAATTAAGGACTAGGCTGTGGCCGACTTCATAACAGAGTTCACTACCCCAGACGTAAAAGAGGCAGATGCGGGTGTGGAGGTAGTTCCCGCAACCCTGCCAGTTCCCCCACTTATCCACGACGCAGAATCTGAGCAGAAATGGATACTATATGTGGACGGATCGTCCAACTCTAAGCGTACCGGGCTAGGGATTGTCCTAGTGGCACCTGATGCAACCTCCATTCAGTATGCAATCAGACTCGGCTTCAAAGCCTCCAACAATGAGGCAGAGTATGAGGCCTTGTTGGCCGGACTCAAACTAGCAGCCAATCTAGGGGTTCAATCTCTCGAGGTACAGTGCAACTCTCAACTCATCATAAACCACATCTCCACTGAGTATGACGCCAAGGAGGCAAGGATGGTATCTTATCTGGTCGAGGCTAGGAAGCTTACAGAAAGGTTTTGGAGCTGCATCATCACTCAAATTTCGAAGACGGAGAACTCTTAGGTGACGCCCTTGCAAAGTTAGCCTTATCCACGGAAGGGAAGATTCTCAGGATCGTCCCTGTGGAATTTCTGGATAGTCTGAGCATCGACAGGGCTGATCAAGAGATGGTCAATCCGGCGGAAACTACTCCGAGTTGGATGGACCGAATCTACAACTACCTCACATCTGGTGAAGTCCCCCAGGACTGGCTAGAGGTCCGTCGCTTGAAGATCAGAGCTGCATGATACGTAGTTTTAGATGGAGTCATATACAAGAAGGGTCATTCACGGCCCTACCTCAGGTGCCTCAGACCCGATGAAGCAGACTACGTGATCCGAGAAATTCATGAGGGAATCTGTAGAAACCACTCCAGCGGTCACGCCTTAGCTCTGAAAATACTCCGTCAGGGATACTTTTGGCCGACTATTCAGGAAGACTCCAAAAACTACATCCAGAGATGTGACAAGTGTCAAAGGTTTGATGTCGTACTGAGACAGCCTGCGGAAGAGATGACCCATATGAGCAGACCATGACAGTTTGCTCAATGGAAAATCGACATCATTGGACCTCTGCCCACTGAGAAAGGACAGGTTAAGTTCGCTATCATAACGATCGACTATTTCACCAAGTGGGCCGAGGCCGAACCAGTGGCAAAGATTACAAAACAGAAGGTGATCGACTTCGTCTGGAAGAATATCATTATCCATTCGGAATCCCGCGCACCATCATTTTTTACAACGAGAAGCAATTTGATAACGACAGATTTCGAGGCATATGCAAGGGGCTCGGCATCTCAAATGCATACTCTTCGCCTCGGCGCCCACAGTCCAATGGACAGGTCAAAGCTATAAACAAGGTCATTAAGCACCATCTCAAGACTAAGTTAGAAAAAGTGAATGTAACTGGGCAGAAGAGCTCCCATTTGTCCTTTGGGCCTACAGGACTACAGCTCAGTAGTCTACTGGGGAGACACCATTTTCGCTATCTTACGGCTCGGAGGCGAACGTCTCAGACGAGATCGGCCTCCCGACAGCTCGGGTCAGAAACTACCAGGATGATTAGAATGCCGAGTAGATTGCAGCAAACCTCGACATGCTTGAGGAAGTCGAGACGTCGCCAGACTTCGAGTCGCTGCTTGGCATCAATAGGTGGTGCGGTTCTACAATTCTAAGGTCAAAATGAGGCGGTTCCAGCCAGGGGACCTGGTCCTCCACCGTGTCTTCTAGAATAGAGCAGAGCCAGGGGCTGGGACACTCAGACCAGACTGAGAAGGGCCTTATCGCATGGTTAGTCTACCAAGCCAAGCTCCTACCACTTGGAAGATCTCGAAGGGCGTCAGCTCCCCCACCCTTAGAATGTTGAGCACCTGAAAATCAACTATCTATGAGAATCTATTGGCCATCGGAGGCTTTTAATAAATGTATAGCTCGAAGCTACTAGCCTTTTGAGGCTCTTAATAAAAGTCTCTTTCTACATGGTCCACTTGTGCGATCTATCTACAAATGAAAATAGTTTCCTCTCATAAGCAGAGACGAGCTTAACGGACCGATCCCTTAAAGAAGGGGTTGGCTCGTTAATCTAAAAAAATCTATAAGGGGGTCCTCTCATGTGCAGAGGAAAAACCCGTAAGTGAACCGATCCCTTAAGGAAGGGGTCGGGTCATCATACGATAAAATATCTGCAAAAACAACTAAGGGTCGCGTGCCATTTGTGGGGGGTTGAACCCTCAAGGGGTCAGTCCTTAAATATCAATAAATCATCATGCAGCAACCAACACATGTAACTACGCCCTCGACCGAGGGATAAAAGATTAAAAAATTATCATCCATAGACTAAAAAGGGGGGGGGGAGTATCTCATTCCCTCTGAACAGAAGGACCAGCCACCGAGCCAAGGGGCTGAGCGTCAGGAGCGGCATCAGCAGTAGTCGGGGTACACGGGTTCCTTGGCTGTAGTAGCACCAACGTTCTCGGCCTCGTCCGTGGTAAGAATGTCGAGGTCGATATTTGGATAAAGCTTTCAGACCTCGGAAAGATAAGTGTTGAAGCCGGTGTGGTAGCTGAAGAGATACAATCTATCCAGCTCCCTTGTCCTCTCCAACGACTCCTTGTACACCTGCACTGCCGTAGTAGCTTGCAGGGCCGCCTGAGCCTCGAGCTCCCCTCGCAGCCTCTCATGTTCTACAGTCGCCGCGACCTCGAGAACGTTTCGCTGTTGAGACAACCCCTCAACAATTTTGCGCTCCTTTCTCCTGAGGTCTTCCACTAGCTGCGTATTCGCCGACTCCGCTTCCGTGACCGAGGCCTCCAGACGCGCGACAGCCTCCCGAAGGGGCACGATTTCAGGATCGGCCACGTCCAAGTGAACATGGAGTTAATTGACCTCACCCTGGAGCACCAACTCCCCAGTTCGACCCTCGTTAGCATTCCTCCATAGCTCCTCCTGCTCCGCAGTCGAGGCCTCCAAAAGTTTCTCAAGCTTGACCCCTGCGCCTCGAGCTCAACCTTTCACCCCTCAAGTTTGGCTGTTTCTGCTTTGAGCCGGTCCATCTCCTTCAGCCTCTCATTCACTTCTACCATCATCGGCAGCGATTGGTAACAGACCGCTGCGTAGTCGTTCATGAACTTGACGCAGCTTCGGGAGAGGGTGTCGGCTATTCTTGATTCTGGCACATGCTTGGCAGCCCAAGGGTTCAACAAAGCCATGTGATAACCAGGAGGCAGAGTCTCTGGAGTGGGCTCGAAAGCTCCTCCAACCCCACTGGCTGTAGAAGCTTGGGCAGATGCCTCAAGCATGGCGATGTATTCGGCCAGGGCGTCAGTTCGGTCGGCTAAGAGCTCAGCCTTAACAGTAGTGCATTGGGCTACGGATCGTGCGGGGGTGTCAGTATCAGGAGTCTTCTCGACCACCTCTCTCCCTATCCCGGGGGGACCTGCAAGGACTAAAGGTGGAACCTCGGGGGCTTGCTCCTCTGGAGTTGGCGTTGAGATGGTGATAGGCTTGAGTCCGACGAGGACCTCGGGGGCTCGTACTTCGGGAGTAGGGGTCGAGGCAGTGGCGGGAACAACATTGGTTGGGGCTGTGACAGGTACGACTTCAGTTGGGGCCATCACGGGTACGGCTTCGGCTAAGAAGGTCATGGCCATAGCTGGAAAAGGTTCAGCCCCGGGAGCAGAGAAAGTCGTAGCTGCAGCCAAAATAAGCTTAGCCTCGGAAGTCTTTCTCTTCTTCAGCATCACTTTTGTCCTCGGCTCGGATGAGAGGACAACGTCCATCGGAGGGCACGGTACAACCGGCTGCCTCCTCTTTGAGCCGCCTATCTCTATTCCTACCCAAAAAGAAGGAAATTAGCCAAAGTAAAATCTACGAAATGTCAGCAAACAATCTCCAAGGACCTTTACCCCGCTTACCCAAAGCAAAGAGGGTGGGCTGGAGTCTGCAGAAACCAGATGACACCAGGTTCTCCCCGTTGATGAGTTCGAACCAGACGCGTTAGTCCTCAATGAGCAATCTGGCTCGGGAAACCTGCTGCTTTTAAAGAGGAGAGAGTTTTGGGGCCCCTTTTGACTGAACTGCAAGCAGAGACAAAGTTCGAGTTAAAACACAGAAGGACAAATCAAGCATACAGTGCGATGAAAAGAAGTGTCCGACCTGGGTTGACAAACTTAGTGGGGACCCGCGCTCGCAGTCCATCCAACTCGAAGGTAGGGACCTCCCATTCCCCCGAGGCCCAAAACCAATTCCCTTTCCAGTCCTTGTTGGAAGAAGGAAGTTGGGTTACCAGACTCGAGATGCATGGAGGCCTAGCTGAGAAGTAGCACCAGGCCGGCTCCGACCTGTCGTACTTGGTCATGTACAAAAATAGGAACTCTTCCGTGCAACCTTTTGCTCCTTACCCAATGCCAGAGAATAAAGGTGGAGACAAGAGTCCTTCAGGCGTTGGGGACTAGCTGGCCCGGCGTCACTCCTAGCCATGTAGTCAGCTTACGTATGAATGGTTGGATGGGGAATTGAAGCCCATATTGGAGGGCACTGGTGAACATGGCTATCTCCCCCTCGAAAGGAAGGCCCACTTGGTCCGTGGGGCAGGGGCTCGGATGCACACTGAGTCGGGAATCTGATAGTCTTCGCGGAGTTGGGCCATTTGGGACTTGGCTAGGATCGAGCCCCCGGGGATCAACGGCTTAGGCCTGCCTCTCGACGGGCCCGCCTTCGACCACCCCATGGGATCTCTGAGAGCCCTCTTCTACCTCTTCTCACGGCTTTTGGCCCTCTGACTCGTCATTCCTTGGGCCGAGATGCTAAGTGGTATGGCCTCAAAAGGACCTTTGGAGTCTCCGGGCCCTGAGGTGTTCACTCCCCAAGTGCAGGGTTGTGATGTAGTAATAAACTCGG
Organism: Magnolia changhungtana; assembly: GCA_030180095.1. Taxonomy (NCBI): domain Eukaryota; kingdom Viridiplantae; phylum Streptophyta; class Magnoliopsida; order Magnoliales; family Magnoliaceae; genus Magnolia; species Magnolia changhungtana. The sequence goes on along the minus strand of JASAUF010000421.1, from coordinate 11,900,898 downwards.
TGAGACCGAGGTTGAATCCACAGGGACTGAAACCTGTACGTAATCTGAAAATAATTAGAACTATAACTAGAATGAGATGAAATCTAAATCAGGTGAATTTGAGGAATAATGATGAAATAGTAAACTAAAATATGTAGAATTCAAAGGTAGGGAACTAGGGATTCAGAGGATCCACTTGTAGAGATCAGAGAGATCTTATGCTTGATTCAAGAACACAACTAGACTTCGACTCCCATCTTCATCTAGTTGGAAAATATAACCTGTAAATTAATTCTGAACTTCATTTAATCTAGTTTTCAAGAGATCAGACATGTGTAAATTAGAATGGATTCCATAACAAAATCATGCCCATGAGACCAGACAAACAACAGGATTAAACCAATCCACAGCCAATCTGAGTGATGTATGAATGTCAGGAAAAGTTCTGTCATTCCACCATGTCCAAGGGACGATGGTGGACAACAGGGCATCCTGCTTTCATAATCAAATAATGGAAAAGGAAAATACTCAAGCCATCGCAGATCTACTGTAATTTCAATCACAACAAACCATTAAAAACTAGAGATATTCCTTATAATAAAACTAAAATTAAAATTAGTTCAGAACACGAATCAGAGCCGTTGGATCAGTCTCATCCCTCCACAAGCTTCACCTCTTAGCCCTAGCTAAGAGATTCAGCCCAACATGAATGGGCTGGATCGCTGAAACAAAAAAAAACAAAATAAAAAAAACAACTCTAACTACTCTCCCTTCCCCAGGCACGTCCAAGGCGAAAAAAAAGTCCCCACTTCTCTCTTTCTCTCTCCTTCTTAGAGGCAACAAAATCATTGAACGGTGAGAAGAGTTGGAGTCAGTTGCTGTCTATAGAGGCGGTGGAGAATTACGTAACAACGTGAGCAGCCGGTCCCTGTTTCTGCAGCCAAGAAAATGACAAAAACTTCCCCACTTTCCTTCCTTTCCTTCCAAAGAAATAACGTCCCCTGGGACATTTCGATGTGGCCTACATGATGGACGGTCGAGATCGGTCATCCGATCACCGCCAAGATCACGCAATGTCTACAAAAGATCGGCAGAGACCGGACGCGAAAACAAAGCGTGCGCCTCTCCCTTGCGCTGTGACGTTGATGGGGTTTATAATCAATGTTTGTTGGAAAATCCACTCCGTTCATTCAACTCGTGGCGAAAAACCAGTCGGACACGAGCAGATTTGAATGTCCATTGATGCGGCCCACCTGATTTCTACTCCGCCATTCGTCCTGTGCTTGAACAGCTAAAAACCAATCGTCGATGTCTCATTCCATTCTTCCACCTAGGTGTAGATGAGAGGGAGTCAGGGATTCTGATGAATGGCTTGGATTGTCCATGTGGACAGTGGATGGGGCCCACAACAGCGAACCGAGCCTCCGTTTCACAGACGCTGAAAAAAAACAAAAACGGAAACTTCCGTTTTGCTGAAGACAGTCAGTCAAACCGACTTTGAGCATTTTCTTTGGTCCGGTGCGGCTGCTCAGATGTACCGCACGGTGTACACCCACCTTATATGTGGGGTTCACTGCATATTTTATCAGAAATCCAATCCATCCATTCATTCCAATGTATTATTTTATGCGTTGATTCCAAAATGGAGGCAAATCCGGAGATCAGGCGGGCCCAAAATCAGAAAGTCATGGGCTGATCTGTCCGTTGGCCCACTTCCCGAGATCTTCAATGGCTGTATTTTAATATGTACAGTTAATTTATGACTCCCATCACATGTATGAAGTCTTGTGTCAATTGGATGGCGGGAACCATGTGATCTTGCATTCTAGACCAATTTCGGGTCACTTGGACTTCAGTTTCTCGATTTTCCTGGATATCTGGCATACACTTCTATCAATCTCCGTCCCCTGGAGTCCGTCCCTTGTCTTGGTGATTCTAGAGTGTTAATTCCATGCTTTTAACATCCTTTTCAGACCTACGCTCGCAAATACACCCTGCATCACAAACACGGTTAAAATCAGGCGTTAAACAGTACCATGCTCATAAATCTAGATAATACATGGGGTCTAATATGCAATATTTAACCCTCAACATGAGGCGATGGTCTCTGGTTCGGAGTCAGAACCAGCTCCTCGGACCTCTTCTACTTCATTAGAATTGCTCGATAATGTGTAAAGAAAAAATTCTTAAGTGATGGAAGACTCACAGCGTTGCAGGCAATTTTCTTCGGCAGAAATCTTCTGTAACATCCCAGATTTTCACTGTTTTGGATTTCAAAAAAAAAAAATCCTTAAATTTTTTTTAATTAACTTATAATATCACTTAACTGACCATTAGCACCCAACGTTAGCTTATACACGAGTGGTCCAGTCTGGTCACGATCAGACCATGTGCGGGCCGTCAAGCCAGGTAGCCCGATTACACTTAACAACAGCCCGTGTGGGCCACCCAACGACCGAGGAGGGTTAGAAAAATCTAAAAAGTTAGAAAATTATCGATCTCACTGGGCTTATGGTCCATCGCAGATTACAGACCCAGTGGACACCCGGAATTAGGATCTGACACTTGCTAAATGCACCCCACCAATGCCAGAGTCGAAATCTGGCACTGACAAAAGAAACTAAGATTCCAGGCTTTTCAGCCGTCAGATTTCTTCCAAATTTACGGTGAAGGTTTAATGTATTTTTCTACGCCTATCCACCAAATCTAGGACCCGATCGTGGCACGGTAACTATTGATCACAAATTGGACCCGTTCAACCAAACCCCATATCCGATCGTTCCCAAATTTTGCATAACCCTTCATCGGGCCATGGAGCACCTACTCTATAAATTTCATAGCCAGAGGGCTACCAAAAATGCCCCATTAATCAGAATGGGCCTCCAAAGGCCACTTAAAGGTCGAAAACGCTTACTCAAATCATATATTTGTTCATCCGTTGTCCTCAAATCTTGCAGGACCCTAATCGGGCCATAAGACACCTACATGCCAAATTTGGTGGCCAAGGGGGTGTTGGGTCCACCCTAAAACCCATAGGGAGACCTAGAAGGGTATTTTGGAAAATTATGGAAACTTAAGGCTAATGGGCCTAACTCTAGTAAATAAAATCCCTAACCCTTATCTCATAACCCCCACCATAACCACCATTTCTAAGGGAGAAAGAGAGAGCTAGAGAGAGCTAGAGAGCAAGGAGAGAAGAAGGAGAGAGTGAAAGTGAGCAAGGTGGACCCTAAATCAAGGTGGGGCCCAAGGAAATCCACCCCTTCGACTCCTCAACTCATTTCCAAGAGAAAACCCTACACCACAACCACCAAAATTATTCGTCAATCATCTAGGTAAGGTTCCTCCTCCCTTTGCCCTAGAACCCTTGTGAGAAAGGGGGTTTTTGCATGGATTTCTCACATATATGAGCTTACTTTAGGAATTCGGACCAACCGGCCCCCAAATCGACGTTCTTAGGTTATTTTCAAGTCTCCAACGAATCCTAAGGTGTGGACTATTGTTCTTAGGTGGCCTAGCACCAATTTTACTACGAGCTTAATGATTTTGATTGCTTGGATGTTATGATTTAATAATCTAGAGAAAGCCCTAGGAATATATGTTGTTGAAACCGTATGGATTTGCATGCTTAGCCTCCATGATATTGTCCTTACTTCTCACATGCTTATGTGTATGGATGAATCCTTGCTTATGCCTTATTGTTTTTCCCATATATTGTTACCTCATAATATGTATGCTTTCATTACCCTTGTGCATATGATGGCTTGAGATGGAGGAATTGCGTAACTTCCTCACCCACACACACACTCCACATGTACTTATTTCATGATATTGTTAACTATGCTTGCTATGAGAATCTGAATGATATGTTGAGAAGTATGAGAACATGATGTGGTTTATACTAGATTATACATTAGTAGCCGGCATGCTATGAATCACCCTCCATACCCTTGGGTTGGTCAGGAATCATGAGGAGAGATGGTAGTCCCATTGGTAGGACTACCCTGAGGGTAAACCCATGGATTTGGGTGGGTGTGTTCGGGTGGCTATAGTTCAACTACATGGGTCTCTTGTGCCCGAGGTCACTCTTCTCACGCTCGCTTGACTCGTGCGGTTTAGCCTACTGCCTGACCAACCTTATTTGTTAACCCTGTTTGCTTACCTATGTATGGAACCTGGAACACCTTACAACCATTGTAGCTCATTGATACCTAGATTGCAATTAGTCCACAGCCTCGTGAGCCGGGCATGGTGGAATGGGACACTGTGTTCGAGCTGTCGGCCTACACTGGGGTACCGTGCCTCCCCGTAGTGACCGCGAACGATCCCTTTCTCTCGGCACTCCTCATGTGCTTGAAGTCGGGGATAAGGAACCTGACGGGATCATGGACCGCGGGGACTTGGCCTCTCGCGTTGATGGGGCCTTGGCCTTGCAACCAGTTTAAGGCAGTGATACGTGGGGTGTATCAGATTTCCTAATCTACTGGATGAATGGACTTAACTAATAACTCGGCTAATACGATCACATTGCATCGCATTAATTAGGGTGGCTACTCGGCAGTCGAGGTCGCTCTGAGGGAGTGTTGCCATATGCGATCGTTAAATGGAGTCGCTCGAGGGAGCGTCGTGGCGAGGGCATGCATCATATCATCCCGCATGCATGCATTTAAATAAGAGTTGCTAGGTGTTGATGATTGTCTGCTTTTCATTAAATTCATATTATAATTGATGTCTGTTAAAACTTTAGACCAATAGCACCCACTGAGTTGATCACTCAGTCCCACTTTAGGATGATGTTTTAAAACACCAATCAGACTCTCTCATAGATACAAGGGATGCGGAGCAGGTGGAGCATGGCGATGCTACTCTTGACAAGGAGGAGGAGTTGTCATACTTTCAGCTGATGGGCGGCTCTCCATCGGCTTGATCGGGCTGGATTTGGATTTGCTGATTTGCGGGATCAGTTTTATTCTTTTGGACATAGTATTCTTTTGTTGTTTGGTTGGGTAACGCCTTGGGCGACCCTTTATTATTTTGGACCTGTATATATATGGGATATCCTTCATTTCAGTAGACTGGTGCGGTTGTGCTTCATGCTTCAGGTAGTTCCAAATTGCACAATTAATTTGACTAATCATAAAACCATAAAATGTATGATAAGTGACACTTGGGAACTCGGGAGTCAAGCGTATGCATAACCCCCGATTTTCTGGGGCGTTACATCTTCCCAACTCCGGCGGCTTCCTCTGAGTAGAATCCCTTCTTCGATCGTCAAAAACCCTTTATCCGGTGATGAAAATTATTTTTTCGGCAGAGGGTGATTTGAAAGGAAAAAAGCAAGGGAAATAAAAAGCGAGAGAGCGAAAGGTGTAAAAGAAGTGCATAAATAAGAACCGGAGGGATTTATATAACCCCCCCCCCCAAAAAAAAAAAATTACTCAGCGTCATCATTGCGGGCAGCTATCCCCGAAGCGGAGGCGCTTCAGTGTTGACACCTAAGGACACGCGGAGAAAGACAATACATCCGAGTCCGCATTTCGAGGGCGAAGTCATCTCAACATTAAATGCTATTTATGGTGCAGGTAGCCTCTCGCTCCTAATGGGCACGTGGCACCGTCTCCTTCGCTTCGTTAATTGTGAATCGTAACCGTCGCCACGCGTCCCTCGTCCAGAGATCGAAGTCAGAAGATTTGTGGCCGCCGCACAAGCACGCGCAACCTGAAGTATAGACATTGCAATAATTGCACTCTGGTCATCCCAATCGACATCATGAGCAGAGATATGGAGGTTTCGTCTTGTTTCCCAAGCATTTACTCTCTAAGTCCGAGCTCGGACCAAGCGAGCAGGGGGCTTCTGTTATAGGGAAATCTGATCCGACAAGTCAAGATGATTACAAAGCTCGAAGATCAGGGGTAAGACCTCGGGTGGCTATGAAGGTTCAGTGTGGCCAAGTCCGCTACTGGTGAAACATGACTCTGAGCTATGATCCTTATCCAATAATTCATATTGGCAAAGAAGCCGAGCTATGCATACATCTAAGTTTGAGGTAAATGATTCGACTGACTCCGAATACTAGTACTTGGCCTCAAATCTGGATAGGATGAGGCCGAGCCCGGGTGAGGACACTTCGAGTGCCGAGCCAAGAGATTAACCTAAATACAGACATGACTGAATATCTCTCCCAGGGATACGCGTCCTTAAGACACGATACGCTACACAACCCAAAGATTATGGATAATATCTCCACAATTACAATATCCGAATGATTGAGTAAATCGTGCCGAGATTAACGAACGCGATCTTCTCTACCCATAGGTATAAATACCAGGGGACCCCTTCGCAACAGGTATGCAATATCTCGCACCCTCTCTTTACATTACGCGACTTAGACCCAGATTCCTTGGCCTTACTTATGCATCGGGGAGTCCCCCGTTTAAGCCTGGGTCTCCTTTACTCACCTTTCCGAGCAGGATTAGGGTCCGTACAAGGCTCGCAACATTGAGTGGAGGGTGGACCAGATTTTGACCTCAACACTAACTATGGACGTGTTACTTGTAAGAATTCTATAAGGTGGGCTTTATTGATCAACGGTCTGGATTGTCCTAAGTGTTGGATAGTGTGATCGATCGAGAGTACCAATGAACCCCACTTAATTATGATACATCTGAAATTGTGTAAGGGGTGGTACGCTATAAATGTGATACACAGTGTTTTAATGGGATCGGGATTACCAAATTCATGTGAAGCTTTAGAGAGAAAAGTTTCGATGGGTTTCAAATTCTTCAACCCTCTAAAACTATATAAAAAGTGCTGGGTCCCCAATCCTACATACTATAGAAGCTTCATTCTCATCCCGGTGCTTCTCTAAGGGTGTAAGGTGCGAAAGACTACGACATCAAGCCTACAATTATGACATCTCAACAAGTTACACTATCTAGTTTATCTGATCTCCATATTCGATGTCCCTTGCAATTCCGCATATAGTTTATAGCACTTGCATTACAAGTGGAGATGAAGAGTGAGATGTGATTATGTAGAGTGGGTCGTAGACACTTTCATGGCAAAGATGGACCAGAGAAGGCCCAATCAGAGACGGAAATGATCAGGATCGTCAAGACCTTAAATCATTTGTATCCTGTAAATCGGGATGATTTTTTCAACATATTATATGAGAAGCTACTTAAGCCAACCAACCCCGCTATGTCAGGTTACCCACGCTAGATTTGTGAGATTCTATTAGATCGACAATCAAAAGTCCTATTTAATTTCATTTTTACTATAAATAATAAGCTTTTCTTAAGGTATAACTTTTGATTCTTTGAGTTGTAAGAGACATGCCCAACATGGAAAGGGCTTTAAAAAGTGATGAGAATAACATGATTGGGCTAAATTGAACACTTACTCTCTCTCTCTCTCTCTCTCTCTCTCTCTCTTTTTTTTTTAAAGCCAAAAACCATAAAGTCTAATAGAAATGAAGGCCATTTATAAATAGTAAGTTTACTATTTGTAGGAAGTCACGTTTTTAGAGTATTTGAGTTGGAGACCAAGTCTAAAACTTCGTCAAAAGTTTGAGCTCATTGTTTAAAGGGTTATAAATTTATCTTTTTCTTAATCAAGCAAATTGTTTTAAATTGATTGAGAATTATTCTTGCTTTTATCCCTTGTGTATTTGAGGAAGCTCCACTAGTAGTTTAGAGAGCTCGATAGATTCAGAGTAGTTATTCCTTGAGGAAGACACTGATTGACCTAATCATGTCCCTCTCTCCTCCATGCGATAAGAGGAAAAAAAAAAAAAACAAAGGCACTCAAGGCCTTTTCAAAATGATGAAAATAACCTTGATTAATAAATCGCATTTTTAATACCCCAAACGGCCAACCTATATTAAATCATTCTTACATTCTTTTAAATATTTTGTCACAATCTCCAAAAAATAATCACGGGTGCAAAATCATCCAAAATTGATGTCCTTGTACAAGGACATTACATGTATGTATTATAATATTAAAATAATAACAATAATCTAAACTCGGTTAAGAAGGTTATAATTTAGTGATAATATAAATTTAATCTTATATTCCTTGAAAGTTCTGAATATACAGTTGATATTTTTATATATTTTTTTCACAAAATCACAATATTTAATATCTTTAATATATATTTTATATTTTTTTAATTAAAGAATTTAGATATGGCAATTTGAGTTAACAACGTGGTAGATTGGCATTGAAATTTTCAACTGTCCAATAAATAGCTTTAGATTAAACCATCTCCATCAAGACCCAAATGTAACCAATGCAACCCTGTTGCCACCCCAGAGGCAATTAATGTCTGTTGAGGGTCAAATATTGCATATTAGACCCCAGCTGCTGCCTAGATTTATGAACAAGATGCTGTTAACGGTCTATTTTAATTGTGTTTGTGGTGCAAGGTATATTTGAGAGCATGGACTACAAAAAGGTGCTAAACGCATGGAATTAACGCTCTGATGATGTCAAGGTAAGGGACGGACTCCTAGGAATTGATATTGATGATTTTACACAGCCGAGATCCGAGAAAATGAAGAAATTGAAGCTCAAGTGGCCTGAAAGTCAGCCAGAATGCAAGATCATAGAGTTTCCACCATCTGTTCAGCCCGAAATTTCATACGTGGCCTGGGGGCCATAAATTAACCGTACATATTAAATTTTATCCATTGAATCACTAAGGAAGTGGCCAAACGGATAGATCAGCTCCTTTATTCCTTAAGTGGGGTCCACATGGTCTCTGGAGTTGCCTCAAATTTGGTCTAAATTCATTATAGGCCAAGACAAAACAGATGGTCGGATTTGATTTCTCAAAAACATTGTAGTGGACCTTACCTACGGTGGCATGTGTATAGTGCACATGAGCACTCGCCGTCCACTAAAAAAATCCAAAAGTCTCTCCTTCTCAAATTCAATGAAACGGCAGTTGCCGTTTTCTATTTCTAAACAGAGACATGCGGTCATTTTTTGTGGGCCATCACCGTACATCAATGGTCCAATCCGGACCGTCCATTGGATTTATCAAGCCCATGTTACTAAGTCCTAGGTGCTCTTTCTCCCTTATGCAAGCTAGCGGAAGATCCAAGCCGTTGAACGCAATTCGGACGGTGAAGCAAGCTATTCTGTGGGACACACCAAATTCAATATAAAACCAGTCATTTCTTACTATTTTTTTGCCACGAGTTGAATGAACGGAGTGGATTTTTCAACTGACGACTGATAGTGGGCCCCACCATCAGAACAGCGGATGAGTTTTTCGCTAGCTCTGTTTTCGTGTCCGGAGCTATCCGTGATTTGCGAGCAGTTGTGGGCCACAATCACTGTCAGTTTCTTCGATCCAAACCATCCATCATGTAGGGTGCTCAAAAAAAATCCCAAGGGGCGTTAATCTTTTGGATGGAATGAAAGGAAAGGCGGAGTTGTGAGGCTCCGATTTTCACTGCGTAACGCTTATACACACGTCAACTGTTGCTGCGTAAGCTTGGCACCGACTCCAGCCGTGGAAAGGAAACTTGCAGACCAACCTTTCCAGCGACCGACTCTATCAGCAGCTACAAAAGAAAGAGAAGTGGAGAGGGAAGGGGGAGCTTTTTGGACGTGAAGTGCATTGTTAGTTTAGATTTTCCTTTTGTTTTTCCTGTTTTATTTTATTTTATTTTGGAGAGCTCTTAGCCCAATCATGTGTGGCTAAAACCTCTTAGCTAGGGCTAAGAGGTGAAGCTTGTAGTAAGATGGGAGACTCTATTTCATGCCTTTAATCTAATTTTGATTTATGAACTGAGTTTGATTTTAGTTTATTATTAAGAGAATGTTCTTAGTTTTTAATGGTCTGTTGTGACTAAAATTACAATGGGTCTGCGATGGGTTTGAGTATTTTCTTTACTTTATTGTGTTTATGACATCAGGAAGCCCTGTTGTTCACCATCGTCTCCTGGGCATGGTTGGATGTCGGTACCCTTCCTAACCTTCATAGCATGTTGATTGGTTGTGGATTGACTAAATTTTGTTGTTTACTTTATCTCCTGGGCATGGTTTTGTGATGGAATCCATTCTAATTTACATCCTTCTTATCTCTTGAAAACTAGATCAAAGGAAGTTCATATTTGATTTTTATGGTTATATCTTCCAACTGGATAAAGATGGGACTCTAAGTCCAGTTGAGTTCTTGAATCAAGTATAAGATCTCCCTGATCTCTACAAGTGGATCCTCTGAATCCCTAGTTTCTTACCTCTGAACTCCTTAAGTTTTAAATTAATATTTCACCATTATTCCTTAAATTTATTTGATTTAGATTTCATCTTAGTCTAGTTCTAGTTCTACTTAGTTTCAGATAACGTACAGGTATCAGTCCCTTGGGATTCGACCTCAGTTTTATCGAGTTTATTACTACATCACAACCCTGCACTTGGGGAGTGAACAATGTCCATTTGCGGCAAGGGAGCAGCAGATTTAGGACACGAATTTCTCGCCTTTCCCAGGAAGTTCCTGCGCAAGGATGCTGGGTGAGCCTCAAAGATATGTTTTTGAGAAATTCACACCGTCCATTTATTTTGAGCGATCATATTAGGATGTAATATCCAAAATTATGTGTATCAAACACTCAAGTGGGCCACATGAGAGGAAACAGTGGGAATTCAATGAGCACCGTTTAATAATTCTTATGGACATAAAAGTTTTGTATCAGCCTTTATTTTGGGTGTTTTCACTTCATCCCACTTGGAATGACATTATAAACGGTTTGGATAGCATATAAACCTTAAGATGGAGCCCAGGAAGGTTTCAACTGTAGTAATTTATTTCTCCTATTTTCTCTCTAACATGACCCACGCGAGTTTTGCATCCACCTCATTTTTTGTTGCACATCTTAAAATGGGCTCACAAAACGGATGGACAAAATGGATTTCTCACATACATTGCAGTGGGTCCACCGAGCAGCCTTGCACAGGAACTTCCTGCGAAAGGCGTTGGTAGGAAATCCGCGTCGGCAGATTCAGGCATGTCGATCTGATTAAGCCACGTAGAGCTATACATGAGCAGCCTAAGCTCGGTAACTCGCTTAACTCGATTCGACTCAAATCGAAATGTTGTTCGAACCGAGTCGAGTCATATTTTGGGTGCTCAGAACATTTTGAGTCGAGTCCGAGCTGGACATAGCTCGACTCGACTCGACTCGGTATTAAGCTCGGCTCGACTCGACTTTAAGTTAGTATATAAAGGATTTTTTAAAAAACCCTACCCAGTTCCTCGACCCTACCCAGTACGCCTAAACCAGCAACCCTACCCGTTTTCCCTCCCTTTCGCCCAAATCATCCCATTTCTCCCTCCAAATCGGCCAAATCGGCCGTTTGTCCGGCTACATTTCCTTCTTCCAGCGACTGTCCGATGACATTACTTTCTTCCAGCGTCTATCTGGACGAGCATTTCCTTCTTCTGTTTGGACAAGCTCCGCCCAGTGACATTCCCTCTTCCAGCATCTGTCCGAACGAGCTTCTCTTCAAAAGTGAGTCTTATCCTCCACTCTCTCCATTTTTTCTGGTCGTCTGAGTAGTGGAACCCATCCAACCAGTGACCATTGGTCGAGCTCGAACTCGGCTCAAACTCGACCGAGGCGAGCACGAGCTACTGTTCCGAACTTGAAGGCCGAGCTGAGTCGAGCACGAGCTGGGCAAAGCTCGGCTCGGCGCGACTCGTGTACACCTCTAGAGCCACGTATCGATAGTTACATGTACCCAATCAAATCATGCCACGTCGGGCCTCACCTAATTCCCACGGAGGTGGATCGGTTGGTGTATACCACACACTACAGACTTGGCTGGTGTGCTGACATCACCAAGTTATATAGGTACGTGTTATATACAAGCCGTCCGTACATTTATAGAGATAGTGTTGAGGCCTGTGCTGAAAATTAAAACAAATCCAAAGATCAAGTAGACCACACTGCAAAAGGTAGTGGGGGAAACCATTTATGCAACACAGAGGTTTGGCATCGATATGATATTTGTTTCTCTTCATTCTTGTCTATGTAATCTTATGAACAGATTTGGATGCAAAATAATCATTTTGATGGATCCTACGATTGTTTTATATATTAGAATCACTATCCCACTGCTATTGGTGGTGTGGTCCGCTTAAGCTTTGGATATGACTTGGTTTTAGGCTCATACTCCAAAATGATCACACAAAATAGAAAAATGGCGGAAATCTTCCAGTACTAACTAAACTCAGTTGGGCCCACTGTGAATGTATGTGATTTATCTACGCGATCGGTCTTTTTTTCTAGCTCATTTAAGGGGTTGATCTTAAAATTGAAGCATATCCAAAGCTCAAGTGGATCATACCACAGGAAACAATGAGAATAATAATTTCCACCATTGAAATCTTTATAAGCTCTACAATAATATTTATTTGTCATCCAACCTATTCATAAGATCATAAATATATGGATGAAGTGAAAAACTAAATATAATTGTGATCCAAAACTTTTGTGATTCCCCACTAATTTTTTAATAGTACATGTTTAATTCACATTGCTTTTTGTTGTGTGGTCCATTTGAACTTTGTATACACTTAATTTTTGAGCTCATAACCTAAAATTATCTGATAAAATGGATGGATGGAGTGGATAAAATATATAAATCATGGTGAACCTCACACGGTTGGAATCAGATTGGCTGCTGCCTACCACGAGCCAATAGCTCGTAGTCGGTGATAATTGAGACCCATCATAATGTATATGTTTCATTCATGTAGTCCATTTATTTTTATAGATCATTTTACGGTGTGAGACAAAAAATGAGGTATATCCCAATCTTAAGTGGATCACATTACAGGAAACATTGTTGAATGGACTTTTGACCATTAAAAACTTGTTGGGGGCCATAAAAGTTTTGAATCAACCTGATCTTTAATTAATTTTTTTTTTTAACCTTCATTTGGGTCTGTATGACCTAATCAATAGATTGGATGTTAAATAAATAGTACAATGAGCCTTAGGAAGATTTTAATGGTGGATATCCAATAACTATTGTTTTCCTGTAGTGTTCCACCTGAGATTTATATCCCTCTCATTTTTGGGATCAAGCCCTAAAATGATAAGTAAAAATGGATGAAACACATACATTATTAGTGGGCCCACAGAGCACCAACCACCAGCCACAGGACTGGTGGCAGGGGAGTAGCCAATCCATTTCTCGTCTTTGCACCACACGTATCTAAACCAGCCAGGTCAGTGGTGTATGATACAACATCCAATTCACTTCCAATCCTCTCCCGTGTGAACACGGACGTGGATTGCGTACTACCCCCACCCGTCCCTAGCTTCGAACGAGCAGGTCTATGGGTGGGCCCACCGTGATGTATCTATACATCCAAGTTGTTTATCCTTTTTCTCAGATTATTTTAAGGCATCAAAATAAAATGAGGCAAATCCAACGATTAAATAGACCACAGCCCGGGTGAGGACACTTCGAGTGCCGAGCCGAGGCAAATGATTCGACTGACTCCGAATACTAGTACTTGGCCTCGGATCTAGATAGGATGAGGCCGAGCCCGGGTGAGGACACTTCGAGTGCTGAGCTAAGAGACTAACCTAAATACGGACATGACTGAAGATCTTGCCCAGGGATACGCGCCCTTATGATACGATACGCTACACGACCCAAAGATTATGGATAATATCTCCACGATTACAATATCCGTATGATTGAGTAAATCATGCCGAGATTAACGGACATGATCTTCTCTACCCACAGGTATAAATACCAGGGGACCCCTTTGCAACAGGTACACAATATCTCGCACCCTCTCTCTACATTACGCGACTTAGACCCAGATTCTTTGGCTTGACTTAGGCATCGAAGGGTCTCCTGTTTAAGCTTGGGTCTCCTTTGCTCACCTTTCTGTGCAGGATCAAGGTCTGTATGAGACTCGCAGCATTGAGTGGAGGGTGGACTAGATTTTGACCTCAACACTAACTATGGACGTGTTACTTGTAAGAATTCTATAAGGTGGGCTTTATTGATCAACGGTCTGGATTGTCCTAAGTGTTGGATAGTGTGATCGAGCGAGAGTACTAGTGAACCCCACTTAATTATGATACATCTGAAATTGTGTAAGGGGTGGTACGCCATAAATGTGATACACACAGTGTTTTAATGGGATTGGGATTACCAAATTCATGTGAAACTTTAGAGAGAAAAGTTTCGATGGGTTTCAAATTCTTCAACCCTCTAAAACTATATAAAAAGTGTTGGGTCCCCAATCCTACTACTATAGAAGTTTCATTCCCGTCTCAGTGCTTCTTTGAGGGTGTAAGGTGCGAAAGACTACGACATCAAGCCTACAATGATGACATCTCAACAAGTTACACCATCTAGTTTATCTGATCTCCATATTCGATGTCCCTTGCAAATCCGCATACAGTTTATAGCACTTGCATTGTAAGTGGAGATGAAGAGTGAGATGTGATTATGTAGAGTGGGTCGTAGACACTTTCATGGCAAGGATGGACCAGAGAAGGCCCAATCAGAGACAAAAATGATCAGGATCGTCAAGACCTTAAATCATTTGTATCTCGCAAATCAGGATGATTTTTTCAACATATTATATGAGAAGCTACTTAAGCCAACCAACCCCGCTATGTCAGGTTACCCACGCTAGATTTGTGAGATTCTATTAGATCGACAATCAAAAGTCCTATTTAATTTCATTTTTACTATAAATAGTAAGTTTTTCTTCGAGTATAACTTTTGATTCTTTGAGTTGTAGGAGTCGTGCCCAACATGGAAAGGGCTTTAAAAAGTTATGAGAATAGCATGGTTGAGCTAAATTGAACACTTACTCTCTCTCTCTCTCTCTCTCTCTCTCTCTCTCTCTCTCTCTCTCTCTCTCTCTCTTTTTTTGGCAAAAAACCATAAAGTCTAATAGAAATGAAGGCCATCTATAAATAGTAAGTTTACTATTTGTAGGAAGTCACGTTTTTAGAGTATTTGAGTTGGAAACCAAGTCTAAAACTTCGTCATAAGTTTGAGCTCATTGTTTAAAGGGTTATAAATTTATCTTTTTTTAATCCAGCAAATTGTTTTAAATTTATTAAGAATTATTCTTGCTTTTATCCCTTGTGTATTTGAGGAAGCTCCACTAGGAGTTTAGAGAGCTCGATAGATTCAGAGTAGTTATTCCTTGAGGAAGACGTTGATCGAACTAATCATGTCCCTATCTCCTCCATGGGACAAGAGAGTAAAAAAAAAAAAAAGGCACTCAAGGCCTTTTCAAAATGATGAAAATAAGCTCGATTAATAAATCACATTTTTAATACCCCAAAGGGCCAACCTATATTAAATCATTCTTACATTCTTTTAAATATTTTTTCCCAATTTCCTAAAAAATAATCACGGGTGCAAAATCATCCAAAATTGATGTCCTTGTACAAGGACATTACATGTATGTATTATAATATTAAAATAATAATAATCTAAACTTAGTTAAGAAGGTTATAATTTAGTGATAATATAAATTTAATTTTATATTCCTTGAAAGTTCTGAATATATAGTTGATATTTTATATATTTTTTCACAAAATCACAATATTTAATATCTTTAATATATATTATATATTTTTTTAATTAAAGAATTTAGATATGGTAATTTGAGTTAACAACGTGGTGGATTGGCACTGAAATTTTCAACTGTCCAATAAATAACTTTAGATTAAACCATCTCCATCGTGACCCAAATGTAACCAATGCGACCCTGTTGCCACCCCAGAGGCAATTAATGTCCATTAGCGGCAAGGGAGCAGCAGATTCAAGACACAAATTTCTCGCCTTTCCCAGGAAGTTCCTGCGCAAGGATGCTGGGTGGGCCCCAAAGATATGTTTTTGAGAAATCCACACCGTCCATTTGTTTTGAGAGATCATATTAGGATGTTATATCCAAAATTATGTGTATCTAACACTCAAGTGGGCCACACGAGAGGAAACAGTGGGAATTCAATGAGCACCGTTTAATAATTCTTATGGACATAAAAGTTTTGTATCAGCCTTTATTTTGGGTGTTTTCACTTCATCCCACTTGGAATGACCTTATAAATTGTTTGGATAGCATATAAACATTAAGATGGAGTCCAGGAAGGTTTCAACTGTAGTAATTTATTTCTCCAATTTACCCTCTAATGTGACCCACGTGAGTTTTGCATCCACCTCATTTTTGGTTGCACGTCTTGAAATGGGCTCACAAAAAGGATGGACGGAATGGATTTCTCACATACATTGCAGTGGGCCCACCCAGCAGCCTTGCGCAGGAACTTCTTACAGAAGGCTTTGGTAGGAAATCCGCGTCGACAGATTCAGTCATGCCAATCTGATTGAGCCACGTAGAGCTGTACACGAGCAACCTAAGCTTGGTAACTCGCTCGACTCGGCTCGAAAAAGCTTGACTCGACTCGAATCGAAACGTTGTTCAAACCGAGTCGAGTCATATTTTGGGCGCTCAGAACATTTCAAGTCAAGTCCGAGCTGGACATAGCTAGATTCGGTATTAAGCTCGACTCGACTTTAAGTCAGTATATAAAGGATTGTAAAAAACCCTACCCAGTCCCTCGACCTTACCCAGTACGCCTAAACCAGCAACCCTACCCGTTCTCCCTCCCTTTCGCCCAAATCGCCCCATTTCTCCCTCGTCCGGCTACATTTCCTTCTTCCAGTGACTGTCCGGCGACATTTCTTTCTTCCAGCGTCTGTCCGGACGAGCATTTCCTTCTTTCAGCGTCTGTTCGGACGAGCTCCGCTCGACGACATTCCTTCTTCCAGCGTTTGTCCAGACGAGCTTCTCTTCAAAAGTGAGTCCTATCCTCCACTCTCTCCATTTCTAGCCGTCTGAGTAGCGAAACCCATCCGACCAGTGACCATTTTTTTTTACACACACACACACACCCCCACACACGCACACACTCACTCCCTACACGTTTGGGAATTTCACCCCCTATGGACACTCGAACCCTGGAACGGGAGTTGAAACTTCCAGGAGTCTACCACTCGTCCAAGAGTAAGGATCCTCCGACCAGTGACCATTGGCCGAGTTCAAACTTGACCAAGTCGAGCACGAGCTGCTATTCCGAGCTCAAAGGCTGAGCCGAGCCGAGCAGGAGCTGAGACTCGAGCAGTCCGAGTCGAGCACGAGCTGGGCAAAGCTCGGCTTGGCTCGACTCGTGTACACCTCTAGAGCCACGTATTGATAGTTACATGTACCCAATCAAATCATGCCACATCGGGCCTCACCCAATTCCCACTGAAGCGGATTGGCTGGTGTGCTGACGTCACCAGGTTATATAGGTACGTGTTATATACAAGTCATCCGTACATTTATAGAGCTAGTGTTGAGGCCTGTGCTGAAAATTAAAACAAATCCAAAGATCAAGTAGAGCACATGGCAAAAGGTAGTGGGGGAAACCATTTATGCATCATAGAGGTTTGGCATCGATATGATATTTGTATCTCTTCATTCATGTTTATGTAATCTTATGAACAAATTTGGATGCAAAATAATAGTTTTGATGGATCCTACGATTGTTTTATATATTAGAATCACTGTCCCACTGCTATTGGTGGTGTGGTCCGCTTAAGCTTTGGATATGACTTGGTTTTAGGCTCATACTCCAAAATGATCACATAGAATAGATAAACGGCAAAAATCTTCCGGTACTGACTAAACTCAATTAGGCCCACTGTGAATGTATGTGATTTATCTACACTATCGATTTTTTTCCTAGCTCATTTAAGGGGTTGATCCTAAAATTGAAGCATATCCAAAGCTCAAGTGGATCATACCACAGGAAACAATGGGAATAATAATTTCCACCATTGAAATCTTTATAAGCTCTACAATAATATTTATTTGTCATCCAACCTATTCATAAGATCATAAATATATGGATGAAGTGAAAAAATAAATATAATTGTGATCCAAAACTTTTGTGATTCCCTACTAATTTTTTAATAGTAAATGTTTAATTCACACTGCTTTTTGTCGTGTCGTCCATTTGAACTTTGTATATACTTAATTTTTGAGCTCATAATCTAAAATTATCTGATAAAATGGATGGATGGAGTGGATAAAATATATAAATCATGGTTAACCTCACACGGTTGGAATCAGATTGGCTGCTGTCTACCACAAGCCAATGGCTTATAGTTGGTGCTATGTGGGACCCATCATAATGTATGTGTTTCATTCATGCAGTCTATTTATTTTTATAGATCATTTTACAGTGTGAGACAAAAAAAAGAGGTATATCCCAATCTCAAGTGGTTCACATTACAGGAAACATTGTTGAATGGGCTTTGACCATTAAAAACTTGTTGGGGTCCATGAAAGTTTTGGATCAACATGATCTTTATTATTTTATTTTTCTTTATTGATTGGATGTTAAATAAACAGTACAATGAGTCTTAGGAGGATTCTAATGGTGGATATCCAGTAACTATTGTTTTCCTGTAGTTTGTTCCACCTGATATTTATATCCCTCTCATTTGTTTATCAAGTCCTATTATCAGTGGGCACACAGAGCACCGACCACCAGCCACGGGACTGGTGGCAGGGGCGTAGCCAGTCCGTTTCCCGTCTTCGCACTACACGTATCCAAACCAGCCAGGTCGGTGGTGTATGATACAACATCCAATCCGCTTCCAATCCTCTCCCATGTGAATACTGAGTAGTCTCTAGAACCCTCCCCTTACCTCCGCCGTTTTCTTTCAAAAGATATCCATGGGAGACTACACCTATCATCATATGGATCTATCTTCACCGATATATCTTTAACTATTGCAGGTTTTTAATGCCCTTTTTTTCCCTTGTTTAGGGCCCACCTCCGACAACACCAATTATATATGGGAGCGGATTAGGTGAGATCTCGGATCCTCCAGGTGGGTGGGACCTCCGACTGTGGGGCACTGTAATGTATGTGACTACATCCACACCGTCCATCCTTATTGAAATCTCATTTCAATAGCATAATCTAAAACATAAAACAGGTCCAAATATCAAGTGTACCATAATACAGGAAACAGTGGTAATCGACCAATAAAAATTTCTCGTAGGTTACAAAAGTTTTGGATCAAGCTGATATCTGTGTGGTCTCTTCATCCAGATCTTTGTGACCTTATCTTCGATGGCAAAAAAACATTCCGGTAGCCTATGAAAATTTTAATGGTGGGGATTCAATAACTACTGTTTCATGCTGTATGGTCCACATAAGATTTGGATCTACTTCATTTTTCGGATCATGCCCAAAAAATGAGCTTTCAAAATGATTGGACGGCGTGGATTTAAGGCACATACATCACTGTGAGCTCCACAGTAAGGGGTCTCACCCACCTCGGTGGATCCGAGGTCTCACCTAACCCGTTCCCACTATAGATTCCACTAACCATGCTCGCCATCAATACCATTTCGTCATTCTCCCCATCCGTCCCATCCAGACTAATCCATGGCCATTACTCTGTCAAAGACGAAACTGCCCTTGAATGCAGACTGGCAGGATTCCTTCCAACCGAAAAACGCCCCTCCGACGCGATTTTTCGGCCGACCATCCCGAAATCCAGGCCCAAAGATCGGACGGCTCACGACGAAGGCGCCCTTGGTCGTGAACGCGGTCTCAGATTCGAAGACCGACGGTTCCCTATCGTCGATAATCACAGAGCTCGAGAGAGAGGGAGGAGGGGATGATACCACACTGCCCCAAGAACCCGAGAAGCGACTGGCCGACACGTGGCGCGAGATCCACGGTCAGGATGACTGGGCTGGGCTGCTGGATCCAATCGATCCGCTCCTGCGGTCGGAGCTCATCCGGTATGGCGAGATGGCCCAGGCGTGCTACGATGCTTTCGATTACGATCCCTACTCAAAGTACTGCGGCTGCTGCAAATTCAACCGTCGGATGTTCTTTGATAGCTTGGGGATGGCCCGCTGCGGCTACGAGATCACGAGATATCTATACGCTACATCCAACATCAATCTCCCCAACTTCTTCAAGAAATCACTGAGACCACACATGTGGAGCCGGAATGCCAACTGGATGGGGTACGTGGCAGTTTCTTCTGACGATGCCACGGCCCACCTTGGCCGACGGGACATCATGATCGCCTGGAGAGGAACGGTCACTTATCTCGAGTGGGTCGCGGACCTGATGGACATTCTACGGCCCGTCTCATCGGAGGGGATCCCCTGCCCTGATCCAACCGTCAAAGTTGAATCCGGGTTCGTTAATCTATATACGGACAAAGATGAAGGGTGCAGATTTTGTAAATTCTCCGCCAGGGAGCAGATCTTAACAGAAGTGAAGCAATTGATCCAACGGTATCCGAACGATGAACTGAGCATCACGATCACGGGCCATAGCTTGGGCAGTGCACTGGCTATTTTGAGCGCTTACGATGTGGTGGAGACGGGTCTGAACGTGACCGAAGACGGGCAGGTCATACCCGTATGTGTGTTATCGTTCTCGGGGCCCCGAGTCGGGAACGTGCGGTTCAAGGAACGGCTAGAGGGTCTCGGAGTCAAGGTCTTGAGAGTGGTGAACGTCCATGATTCAGTCCCTAAGGTGCCGGGCATATTCATCAACGAGCATGTGCCCGAGCCGATCCGACGGTTCGCAGAGGGGTTCCCATGGAGCTATAGCCACGTGGGAGTAGAGCTGGCGCTCGATCACAAGCATTCGCCCTTCTTGAAGGAAACCAACGATCTGTCTTGCTTCCATAACTTGGAGGCCCACTTGCATATGCTCGACGGGTATGATCGCCTTTTCTACTGATTGTATGTGAAGGATCGCTCAAACCGGGTCGTATCGGCCCGTTTCGGGTTATGTGGCTGTATCGGGTCGGATCTGTATATACACCGAAAGTCCGTGTATATGCCTTAATGCCATCCAAGCAAATTGGCTACTCCCCTGCCATCAGCCCGGTGGCTGATGGTCCGTGCTCTCAGGGCTCCACTGATGTATGTGTTTCATCCATTCCGTTCATCCATGTTTACAGATCATTTTAGGGCTTGATGCCAAAAATGATATGGATAAAAATCTCGGGTGGACCACACTACAGGACAACAATAGTGATTGGATATCCACCATTAAAATCCTTCTAAAGCCTACCGTACTGTTTATTTGACATCCAATCTGTTGATTAGGTCGTATAGACCCAGATGAAGCGAGAAAAAAAAAGATCAGCTTGATCCAAAACTTTTATGACCCTCAAAATGTTTTTAATGGCCTACCTTCATTCAACACTGTTTCGTGTAATGTGGTCCGCTTGAGATTGGGATATACCTCTTTTTTTGTCTCATACCATAAAATGATCTATAAAAATAGATGTACGGCATGGATGAAACACATACATCATGGTGGGCTTACAGAGCACCGACCACCAACCACCGGGCTGATGGGAGGGGGAGCAGCTAATCCGTTTCCATTATCAATGGCGTGGATGGTTGGCAACATCTGGTCAATGCCATTTGGGCTTATTGATTAGACGGTGAGAATCAAATGGCATGTGCTCCGATTGAGTAGTATATACATCTTATACATTGAATTTCGGTGTATAGTTACTTTCCAGGTCATTCCGATAAGCTGGAATCTCTTCCTTCTCCGAGTCAACTCGGTTTCATGCGCTGAGTCGCTACATTGCCACAAAACTGAAAATTCGAGTCGCTACAACTTGTTGTACCATACCTTCCTGCCAACTTGGCACTTTTTATATGACATCAGTACCGTGAAAACTGTAGGCCCCAGCATGAAAATCACCTATCTTGAAAATTAGGATGATCAGATCACTAGGTGGGGCACACCTGAATGTTAAGTAAGATCGTCGGTTGTCCATGAAATCAGACAGTGTGGCAGTACCACAAGTTATGGTACCTTGCCTGTATGTGATCAGTTCTCCTGCTTGTGCTATACAAACATGAAATCCAACCGTTGATTTACTTGGCCATGTGGTGGACAGTGGATAATTTTTCATGACTGTGATAGTGAAAAGCAATCTGGAGTGATTTTTGGGATATATCCCATCTGGAGTGGGGGCCCAACTGATATACGGTTGAGATCTCATACATGTATGTTTAGTTGTGATTAATGTGGAAATCCTAATCAACGGTTTGGGTTCAAAATGGAAATAGGTACCACGGAAAAGGACAGAGATTTGTGCTGGCGAGTGGGCGGGACCCAGCATTGGTGAACAAGGCCTGTGATTTCTTGAAGGATCACCATTTGGTGCCCCCACATTGGAGACAAGATGAGAACAAGGGGATGATTATGAGCTCAGATGGACGGTGGATGCAGCCAGAAAGGACTACCACCGACGATCATGATCATTTCCTAGATATAAACCATCTTCTTCGGCATATTGGCTTGGGTGGTTCTGAGTAGCAAAGGTGAAGAATCTCTCTCTTGTGCAAGATCGTAGCCGTTCGTTGCAAATCCAACAGTGTGGATTCGATGTCTGTAAGATTGAACTATATCACATGAGCCATACTTGTACAGAACAAACGAACAGTCAAGAGAAAATTGATCACAAACCATTCAAATTCAATGTACAAGTGTGGCCCACCAGATGATTGTATCTGTTTGCACTAAAGTAGGATCGTATACACGTGTGAGACATTTGAAGTTGTGTACTTGGTAATTTTTGAAAGTGACCACTAATACTTGTGATAGTAAGTTGGGTGTGTGTGTTTATATATATATATATATATGTGTGTGTGTGTGTGGTTGTCCCCTTTAAATTATGGGATATCCCAAAAATCATCCTTACAGTGAACTCAGGTGGGCCATACCATTAAAAATCATGTGAAGACATTCATAAAACATATAAAAGCACTTGGTGGAGCCCACATGAAATTTGGATGTGTCTGAGACTTGGTCTGACCCCTCATCCAAGTGGGCCACACATAATGGATGGGCTGGATTTGTGAACTCTTGGCGGACTCAACAAATGATTTTGAATATTTTAATGGGAGGGTAACCCCTCCCACACAAGTCATGGATTGACTTGATTTTTAAGCCCAAGCCCAACATAGAATGTTGCATCTGACTGATGGGTAGATGTTCGACACGCATCACCGTGGGGCCAGACAGACCGCAGAAAACCATTCTCCCATCCCCCTCTCACACAAACACACACAAATAAATATATATAAAAGGTACACAAATAAACACTCACAAACACAAATAAAAGGTACACAAATAAACACACACAAACACAAATATATTAAAAGGTACACAAATAAACACACACAAATAAATATATATAAAAGGTACACAAACACAAATAAAAGGTACACAAATAAACACACACAAATAAATATAAAGGTACACAAATAAACACACACAAACACAAATATATATAAAAGGTACACAAATAAAAGGTACACAAATAAACACACAAATAAATATAAAAGGTACACAAATAAAAGGTACACAAATAAATAAAAGGTACACAAATAAATATATATAAAAGGTACACAAATAAATATATATAAAAGGTACACAAATAAAAGGTACACAAATAAACACACACAAATAAATATAAAGGTACACAAATAAACACACACAAACACAAATATATATAAAAGGTACACAAATAAACACACACAAATAAATATATATAAAAGGTACACAAACACAAATAAAAGGTACACAAATAAAAGGTACACAAACACAAATAAAAGGTTTATATATAAAAGGTACACAAATAAACACACACAAATTATATTTGAAACACACACAAATTATAAATTAAACACACACAAACACACACCAATAAAGGGTACTATGCTTCGAGTACGGTCGTCCATGAGTTAGTTGGTTTGGGGCCCACCGTGACGCCGTTCGAACTTTCAGTTTTGGGGCCCACACGGCTGAAAATCACCTAATTTTTTGTGGGCCACACCACGTACAGAAGTGGATGTTTTTAAAATTCAAAACCAGTAAGGTTTTCTTCATTCAAAACCGTCCATCATTGTGTCCCACTTTTTTAATATTAAACCACTTTTCAGGTAATATCCACATTCAGGGGGCCCACCAAGTTTTTACATTTTTTGCTTGTATACTTTTTTCAGATGGTATAGCCCACCTGATCACTGGACGGACGATTTTTCCAGGCCCAAAATGGGACTGCATCTGGTTTGTGGATCTTCGAACGGAATCACGGTGGGGCTCGACCTCAGGAAATTAGGTGTTTTTCCTTTTATAATATATATATATTTATATAATTATATTTTTTATAGTTTTCATCTGATACTTTATTACGATCATAAATACTCTTAGATATAAATAATATATATATATGTAGTGAGGTCGAATTCAATGTTGACATTGAGATTTATGCATGCTATTCACATTGGCTAGGGACATCAACGGTCCATATTGACCATACTATGGACTAATCATTCATCTAGATTGTCCATCATGTGGTTGTTACTGTAGATAGCAGACCCTATAAAAATGGCTTTCATTAAAAGATCTTAACCGTCCATTCAATAGTTAGTGAAATGGACACCCAAGATAATCATGTTACAAATTGTCTGATTATTAATCTAGAGCATCTATCATGTGGTTCATTCAATACTTAAAAGAAATGAATGGTTCATGTGGATCAAGTTACAGAACGTTTACATCACCCGATTATGCTAACATGGGCCCACCCGCCTCTCTCTCACTAGACCTGAGGACCGACAGACTGAAGAGACCATCCTCTTGTTTCAATGGACGCGCTTGCCTGCATCAGGGTGTTAGAGGAAGTTCCTGCCCTCCAAAGCTAGGTGGAGCCCACTATGATGCTCGTGAGAAATCCAACGGGTCCATCCTTTTTTTCTAGCTCATTTTAGGATAAAAGACCAACAATGAGATGGATCTAAAGCTCAAGTGGGCCACAAGAGAGGAACCGGTGCAGATTGAGTTACTACCATTGAAATATTCAATAGGACTAATAAGTTTTCTTCATCCCAGTGTGAATGGCCTTTTGAACTGTTTAGATGGCATAGAAACATCAAGGTAGAATCCATGAAAGTTTCTAAGTAAGCATTTCTTTCCCTATTTTTTCTTATCGTGTGGTTGCCTTGAGTTTTGGATCCACCTCATTTTTAACCTCACATCATAAACTGATCGCAAAAGAAAGATGGACGGAGTGGATTGCTAACGAACATTACGGTAGGCCCCACCTAGCTTCTGAGCGTAGGAGCTTCCTCCAACACCCCTATGGCAGAAACTCCGTGTCCAGTTCAATGTCATCGTGTGGCCCATGTCAAATTCACAAACCTTATTTTATGGCAAGGCATGTTCACGTTGGCCCACCTGCTGAACGGCACAGATTTAAGCAAATTTCTCACATTGGCAGATGTGCCACTTTCAACGACGTAGTTTTCTCGGACGTCTTCAAATGCAGAGTTTTCAACCGAGACTGTGATAGGTTGAAATTATAGTAGATTGGCTTAGAAGCTGGAGATGTATAAATAACCTATTTTTTATTTACTTAAGAAGCGTCCAAATCAAATGAACAAGTTCTACTTACTTTATTAAGAAATTAATCGTCTACAACTTTCAAATAAAAATAATATATTACAACTCTCAAATATTAATAATATATACTGGGATATCATTTGATGATTCGAAGTGAATGCTGCCATTGAGATCTCTACATGTGATCCACAATGGATACGGACACGAACGGTTCATATTAACCATACTATGGACCAATGATTGATCTAGACTGTCCATCATATGGGTCTTATCCTAGATCGCACATCCTATTAAAATCACTTTTATTAAAAGATCCTAACTGTCCATTCAATGGTTAGTGAAATGGACACACATGATAATCATGTTACAAATGGGTCTGATTATTAATCTAGACCATCCATCATATGATTTCATCCTTGATTGTCCATCATTATATATATATCAAAAATTGTCAAATAATCTTAATTATCTATTCATGATTAGGGAAATGGACGGTCCATATTGACTATATTTCGATCCCTTAAAAAAATTGCTCCAATTGGTTCAATCAATGATTTAAAAAAATGAACGGTTCATATGGATCGTGCTACAAATGGCTACTATGGACCACCCACCTCTGTCTCTCTCCTTCGGGCCCATCTTTAACCCGACATGTCTTAATTTAATGAATCCATATCCTTCGTTTTCTTTTAGGGATGCCAACTTCATGTGTGGACCAGCTTGATTTCTGGATTCCATTACTTTCGTGATGGGCCACCTTATGCTTTGTCCACATGCGCTATACCTTAGTTAACACGTGTGCTGAATTGAAGGTTCTGGTGGGCCCAGCAAACATCTCCAAACAAAATGAAGGTTGGATCTTTATATAGGCCAGCGTCTACACTGATGTAGGATTGCCCATACATCTTGAGAATTGCTTTGATTTGAACATCGGATCATTAATTTAGACCGTCCATCACGTATGGCCTGCTTTGATATCAAATCATCTAAAGAAATTGCTCTAATTGGATGGTATAATAATCTAATCAATGGCAATGAAAAACAATTAATTAATTGATCCATATTGATTATGCTAGAAATTCTCCAATCATTGATACATGCCATCTATCACAAAAGTCTACCTTTGATTGCCTGCTCCTCTAAAAAATACCTTTGATTGGATGATCCAACCATCGTATTGATAGAAAAATTGGCAATCAATGTTGATATTATAAGAAAAAGGCTAAATTGTTGATCTGCATCGGTCAGTATGTAGAGGCACACATTCAATTTCCATCCCTCAAAAGCATTTTAAGGACGTGAAACTAACCATCGAATCAACTGCTTCGAAAATGCCTGGTACATACGAGTTATATAAGAAATGATTCGGCCATTGATATAGATCACTCGTTATGTGGGGCTCATTTGTTAAGATAATCTTAACCATCTGATGATTGGTTAGGAGACTGGATGACTTTAACTATTTGATTTACACTGTTTGCTTATCCACAAAGAGGGTAGCAAACTTGGCCGTTCCAAGTACAATCATAAATATCAAGTATATTGACGCAGGGATGAACGTGATGAGGATAACTACTCCGAATCCATGGAGCTTCTTTGGACTCCTCACAGAGACTTCTCGAATCCACGAAGAAAGAAAGCAGAAAAATATAAATAAATTCTAAGAAATTCGAAATTGATTAATTCCTTCTTAAAAACGAGTTCACAACCCTTTAAATAGGGGTACTAAGCAATGAAAAAGAAATCAGAATCAAATTACAACTAAAACTCCTAGAATCCGTGACTTACTATAAATAGTAAACTTACTATTTATAGACGGTCGTGATGTCTACTAGTGCGTAAGGTTTTCGGCCAAAAATAGTAAGTGTCCTATTTGGCTTCACCAAACCGTTCTCCTAATTATTCTAAGCTCTTTTCACGTTGGGCACAACTCCTAAAGCCCGACGGATGAAGAGTTATAATCAAACTAAAACTTACTATTTATAGTAAAAATGAAATTAAAATGAGGAAATGGCCGTCGATCCAGGGGTTTTTCGTAATTCCGGGCGTCGCAACCCTGCATAGCTAGGTTGGTTGGCTAAAGTAGCTCGTTCTACCCCAAAATCATATATTTTACATTAGCTAACTCATTCCGGATTGCGAGATACACTCGATCTAAGGTCCGACGGTCCGGATCACTTCTGTCGTCGACCGGGCCTTTTCTGATCCATCTTGGCCATGAAACTGTACGTGACCCGCTCTACATCATATATAAACACCTCACCCAAAAAAGAATAAAACTACTCTTTAAACTTTAGCCACGCGGATGGCTCAAAAACTATTGAAAAGCCAAACTAATCAATAAGCAAGCACCATGATCCATCCTTTCCAAAAAAAAAAAAAAAAAAAAAAAAACTAACCCTGTACCTCTTTAATAAAATTGAGCTCGACAAACCCAAGAAACTTCAAAAATATCCAAATGGGAAAATTGAATAAAACTCTAACATCTTACTAAGGTAGCCAACAATTCTGATTGGTTGATCTTGAACCAACCTAGTAAGAAGTAGGAAAGAACCCCACTCTAAAGGCTCCGGAACTCTTGTGCATGGTAGAAAATGCGCAAACCAAATGTAACATATCGAATTTTCGCTATTTTAGATTTCAAAAATGCTATAAAAAAAAGTAACTTTTTTTTGTCACTTACTGGCTTTTCACACTCGATGTTAACCTATACGTGAGTGTTACCAGTAAAAAACCGTACAAATTCAATTAATTGACCATAGGAAGCTAACAAATACACCCGATCACTAAAATCAACAGTTTAGGATGATTATGATCGAATCACTATTTTTCACTAACTGTGAATAGGCCGCACTATGAACTTAACTAATCTAAACCCTAATTATCGCACACAAGAAATCTCGCTACCCAATTCATTTTAGAAATGCCTTAATTATCCGAACAAGCTTTATATCGCTCGTTAGTAGGCTACTAAACTCGAAACTATAGAAAGACGTTTATCTTAATGGGCTTGACATCAACTGCAAGACATTGAGCTGAGATTGCGTTTCGAATCGCTCAACTTGGACTCGCAAGGTCAATGTAAAAAATGTATGAATATTCCTGAAATTAAACATGAACTCAAGCTAATTGTTTGGATCTGGTCTTTACCAAAGTTGTGGCTTTTAAACAATTAGATTGTGACCAAATTTAGTGTAACAATCTAATTTAATATCCTACACACACATCTGTATATTTACGACCCTAATTGATGATTAGTAGTTGTCGAATTAACCTCTAATCATACCTGTCGATAAGCACATCCAAATGGCGGGCTGATTGCATCCATACGTAGATCACCATTAGGGACAACTATCATATTACTTAGATTGATTCATACATCTCCTAGTGAGCCCCAATAATTAGAAACAACCTCTCATAAGGTTATAATACTGAATACCTAGCCATTAAAATCGGTTGCACCCCATCTGGTACTATAAATACCAACTTTTGGGGAGCTCTCCCCCATTATATGAATTTTCCCTAACAAGAGAGCAAAAGAGAAAGAGATAAAGAAAGAAATAGGAAAAGAGATAGAGGAGAAGAGTGAGAGCAAGAGGGGGAGATTGGTGCCTCCCTCCCTAAATCACTTCAATCCAACCCTAATTGTCGATGAATCCTTCGTCAAATCTCTTTCCATCGATGATTGGAGGTAAGAAATATATCCTACCTTCTGATTTCAAGTTTATAGGCGTTAACTTTCATAAATCTTAAGTAAGCCCTCTTGATTTGATGTAGGAATCGATTTTTCTTCAAAATCATAACCCTAGGTGCTTGGAGATTGAGAAATCTTTCCCTAAAGTGCGGATTATTTTTCTAGATTTTCTTTTTATCAACCATTGATAGTGTTAAATAGTAATTTTTTGTTGATTATAAGATTTCATATGTTATTTGTGCTTGAATTGATTTATTATTATAATTCTAATGTTACTTGTTGTTAGTAGCCAATGTGTTTGATGAAATGCTTAATTGATATGAAATCCCTACGGCTATAATCATTTTTATGCCATTTGATAAGTATTGTTAATACACGTTAGTTCGTATTGATGTACATTGTATTGTACTGATTAGTACATGTATTCTATTGATATACCCGAATGTGGTATTAATGTGTGTTATTGATATACGTTAGATTGTAATGGCTCATACATTTGTTTAATTGACATACCCTAAGTTGATTTTTTATTATGATTATGTATTATAATTTGAATTGTTGATGTGGTGGATCGAGCCCTACAAATCACGTAAGTGGTTAGCCCGCTTTGGGTTAATTTTCTCAGACTTATACGGTCGACTGAGGTTGAACATGGACGACTGACAGTGGTTTGAACTACATGAGATGCTTTGCATCCAATGTCATTTTTATTCGAGGTTCTCTGCAATTGATCGGATCGCTCTAATACAGAGATAATCATTTTTATGCTTGGTGATTATATAACATTTGATAGAATTTGGGATACTAGTATTACCATTGATTTAAGTCAATTCATAATCGTTAGTATGTTACGATCTTACAAAGACTCACAAGCTATACATGATGGTATCGGACACCGTGTCTGATCTGTCAGCCTATGTTGGGGTGACGTGCTTGCCATATTGGTAAAAAAATTTGGTGACAAGCCTATCATATTGGTAAAACATTAGATTATGAGCTTCCCCTTAATGACCATTGAGCACTAGCGAAGGCCACAAGCCTACCATATTGTTAATGGATTAGATGTTGTCCCTTCGCCACATTTGTGTTTGGGTGACGATCCTTATATTATTTGTGATCGTCCTTGAGAGTTGAGCCGTTACTGTTGTTTAATTGTATAAGTTGGACTTTTGGATGACAAAATTAGAATATGATAAAGGGACACTAGTGAGAGGTTGATATGTACCGCCATAAGCTACGTGAAATCTATTTAGCAACTTTTAAGAGAATGAAGGTATCCCAGTTTCACCAATATTGTTGTATAAAAATGGATTAATAAAGGCTAGGCTAAGCATACGTACATACATGGGCATATAAGGTACTTAACTGACTGTGAAAGACCAATGTATCCTCATACATAAGGTGTCTGACTGACTATAAATGGCCAACGTATCATCATTCATAGGGGTCTTGGTTGACTGTTAAAGGCTGGTACACCCTCATTCTTACATGGATGTTTGTTAGGTACTTGATCGATTGTTAAAGGCCGGAGTATTGTTTATTGGATACTCGATTGACTGTTAAAGGCCATGGTACTGTTCATTTGGTACATGGCTGACTGTAAAAGGCCAGGGTGCTTTTTATTAGGTGTATGGCTAACTATTAACGACCAAAGCATTTGAATGACTCCTATTTTATTCCTATGACCATTTTTTTTTTGTATCATAACATATATGCATATAATCAAATGGTTTAGACAACTAATTATTTCGTTGTACTATCATTATTTACACTTGATTGTATTGATAATATGTGTAACTTATAAAATGGTATCACTGAGTTAGCTACTCACTCCCACCTGAGATGATATTTCAAAACACCAACCAGACTGTCACTCCCCGAATAGGGTATTCGAGACCTGAATCCCAAGTTCATGAGTTTTAATATATCAATATTTATTACAATCCACATGATTGAATCAAATTTAATAGATATTCGAAGTCATCTAAAAGGAAAATACCGCTGAAATGTTTATTAAATCCAACTCTCTTGATAGTTTTCTTTTTCTACATCGAAATTTAGAATTTAAAATAAACCTAAATAATAAAAACTGAATTGAAATTTAAACTAAATTTTCTAGAAAAATAAAAACTAATAGTAGAGGCCCGTGCATTTTTTATAGTAGGGTGAGCATAACAACCCAATAGGGTCATTTCTTACTCAAAATTTAAAATGTTCAGATTATATCAAAATTTTATAAACAAGAGACAAAAATAGAATATGGATAATAAGAGAACATGAATTTAAGCAATAGAATTGTAAAAATGTTATGCATGTGATACTTTTCATAAATTCTCATAAACAATATATGACATCTCTTACAACACCGTACCCAAGTGGATGGTTACATTGCATTAACGCCCACGCACCGGTTCCTCATGGTAAGGGACCCATTTATACGTTAGCTGGTCAGACTACTGCCCCAATCGTACTTTTGACGTATGACCGCGCACACAATTGTACTCATATGTTGTACACAAATGAGACTCCAAAGGATCTGGTGGGTTCTAGGGTCTTTCACCCAAGGACACAATCGCCCTACTTACTAGTTTTAGGGACTTCCACCCAAGGGACACAATCGCCCTACTTGTTTACGTTATATCCAACATATTAATATCGATACTCAATTAATGCTAAACATGCATGTAAGATGAATCATTGTTTCACAATCGCAAATATCAATATAAAGCTATCATGGATTTATTTACGTACTTTTACTATTTTTAAAAATTATTATAAGAGTAAAAAATTATTAAATTAGTAAAATATCAACAATATAGATTTTTATTTCTAATTAATAATTCTAAATATAATTTCGTCGAAACTTTAATAATTAAAATACTTAAATATAAAAAAATCTATTATTAAATTTAAGAATTACTGAGATATGATAATTTATAAGAATGTTATTTTAAATTCTAAAAATATATATATTTTAAAATTATATTAAATATAATATATCATATTAGCATAAAACAAATTATTTTTATTTTTATTCACTAAATTCTAAAATTTAAAATTTATTTTAATTACAACATAAACTTAGTAAATAATTTTTTGATTATTAACATATTAAATTAAATTTTAATAAATTTATATAAATCAAGTATTTTTCAAAAAAAAAAGATTTATATTTAACTTTTAATAAAATTTATTTAAATCAATCAAATTATAATCTAATTTATTAAATAAATTCCAAAGCTGATGAATTTGATTATTTTAATAATAAAATTTATTTAAATTATTAATTTCTAAAAGTTTATAATTATAATTAGATTTTATTTTTATTAAAAAATCAAATTATACTTTTAATAATTTATTAATTAATTTAAGCTAATTAAGATTCATTTTTTTATGTAATTTAAATATTAAATTAAAATTTAATTGTGGATCAAACCGATTTAATTCAACAATTGTTTCTAAGTACATTTCAAAATTTCGATAGTTAAGATAAGTAATTAAATAAATTTTAAATAAAAAGATCAATCACATAAATAATTAATTTAATATTACTATTAAAATTTGAAATAAGATAGCATAATAATAGGCTGAAAATTTTAAACTTCAAGTTAAGATCACCTACCTGATTTGAAGTAGTGGATCAAACCTTATGCAGTACACATCCGACATATACACTCGATGTGCACAATGTCTAAAATTGAGTCTTGACTTTCTCACACATATGCACCATGCACACACTGGCTATTTTTATGATTCTAAGGGTGGGCCCACACTCAAAATCTACTGGACCCACACTCCTACCGTAAGCTAATGGCTAAACCCCTATTTATAGGGCTTATGTCATAAATATTCATGCATGTGCTTCATATGTGAAATAAAATTATGAGTCTTAACATACAAGTGCGTTTCATTTTTTAAATGTTAAGTTTAATGATGGGTTTCATGCATGAAAAGAAAATTGAATTTTAAAACTCTTTAGTTTAAGCACTATAATTAATGCTAATATAAAAAGGTTTCAACCTACGTACACACCTCTCATGATAATACCTCTATTTTTATCTAATATAAGGTGCATATAAGCAAGATCTGAAGTTAGAATATTGTTCATTAAATGTATGCTTAGATGGTTCAGATAATGAATGGTTTAGATATCTAGATGAGCACTCCACATGGCAGATTTCAATTCAACAATCCAGACGATACGGTTCGCCACTAGATGGTTTTGATTAGATAAACCATCTATTGAGAAGTAGGTCAGAGATTGAACTCTTTAGATGGTTTAGATTAATATGAGGATACATTTACTGGTTGATAAAAGTGAGTACCATGCTATTTAAATGGTCCAGATGGGTAGAGTGTTTGAAATGCTAGCATTATTTACGTGTTTAAAAAAAATTTTATTATCTTCATTTATTTCTAATATTTTTCGCATGTGTGTCATATGTGTACTACATGTGAAGGTGTATAGTATGCGTGGTTTGGTTTGGTACGTGCATGCATGGATTGGTTAACTTTTATTCGGGTCATTACACAGACGATATTATCGATGTAGGTACCATCGATGTCTCAGATGTGCAAGCATAGATCACCTCACTTCATCGTCGATGTTTTTGGGGCATTGGGCAAAAACAGAAAATCTCACAATTTATTTATTTTAGGCATGTATATATTGGAGTCCCTAGCTGAGTGGACTCCGTGGGTTAGTTCTCGTAAATTATTTATTGAGGCTTGTGTAGTCCCCATTTAGGTAGATATCACTTTTGGAGTTATACATTTTGAATAAGGATAGCATGTAAACATCACTGTCGACCCCATGAATGTTTCAACGGTAGGAATTTCCCTACACACATTTTCCTTTAGTGCGGCCCACTTGAGTCTTAGATCCTGCTCAATTTTGGCTTAAAGTCCTAAAATGAGCTCACAAAATGGATGGACGGGGTGGATTTCTCACAAACATCATGGTGGGCCCCACCTAAGTTTCCAACTTAGGAACTTCCTTCGAAAGGCTTCCGCAGGAAATCCACGTCCCTTCTCTATCTCTCTCTCTCGCACTTAGCATCTCCCTCTAACTCAACCTTGCCCGGCTCTTCCTCTCCCTCTCGCTCTCCCTCTTGCTCTCATGTGCTCTCTCTCTCTCTCTCTCTCTCTCTCTCTCTCTCTCTCTCTCTCTCTCATGTGCTACCTCACCCTCACCCTCTCCCCCTCCCTCTTTTGCTCCTTCTCCATCTTTTCCTCTCTTTCAATCTCACTGCGAGAGGGTTGGTAGACGATTTCTTCCCCAAATCCAGCGATCTATCTTTCCGGCGAGCATCTATTAAGTCAATCTTTCGTCGTTGGTATATTTCTCTCTCTCTCTAAAAAGTCATAATTTCTAGATTTATTTACCTTTGTTTAGTTTTCGATGTCATTGATTTAAAACTACTCTGATTATTGATCATGAGTGAATGTTAATCGGACTACGCAAGCACGTGGGAACTCGGCACGTGCCTTTAGTTAGGTTAACACCCGAAAACTCGAGATTGAAGTCTCCGTACTCATACGTTGAATTTCGGAGCATGGTACTATATGGAGTAAATTATCGGTTTACTACACCCCGACAGCTACCTAGCGTGATTTTTACCTTACTAAGATCTTGTCTCGGCCTCCCAAACGTCGAAACCTCAAAGTAAGGACGCCTCCCAGATGCCGAAATCTTAAAGTAAGGATGAATGTTTCATCGTCAACTCATCATAAGCTAACAATCTCTATCTATAAATTTAACACCCTTGTTGCCATCCAGGGAACGACATAGATGAAAAAATAAGGAGAAACGATAGAGTAAAAGAAAGTGGTTTGGAGAGGCGTGTCTAAGCTCTCTCTCTCTCTCTCTCTCTCTCTCTCTCTTTGCTATAAAGACTTCAGATATCTTTGACTAATGTTTAACTAATGTCGACACCCTGCCAAACTCGAGAGTTCAACTCTAAAAAGAAATCTGCCAAAGAAGCTGGTGAAAGTTAGGGGTAGAGTTGGAGTCGGACATATCCGATCATCCCCTTTATATTTTTTAAAAAAAGATATCTAATCTCCCATTTTCGTTCTCACATCTTGGTCAAACTCAAAGTACATTCCACTCCACACATTCCTAAAATTTCTACAACGTCAATTCACATCTTTAGTTTGTTTTACTTAGCATCTCTTTTATTATTTATATTTTCCTAGCTAGGGTCTTAAATATCTTGTCGTAAGGCTAGGATCACATCTCTTTAACAATATATTCATTTTTCCTATTACCTCTTACTTATAGTGTAACACTCTGGATTTCGAGGGCTGAGTAGATACTCGACTTCTGACATCCCGGGTGCCACTTATGCTTTGCAGAAGCGAGATTTTACAATTCGTTTCACTTGGGATTTGAGCAGTTCATAGAATTACAATAGACTATGCGATGTATCCTGGAATAAACATAAATTTTAATGTAAGTAAATCAATTAAAAAGTAAAATATGTCTATCCAGAGTACAGGACTACGGCTGAGGAAAGTTTACAGTTCTAAGAATACAAATGTGTCGACTCTAAAATCTTATCGACATCCTGAAAGTGTCTTACATCGGCCCATCCATCAACTGGAATTATGAGGACTCCTTCGAGTCTATGTGAGCCTCCTCCAACGCATCAAATTCCTAGTACCTGCATCTATGAAAGTGACTGGTTAGTGTTTTAGAACACCGTCCTAGAGTGGGAGTGAGTAATCAACTCAGTGGGTTCCATTAGCAATAAGTCACACATATTATCAATTCCATAGATGTAATTAGTGAAAAGCAACCAACCACACAGTTCCTAACTACTCTTGTTAATGCATATGTATGATATTATTATATGATGCATGCCCTCGCCATTCAACACTCCCTCGAGCGACACCATCTTACGTTCGCAATGTCCAACACTCTCTTAATGTAACCTCAATTGCCGAGTCACCAACCTAACTAATGCGATGTGATGTATAGGACTATAGCTAGGGAAAGTTTACAGTTTTAAGAATACAAGTGTGTCGACTCTAAAATTTCATCGACATCCTGAAAGTGTCTTACATCGGCCCATCCATCAACTGGAATTATGAGGACTCCTCCTAGTCTATGTGAGCCTCCTCCAACGCATCAGATTCCTAGTACATGCATCTATGAAAGTGACTGGTTGGTGTTTTAGAACACCATCCCAAGTGGGAGTGAGTGATCAACTCAGTGAGTTCCATTAGCAATAAGTTACACATATTATCAATTCCATAAATGTAATTAGTGAAAAGCAACCAAACACATAGTTCCTAACTATTATTAATGCATATGCATGATATTATTATATGATGCATGCCCTCGCCATCCAACACTCCCTCGAGCGACACCATCTTACGATTACAATGCCCAATACTTCCTTAATGCAACCTCAATTGCCGAGTCGTCAACCTAACTAATGTGATGTGATGTAAATATGTTAGCCAATTATTTAGTTACGTTCATTCATCCAGCATGAAAGTGCCCTGGTTTGTTAATTAGTGTGAGTGTTGAGTTAATGAGTCAAGTGGGCCCTATATGAAGATTGTTTAAAACATTGCCTCAACCGAATGTGTGTTTAGAGCTCATCACAAGTAAACTTAGCCTCACATCCCAAATCCCAAAACACCCAGGTAAACACAAGCCTTAAGAAAAACTTAGAACAACATAGATATTGAAAGTCTAAAAACTTGGTTTCAAAATGAAAATTTCTCTAAGTTTTCAACTAAGTTCGGTATCATCGATTATTGGTCGATACAATCGAACACTCAGTCTCGATGATATCGAACTGGTATCAATAACATCGAATTGGTACCTTCGATAGCATCAAATTTCAAATATCAATGATATCGAAGGACAGTCGATGATATCGAAAAGTCTCAGAGCTCTATCCAGCAAAGGCTTGGAAAATATTCTTGATATTGCTCGAGGAATCAGAGGATAATCGATAACATCGAAATTCAAATCTCGATAATATCAACATAGTATCGATGACATCGAAATGGGACAAGTTGTGTCCAGCGAGTTTTTGAAAGAAAAACATCTAAATGTTCGAGGAATCGAAACCCACATCGATCTCATCGAAATTCAAATCACGATGATATCGATATAGACTCGATACGATCGAATTAGGACAAAACTGTTCTAGCAAACTTGAAAAGGAAAATCTTATGTGAATAATCGAGAATCGATATTGGCTCGATATGATCGTAATTCAAAAATCGATATGGGATCGATATCATCGAATTGAGTCAAAAAATGTCTAGCAAGCTTTCTTAAAATATTCATTGAAAAGATCGATAAATCAAAACCACTGTCGATGATATCAGAATTCAAAATTCGATATCATCGACGCATGTTCGACGTAATCTATCTTCAGTCAAAAAGTTCCGGGTATGTGCTTTAACTGAGTTCGCATCATCGAACCCTAGCTCGATGGAATTGAAAGTATACGTTCGATGACATTGAGTCAGGACCGATGAGATCGAACTCAGTCAGACTTGACATATTTATTACCGTTGGGACTTTTTGCCTATATATATAGGAAGCTTGCTCTTGGTTGCATGGTGAGAAAAATAGAGAGAGCCTTGAGAGAGTTTTGCATACTATTTACCCTAAGCTCTTTTTCTCATGGAAGCTTATCCTTCAATCCACCCTCATCATTGATATTCAATAGAGTGGATTGAGGAATGAACTTCCCCATTTAAGGATCATCAAGCTACTATCTTAATGGTAAATCATTGAGCTGGGATATCTTAAATGCTTGGAATCACTCCTTCTCTAGAATAGGAAAACATTTAATAGAGTAGGATTCCAACATAACCATGACCCAAGCCATCACCTTTATTGGAACATCATCAAGTGTTGTGGATCAAATGAGTTGAAGAATCTTCATCATCAAGGAAGAGATCTTTATCAATGTGCTTAATGGGGCTCACCTACTTATCTGTAAGTCATTAGAGTCCAGAGACCCTGTTGATCATTCCTTGTGTAGGTTTGGGTCACAGGTGCTTCTCACCCCTTTTAAATCCTCATAGGAGGCCTCTGACGGGAGAGTATGTGTGGGTGCTATGTGTTGACCCTTGCTCTTGTGTAGGACATAAACTCTAAGTTCCTTGTGTGGATCCTTAGCCTGTGTGGCCTAAAATGGAGGTTGCTTGTGTGGATCCTTTGCTCTTGTGTATGGCATAAAACTTAGGTGTTTCATGTTGACCTTTGCTCTTGTGTACGGCATAAACTTGTGCCTCTGTGTAGGCATGTTAGGTACCTTGTGTAGGTCCTAGAGTCAGCCTTATGTAGGTTGTACTGGTTTGAGGTAAACCTGATTTGAAACCTCCGTTAGTGAAATTCGGTACACTCAAGGGTTGAGTGCGTCCGCCGATAGTGGAGTAGGCATATGGCCGAACCACTATAAAACGATTGTGTTTGAGACTGTGATGTGCATATTCTCTTATTGTGTTTTACTTTGAATGATCACATATTGCATGATTATTTAGAATTGATAAGTATCACATCTCACACACAGTCACTCAATGCATCCATCATAGACTAAATTTATATACTGTTTAGATATTGAATAGTCTTGTAATTGGATCCTCTATTTGGCTTGGAAGCCATTAAAGTTAAATTAAAGATATCTTGATAATTGTTATATTAGATCAAGATAATGGTAATAGGATTTTAAATTGTCATAAAATTTTATAAAGTCCTATTCACCCCCCTCTAAGACACTTTGACCTATTCCTACTTCTACTAGAGCAGTCATTACGGAAATTTCACAGCAGTTTGGGAAAATTGGGACACCCTAACGGAGTCAATGCCCTATCCCGATCGTAGGGCCTAGGTGGCCGCGGCTGCCTTGTGCCTACGATCCTTGATCCTTTTGGGTTCGTCACTCCCAGATAATACATACGAAGGCGGATTGTAAGCTGAATCACTCGCGGTCACTACGGAGAGGCTCGTCACCGTAGTGTAGGCCAATAGCTCAAGCATAGCGTCTCATTCCACCATGCCCATCTCATGAGGTGGGTTTGTACCTTAGATTGTTTGCGTTCACTACGGGGAGGCTCGTCGCCCCGGCGTAGGTCGACAACTCAAGCATAGTGTCTCATTCCATCATGCTCGACTCCTGAGACTTGTGGATCGCATAATAGTTGTTACCAGTGGGTGTTACATGGGCGTAGGGTGTCTCAGGTTCAAACAAGTGCTATCATATATGGTTAACAAACATAGTTGGTCAGTTAATGGGCCAACTTGTTCAATTCAGGCGAACTGCAAAACACCCGACATTGGGTGCGAGCATCCCACGTAGTCCAACTACTGCCGACTATCCGTGTTCGACCTAAATTGTTTAGATTGGCCGTTGGGCTGCCCAGCCGGTGGGGCTGCCCACACGGGCCTTGTAGTTTTGCTGGCCAACCCATAAAAGGGTTTAAATAACTTAACATTATAAAGGAAATCATGAACTACTCCTAGTTACAAAAAATTCAGGCATGTATGTAAATAAGATTTAAATTACTTAGCATCATAAAGAGAATTATAAACTACTCCTAGCTGTGAAAAATTTAGGCATGCATGTAGATAACTATAAACATTTGACCCAATCCAAACGTATAGAAGACATGCGACACATTTCCCCCAAATTGTCGCAGATCAAATTCAATTTCACATAATATGAAGGAAAAAACAAGGGAAAATGCAGCATTTTAATGACTTAGTTGAATCTAGCATAGAATTAAGCATTAATTATTCTGACGGCCTATTTGGGAGGGTGGATTTGGAACCCCTTTGTCACGCCCCAAACTCGGAAATCAGGCTCACAAAATTTTCAATCGCCGAATCCAGTGCCGACAGCCTCCGTAGTATCCCATTCTCAGCTCCCAGCATCTATATGCCAGATTTCAATCCTGAGATCCTACAAGGAGGATTTTCTAATGTACATTTTACTCGTAATAAGCATAACCACAAGCTTAACCAAATCACAAAGGCAACATCATCATCGCATATCCACTAATATAAATAGTTGAATACAATGCTGAAAGGGAAATATATATATATCGAAAATCAAAGCTCCAAAAGACCGCTGCACGCTCCAAGCTCAACGCTGTTGCAACCTAACGTTACCTACACACATCGATCGTGCATAAGCTTATAGAAAGCTTAGAGGGTGGTGTAAGCGTGTGCACAAGGTAAGTATCAAGTATACAATACAAGTCCATAAAGCATACAATGTCGAAAATACTGGCAAGTCCTTAAATCATACAATATCAGAGTATGCAATGCAGATAGATTATGCAATGCGGAGACGTAGAGAGCCAAATATCATATGCCGAGGATGCAATGTAGTATGCAATTCCTGATGAGTTCACGAATACCGTCAGCCGTATCTAGGCCATATAAATGCAGAAACATAGTAACCCAAAATGTCATATGCCGAGGATGTAATGCAATATGCGGTGCGAATGGAATGACCAAGCTGGAGTGTGAAGTCGGGATGATAGTATGTAGTATCGCAGGCTATGGGGTCCATCACAAGGGACTTCTATCCAAACCAATCTCATACCTAAATTTGGATAGTCAGACTCAATGTGGTAGACTCTTGATCTCAGGTTAGTCACGCGCCCCAACCGAAATCCTGGCCATTGCGAAGGTATACATAACAAATAGTTACACACCACTAGCTTGAGTGGATAGTGAATGAATGAATGAGTATGCAACTCCTACTCAATAAGTCCACATATCAGTACCATACATCTCTGGGATTATCACCGGGGTCTAGTACACTCCAAACCAGATTGCCGCCCCATCGTGGGCAACAAGGTGAGTGGAAGAGACCTCACTATCCGCCTGCCAATATCGGGCTCGGTTCATCGAGAGCGGACCCATTCCTCGAGCTGGTTAAATTTAACCTAGCTTTGCCCCCTCCTCTCGGGCAGGTAAGGCCGTACCCCCTTCCAACTGACCACGATACAGTGGGAGACGCGGCCTAGCGGTATACGGCCCTCATGCACTCATACATCCACTCGGTCTAGGCGTTGGAGCAACCTCTGGTACTAAGAGGGTTTTACAACTTTCACCTAAGGATATCTATAGCACCCTATGTAGAACAGATTTCAGGTGTCCCATCTGGCCATCCACGATATATCTGTGGAGGCTACGACCTTGATGTTGCTAGGGTATATGGTAATAATAATCACACAATGCGAGATGCATGAGTCACACAGTCCAATCCTGCATCAATCCTGCACATACCACGCGCTCATGTGGACAACTCCTCTTATCATAGGGTCCCATAATAATCTGCCCAATAGCATGTGCTATGATCAATCACTCCTCATATCAAGTATACATATGATGCGTATGGGCATGGATCGTGAAGCTATACTAGGCATGTTATAAGATGATGATGTGTTCTCCTCATATCAAGGATGGGCCTAGACAGCCTACTCATAACAAGAATGGGCCTCACTATGGGCCCAATGGAAGGTCTCAATGTGGACATCTAACCATCATTGCCCATCAATGTGGACATTTAACCATTATTGCCCATCAATGTGGACATTTAACCAACATTGCTACCAAGGAGTGGTCCACATAAAGCCAAACATATAGTGGGCCCATGGCCTCACACAAGAGCCGCATACAATCTCAATGGGCCTTATACAATCACAATGGGCCTTACACAAGGGTCTCATGCATCACAATGGGCCGCATCACATGGGCCTAATACACATTAAATGGGCCGCATCACATGAGTTGGAAATACATCACAATGGGCCTTACCAAATGGGTCAGAAATACATCATAATGGGCCACAACCCATGGGCCCCGAATACATCAAAATGGGCCACAACCTATGGGCCTTGAATACATCACAATGGGCCACAACCCATGGGCCCCGAATACATCACAATGGGCCTCTCTTACGGGCCCAATATACATCACAATGGGCCGCATTACATGGGCCTAATACACATCACAATGGGCCGCATTACATGGGCCTAACATATATCACAATGGGCCGCTTAATGGGCTCCACCAATGGGGCTAGAAAAGTGGATGAACTGTGTGCATGCAACACACACATCATGGTAGGCCGCACAAATGAACGGCATAGATATACAATACATGCATCAATGGTAGGCCCCACGTGGCAACGTCCAAAGGTGGACGGCGAGAATATAAAATACGTACGCCAAGGTGAGCCCCATCACATGGGCTTAATATACATAACAGGTGGGCCCCGCATACACAGCAAATGGGCCCCACCAGATGGGCAGCGTGGGTACATACATCGCGATGGAGCCCATGGCACCGTCCAAACATTGTCCATGTAAATCAACACTGTCCAGACATTATCCAGCACTGTCCAAACATTGTCCAGCACCGTCCAGCACAATCTAGATGGTGTGGATGAAATAAATACATTGTAGTGGTGTCCATGCTGGCAAAACAGGTGGACGGCTTGGGTAAAACACATATACATCGAAGGGGACCCACGAAACTTGATGATGTTGCAAACAGCAGTTGCATCCCACCATCCAAAGTTTTGACGGTGAGGATGATACACATATATCATTGAGGTGGGTCCACGCCCCACGTCCAGGGATTGGACGTCCTGGATAAACCACTTACATTAGTGGGTCTCATTCCCCACGTGTGGAAAAATCCACACACATCAAGATGATCCCCACCGTCCAGT
This sequence comes from Magnolia changhungtana, assembly GCA_030180095.1. Lineage (NCBI taxonomy): Eukaryota > Viridiplantae > Streptophyta > Magnoliopsida > Magnoliales > Magnoliaceae > Magnolia > Magnolia changhungtana. The sequence continues at coordinate 11,857,975 of JASAUF010000421.1, read as the reverse complement.
AGATGGACGGTGGATATATATATTTAATATATATAGCAAGTGCATCCCACCATCCCAGCTGGGTAGTGGAGATGCAACATGTGCTGAGGGTGGGTCCCACGCCGCACGTCCAGGACAGCAGCTATAACTGTTGGGTCCTCAATACAAGGACGGTTTGCATAAAGCACATACCTCACATGAGGTCCCACCGTCCTGGGCAAACAGACGGTGTGGATGGAATCCATACGTCAGGTGGGTCCCACAGATATACGGTGTGGATGAAACACTTTCATCCAGGTGGCTCCACAACCATGTGGATGGTGTGGATGGCCACACACCTCACAGCAAGCCCCATCGTCCAGGGTCTAGACGGTGGATGGCATGAATAAAATACATATATCTAGTGGGCCCACATATACGTGGTGGGTCCCATCATCCAAAACAATGGATGGAATACAAATATCAGTGGGGTCCACATCCCATGGACGGATGTACGGCCCTGATGTAGAATACATACATCAAACTGGGGTCCCCACCATCCAGAAAATGATGGACGGCGTGGATAAAACATATACGTCTGATGGATCCCACCGTCCCTTGCTGGACGGTGCGGACACCACACCATTAAGTGGGCCACACGTCAAGAGAGAGAGAGAGAGAGATCGGAGTAGCGGAGGGACCACGCCACTATGGGCCCCTCCTTGATATAAATCATACATCAAGATGGGTCCCATCACAAGTGGGCCCACAAATAATCAAATCCAAGCAAAAAAAATTATAAATCTAATCCTAGAAAACACCCACCATTTTCGTTTCTTCTTGGTCCGATGAAATCCCTAGCTCCTCGGCTTCGACTTTAAAGGAGGATGATGGAGATTAGATGATGGAGATGGGAGATGAGGGGGTAGGAAGATGGGCCACACCAAGCTCTTCTCATGGAGAGCTTGGACGGTTTTCTCCTTAGGGGTTGCTTGGGAGAATGAGAGAGAGATGAGAGAGAGAGGTGTAAGAGAGAGAGAGAGAGATGGGGGTGAGTGAGTGATGGAGTGATGGGTGTGTACTTGACATATATGGGTGGAGAGAGAAAGAGAGTTGACTTTAGGGGTTGCTTTTAGGGATGGGACATGTACTTGATTGATGGAATGTAATGTTATTAATTTGAAAGGTTCTCTTGGGTTTTGCAAAGTGCGGCATTTTCTCTAACTGAACGCAGGTCCACATCTCCTTGCCCGGGTATTGCCTCGGCGCGCGAGACGCGGCGACGGTGCGGTCGTAAGGGTACAAGTTTCAAGTCGAGCCGACTCTGATATATGGGACACGACTCAGGATCGCGCGTAAATGCCGATAATAGATCGCGGGTAGCCGAAATTCGACCGGGAGGATCGCGGAGGCCTACGGAACGGTATGGGCTAGGATACGGGTCTTACAACCCTGGATTTGGAACTTCCAAGATTAGAAACCCCCTGGATTTGCAATCCTCTCAGTGTACTTGACACCCTGGAGTGTGAATCAACTTTAATCCAAAAGTACCTATCTATGGTATATTTACAGGGGTTTAAATTTAATCACTAAATCAACTTTAATATCTCTAATTAGCAAGATATGTAATTTTTGACACAATGGTTATGATAAGCCCGCTGAAATATATGCTTTGCCTGAAAATGATGAAATTCTAAGTCTCAGATGGGCCATAAGCACAATATCATGTCTGAGCGACTAACCAACGATTTTTAATCGTTGATTTACATGGACACTGTTTGGACGGTGTTGGACAATGTTTGGATGGTTCTAATTTACATGGACAATGTTTGGACGGTGTTGATCATCATTAGTGGGTCATGTGCCCAATAGAATGATAGTGTATAGTGACACATGTTACACCTGCAACTATTAAAATGATTTTACGTGTAATCTAAGCTCTCATCGTGGATTACAAACCCCCTCAAAGAGGGGATTGGAAACCCCCTGGATTTGAAACCACCAGTTACTTTATGTTGCCAAACAACCAGGGGATTCGAAACCCCCTCCAATCCACAGTGCCAAACGACCCCTAAACATGCTTAGGTAGATTTGTAGAGAAGTAACTACCAACGGATTTCCTATAAATCAACATGCAAAGCAAATTTCACACACACAATCATTAATTTTATCCTAGATTTGATAATTGGCCACCTAAGGATAATGGTCTGCACCTGAGAATAGTTTGACGGCTTGCGGAGCCACTCCCAAGGTGTCGGTCCCGCGGGTTAGTGCGTCGGAGCCCTGTGCTGATAAAATTGCATGTTAGAAGGCATGAATGGCTTAAGACACCCAAAATTTAGAAAGGGGCCGGGCTGATTACCTTTTTATAGCTGATGAGCCACTTCTACAGTGGCGGAGTTGGGGCTCCAATGCGAGTTGTGGTAGGAGGGAGGATTTCTCATAAATTCAGCTCCTTTGGAACTTCCTCTCTCTTTACTCTCTCCACTCTCTCTCCTCCTTGCAGCAAAAATTTGTATGGGAGTGAGGGAGTGGGATTTTGGACTTTATATAGTTTGAAATTTTAATCTAAATGGCCCTAGGAGTTCTTATTCCAACATGCATACCCCTAGTGGGTTGATCTTAGGTCCCTAGGACCATTTTAGTGGCCCCCAGCCCATCTGTGTCATGGGGCAGGTGCCCCATTGCTGGATAAGTGGTTGGTTCGAATTTAGCGGCAAACGGATGACCCGATTGGTTGCGAGGGCCTGATTTGTGATCAACGGTCATTGATGATCAATCAAGGCCCCAGTTATACGGATATGAGCAGGGAAATATCCCTGACTCATGGCCCAAGTTTGATTGCAATTCAACAATTGAAAAGTCGCAACTTTGCCATTTTAGTAGCGGGGCCAACTCACTTAAGTTTCAGGTTTCAAGTCCCGGAGAGTCGCGCCTTTCAAGTTCTACCTTCACAGTCCAAGTTGTGTGGTTTGGGGCATGTTTGGGCTCACCATCCGCGATGGACGTCAAGCCCAGTGAGATGGATATTATTCTATAATTTCAAAACTAGTGGCCCACTAACGAGCGGTCTAAAGCTTGTTCAGGTAATCGAGGCATTTCTAGAATGAATTGGATAGAGAGATTTTTTTTGTGCAATGGTTAGGGTCTGGATTAGCTAAGTCCATAGTGTGGCCTATTCGCAATTAGCGAAAATGACGATTTGGTCATAATCACTCTAAACCATTGGTTCTTGGCTAAGCAAATAATTAGGTTTACCTAGTTCGCTAGTTAAGATCCGGCCCATAGCTGGCTCGGCTTTGGGTAGTTCTTTAATTTTGTTACAGTTGTCTTGATTAGTCAGTGATAGGTCGGTTAGATTTGAGTCATAGATGAACAATTCACGAGGCTAGACTTGAGGTTTAAGTGATCAGCCAGATTTGTTGGCTTCATACGGTTGGTTAATCGAATTTGTGTGGTTCTTTAACGGTACCACCCATGTATAGGCTCACTTCAAGAATCAAAGGTTAGTAAGTTACGACATGGGTTAGTTATTTAAAAAAAAAAAAAAAAACGAAGGATTTTTGGCAATCTAAAATAGGGAAAATTCAAGATGTTACATATAGTCATTTAACTCTACGAAGTAGGACTAGGATTTTTTATTTTTATTTCATTTTGTGCTTACTCGACCCCTTATGGGTCATTCTTAGATATACTGTCAAAATTATGTTGAATCCCCCTTAAAAGTTGTAGCGCCTTATAAAGTAGAGACTGCGGGGTGCCTAACTTATTTATCTTATATCACTGAGACTCTTATACATAAATCTATGGTCACAAATCAACCGTAGGAGTCACTTGAATCGGAGAATATCACGATTCCCCAGTTTATGAGCAATTATATGATTTCTACCGACCATAGATTCAATATCTTCGTTGGCTAGTGCTGACTTCAAAACTCAAAGCATATCTTTCGTAACCAAATTGTACCCTTTAGATATTACACAATTAAGGAAACAAAAGCAAGTCCAGTCTAATAAAAACATATGCCAAGGAAGGGCGCGCGTGACTTCTTATACGGGTGGCATTCACAGAGTAATAATTCTTTGAAACAAAAGCAAGTCCAATCTAATCAAGAACATAGCCAAGGAAGGGCGCGCACAACCTCCTACGCTGGTGGCATTCACAGAGTAATAATTCTTTGAAATGTTTATAGAAAAAATTATCATGATTATTTATTTTATAAACAATGCTTCCACATTTTAAAAATATAGTAAAGTGCTTTTAGGCTAGCAAAATGACTAAAATGAAAGAGGAGAAGTGTGTGAAAGATATGAAAATAATAGACAAATATATTTAAAGATAGGCTTAACATGCGTTATAATGTCACTATCTTTAAAGCGATAGTTGCACCCTACTGGTGTTTAAACCAGTTTGTGGAAAAAGTTATACTAGATTTGCCTCCGAGATATAATAAATCTCATATTCTGAATCAGACAAATGTGAGTTTCAACTTATAAAATAAAAAAATTGCACCCCGAACACACTTTTGTAGTATACACCCGGGCTTCTTCTTTTATAACTTACACCCTGACCTATTTACTATTTGCAATTTATACCTCTGATTTTTTTTAAAAAAAAAATTGTAAATTTTTAAAAAGACTAAAAAATAAGAAAATAATAAAGAGAGAATATTATAATAAATTATTATTTTTATTATGATCCGAACATATGTTTTTCTTAATTTAGAATAGACATTTGAAATTCTTTTCATGAAGTGACACATGGCTCTTCATTGTGTCCTTTTATTAAATGGTAACTCTCCATAATTTCGATTTCAAAAGATGCCTCATTCACCAAGAGTTCCCATGATTCTCAACCAATGCTTACCAAAAAATCAGAAAAATATTTTTTGATTTGTTTTATTTTTAAAAAATTAAATAATTTTCCACTATTAAAAAAAATAAAATAAAAAAAAAAAAACAAAGAGACCAGGGTATGTAAGGAAGATATGTGCATGGAAGAAAGTGTCTTGTAAACTTAAACCTTCACTTAGTGTAGACATGCCAAAGTTACATCAGAATCCTTAAACTAAGTACTCTATGTGACATAAAGGGCTATGTTACATACATATATTTTTAGTTGTCATGGGCTCTAAAATCAATAGTATATTTTTGCTTAATCTTTGATTCATGAGTTTATGATAATAGCCAAAACTTTTAAGTATCAAGAAACAACTCACTTCCAATGCTCATATGGGCGAGACCTTATAAATACTCCTGTAACAATAGCACCCTTGAAATAACTCATTAAGAGTAAATGCTCATCTTCCTTCTGATTATTATAAGTACCCAATAATGTACATACATTCAAGAATGTGATAGATAAGAAAATGTATAGTGTTGCTTTAGCTACTTCCTGTGAAGTAATTTGTCAGTTGAATATATTAACTTAGGTTGAGTTTACCTTCATTTGGTGTGTTATAAAATTGTCTTAAATTTCATTCCTCTTAATATTGCATTAACAACATCCCTTACTAGTCCTTTAGTGAATGGGGCTGATAGATTTTGGATGGACCACATATTACTAAATTGTTATAATGTCATCACCAAGTAGCTATTGCACAAAACTATACCTCAAACTGATATTTATATATTTTTTGTCATGTCTATTATGCTTTTAATAGTGTTGCTTCACCGTTCTTTTTAGATAGAAATATGTGACAATAGTCTTGCCAATAACAATATTTCTAATAACAAGCCCTGTAACTATTTTGCTTCTCTGCTACTAGCCACCAAAGTTATAAATTCATATTCTATGTTAGAATGAGATATACAAGCTTGCTTTTTAAATTTTCAATAAATGGTGGGTCTTTCAAGTGTAAAATTTTATCTACTGGTAAACTTGAATTCATCAGAATTAGTCATCCAATTTTCATTCTATACCTTTCAAGCACACTAAGATAACTAGAAAAGCACAAGTCATAATTAATCATTTTCTTCAGGTATCTACGTTTTCTACAAATAATATGCCAAATATTTGATTTTGGATCCACTACAAAATGTAACATATCATATTTTTACCAAACTGGAATCCAAAATTTTTTTGGGCATTACTATTAAGACCTTAAATAAATATGGATGAATATGTGCACTCAAAATTCTAAAAAACTTATGCATGGAAACCTATCTCTAAGCATTAGATCTTAACAAAACTTCGAACAAAGCCTTTAAAGATAAATCAAACCATATAAATTTGATTGCATACCCTTAAGAAGCTATTGAATCTGGCCGATCACTTAAACCTCAAGTCTAGCCTTGTGATCTATTCATTCATGGCCCAAATCTAGTAAACCCACCACAAACTTAGCAAAGGTCTATCTAAAGCTAAGATTACTAATGGATTAAATCTGGATCATTCCATGCATATAAGTCAAATTGACCTAGTCACTCTTTTAACATAAAATCAATGATTTGTGATTATTAGGACCAAATCACAATTTTCACTATTTACAAATAGGTCACGCTATGAACCTAGCTAATCAAAACCCTAATCATCATGCACAAGAAATGTCGCCGCTTAATTCATTCCATAAATGCCATGATTATTCAAACTGACTCTACACTACTCATTAGTGGGCTGCTAAACACGAAAATATAGAAAGTCATTCATATTAACTGGCTTGACATCCATCGTGGGACATTGAGCCGAGATCATGTCTCGAATCATTCAACTTGTGCTCATAAGGTGAGCGCCTGAGATATGTGAATGCCTTTAGAAACTATTAAAAAATTAAGTTAATTATGCATGTCTGATCTTTGTCAAAGTTGTGGCTTTTAGACAGTTAGATCGCAACCAAATTTAGGGTACTAATTTGAGATAATATCCTACACATATCAATATAGTTGGGACTTCGATCGATGATCAGTGACTGTCGAATTGACTTCTAATCATACCTGTCAACTGACACTTCTAAATAAAATGCCAATTGTATCTATAAGTAATTCATCACAAGGGTTAACTATCATATGGCCTAAATCGACTCATACATCCCCTAATGGACCCCAAAAGTTAGAAACAACTTTTCATAGGGTTAAAATACTAAATACCTAGCTCATAAGGCTATTTGCACCATGTGTGGAGCTATAAATGCTTCATTTTGAGTACTATCCGAATTTCAAACCCTAGATTTTGTGGGAGAGGAAGAGAGAGAGAGAGAGAGAGAGAGAGAGAGAGAGAGAGAAGGAAAGCGAAAGCAAGAAAAGAGAAGATTGGTACCTCATTCACCGAATCCATTAAATCATATGCTAAAGCTTCCTAATCCTCCGCTGAATTCACCCTTACGTGCAATTGGAGATAAGATTTATATATAATAATTCGATTCTACAACCTGCTTGTAGCTTTCTTGATTATTAATCATATTTATTTATTTTGTATTAGAAAATTTAATTTCTCCAAAAAACTACAACCGTAGTTTAGTTATATTGCATAATCTTCTCCTAAGCTGCAAACCATTCATCTAAATTTTCATTTTATCAACCCTTAATAGTATTAGATAATGATTTTTAATTATTGTTAGGATTTCATATGCTATTAGTGATTGAATTACTTTTTTAGTGTTTGGATTGCTTTTTTAGTGTAACATTAATGTTATGTATTGTCGGTAGCCAACTTGTTTGATGAAATGTTTGATAAATATGAAATTTTTACTATGATTACTCCTTTATGTCATTTAATAAGTGTCGCTGTTATACATTGATTCGTATTGATGTGCATTGGATTGTACTAATTAGTAAATGTGTTCTATTGATATATCTAAGTATGGTATTAATTTGTGTTATTGATATAAGTTGAATTGTATTCATATATATTGAATTATGTTGGCTCGTACATGTGTTTAAATAATATACCATGATGTGATATTAAGTTAATTTGTGATTATGATTATATATTGATAATCTAAATTGTTGATTTGGTGGATCGAGCTTTACGAAGCACGTAAATGGGTAACCCGCTTTGGGTTGGCTATCCCATACTTATTTGGTCGACCGAGGTTGAACATGAATGATAGACAGGAGTCTCTCATTGCTGATCGGATCAGCTCAATGCATGACTTGATCATTCTTATATTTGGTAGTTGTATAACATTAAAAGGAACTCGGAATATCACTATTACCCATGATTAAGTTCATTAATAACCGTTAGTGCATTATTATCGTACAAAGACTCATGAGTCGTGCATGGTGGTATAGAACATCGCGTCCGAGCTAGTGGCCCATGTTGGGGTGACATGCTTGCCATAATGGTAAAATAGTGGGTGTCGAAACCGTTATATTGGTAAAACATTAGGTGACGAGCCTCCTCGTAGTGATCATTGAGCACTAGTGAAATGCCACGAGTCTACTATATTGTTGATGGATTTGATGCCGTGTCTTCACCATATTTATGTTTAGGTGACGACCCTTATATTATTTGTGATCAATATTGAACGATGAACTCTTACTATTGTTTAATTGTATGAGTTGGACTTTTGGGTGATGAACCCATAACATAATTAAGGGAGACCAATGAGGGGCCGCTATGTGCCACCACAAGCCACGTGATCCATTTACTAACTTTTGATAGAATAGATGTATGCTAGTTTTGTCAACCTGCTATTTGATCCGAAAATAATAATTACCTAACTAATCATGTATATCATTATCGTAAACATTGTTGGGTTGTAGTGTGGGCCAACCATTGCGCATGTCATCATGGTAAACATTGTTGGGTTGTGTTGCGGGCCAACCATTGTGCATATCATTAATTGTCATACCAGTGATAGTTTTGAAGTGAAAAGTTCACATTGATTGTTATTCCCGAGCCATACATGTGCATATCATGTCATCCATCCATTTAAAGAACTTATGAACTATTCATTTTTTATCACTATCATTATTTATGCTTGATTGTATTGATGACATATATTATTTAAAAAATAGTACCACTGAGTTAATTACTTACTCTCACCCGGGATAGTGTTTTAAAATACCAACTAGACGATACTATTGATGCAGGTACCATTGAGACTGACATATTAGACGAGACATAGTAAACCTTGTTGGTGGCGTTGTGTACTTCCAGTTGTCAGATGGGTATGTTTGAATAGAGTGCTTCGCTTCTCTCTTTTTTGTACATCCTGAAGATTTGTATTTTGGGGCCCCCAATCGTAGGGTGAAATCTGTGGTTTAGTTTTATCGAATATATATTGTAGCTTGTATAGTCCCTATTTGGGCGAATACTACTTTTGAAATTGTACAATTTGAATATTAACCATATATCTATTGGTTTAACTATATTTTCTTAACTTTTGATGCCGCTGATTTAAAGCTACTCTTATTATTAATCATGGGTGAATGTTAAACGGACTTCACAGGCACATGAAAACTTATCCATGTGCATTTTTATTAGGTTTACGCCCAAAAACTTATGATTAGTGTCACCGTACTCAGGTGCCAATTTTTAGGACGTGACATAAAACTAATGTTAAGTGTAGTAAATATCATTGTATAAATAAGGCTACTAGTCACTTTTGAATATTCTAACTGAGATACACTATTAACTTTCATTTCTAGCTAACATGATATTAACATCAAAAAGTAAAAATATGATTTCATCGTAATGATTAAACTTTCTAAGTATCTTTTCAATATGATGTGATTGAGACAAAATTATACCATTGTTGTTCTCATCAACTTGTTACCTATATCACATTAGCTTCACCCATATAATTTATATCAAAACTAGATAAGAATATTTTAATGTCATCTATATATGTGTCAAAGATTAACACACACACACACATATAGGCATATAATTATTCATTCATTATCAGATAATTTTGAATATACGCTTTTATAAGATTTATTACTTTAAAGTCATATGATGTAACTACTTTATCAAACTTTTTATGTTATTGTTTAAGTGCCTATTCAAGTCCATACAATGACTTAATGAATTTAGGATAAGTTTGGTATATGTCATTAGGTGGGATTAGCCGATTAGGTGGTATGGAATTACATTTGGTCCCATGCAACTTCTATACGATGTTTGGAAATGACTGAAAGGACTGGATTAATCTCGGTATCATATCATCCAAAGCCCATGGTAGATACTGAAGGATTTCTGGTGGATTTGGAAATCCACTATATTTGTGGGCTTTACGTTAATGCAGATATTTTATCCATATTGTTCATCCATATGTGCCCTTTACATGTAACGTTTAAGTTACATGTGTATAAGCGACCGTCATCAATTGTGAAATGTAGTCCGTTGATTACAATTCCATGGTCCATCGAACATAAACTTTTACTTAATATAATTTATTTTTCAAGTGAAGAATTTGATCCTAAGTGTGAGTTTAGACGGTCAAAATACCATGATATTTCTATATATATATATATATATATATATATATATATATGAAAAAGGTTCAATGCGCTCGAGCTGATTTTAACATCCCATGAGGTCAAGCATCAATGATGCGTTTCGAACATCTACCCCATCGGTCCGATGCACCATTCCATCGTGGGTCTAGGTCTCAAAATCAAGTCAATCCGTGACTTGTGTGGGCCACACCACATACGTAAGTTGTGAGGGGTCGTGCACCATTAAAACATTCATAATCATTTTTTGGCCCACCGAGATGTGGTTTGCAAAATCCATCCATCATGTGTGTCCCACTTGGATGAGGGTTCGGACCAAGTTTCAGACGTATGAAAATTTCGTGTGGGCCCCACCAAGTGCTTTTATATGTTTTTGGCATGTCTTCACATGATTTTAAATGTTATGGCCCACCTGAGTTCCGTATACGGCTGATTTTTGGGATATCCCATAATTTAAAGGGGACGCATCAAATGCACGGTGTTGATATTCTAAACGCATCACTGTGGGGCCCACACAGCTTGACCTCATGGGACGTTAAAATTAGCTCAAGCGCATTGTAGCTTTTCCCATATATATATATGTATATATATATATAATCACTGTGCAATAATGGTGTTAATTCTATCTAATGTAACTCTATATTGTCTAATCCTGCGGTCCAAATAGGGTCTCACATTGTTTTCTTGTCCCAAAATTATGAAAATTTTTGGTTGCTCAATGTACACCTCTTCACCGAGGTTACCATTTAGAAAAACTATTTTTTACATCTATTTGATGAATTTTTATTTATAAATAGATGCCAAAACAATTAAATTTTGGATAATTGATATCCTGACTATTGGAATATGTGTAAAAAAAATCAATACATTATTTTCGTGTAAATCCTCTAGCAACTAGTCTAGTTTTGAATATTTTGGTTGCTCCATCTAGCCATTGTTTAGTATCCATTTATATCTTATTAATTTTGATCTTATGAGTAGATCTAGTAGTTTTCATATCTTATTTTGCATTATAAAATTAATCTTATCGTTCACAACTTAAAAAAAAAAAAACATATTAAGAACTAAGTGTATTCTTTATAATTAAAGAATAATTTTCTATGTTACATGCTAATATAGTTTTTTTTTTCAAGTTATTTTTCTTCCTCCTATTAGTAAAATGTAAAAGTTGAGTCCAAATGATGTACTTCTTTTAATCTTGTTAGTCTTTATAGGTCTTATGCTATCTTTGTTGAAATTAGCGGTGTCTTGAAGTATTTGAATGTTATTATTGATATTAAGATATTAAGATTTTGACTCATTTATAATTATGGAAAGAAACATTTCTCATAGAAACTAATATTTTCAAATTATACTAGTGTTTAATAGGATAACATTATTACATTATACAACTAAAAACATATAGACCTTAATATTTTATGCATTTTCTATGAAAATACATTTAAGAGATCTTAGCTTGATTTTAAATTTTTTGGGCCAATAATTTAATTAAAGCTCTATAGCTTTATATTAACTACAAGAGATTTAGAGTCATGTTATCCAAAGTTTGTATGAAGTCTTATGAATTTTAGAATAAAATACTATATTTAAGATGTGTCAAGTAATTAATAATGTTTCTTTAAAACAAAAATAAACTTAACTTATGCCTGTTTATAGAGTTTACCATGTTTATAAGAGACCTATATTCATTTTATACTATCTTATTTTGTTAGAGTGAATAAAAAGTTATGACTTGGTAAATAATGCAATTAGTTTTGCAAAACTTTGAGAATTCTAAGGATAAATATTCTCCTCCTGTATTAGACATTTAGATTTTAATCTTTCGGTTTAACTAGTTCTTTACTTCTATCTTAAACATCTTGAAATTTTCAAATGTTCCATCTTTAGAAATATATCATTGGGCATGAATAAGTTGGAATACCTTATCCACCAAAGGTTCACCTAGATACATATAGTTTTTTAAGTTATAAGTCATTTTCAAGTTTAAGTTGTTTACATGTTGTTTGTTTGGATGTAATTTGTGAGTCACTTTTTAGCAAATACTTTTTATTTTTGTCATGATAACTAGTAAAATATTTATAGATAAGAGCATGTATTCACACAAAATAAAATTTGAAGTAAGGGATAACTCCAAAATCTCTAAATTATATAAAAAAAAGCTGGGCATAAGTTATACTAATGGGTTGAGCCAATCTAAAAAAAATTAAAGCGATTTTTATGTTAAACTAATCACTAAGTAGATAAGATAAGTGGGCCTAGAGATTCACTGCAAAGTGTCATAATGATATATTAACACTTATAAATTACTTATATATTATACATGTGGCACATAAGTAGCCACATTAAACTATCCGAACTATGGTAGCCTGTGTAGATGTATCATTAAATGAAAATGAAGCTTATTTGATTATCTCATTGTTGGATTGATTGACTTTTATTGGATGGTTAAAAGTGAAAAAATTGACGGTCGTTTTTCCACTAACAAGTGCCTATTAAATAGAGGTTAAGATTGTTTGAACCTGGCTCCATAAATTGGTGAAAGTGGACTATACAATTTTGTTGGTTTAATCTATATTAATAAATGACACATGTATGATTTATGAGTGTTTGTGTATCAAAATACTCAGCCTAATGGGTCGTTTGGCACCATGGATTTTGGGAAAATTTGAGGGGATTTTAGATCCCCTAGTTGTTTGGCACCATAAAGTAACCAGGGGTTTCAAATCCGGGGGGTTTGAAATCCATGGTGAGAGCTTGGATTACATCTAAAATCCTTCCAAGAGTTGCATGTGTAACATGTATGTCACCCGACTATCATTCTCTTGGGCACGTGGGCCACTAATGATGTAAAAAAATAATTAGATTATCAGTTGTATCACTATCTATTGGGCACATGGGCCACCAATGATGCCCTAAAACAATTAGATTATCAACATTGTTCAAACATTATCCATGTAAATCAACGGTTAAAAATTGTTGGTTAGTCACTTGGACATAATTTTGTACTTGTGGCCCATCCAAGAGTTGTAATTTCATCATTTTCGGGCAAAGCATATATTTCAGCGGGTTTAACAACCATTGTGTTGAACATTATATACATTCACTAATTAAATATATTAAAGTTGATTTAGTAATTAAATTCAAGCCCTGTAAATATGTCATGCATAACTACTTTTGGATTAAGGTTGATTCCCAATCCAAGGTGCCAAATGTTAGGGGCCTTGCACAAAACCTTAGGATGTAGCCCTCTAGAACAAACCAGAATTATGGATAATAAAGCAATGAAAATAATCAATGCATCAATCACACACCACACAAGAGATTTTTACGTGAAAAACCCTCAAAGAGGTAAAAACCACGGGACCTCATCCAGATCAACAATCCACTATAAAGTAGAACGTTACAACCTTCTTCACTCATGCAGGAGTGGATAAACAATCAGAGAAATAGAGAAAACGGAGAGATCTAACCGATTACGAGGACATAGAAGCGCTGAGATATAGATTACACAGTAGATAATTTCCATGAGTAGAACCTCTCTTCTATAAGCTTCTTCTCTCTCTTCCTCTCTCTCTCTCTCACCTTTTGATAGCCCTAAACCCTTTAGCAAATCCCTTGTAAAGCTTTAGGAAACCCTCTTGCATTACCTAGAAAACCCCTTTTATAGTTTAGGAAACTTCCTTTCCGCATCCCAGTTGCGAAAGGACTCAAATCCGCAGTTTTGCGCAAAATCGCGGAACAAACTGTGTAACCTTCGACTGGTCGAAGCCTGTCCACGACCGGTCGAAGCCCACCTTCGACTGGTCCTGGAATTTCAGGACTGGTCTTAGCCTCCGAGAAAAAATAACACGAACTCGTTGGACTTTAAGTCGTGCTAGGGCTCGAACCTATGACCGGTCGAGCGGAGCTCAGGACCGGTCGAAGACGGGGAAAAAATCCTATCAAATCTCTCCCCTTTTGACCCAGGAGGGATCCACCTTCTTCAAGCCAGCCAAGTTTCTACAAACCTCAAACTTGCCCTTGAGCAAAGCCTTGATCATCATGTCTAACCCATTATCGTCTGTGTGGACCTTCTCAAGCTGTAACACCTTCTGTTCCAAAGTATCCCTGATCCAGTGATACAGAATCTCTATGTGCTTCGACTTGGAATACTGACTTGGATTCTTGCTCAAGTGTATAACACTCTGACTATCGCAATAGACCACGTGCTCCTCTTGCTTTAGGCTAAGTTCCTGTAGGAACCGTTTCATCCAAAACATCTCTTTACATGCCTCTGTGACTGCAATATATTCGGCCTCTATCATCGACAACGCTACGACCTTCTGTAGCTCCGCTCTGCCAGGAAACCGCTCCTCCTGTAAACGTGAACATGAACCCCGATGTAGACTTCCTGGAGTCTATGTCACCTGCCATATCTGCATCTGTGTAGCCCTCTAACACAGATTTACTATCACCATAACATAGGCTCAACCTGGATGAACTTCTTAGATACCGTAGTATCCATTTCACCGCTGCCCAATGCTCTTTGCCAGGATTAGCAAGATACCGGCTGACAACACCAACCATGTATGCTATATCTGGGCGTGTACACACCATAGCATACATCAAACTTCGTACCGCTGATGCGTAGGGTATCTTCTGCATCTCTTCTACCTCTGCCTTCGTCTTGGGACACTGCTTGTCGCTCAATCTTAAGTGACCATCTAGTGGAGTACTGACCTGCTTCGCTGCATTCATATTGAACCGCTCTAGAACTTTCTCAATATACCGCTCTTGTGACAGCCAGAGCTTCCTGCTGCTTCTGTCACGGGTTATCTCCATTCCTAGGATCTGTCTAGCCAGGCCCAAGTCTTTCATCGCAAAAGACTTGTCCAACTCTTATTTCAGCCTGTCGATCTTCTTGATTTCTTTTCCCATTATGAGCATGTCATCAACATATAATAGCAGAACTAAGAAATCACCATTTGAGAACTTGCGTGTGAACACACAGTGGTCCGATTCCGTTCTGTCATACCCATGTTTTAACATAAACGAGTCGAACTTCTTGTACCATTGTCGTGGAGCTTGTTTCAGCCCATACAAGCTCTTCCTCAGCCTACACATCATATGCTCCTTGCCCTTGACTTCAAACCCCTCTGGTTGGTGCATGTAGATCTCTTCTTCCAGGTCACCATGGAGAAAGGCAGTTTTAACATCTAACTGCTCTATCTCCAGATCCATGCTAGCCGCCAACCCAAGCAACACCCGTATGGATGTCATCTTCACCACTGGTGAGAATATCTTCTCGAAATCTATGCTTTTCTTCTGACCAAAACCTTTCACCACAAGTCTGGCCTTGAACCTCGTCTGTGAATTCTTCTGCTCAATTTTCTTTCTGAACACCCACTTGTTGCTCAAAGCTTTCTTGCCCTTAGACAATTTCACCATATCATAGGTGTGGTTCTTATGCAAGGATTTCATCTCCTCTTGCATAGCTTTCAACCACTCTCCCTTATGCTCGTCGGCTAGGGCCTCAGAATAATCTTCTGGCTCTCCCCTATCAGTTAGCATAATGTACTCATGCGGTGAGTACCTCTTGGACGACTGTCTGTCCCTAGATGACCTCCTCACCTGTGGCTCAACAGGTGGATCAAGTGGAGGCTGCTCCCCTGGTCCATCTTTTAAAGGAACTCCCTCGTCCTCTGCACCTTGCTGTACTCCCCCGTCATCAGGCACCACGGGAGGAGTAACGGGATCCATGTCCTCTAGCTCACCTGAACTAGGCTGGTTCTTCTCTGGCTTACCAATGTCTTCTATACACTGATCTTAAAAAAAAACCATATCTCTGCTCCTGACGAGCTTCCTCTCGGTATCCCACAACCTGTAACCGAACTTTTCATCACCGTACCCTAAGAACACACACTGCACGATCTTCATATCGAGCTTGGACCTCTTGTCCTTTGGTACGTGAACGGATGCCCTGCATCCAAACACCCTGAGATGACTCTACGATGGATCATGTCCAGTCCACACCTTCTCAGGTACTTCTTCATTCAACGGGGTTGATGGAGACCTGTTTATCAAATACACCGCCGTGTGCATTGCTTCTCCCCAGAACGTCTTGGGCAATTTCGCATGGGATAACATACACCTGATTCTCTCAACAATGGTGCGATTCATTCGCTCAGCTATACCATTATACTGGGGGGTCTTGGAAACTGTCTGTTCATGCCGTATACCTAGAGACTTGCAGTACTCGTGAAAGTCGCCAATATATTCACCACCTTGTCAGTGCGGATGCACTTCAATGATCTACCTGTCTCTCTCTCGACCATAGCATGAAACAATTTAAACATACCAAAGATCTCATCCTTGGATTTCAAAGCATAAACCCAAACCCTCCTAGATGCATCATCTATAAAAGTAATAAAATACAATGCCCCACCCAAGGTTTTTGTCCTCATAAGACCACAAACATCAGAATAAACTAAATCTAATGCATGCACTTTATTAACATGAGAAGCAGTTTTAACAAATGAAACTCTATGCTGTTTACCTGATAAACAATCAAGACAGGTTTTGAGAGGTGTACCTGTCACGTCTGGAAGGAGCCGCTTCTTTACCAGTACTTGAAGCCCCTTTTCACTTATGTGGCCTAGACGCCTGTGCCACATGTCAATAGTTGAATCTTCCGCTGCGTTCAACCCACCCTTGCACATACTGACACTTGCCTTGTACAGGGTGTAACACTTCTTTCCTCTGGCCACGATCAACGAACCCTTGATGAGCTTTTATCGCCCACCAGCAAACCAGCTTTCATAGCCATCATCATCCAGCCTTCTCGTCGATATCAAGTTGAGGTAAAGGTCTGGGATATGCCTCACATCCCTAAAAACTAATGTGCAGCCCACATCAGTTTTCACACAAATATCACCGACTTCCACGATTTTTGATACACCTGAATTTTCCATCTTCACAGTCCCATAGTCACCTGACTTGTAGCTTGTGAAGGAGTCCCTGTGTGGAGTCGCATGAAAAGAAGCTCCCGAGTCTATCACCCAGTCGGTGTCCTGACTCGTAACCGTGAGACATACATCATGATCTACAGAAAGAATAACTACCATGTTGCCATCTGAAGCGACCGCAGTGGAATCTAATTCATCTTCCTTCCCTTTTCCTTTCTTGTCGTTCTTCTTACCACGACATTTATGCTTGTAGTGGCCCTTCTTGCCACAATTCCAGCAATCGACATCTTTTCTGTTACTCGGCTTGCCTCTTGATTTATCTCGGGCCTTCTCGCCCTTCCTGTTCTTTCCCCTCCCCCGTTCCTATGTCACAAGGGCCTCTTGTTGAGTAGACCCCTGAAACTTCCTCCTTGTCTCTTCATTGAATAGACAGCTAGTTACCTGTTCCATGGATATCTTTCCGTCTGGCGCGGAGTTACTTAGAGACACCACCAATGTCTCCCGACTGTCAGGTAATGAACTAAGCAATAGTAAAGCCTGCAGTTCATCATCCATGACCATCTTCATAGAGGTGAGTTGGTTCACTATATTGCTGACCTCATTCATGTGCTCAGCCACAGAACCACCATCCTTGAACTTGAGATTCATAAGTCGCCTTATCAGAAAATTTTTATTACCAGCTGTCTTCCTCTCATACAACCTCTTGTAATTTCAAATATAAAGCTAGCGGTGAGGTTTCCTGTGGACACATGGTGGAACATAAAATCATCCAACCATTGTCTAATAAACCCCACGCCTTTTGTCCATCTTCTTCCAATCATCATCGGTCATATCCTTGGATTTTGGCGATATGTCTAATATTGAGAATATAGGTCCTCATGAATAAAGCAAGTCCTCCATCTTAGCCTTCCATATGGTCCAGTTAGAACCATTGAGACTGATCATCCTTGATTAGCCACCTTCCATAATTCAAACCGATCCTACCCGTTCAATGAACTTAGCTCTGATACCACTTTGTTGGGGGCCTTGCACAAAACCTTAGGATCTAGCCCTCCAGAACAAACCAGAATTATGGATAATAAAGCAATGAAAATAATCAATGCATCAATCACACACCACACAAGAGATTTTTACGTGGAAAACCCTCAAAGAGGTAAAAACCACGGGACCTCGTCCAGATCAACACCAAACACAATAAGAGGATTTCAAATCCAGGGGGTTTTAACTCAGTGGTTCAAATCTAGAGGTTCCAAATCCATGCTCCCAAATAGGCCCTAATTGTCATATAATGTAACGACCTGAAAATTTCCGTACATTGGGTCGAGTACCACCTCGACCAGAAATCACGTAGGATTAAATCCTTTAGAAATTTAACAAAGTTAACTAAGTACTAAACTCAATTAGCCATGAAATCCGTTAGGATCGCTTTAAATACGATCTGCAAGACCCAAAAGTTGCATAATCATTGGCGCTAGGTTACCCTAAAGTTTAGAACCAAACTCATTTCCCGTCTGCTTCTCGGGAATGAAACGAAACTTCAGATTAGTCTAGATCGCACACGGAGTCCGATTAACCCGAAGCTAAGGAACTAGGACCGCCCACTTGGACTTAACAATCATCTCAAAATCAGCCTTATCCGATATTCCACGGCCATTCGTTTCGAATCGGAGCGAGGTAGTGTGAAAAACACTATTCATATGCCAAAATAAATATCCGGAATAGTGATCTCGCATCATTCGTTGACGCGTCAAGATTAAGCAACCCGACCGTCGAATCGACCAAATTACACCCTCGGATTAAGAAAATTTCAGAACATTTACATGTACTTGAATTTCTGATCGTGGCCCACCGACCGCTTGAACTGAAAGTGGTCCGCCACGTGTGATCTCGGGTATCCGATCGAGTCAAAAACGTAATCCCACGTAGATCCATCGATGGTGAGCTTAAGTCTGACGTTTGGTTCAAAGAGGGCCACCAGAACCTCCCTTTTGAGCTGGAAAAGTAACGAATATCCTATATTAGCAGTACCCCATGAACCTAAGTCTATTTTCGTAATGTTTGTGGCTATAAAAGGGGCTTAGAACAGCCCCTCTCACAGCCATACGAATTTTGGAGGAAACCCTAGAGGAAGAGAGAGAAAAGAGAGAGAAAGGCTTGGAGATTGTTGCCGATTTCCCTCCTCCTCGCTTTGGCTTGTTGCACGGACCTACACCGCCTTATTCTAGGCGTTTTCCTACGTATTCCACCTCATTTGAAGGTAAGAAACCCTAACCCTAGGTCCGATTTGATGTGGAATCGATGTAGGATGTGTACCGACTAACCGATTCCGCTCTTTAGGCTAGAAATCACTGTAGACGGAAGTTCCATTACCCTTCTGATTCGTTCTGTTTCCAAAGGCAAAGGTGAGGACTTTAAGTGTATAAGTTAAGGTTTTCAACGCTTTCAATGTCAGATAATGGTAGATTCATGATCTGCTTGCAATTGCACATGTACAAAGTGCTTTCCGTTTCCTGTTTTGATTAACGGTGTGAAATATGGAATTTCACATATTCTAGGTATACGTAGAAATACCGTATACGTATTTTTTTTGGATAAATGCTTGACATGTTTATTTAATGTATAATTATATAACATATGAATAAAATACTAGTTTGGCGAAAGGAATCGCCAAAATATATGTTTACTTGTAAATGCTACTGTATGTTGAAATTACGTATTGTAGAAATATCGTATACGTAGTTCTTTTGGAATAATGTTTGACATATTTATTTAATGTATGATTATACAATACATAATTAAAATACTAGCTTGGCGAAAGGAATCGCCGAAGTCTATGTTCCTTTGTAAACACTATGTATGTCGAAATTGGGTATACGTGGAAGTACCCTATACGTATAAGGTTGCTGATGTGATTGCCATGTTTAATTGCTGTATGAATATGATGTATATGTATAAAATACTAGTTTGGTAAAGGGACAATCGTAGTATACATTTCTCTAACATACGTCATGTATGTTAAAATATTGCATTCCAAGTGTTGGTGAAATCACTTGCGAGTGTAAGTGCTTAAGTGTTAGAACCTTAGTTAGGTGCTAAGATGGGATTCTCCGCTACCTTAGAGTCACATATGACACTCTCCATGTGGTTGTTCACTCTAACCACTCACCTATGAACTCTAAGTATTTGTATCCCTATGTGTATAGTGCTTTATAACATGCTTTACAACATGCTTTACAACATGCTTTATAACATGCTTTACAACATGCTTTACAACATGCCTTATAACATGCTTTACTTCATGCTTTATAATACATGCTTTACCTCATGCTTTACTTCATGCTTTACAACTGATTGAGTTTGGGACTATGCCTATAGTCCAAACATTCGGTACCAGCACTTGCGGTTGTGGTCGAGATTTATATCGCCACGATGGACGTGTCTAGCGAACCCGAGTCGTACTTCGGTTGGCGATAGTGGTTGGCCACACGGAGTGCTTTTGCGCTCCATATCGCTCAACTTGTGGTGCGCTCGAGCTAGTCAGGCTCGTCAAGCAAACCGATATGTGTATATGTATGTTCACCATGTTTGGTCGCTACTGCTTGAACCTAGGGTACCAAACTTACCAGTGGCAATCCCGTTAACCATGGTACCTCGATCCGCTAAGACGCATGAGCCGGGCATGGTGGTATGGGACACCGTGGTCGAGCTGTCGGCCTCGCCGGGTCATGTGCCTCCCGTAGTGACCATTGCGCAACCAAACTCGTGAGCCGATTATGGTGGTATGGGACACTATATTCGAGCTGTCGATACTCACGGCGAGAGCCGAGTACGGTGAGACACATTAGCTCGTGCTGACGGGCGACGAGTCCTCCGTAGTATCTTCGAGTATACTCCAAGTGTCTCTGATTGGCGACGCAGTCTTTCACAATAATCTAGAGTATGAGTTGAGCCGAGTACGGTGAGACCCAGTACTTGAGTGACGGCTAGTGATTGAGCCAGTGCATGGTGAGATATGTACTTGGTGACGGCCAAGAATTGAGCCGCATACGGTGAGATCTGTATCCGCGCCGACGGTGACGAGCCCTGCGATGCCTTCACTACGCTTCTCGAACCATAATATCGTATGAGATTAGCTAGGATTGACGACCCTAGAATGGATCATGTTTGGGAATTATACAAGGGAGGTACCTTAGTTTCCCAATACTGCTGGTTGAAATGGATTAATAAAAACTTGGTAATCATGAGCATCATCGCACCGCATGTGCTTTGTAGATGTGGCGCACTGAGGGAGTTAGCATTCGCGAACGTAAGATGATGTCGCTTGAGGGTGGTTTGGCAAGGGCATACAGCATCATGTCATATCATTTTTGCACTTAACAAGAGTAATTAGAAATGTTTGATTTGTACTGCGTTATCATTACTGCTTGATTGATTTGATAACATGTTAACCTATGCTTTAATGTTCCACTGAGTTAGCTACTCACTCCCACGTTACGGGACGGTGTTTGCAACACCCACCAGACTGTCGCAGGTGTAGATGGCGCCTCTGTTCAGGAGCCGGAGCTCGACTTCGAGGAGGATCAGGAGGAGTTCTCCTTTATGCAAGATTACTGACGGCTATGCTTAGGCCTGGCATCATCGCGGATTTACTGGGGGCCTCTTTGAGGATTGTATTTTGATTTTGACTTAGAAACAATACGTGTATATTGGTACTCAGTTAGTACTCATACTCAAGTTCACAAAATTTTGATACTTTACATATTTTGAATATAAAATTTCGATCTTCCGCTTGCCTTTATACAATTGAACTGGAGTATGAATTCTTGTTTTGGTATAATCTCATTCATGTTTATTGCGCTAACTCGAGACAACATTTAACCATCATTGTGTATGTTGCATAAGTGATGCGTTGGAACTCGGGAGTTGAGTTCATACTCGACCCCGACCTTTCGATGCGTTACAAGTTGGTATCAAAGCATGATTTTGATTAAACCGGACTGAAGTTATGTCCCCACTACGTACACTGACGCATTACACTTAGGAGGGTGCGCAAAATCTAGCAACAGTCTTAGGGTCTCCCGACTTCGCCGTTCGGCGAAGTTCATTGCACATGGACAGTTTGATCGAGTGCGTACTCGATCCCGACCACACTTATGGACCCCAAGTCACTCCTAGACCGTTTATTGACGCGTCCAGATCACAATCCATCAAATATTAGTTGTTAAAAAAAAAAAAAATTAGATTGGATCAGAAAGTTACCGGAACTCACCGTTCTGGAACTGAAATGAGTCCGTGGGCCCCCATGACTAATCCGTTAAAGGTTCAGACCAAAACAGGGTGCATTTGGCACCCTGGGAGTGAGGCAAACAGGGCCCCACCGCGGCGGCGCGGTTCCGGCCAAGCCCGACCGCGGCGCCACCGCGGCACCGGCGGCGGACCGCGCTCCGGTCAACTTTCCGGCGTGTTTCCGAACGTGGGGTTGGTCGGTTCAGTCCCCTCTACCCCATGGCACGTGCCATTTTGGCAATAGGTTAGGTTTTAAAGGGCTGGAGCTCCCTTTTCTCTCATTTCCCCTCTTTTCAAGCACCCTCACCTCCATTTCCGATTTTTGCTGAAAACCCATCCCTCCAAACCTTCAATCCTTCCATTTCCTTCCATAACTCACACACCCCTACCTCCCACAACAGCCCTAGCCTCTCCCTTTCCCCATTTTCACAAGTTGGAGCTCTCATAACCCTCCTTGGAGCTCAAAATCGGGTAACCTACTAACCCATTCCATTTTCTTCTTGTTTCTTCTTCATTTCCTACCTCTAGAGCTCCTTCCACACCTGTTGGATTGTTGATTGTGGAAGATAAAAGAGGTCAGCCCCTTGTTTCCCCATTTTCGAAATTTTCCATGGCCCTCCTTGGTGTGGTGGCTACCATTTTCTCCATTTCCTCCATCCTATCTCTCATGGGAAAGAGGAAAACCGCGGCCGATGACGCCGGCCCAAGTAGGCCAGCCCATTCCCGAAGGAGATCCGACGTTGGGGCCGGCACAAGCACCGTGCGGGAGTTTAGGTCGAAGCGAGACCTGGATCCTGACCACCCCGCCAGGAATGCTTATCCCATAGGCATGGAATATGGGCGCTTCGCGGGCCGCAAGGTTGTGTTTGAAGCTCATGTAGATGATGTAGTAGTTAGTAGCATGTTCTAAGTGTTTGATGTTGTGGATGTATTGGCTATCATGTGATTTCTGTCATGATTCATGTAACTCTGTATTCTATGTATTATGACAATTTTGGGTAAATGAAAGGCATGTAGCCTCTTTGTTATGATGATGTGTGAAATGCTTAAAGTGCTTTATGATGCGTGTTATGCTTTATCTCACCAATGTTATACCCTATGTTATATAGGGCATGCCGCGGCAAGATATACGCGGAGAACGGCACGCCTCCTTCTTACTAGCTCAATGGACCAGACTCCTTCATGTAGTAGCGGTCTGGGGCGACCGAGGGTTGGGATCTCGATCGCCTCTGCCGGTCCCATATCGGTGGACGACCACCTTATACGCCCCCCGTCCGTGAGCAAGATGTCGGCCGTCTTCTTCTCACAAGACATGACTCTCGAGTCACTCCGCC
Source organism: Magnolia changhungtana (assembly GCA_030180095.1). NCBI lineage: Eukaryota > Viridiplantae > Streptophyta > Magnoliopsida > Magnoliales > Magnoliaceae > Magnolia > Magnolia changhungtana. Next base: position 11,834,053 of record JASAUF010000421.1, on the reverse strand, counting down.
GACTGATAGGTTTGAGCAGCTGATGATGATGATGCATCGGCGACGGATGCGGCAAGCGGCCAGATGCATCGGCGAAGAAGAAGTCTGACACAGGCAGCGGCCGCACGGCTTATGGCCACTATCGCTGAGGCCTTGTCCCGTGGTGGTAGTGCGACTCCACCTACGACATCTGCACATCCTGATGCGCATTCTGAGCCTCCTGCTCAGGTTGAGGATGTGCCTCTGCCCCCATCCGTCGCACCTCCTACTGGAGAGGTCGGTACACGCGGTCTACTCGAGCGATTTCAGCGCTTGAGGCCTCCCTCATTTATGGGTTCTCACAGACCCGAGGAGGCGGAGTTCTGGTTAGACCGCATCTCCAAGATGCTACGGATGTTGCAGCTGTTCGGAGGCAGAGCAGTCGAGCTGGCTTCCTTCATGTTTGAGAGGGAGGCCAGTTTATGGTGAGACAGTGTGCTGCGCACTGTTGCAGTAGATTTCGTGTGGACTTGGGAGGCTTTCGAGTCTCGGTTCCACGAGAAGTACTACCTGCAGACTTATCGGCATGAGCGGGAGGAAGAGTTTTTGCGCCTCAGGCAGGGAGGCATGACGATCACGGAGTACGAGCACCGCTTCACAGAGTTGGGCCGCTTTGTCCCAACTATACTGGTGGATGAGCAGATGCGGATGCGTCGTTTCTCCTTGGGTTTGCGACCGGAGATTCGGTCGAGGATATGCTGCCACAGTATTCCTACATATGCGGCGTTGGTCCACATGTCTATGACGGCCGAGCAGGATGTGGACCGTTTGGCCAGATCACGTGGTACTATGGTTGCGAGACCGCGACAAGATTTACTGAGCAGGCCTATTTTAGGCAAGAGGCCTCGGGCTGATTCTCCCCCCAGGGCCGCAGCGCCAGCTATTCCTATGAGACGCCCATCTCGTTGCCTACTTATCGTATGCCTCCATGTGAGATGGAGGAGCTGCGGACACAGATTGACGTACTTGTAGAGAGAGGTTTTATTCGACCTAGTGTGTCTCCTTGGGGAGCACCTGTGTTGTTCGTGAAGAAGAAGGACGGGTCGCTACGGTTGTGTATTGATTACCGTAGGTTGAACCAGGTCACGGTGAAGAACAAGTATCCTTTGCCCAGGATTGACGATCTGTTCGATCAGTTGAGGGGGGCGAAGTATTTCTCGAAGATTGACCTTCAGTCAGGGTACCACCAGCTGCGCGTGAGAGAGGAGGACGTGCAGAAGACAGCCTTCAGGACGTGCTTTGGGCACTATGAGTTCTTGGTGATGTCGTTCGGTCTGACGAACGCACCAGCCGTGTTCATGGATCTGATGAACCGGGTATTTCGGCCCTTCCTTTACCGATTCGTCATCGTCTTTATCGATGACATTTTGATATACTCCACGAGTCGGGAGGAGCACGAGGAGCACTTGCGAGCGGTATTGGATACGCTGAAGAAGAACCAGTTGTTTGCGCAATACAAGAAGTGCGACTTCTGGCAGGAGGAAGTCAAGTTCCTGGGACATGTAGTGTCCAAGGATGGGATAGCGGTGGACCTTGCTAAGGTAGGCTGCGGTTCAGATTAGCGCGGCTTTGAATCGGTTACTGAGGTGAGGAGTTTCCTTGGCCTGGCTGGGTACTACAGACGTTTCATTCGGGATTTCTCGAAGATCGCCAGGCCGTTGTCTCAGCTGACTCGGAAGGACCTGAAGTTCGCTTGGAATGAGAAGGCGGAGGCAGCTTTTAAGGAGCTGAAGGACAAGTTGACGTCCGCCCCTGTGCTAGTATTGCGAGCAAGGGGTGAAATACACGGTGTATATTGACGCGTCTCGCGTTGGTTTGGGTTGTGTGCTTGATGCAGAAGGATAGGGTGATATCGTATGCCTCGAGACAATTAAGGAAGCACGAGGAGAATTACCCTACACATGACCTGGAGTTGGCAACACATCTTTGCATTGAAGCTCTGGAGACATTACCTCTATGGTGAGGAGTTCGAGCTTTTCCTGCTACCACAAGAGCCTTAAATACATATTCACGCGCGAGATTTGAATATGAGACAGTAGATGGATGGAGACCTTGAAGGACTTCAAGTTCGAGGTTTCCTACCATCCCGGCAAGGCGAACCTTGTGGCAGACGCTGCTGAGCCGCAAGAAGGCGATAGCATTTGCGGCACTGCTGATGATAGCTGAGTGGGACATGATGGAGTTTGTGCGGGACTTCGAGCAGAGACTCACTGTCGAGGAGCCATTTGAGTGTGTTGCGCACGTTCGGGTGCGACCACTTATTGACGACAGGATTGTTGAGGCCCAAGAGGGCGATATACGGCTGTCTGAGCTTCGAGAGCAAGCTAGCGGCCGTGGACTCCGAGTGGAGAGTTGGTTCTGATGGGGGTTTACGATTTCGTGGCCGCCTATGTGTTCCTGATGTGCCTGACTTGAGACGCGAGCTTCTCGAGTCTGCCCATAACTCGAAGTTTGCAATGCATCCTGGTAGCACGAAGATGTACCAGGATATGAGACGGACGTATTGGTGGGATAACATGAAGGCCCACATTGCTGAGTTTGTATCTCGATGTCTGACGTGCCAGCAGGTCAAGGCAGAACATCGCCGACCTCTGGACTGCTCACCCATGCCTATAGCGGAGTGGAAGTGGGACTTCATCTCCATGGACTTCATATCAGGGTTGCCAAAGACGAGGAAGGGGCACGATTCCATTTGGGTGATTGTGGACCGGTTGACCAAATCGGCCCATTTCCTCCCTATCAGAGTTACGAACTCCGCAGACGAGCTGGCTAGATTGTACATCAGGGAGATCGTCCGTCTACACGGGGTTCCTTTGGAGATTGTGTCGGACAGAGACACGCGGTTCACATCCATCTTCTGGACTCGTATCCAGGAGGCGATGGGTGTGAAGTTGAAGTTCGATGCTGGCGTTTCATCCTCGGGCCGATGGGTAGACAGAGCGGGTGAATCGGTTCTGGAGGATATGTTGCGAGCATGTGTGTTGGACTTCAGGACGGTTGGGATGACTTTGTCTTCCGTACGCAGAGTTTGCCTACAACAACGGCTTCCGGCGACTATTGGCATGGCGCCATATGAGGCTCTATATGGTCGACCTTGTAGGGCACCGCACCTTGTTGGGCGAGGGTTGGAGAGCGCGGCCGATTGGCCTCGAGTTGGTTCGGCGACTACGAGAGAAGGTAGACATTATCGGGCGTCGATTACTCACACTCACAGTGAGCGAGCGAAAGAGTTACGCCGATACGAGGCGGCGACCGGCGGAGTTCGAGGTTGGTGATCATGTGTTCCTTCGGGTTTCCCCATGAAGGAGTCCTTCGGTTTGGGAAGAAGGGAAGCTCACAGAGGTTTATCGGTCCATTTCGAGATCTTGGATCGAGTGGGTGATGTGGCGTATCGTCTCGCCTTGCCTACACCACTTGCTTCTGTACATAACGTATTTCATGTATCTATGCTGAAGAAGTACGTTCCTGATCCTTCGCATATCATCAGATGGGAGCAGGTACAGTTGAGCGAGGATGCTACATATGAGTTGCGCCCGACGCGCATCCTTGACAGGAAGGAGCAGGTACTGCGTAGCAAGGTCATCCCACTTGTGAAGGTGCTTTGGACACATCATTCTGAGGAGGAAGCTACCTGGGAGACTGAGGCCGAGGTCAGGAAGAACTACCCTCAGATTCTCGAGGAGTACGAACAGGTATAAATTTCGAGGACGAAATTTTTTGTTTAAGGGGGTGGTAGATGTAACGACACGAAAATTTCCGTACATTGGGTCGAGTACCACCTCGACCAGAAATCACGTAGGATTAAATCCTTTAGAAATTTAACAAAGTTAACTGAGTACTAAACTCAATTAGCCATGAAATCCGTTAGGATCGCTTTAAATACGATCTGCAAGACCCAAAAGTTACAGAATCATTGGCGCTAGGTTATCCTAAAGTTTAGAACCAAACTCATTTTCCGTCTGCTCTCGGGAATGAAACGAAACTTCGTATTAGGTCTAGATCGCACATCGGGAGTCCGATTAACCCGAAGCTAAGGAACTAGGACCGCCCCACTGGACTTAACAATCATCTCAAAAATCAGCCTTATCCGATATTCCACGGCCATTCGTTTCGAATCGGAGCGAGGTAGTGTGAAAAACACTATTCATATGCCAAAATAAATATCTGGAATAGTGATCTGGCATCATTCGTTGACGCGTCAGTATTAAGCAACCTGACCGTCAGAATCAGACCAAATTACACCCTCGGATTAAGAAAAATTTCAGGAACATTTACATGTACTTGGAATTTCTGATCGTGGCCCACTGACCGTTGAACTGAAAGTGGTCCGCCACGTGTGATCTGGGTATCCGATCGAGTCAAAAACGTAATCCCACGTAGATCCATCGATGGTGAGCTTAAGTCTGACGTTTGGTTCAAAGAGGGCCACCAGAACCTCCCTTTTGAGCTGGAAAAGTAACGAATATCCTATATTAGCAGTACCCCATGAACCTAAGTCTATTTTCGTAATGTTTGTGGCTATAAAAGGGGCTTAGAACAGCCCCTCTCACAGCCATACGAATTTTGGAGGAAACCCTAGAGGAAGAGAGGAAAAGAGAGAGAAAGGCTTGGAGATTGTTGCCGATTTCCCTCCTCCTGCTTTGGCTTGTTGCACGGCCTACACCGCCTTATTCTAGGCGTTTACCCGGCGTATTCCACCTCATTTGAAGGTAAGAAACCCTAACCCTAGGTCTGATTTGATGTGGAATCGATGTAGGATGTGTACCGACTAACCGATTCCGCTCTTTAGGCTAGAAATCACTCGTAGACGGAAGTTCCATTACCCTTGCTGATTCGTTCCGTTTCCAAAGGCAAAGGTGAGGACTTTAAGTGTATAAGTTAAGGTTTTCAACGCTTTCAATGTCGATAATGGTAGATTCATGATCTCGCTTGCAATTGCACATGTACAAAGTGCTTTCCGTTTCTGTTTTGATTAACGGTGTGAAATATGGAATTTCACATATTCTAGGTATACGTGAGAAATACCGTATACGTATTTTTTTGGATAAATGCTTGACATGTTTATTTAATGTATAATTATATAACATATGAATAAAATACTAGTTTGGCGAAAGGAATCGCAAAATATATATTTACTTGTAAATGCGCCGTATGTTGAAATTACGTATTGTAGAAATACCGTATACGTAGTTCTTTTGGAATAATGTTTGACATATTTATTTAATGTATGATTATACAATACATAATTAAAATACTAGCTTGGCGAAAGGAATCGCCGAAGTCTATGTTCCTTTGTAAACACTATGTATGTCGAAATTGGGTATACGTGGAAGTACCCTATACGTATAAGGTTGCTGATGTGATTGCCATGTTTAATTGTTGTATGAATATGATGTATATGTATAAAATACTAGTTTGGTAAAGGGACAATCCTAGTATACATTTCTCTAGCATACGTCATGTATGTTAAAATATTGCATTCCAAGTGTTGGTGAAATCACTTGCGAGTGTAAGTGCTTAAGTGTTAGAACCTTAGTTAGGTGCTGAGATGGGATTCTCCGCTACCTTAGAGTCACATATGACACTCTCCATGTGGTTGTTCACTCTAACCACTCACCTATGAACTCTAAGTATTTGTATCCCTATGTGTATAGTGCTTTATAACATGCTTTACAACATGCTTTACAACATGCTTTATAACATGCTTTACAACATGCTTTACAACATGCCTTATAACATGCTTTACTTCATGCTTTATAATACATGCTTTACCTCATGCTTTACTTCATGCTTTACAACTGATTGAGTTTGGGACTATGCCTATAGTCCAAACATTCGGTACCAGACTTGCGGTTGTGGCTAGAGATTCATATCGCCACGATGGACGTGTCTGCGAACCCGAGTCGTACTTCGGTTGGCGATAGTGGTTGGCCACACGGAGTGCTGCGCTCCATATCGCTCAACTTGTGGTGCGCTCGAGCTAGTCGAGCTCGTCAAGCAAACCGATATGTGTATATGTATGTTCACCATGTTTGGTCGCTATCGCTTGAACCTGGGTACCAAACTTACCGGTGGCAATCCCGTTAACCATGGTACCTCGATCCGCTAAGACGCATGAGCCGGGCATGGTGGTATGGGACACCGTGGTCGAGGTGTCGGCCGACTCTGGCTTGGGTCATGTGCCTCCCGTAGTGACCATTGCGCAACCAAACTCGTGAGCCGATTATGGTGGTATGGGACACTATATTCGAGTGTCGATACTCACTGGCGGGCGAGAAGTACGGTGAGACCATTGCTCGTCTTGACGGCGCGACGAGTCCTCCGTAGTATCTTCGAGTATACTCCAAGTGTACCGTGATTGGCGACGAGTCTTTCACAAGAACTCAGAGTATGAGTTGAGCCGAGTACGGTGAGACCAGTACTTGGTGACGGCTAGTGATTGAGCCAGTATGGTGAGATATGTACTTGAGTGACGGCCGGCAATTGAATTGAGCCGCATACGGTGAGATCTGTATCCGCGTGACGGTGACGAGCCCTTTGCGATGCCTTCACTACGCTTCTCAAACCATAATATCGTATGAGATTAGCTAGGATTGACGACCTAGAATGGATCATGTTTGGGAATTATACAAGGAGGTACCTTAGTTTCCCAATCTTCTTTGGTTGAAATGGATTAATAAAAACTTGGTAATCATGAGCATCATCGCACCGCATGTGCTTTGTAGATGTGGCGCACCGAGGGAGTTAGCATTCGCGAACGTAAGATGATGTCGCTTGAGGGTGGTTTGGCAAGGGCATACTGACATCATGTCATATCATTTTTGCACTTAACAAGAGTAATTAGAAATGTTTGATTTGTCTTGCGTTATCATTCTTGCTTGATTGATTTGATAACATGTTAACCTATGCTTTAATGTTCCACTTTGAGTTAGCTACTCACTCCCACGTTACGGGACGGTGTTTGCAACACCCACCAGACTGTCGCAGTGTAGATGGCGCCTGTTCGGGAGCCGGAGCTCGACTTCGAGGAGGATCAGGAGGAGTTCTCCTTTATGCAGTACTCTGACGGCTATGCTTAGGCCGGCTGCATCGCGGGATTTACAGAGGCCTCTTTGAGGATTGTATTTTGATTTTTGACTTAGAAACAATACGTGTATATTGGTACTCGTTAGTACTCATACTCTGAAGTTCACAAAATTTTGATACTTTACATATTTTGAATATAAAATTTCGGTCTTCCGCTTGCCTTTATACAATTGAACTGAGTATGAATTCTTGTTTTGGTATAATCTCATTCATGTTTATTAAGCTAACTCGGACAACATTTAACCATCATTGTGTATGTTGCATAAGTGATGCGTTGGAACTCGGGAGTTGAGTTCATACTCGACCCCCGAATTTCAGGGCGTTACATATAACCCTGTATATACTTACCCGTATTATTGAATGATCCAAATCTTCCTTAGTTTCACTGTGATGTCTGCATGAAATATAATGTCTTTCAATTTCACCCACTTTTCATAATGAGTTCTCCAATTGTGACCTCTTTTTTTTTTTTTTTGTTAGCATGTTAGTACACAATATTGTCAGTTCACACTTCACTGTTAGCCACCCCCACTAGGGATCGATACCAAGACCTCAGTGTTGAAACGAGATATCTTTCACTTGAGCTATGGATCGGGGTGTCGAATTGTGACTATAGTTTCATTAATCATGTTCAAATGGGACAAAAAAAAAAAAACACATTCAAAGCCTAAGTGGGCCACACTATTCTTAACAATGTGGAGGTAAACGTCCACCATTGAAACCCTCCTATGCCACAACCTTTTTATTTTTAATCCAAGCCATTCGTAAGGTGAATCTCACCATGATGGAGGGGGTGGGGCCCACTGCAATGCAGGTTAGAAATTCATTCCGTTTATCCCTTTTGTGAGCTCATTCTAAGACATGAGACCAAAAATGAGGTGTATACAAAACTCAAGTGGGTCACAGGAGAGAAAATTGGGGAAAGAAATTTCCATCAAAAGTCAAAACCTTCCTAGCCTCCACTTTTACGTTTATATGCCATCCAAACCATTAATAGTACGATTAAGAACTTTCATGGCTATAAGAATGCTTAAACGGTGCCCACTGAATATCCAATACTTCCTTTGGGATACACCTATTTTTGGCCGCATCTCCTAAAATGAGCTCTCAAAACGGATGGAAGGGGTGGATTTAACACAAACATCTCGTTTGGCACCACACAACATCGTGCAGTATCTTCTTGAGTAAGAAATCCAATAGGCTTTGGATGGTAAATATTCAATCCTCACTATTTCTCGTGGTGTGGTCCGTTTGAGTTTTGAATAGGCCTCAAATTTTTTTTTTTAAATTTTATATCCTTAAATGATCTATTAGATCTGATAAACGGTGCAAGTAATTCCAGAAGAGCATCTTGGTGGGCCCATAGTGCTTTGGGGCAGAAGCGGATTGGCTGGTGTACCACATACCAGCTATATAGTTGATGTAGATACGTGTCGTGCAAAAACGAGCGCCGACGCTCCTCGAGCTCCTAGTTGCACAAACGGTTCAAAGGAGATCAAAGTTACATGAACCCCACAATAATGTATTTATTATATCCACACCGTTGATCAATTTTTCGAGATCATTCTAGAGCATGAGCCAAAAAAAGTTAATCATGTCCAAGTCTTAAATGGAACACACCAAAAATAGCAGTAGGTAATGATTTTTGCGGTTAAAAAGTTTAGAGGGCCTACCATAACGTTTATTTTCCATCCAATCTCTTCATAGGGTAAAAAATACCTGTATTAAGAGGAGAAACAAATTTCATATTGATCCAAAACTTCTATGACCCCAGAAGGGTTTCAATGGTAGATGTTCAATCCCACGCCCTTTTTACAGTGTGGTCAACTTTATCTTTATATCTTCTTATCTTTTGTCTCAAGCCTTATGAAGAGCTCTTAAAATGGATGGATGGTTTGATATAACACATACCTCATGATTGGACCCACAGTACTTGCTCACGTTAATACACTGGCTATATAGCTGATGTGCGGTACACCAGCCAATCCACTTCCGGCTCGCTGGCACTTGAGCTCGAGTTGTACCAATGGTTTAAAGGAGATCAAAGTTACATGAGCCCCACAATGATATATTTATTATATACATACTGTTTACAATTTTTAGAGATTATTTTAGAACATCAGCCAAAAAAAATTAAACCTATTGAATTCTCAAATGGACCCCATCACAAATAGCAGCAGGGTAATGATTTTTGCTGTTAAAAAATTCATAAGCCTACCGTAGCGTTTATTTTCCATCCAATCTGTTCATAAGGTCAAAAATACCTGTATTAAGAGGAAAAACAAATTTCGTATTGATCTGAGACTTGTGTGACCCCATAAAAGTTTCAATGGTAGACGTTCAATCCTCCACTGCTTTTTGCAGTGTGGTCCACTTTATTTTTAGATCTGTCTTATTTTTCGTCTCAAGCCTTACGACGAGCTATTAAAATGGATGGACGGTTTGGATATAACACATACTTCATGATTGGACCCACATAACTTGCTGACCTCAATAACAGCTATATAGCTGGTGTGTGGTACACCAGCCAATCCGCTTACCACTGGGTCGGTCCATCAGTAACAACCGGCTGCCTCTCTTCGTCTTCTTCAAACCCCACTTTCGCGCAAAGAGCGAATTCACTTGAAGCGGGAGCTCGCCGGAAGGAATAGAGACAGTAGAGCTCGCCTGAATAGAGAGAGATAGAGAGAGAGAGAGAGAGAGAGAGAGAGAGATTTGTGTAGCTGTCTGATATTTGAATTTTAAGGCAGGCGGCTCCATGCTGTAATGAATTTTCATTCTGCTTTATTCTATTTGAGAATTGAATTTTAAGGCAGGCGGCTCCATGTTTGCCCTTAGCTGCATTGAGCATAAGTTGCCTTTACCTCCTCATCTCCTTGGCCTTCCCCGCGAGCAGGCAGTCAAACAGGAGCTTGAAAGACTCTTCTTGGATAAGGTCTGCACATTTTCTTTTCTTAAAAATCTCGCTTTCTAATGTTATCAACCCATCTCTAAGCAACTTTTTTTATTTTTAATTTTTTTTTAAATTTTTTATAATGGGGTCTAGGTTATCCCTAATTTGGGGCTTTGCATTTCTATCTATGACATCGAAAAGATCAACGGCGGCTTCATCGTCCCCGGAGAAGGCGCTGCGACCTATGAGGTATGTAAACCATCTTCCCTTTCTCCTACGTACCTATTGCTGTTGATAAAGGACTTGCTGGCATTTGATGATCTCCTTTGTTCATTTGAATGCATTTTTTTTAACGTGGTTGTCTAGCAACATATGTATTTTGATTACAAAGCCATCTCTTTAAACTCTGATTTTGCATGTTAGTATGGTGGGAGTTTACTGATAGAGTACATTTACATCATCATCATCATCTAAGCCTTATCCCAATTAATTGGGGTCAGCTACATGAATCCTTTTTCGCTGTTCTACTCTATCAAGGGCGTTACTTTCAGCTAGACCATAGGTCATAAAGTCTTTTATTTCTACCCCCATCAACATCACTTTGGGCCTTCACCTTGCCCTTTTAGAGCCTTCAACTTGTACCAACTCACTCCTAACTGGGTGCGGTTCTTGGTCTCCGCTGCACATGACCAAACCATCTAACTCTACTTTCCCTCATCTTATTACCTATTGGTGCTACTCCTAAGTTTCCTCGAATGCAGTCATTTCTAGTTCTATCCTTCATCGTCTTGCCACTCATCTATCTCATAATCCTCATTTTAGCTACACTCCTATGACCATGCTGTTTCTCAACTGTCCAACATTCTATCCCATAAAGCATGGCTAGTCTTATAGCTATCCCATAACATTTCCCTTTCAGTTTGAGTGGTACACAATACGACCACATAAAACTCCAGAGGCACATCTCCATTTCTTCCACCCAGCTTGAATTCTATGGGTGTCATCCTTCTCAATCTCTCAATGCATGAGTAATTGATCCAGGGTATTGAAAGTGGTCATTTTGGAAAAATTCTTGATCAACAATCTTAACTAGTTCCTCATTTTCACTCCTATTGTTACTAAAATTGCACTTCATATACTTTTTTTTAGCTGACTAATTTTAAATCCTTCAGATTCTAGAACATCCTCACTAAATCTAGCTTTGTGTTTACGCCCTCCCTCGTTTGGCGCATCAAAACTATGCCATCTACAAACAACATACACCATGTGATCTCTTCTTGCATCCTTTCAAAGAAATGGATCTCTTCCTGCAATGATGGAGTATATTTACATCTATACTTTATATAACATGAGCATCTTTTGGACATTTTTGCCCTTGCAATTAGTCGGGAGAGAAAAAGCTTCAGTTTTTCTCTTTCATGTAGCCACACAGAAGGCGTGTAGCATCAGGGAGCCTATGTGATGAAGACTTTGTGGAGCCACTGTGATGAATATGCAACATCCACACCGTACATTTGTTATGCTGGCTCATGTTAGGGATGTAAGACCAAAAAATAAGGCAGATCTAAAGCTTGAGTGAGTCCCAACGTAGGAAAAGTGGGTATGGGTCGCCCATTGTTGAAACCCTTCTCTCTCTATCTCTCTCTCCATGTGTAGTCTGATGCATGTCTCAGTATCTATCTGGTTTTTTTCCCTAACCTACTCTCTACACGTGCATTGCATGTGTCATAACTTCTAGTAGTTAAGAATTTGATTAGTTGGTTGTGTTGCTGATCTAATTTCTCGCCAGTAGAATATTATTTTTGAAATGTCTTTGTTTCTTTGAGAGGATGCTCGTGTTTGGGTAGTTGGGACTGATGATGTATCATTTTTAGGGTGGTTTAAATCATAGGCTACTGATGATATGTTAGAACTTGCTGTGTTTATGATATGAGACTATTGGAAAGGAGGTGATGTTGGGAGACATGGTCTGAACCTTGAAGGTGTTTGGGATTGGGTGTGCTGCTTGATATCCTTACGATATGAAGAGAATGAGTTGTTAGTAGGGCTCTACTTTTCGATAGATGGAGCATAAGAAGAGATGTTGTCTACCTCCAAAACGATTGGTGAGAAGGCTGTGGACCACATCAACCAACCACGTTTCTCTAGAACTTGACCTCCAAAACATCAGAGATCTTGTAGAATCTAGCCATGTTGTCATTGATAGCTCATTGACCCCTTTGATAAGTCAAATTAAAAAAAATTGAACATTGACCTTAAATGGATGAAATATTTACAATTTGGAAGCTATAGTTAATTAATATGATTTCATGTTTTCCTGATCTCTTTAATTATTCCAATGAAATATGCATGGATAATACCAACAACTTCAGCTTCTTTCACTTGTCTTGAGAGCAACTTTAGACTTATTTGGATGTATATCAATACGAGGAATGTGAGGCATGCACATCCACCCATGAAAGCTTTGGGGAAGGACTGCTTGTCCCGCCCCCAAAATGTGGTTGGCAGTATGTGTCCCTCTTTCCATCTGCATTGGGCCTGCCAAATGGAGAAGCTGTTGTAATTCCATAACAATGGACAGTCTGTTGCATTTTTACAACATTTTGTAGGACATCTAAGTAAAGGTGGTAGCTTCCATGAGTTTCAAAGTGTTTTTTTAAAAAAGAGAGGCTTTGTTCGAGTGTAAGTTAAAAAATGTTTTGTTCGACCTGAAGTAAGCTTTTATCTTCTCAAAAATTTCTTTTTCAAGTTTACTCTCGTTCTCTCCCTCTCTCTCTTTGCTTTATGTTTGTTGGTGTAACTCATTGAATGTCATGGTCTTTTGGCAGGTGACTTTTAGATTGGTTATGTTTCGCCCATTTGTTGGAGAGGTTCTCACGGGAAAGATTGAAAAGTCTGGTGCTTATGGTTTGCGTTGTATGTTGTGCAAATGTTTTTCCACTTATGGTTACCATGATACTTTTTTGCTCATCAACAAAACATTTGGAGCTTGTTTTGGTTTTGTTGTCCTGCTCTTTGATTGAACAATGCACATAATATTCTTCTTTTCTCATTCTAGGCAAAATTTTTCTTTATGTTTGGTGAGCCGTTCATTAGTGCCAAGGTGTCTTTTTTCTTTGTGCTTTGTATGCGTACCCATCTTATAACGGAATGAGGGTTCTCCCATACTTGATGATGTTCCAGAGTACAAATCCATAGCAAGGTATTCCATAACGGTTTACATTACGGCCATTATGGAAACGTTTTGGCATACCTTTATCCATAGTGAGAAATGGGTTATTCTAAGGTTCTTTTGCAGCCTTATGTTATTGTTTATTTCATCTTTCTCCAGGTCTGTACCCTTTGTTTTATCCTTGGGATTCTGAGATTGCACCCGCTATGAATGTTAAACTCTACTCATGTGGGCATAAACACATTGTTGAACTATATGTGATCCCTCTCAAGAGTATTGAGTGATATTTTGTATAATGTATTGTCAGTTGCGCCATAACTTTGATTCTTTTCCTTTTGTTTTGTGTGTTAATAATTGATGAGGACATTAGAGCACTAGTTAGAGTATATACTAGATGAGGAGAGCTCCCATTTCTTTATGGCTAGGTGATGTTTACATGGGTCCCATGGGTCCAATTCGAGTGCCTAGCCTGTTGAAGAAACCACATGCATGATTGTGCATCTTTGAAGGCCCCACATTGGGAAGATGCATGTGGGCTACTTAGTTGGACCATTCCGACCGTTAGATCATCGTCATTGGACATATTGATCGTGGGCTACGAAATAGTTTAGTTTATTTAGTTGTTTATATGTTTGTTATTTTAGTTTAGCTTATATTTTTGCTGAGTTTAGGAAGTTAGGAACAAATTTTATTTTATCGAGTGTTTTTATGTGAAATTTTTTTAGTTGGACCATCGTCATTGTTGAGTTTGGGAACAATTCGAGTGCCTAGCCTGTTGAAGAAACCACATGCGTGATTGTGCATCTTTGAAGGCCCCATTGGGAAGATGCATGCGGGCTACTTAGTTAGACCATTCCGACCGTTAGATCATCTTCATTGGACATATTGATCATGGGCCACGAAATAGCTTAGTTTATTTAGTAGTTTATATGTTTGTTATTTTTGGTTTAGGTTTTATTTTTGTTGAGTTTAGGAAGTTAGGAACAAATTTTATTTTATTGAGTGTTTTTATGTGAATTTTTTTATCTGAGAACGTCTTTTTATAAAAAGCCTTCCTTGAGACTCTATACGGGTTGGATGTCCCCACTCTAGCCATTATTGGATATGAAAAAAAAATAAAAATCTCTCTTTGTTTTGTGATGAAGTAAAACTTCTTGTGATTGGAGCAATTTGGTGTGATGCCATGGAGTGATTCCTAGTTATCCATTATTTCTTCTCTTCTCTCTTTTTCTCCCCCCCGTTTTTTTTTTTCTCATCAACCAACAATCTCCACATCTATCATTGTTCTTTTTTCTCCCAAACTATGCACTTGTAACCTAACCTATCCCAAACTCCCGTCCAACCAAGGTGTTCCGTATCGGTATCGGTTGGCGTAACGGTGACCTCCAAAACCGATACGGATATGGGGGCGTAACGGCGATACGGGGGCATAACGGCTCGTAACAGCGCAAAATTGCTTAAAAAAATGAAAAAATGTGGATTAAATCCAGAATATTCTAAGCATTTCAAATATGCATTCATTTATAAATTGGAAATGGTTATGGTGGTGTAACGGTCCACTCTTTGGTGAGAAGTTGTATCGAACTGTCTGATGAATTTATGAACCAGATAACCTAAATTTGATTACAAAATTCATATATTTAATTTTCTAACTATCTATTATCAATGATAGATATATTAGAATGAATGTTATATGAAAATATCTTACATTAGGTGTTTGCAATTATTTTTGAGGAATTTCTCGAACATACCTTTGCACATGACTGTGATTCCTGTCTATAACATGTCATGCTCAAGTCAAGAATATTAAAAAAAATAAATTAGTAGTGTCTGATATACTCCCCTGCAACTTGATTAAAGATTACTTGATTGGTTGTCAGGGGAGCTATTTTAAATACAAGTTCTAAGTAGTTGTCAAGTGTGTGCATGGTCGCATAGCTTCTTCTGCAATAATATCGCATGTTGTGGTATTCTACTGCAAATACTTACCTTAATACAAATATATACTCACAATCACAAGTCACCACCAAAATGAAAATCTGTTTTTTTGTGGTTGCTCGACCTCCACATCATCGTCATCATCACCATCAAGTTGAGGCTGTCCAATAGGCGTAGGTGCTGCATATCCATAATATCCAGTGCCAGAAGGAAATACTAGATCAACGAAACCAGAGGATGACTGATCCTAATTAGGCAACGACTCTGACCCCGAGTAAGGATATCCACCAGTGCCCGTCGAATAGCCATACTGGTGCCTATACTCAGGCTGTTGAGAATCTTGAGATTGAGAGTGCGTCTGCTGTGATGAGTAACTTGGATTTGGATCTAGATATCTATAATCATATGGATATTGATCGGGAGGGCTACTCCAACATGAATGTGATGGAACAGACTCAGTATAACCATCATAATCATAATCCAATTGACCATAAGAATATCCATCATAAAAACCAAGACCATGAGCCTGCTGATGTTCTGGACCTCCCAGACCTCGTGCAACACTAGATGTACCCTCCTCCCACTTTGGGAGATCGTGACTCGGTACACTCGTAAGTCCGACCTCGTGTACCACGTCGTCGATGTTCATCGCCATCGCGATCGTAGACGGCCAGATAGGGGTACGCAACACCGAAGTTCGCCATCATCCGACACGGTTACGCTACCACCGCTTTCGTACTCTTTGTTGATCTTGAGCCAGTATCCGTTGGCATAAACGCCGCCCCTCTTCTCGGGTCCAACACATCCGCACGACTCTCTTGTTGCGCTCTTGTATTTCTCGGGTCATCAATTTCCAATTCTTCACTATCCTCTTCAATTTGCTTTTCCCTGTTTCCAACCAAGGTAGAAGTGGGTCATCCTCATCATAAATATTGTCCAAGTTTATTGAAGTCCCGCCGTCATCGGCAGCTATAATGCTCCTATGATGTCGTCGCATTCTGAGTTTTATATTGTAGTGCATGAAGACAAGTTTATCTAATGTTCTAGTCTGCAATCTATTCCTATTCTTTGAATGAATGAGCGCGTAACAACTCCAATTCCTTTCAAATAGAGGAGGATGTTGTCCCTACTCAAAACTTTTACTCCATTTTTGGAGCCTTCGATCTCTCCGAAATTAATCTACCATTCGGCCGGTTGCAACCTGATATCTTAGTTGAAGAGCATCTCCAAAGCTACTAATGCGATTTTCAAATGTATCTAATTCATTCAACGCCTTTATTTGCAGATCTAAGTCAGGCTCTAATCTCCTTATCACATTTTTTAGCTCGACACGAATTTCATCATCCGCAACAAATGATTGGGTATATCTATACCTAGGATTTAGGTAGTAACCTGCTGCATGAAGATCGTGATGGAGTTGTTTTATCCATCTCCTGTCGATCATCTTCCAATAAGTCTCCCAACTTCTACAATTACGTTGAATTGCAAGCTTTGCCTTATCTATGGCATCATATAGGAAGCCTATGGTAGGTGCTTCATCGGTTTCAACAAGACTGAGTACCCTCGTTAGTGGCTCCATCAACTTTAGGATCGTCTTGACTTTCTTCCAATATTTGTTGTCCCGTATGGTGTTCGTAACGTCGACCGGTGTCCTTGACATCTTCTTCCCATGTTTTGTGTTGAGCCATTCTCGGGAAGCGAACATCTCACTCAACTCTCCCCTATGCTGGAATAAACTCTCTAATGCCATAAAGTTTGTTGCGAATCTAGTCGCCGCAGGCCTCAACAACTCTCGTCCTTTCGTGAACTTTCTCATTATTGCGTCTACTTGATTATGGTTGTAAATAAATGTCGTCATTTCCCTTGCCCTTTCGACCATTTCCTTAACATTCTTCTTCTTCCCAATATCTTCCAATATAAGATCAATACAATGGGCAGCACATGGTGACCAAAAAAGATGCTTTCTCTTATCCATCAACATATGTCCTAC
Organism: Magnolia changhungtana; assembly: GCA_030180095.1. Lineage (NCBI taxonomy): Eukaryota > Viridiplantae > Streptophyta > Magnoliopsida > Magnoliales > Magnoliaceae > Magnolia > Magnolia changhungtana. Next base: position 11,816,956 of record JASAUF010000421.1, on the reverse strand, counting down.
AAGCTTATATGTTGCTTCATTATCTGTCACAATCTGCACTATATTCTCCTCTCCAATCTCGTCCACAACTTTATTCATTAGTTCATTAATATAATTAGCATTTTTTGTTGCCTCTGAGGCATCAATTGACTTATGGTATATAGTTCCTAAGTGGCAGTACACCATGAAGTTGATCATGCTTTGCCTGGTTGGGCCAGCCAACCATCACAGATAATCGTGCATCCTCTAGCTTGCCATACAGGTTTAAAGGTAGCCACGTATGCTTTCACATCCGCATACTCTGCATTTGTCCATTTCCCCCTAATGTCCTTAGCCGTGGGAGCTTTTATTCTTTCACCTGCTTCTGCTGCTGCATCAATTACCACCTGCCAATATGGAGAATTGGCCGCGTTAGGAGGTATGTTAGCATGTATAAATAACTTTGCTGCTGCTCTACCTAATTTCTCAACGGAAGTTCTACTCCACATTTGTTTTATTTTCTTTTGTTTAGTTGATTCTTTCCTTAACAGGATTGGATCAATAAAGGGTCTCCTAGGCTCATTTATTTCTTCATCCAAACGTATAGGGGCATCACGTGAAAATGTCTGTCGTCGGCTCCCAAACATGTCGTAACCCACCAAACCTACCCCCACCCTCAGTCCCATCTGCAGAAGTGGTTACACTTCCAGTTGCACTCCCACTCCCACTCCCACTGCCCCCTTTGTATCACGCACTGACCCATGCGTGCCAAACATGCGGCAACGTTCTTCCTCTTCACGAGCTACACGCAAGCTCTCTCTCTCTCCTAGTTATAGTTAATTCCCGATCTGAATATTCGTCAGAATCAATAATATCTTCATCACGAACGCCCATATATTCAGGACTAAACACCTCCTGTCGAGCTGCATCCAAAATATCATTTTTCTTTTTTTGTACAGCAGCATGTTTACCCTTCGACTCATCCAGACTAGCTTGCATTAAAAGCATTATCTCTCTCGGTACTCTGGCACATGGCACAACTTGACCCTTTCGATGTGCTAAATGTTGTTTGAGACGGGTAATTCCACCAGTCACTAGTCTATCACAATACTTGCACTTCATTTGGTGCCTAGTACCACCAACCCTCTCACAATGTTGCCATCCAATATCGTCACTTGTTGTTGGCTAGACCCAGACATTTCTTTAGGTTTAGTGATGCAGGACAATTAACCATTTGCTCTAAAAGCTCGAACTGTTAGAGTATGGCGAATTAATCCCTTTATCTCATAGCCTAGGCCCCACATCTCATGGGTTTTAAGACCTCGGCCGAACCCCCTTCGTGAGCCCCAAATCACATGGGCCGCCTACCGTGAGTGTGTCCCCGCATCCCACGGGCTACCCCACTCAAGCCCGGTGTGAAATGCGCATTAATCACCCCTGGTGAGGAGTCTCGAACACGAGACCTCCGTGGGCCGCACCCACCCCGAGTGCGCCCCTGCATCCCATAAGCGACCCCACTCGAGTCCAGTGTGAAAATGCCCCTGCATTATTTAGGTAGATGAGTGTATGACCTATGTTAATAAAGATGATTTTATGTTCTAACTAAAATACTAAACCCTAAGAAGCTCCAAAACCTGTCCAATATAAGCAAATAAAAACATAAAGTCACTAATTCGAAAATACAAAAAAAATATTAAATGGCACCCCAAATCTGTAAAATGCACATTAACATTTTCTACTATGATTAACACATCATATGGCATTATTAAAACAACAAAACAACTATTAAAAATTGATTTTTCGAATTTTGAAAAAAAGGGTCAAAGTTCATGTGTAAATAGAAAAAAATATTAAATGGCACCCCAAATCTGTAAAATGCACATTGATATGTTCTACTATGATTAACACATCATATGGCATGATTAAAACAACAAAACAACCATTAAAAATTGATTTTTCGAATTTTGAAAAAAAAGGGTCAAAATTCATGCGTAAATAGAAAAAAATATTAAAAAAAATATTAAATGGCACCCCAAATCTGTAAAATGCACATTAATATGTTCTACTATGATTAACACATCATATGGCATGATTAAAACAGCAAAACAACCATTAAAAATTGATTTTTCGAATTTTAAAAAAAGGGGTCAAAATACATGTGTAAATAGAAAAAAATATTAAAAAATTATTAAATGGCACCCAAAATCTGAAAAATGCACATTAACATGTTCTACTATGATTAACACATCATATGGCATGATTAAAACAGCAAAACATATTAAAAAAAGTATAAATACCTATTTTTGAAATTCGAATTTCAAAAAATGGCCCACCGAGCCGATTCAACAAAATCCGTAATATAATGTGTTTTTATCTCAAATACCCAAATTAAGGTTGGTCGAAATTGGTAGTAGAAGGAGTGAGAAACAATTTGGAAGCAAGAAATTTGAAAAAAAACAGCAAAAAACGAGCTTAAAATGAAAAAACAATTTTACCGTTTTTCGACCGTTATGGGCGGGCCGTTACGGGTCAGTAACGGCCGTTACACCCAGATTACCCGAATTCGGACCAGTGTCGGCCGATACGGTACAAAAATCATAATGGCGATACGACGAAATGCGTATCGGCCCGGTCAGATCGTTAATGACGGCCGATACGGCCGATACGTAACCGTTTTGGCACACCTTGCGTCCAACCCACCTCCACTGACTGTACACCCGTACGACCATACCATGCCATACCCATCTGTCCGTACAACCGTACGAATAGAGGCTGTCCATACGGTTAGCCTCCCAGTCCTTTCATCATTTGTTTACACTATTCAAACCGTAATCTATAAAATCTAAAATCCCAAACCTAGTTTCCTAAAAACCTTAAATCCCTAAAACCCTAACCCCAAATCCCTAAAACCACAAACCCTAATTTCCAAATCCAAAATCCCCAAATGTTATATTCCCCAAATATGAAAAGCTGAACCTATTTTCCATTTCCTTAAACCTCTAAATCAGCCCTAGCCTATCAACCCTAACAAGGACTAAGTACTTCCTTTGAATGATGATTAGTACCTAAGCTAGATGGAAGTCCTACCTTCCGTATGTCCTATCCAATCACGTTTTATAAGATTTAACTGACGGGTTGTGATTCAGTTTGGAATCTGAGCATAGTTAAATACTTGAATTCATTAAGCTTGTGATTGATTAGCATTATTTTGTTCTTTAAATTGTTCTAGTTAATCTAATCTGTTGATAATCTCATTGCATCGTTCTAGTCTAGGCCATCTGTCTTGCATCAATAATTACTTTTTTACTACATCTGGTGTGATCAATGAGACATCATCCTTATAGTGTATTTTGTTTTGGACCTCGATGCAAGCACTCCTACCATGCTTTTTGTTGTTGTCGTCGTCGTCGTTGTTATGGTTGTTTTCAATCTATGTGCTACTTTTCTTGATGATTGAAGCTTTCTCTTCTATTTGTGTTTTTCTTTTTTCATTGCTACCTTTCCATTTTCTTTCCTTCTTAGCAATTGTATTGTTCTAGGGTGGTTATTTCTATGATGTTTGTCATGTTCTTGCTACCACAATTCTTCTTGTAATATTAATAATGATGATGATGATTGTGGTTGTTGTTCATCATCATCATTCTTGTCAAAGATATTTGGTGCTGGTTTCTTGCATCTCATTTACTAATCAATCCTATCAAAGGGCCTTCAAACCCTAATCAATGTTCCCCTTGTTACTAGAGCCATTTCCTGGGTTTGTTGCACATGTCCAAACCATCTCAATTTGCTCTCCATTATTTTATCTCTTATTAGAACTACTCCTAGTCCTAGGTTTCTTTAGATGACCCTATTCTTGATTTTATCCTTCTTAGTCTTCCCACACATCCATCTCAACATCCTCATCTCTGCAACACTTGGTCTCTGAAGCCATTACCATCTAGCTGAACAACATACTGCCCCTTACAGCATATATGGTTGTGTCATAAAAATTTCCCCGAAGTTTCAAACTTTAGTGGCGCTTCTCTATTGCATCCACCCAACTATGGTTACGTTGAAAATGTCCTTATCAATCTCTCCATCCTTTTTGAGTATGATAATAGTAGTAATAATGATGGTAACAATAACAATATTATATTGTTTTTATTATTATGCTATAGTGCTACCTATTATTTGTTTTTCTTTATGTAGCCTTCTCTGTCGCATCAATCTGTCACACCTTTACCTAAAAAAAATCATTCTGCCACACCTCTTGCCCTAGGCTGAATCATTCCCACTTTTCTTTGCTTCTGTTGAACCGGCTGCATTGCCAAGTTTGACTTATTGATACTGTCATTTTCATCTTATACAATTGCTTAGGACCTCTTTTTATGACCATTGGTCCATCGCTCTAATGCACTTTTTACCTTAGTATCAGAGCATGCTTATGGCGTGTCCTAGAAACACCCTAGAGGATTCTGCGTGGATATGTTGTATGTAGATGGGGTGTCTAATTATCAAAATATGAAAAATTGAGTGTATCCTGCTAAAATACGGTCAATTGTATGGGTAAGGGTTGATCATGGGATTAATTCATACATTATGCATATAATAGTTTGCACATGCAAGTCCGGTCAGTGGCGGGTCTAACAGAGCTAGGATATGCCTAAAATGGGACCAGACAGACCTACACAAGGCTAGAACAAGCTTTGCAATGCCCAAGTACAAACATGAACTGTGAAGCAAAAGGTCCAGTTCAATGAATAACAAGCTATCCAATGTGGTACTAAGCAGCATCGGTATGGGCCTGAAGCAGCATCTGGATGGTCCAAACAGAGCCAAGGTGTGCCTAGGAAACATTGGGATGGGTCCAAGCAGTGCGACATGCCTAGGCAGCACTGGGAGGAGCCCAAGTAGCATCCATACAAAGCTTCGACTTGCTTTGAGCAATCTAATTTCTTCAAAGTGATAGCATCGGTGGCACGATGTGACCAATTAAGGCCGGGAGGGCATTGTCCATGGATGGGAAAAGATGAGTCGCACATACCGAGAGGCTGACCGGTCGGCCCATGCCAAGGACTTGTGGCTTTTACTTGTTAAATCAATCCACCTTTATAAATATGAAAAGATTGCTATGTATGTAGTCAATTAACTTTTCAAATTGAGTCCTATGTGATGATCGTGTATTAATCAAGATATTATCTTAACTTTACATGCCATATGCCATGGAGAAGGTGCTGTAGTTGGTTCTGAGACCGGAGTGGTTTGAACATGTACCTTTCCGCAAGTAGAGCCTGGAAGGATAGAGTTGTTGGACCTACTGTAAGCTTCCATTGAGGGAGATCCATGACTATATTTGAGATCTAGCAAAGTCCTGTAAATAGATGGGACCCACAGGTTAATCTATATCGAACTTGACAATGCTTCCAAGCCTTGCCTTGATCTCTCTAGAGACCTAATGTCTATGGGGAATAAGTGTTAAAGCTGCAGGTCCCTGAACTAGCATGTGAAATGTCACAAGTGGGTGGTAAGTTGTGAAATCTGTGGATACCTGTCGTTGAAAATGCTACACATAATACACTTGCTTTCCTTCTAAAAAATCCTCCCATATCAGCTGTGTGGGAAGCTGGAAATGAAATCAATTTCCACAGATTGTTTTTTCCGTTGTTTGTATTATAAAAAGTAGCTGTGGCAATAGACTGTCACTATTACGCTTTCTTGCGGACAATGAGTGAATTGATTTCTTCCCCAAAAGCTAATCTATGGGCATTTCCACGGTAACGAGAGATGCGTCTCACTGTTGACCCTTTACCCTTTAACATTTCCATGGAAATGGACCATGCAAAACAAAGAGTGGATATATATATATATATATATATATATATATATATATATATATATATATATATATATATATATATATATTAACGTTCTGCATTGTGATATTTCCACAGGAGGTTTTCCATATCTGCGTTTTTGGATTCTTCCTATCCAAACACCCCAGGGAAACGGGCAATTCCCTAACCCCGTAGTTGAGAAGTAAGGACCTAGTTAACCATCTGTTTTGTAACGAAGGTTTGGTTCTATCTTTGACCTGTAAGTTTGTAATGATTGGGCTTCACTGTCACACTTGAGGGTTCTGTTTCCTTATTTCTTGCAAGCCATGGTTTTCTGCTATGGAATTTATTTGAGGCCATCTAATATTAAGATCAATGTTTTCAGCTCTAAATGAAAACAAATTCACGTTGAGATTCATCTTGATGACATAAAACATTTCTTATGTCTATTGATTTCGCAGGTTCATATTCTGTTTGCTGGTTTAGTTATCATGAACACTTCAGCTATAAATTACTTCATTTTGTATCTGTATGCACAAACTGATGTTGAACTTGTCATTGCAGTGTCTGTTGGGTTTTTTAATGACATTTTTGTACCCGTCCATCTTCTGAGACAGCCATACAGGATGTAAGATCCCTTGCTTTTATTGATAACTATTTATGTGATTGTTTGATGTTACATGATCTTGCAAGAAGATTGTTATTTAAGACTGCTCTGTGACCATTCTTCATATATATATATATATACATATATATATATATATTATATATATATATACTTTTTCTATTTTTATACATATATATATATATATATATATATATATATATATTTCATAATGTCACTCTCAAATCTTTTTTGAGCACTATAGGGAGGAAAGTGGCATATGGGTTTGGGAGTATGATGAACAAGGAGAGTTATTTTTAGATCTAGATGAGGAGGTATGTCTTGTAATCTCATGATCTTTAAATTACACTTTAACTAAATCTGGTGCATGATTCCCTTTGAAATTCGTGCATGCTAACTTTTGTGATTCAACTTGCAGATTCGTTTCCGTGTACAGAGTGTTAAGTATCCTCCAATCCCGGTTGAGCGAGGCAAAGATGCAGAGCCATTTGCTCCTATGGAGATTACCGTAAGTTCTGCATACTTTATCTGATGGAATCCTGTCTAGCAGCATTAACTCTTCTTGTTTTCCTGATCGATGAACTTCTATTGAGTCAAATGTTTCCAATACCAATCTTTAACATACTTGGGGTTATCTTGTGGCAAAGTTGGATCACTCTTTCTGTCGCAACTGTTGTCACCCATGAAAAACTCTGTAACATCCTTTGTAGATGGGGTGCATGCCTTTCACATGCTGTCTTTATTGATTGTTCGGGATAATATATGATGCTTGATCCAAAGGAACAACATTTTCCATTTGACCCAATAATTGCACAGCTGGGGCCTGCCTTTTGGTAATCTAAACCATTCATCTGTTGGACCTGATCATGTGGCAGATGTGCCCAAATATCCCTCTGATCAGAGGCTTCTAGCCATCCAATTGGTTGTTTGCAAATGCACAGTGCTGATGGCCCACATTTAGAGGGGCTATTGAATGGTTTAGGATCATCCAATACGGTGATGCCTGGGGCTTCCCTCATCCATGATGGGGCACACCATACGAATGGTTTGGATAACCAGAAGTTAGGTCCCACGTGTACAGTTTGTTTGGCTGACTAAATAGCCCGATGGACGATTGCCTATTTCCTCGAAATTTATACATTGGAAACATAGAGGTAGGGCCACTTGTGGGGTCATTCATGAGCTCTTGCCTTCTTAGTGTATGTTAAAATGATGATTGGAGTAACGCGATATCTTTTTTTTTTTTTTGGAGAATCAACAACGAATTCATTAAAGAGGAAAGATACAAAGAATCAACAACGAATTCATTAAAGAGGAAAGAATAAAGATACAAAGAGGGGAACAACCCGCTAAGATAGCAAACCAATTGCCCTCCAGGTAGAAACAGATTACAACCCTTTAAATTTACCGCAGTACAAGCCCATTCAATAATATACTGATGCACTCTTTTGACTATGGATCCCACCGGATTGGAAACATCATTGAAACATCTCCCATTTCTTTCTTCACACACCGCCCACCACACAACTAAAAAGATCTATGGTCATTCTCCGGATAACACCATCTTTAAGCGAGACGATCCGTCTTTAGGAAAGGACCTAGAGATAATTGCTACACCATGATTAAAAGGGGCAATGAATGAAGAGATGGTCCACCGATTCTTCATTAGCCATGCAACAAAGACAAATATTAGTAATTGTCATTCCCCTTTTCCTCAGATTATTGACTGTTAAAACCTTCCTCTTACCAACCAACCAACCGAAAACCGCAATCTTTGGAGGGACTTTATATTTCCACACTTTATCTGTCATGGTCTCCACTGTGACATCTGCTTTCCTGTTAGTGCAATAGTACAAGGACTTCACCGAAAAGATTCCATTTTTATCGGGTCTCCAAACGAGCCTATCTGCACGTTGCTGATCTGGTTTGCCATTGCAGATGCGCCTGAGTAAGGCAGTAAATTCTCCGATTTCCCAGTCATAAAGATTCCTTCTGCAGGGAGGGTTCCATACGATATCATTCCCGAGGATGGAATAGCAATCAACGGCCGATATGGATCTATTCAGGGCCAAACGATAGATATTTGGAAATTCCTCTTTTAAGGCGACTGCTCCCACCCAAATATCTTCCTAAAAGCGAGTATTGTCACCTATTCCTATGGAATGTCCGATACCCATGTGGACTCCCTTCTGAATAGATAACACGCCTCTCCACAATGCTGATGCTCTATAGATTGAAGAATCCTTAGTCCACCAACCACCTGCCGAATGACCATATTTGCATTTAATCAGAGTATTCCATAGAGTCCCATCTTTAGTTCCGAGTCTCCAAAACCACCTGCCTAAAAGGGCCCGCTTCATATTTTTAAGATCTCTAACTCCTGCACCACCTTCTCGAATATGCTGACACACCTCCTTCCAGTCAACCAAATGAAATTTCTTCTTTTTCTCCTTCCCATGCCAAAGAAAATCTCGTCTTAATCTTTCCACAGTCGCCAGAATCATAGCCGAACATTTGAACAGGGACATGAAGTATAGGGGCAAATTTGATAGTGCTGCTTTAATCAGAGTGAGGCTACCTCCCAAGGATAAATATCTGCATTTCCATCTGGCTAAGTATGTTTCAAATCTATCTATGACTTTATCCCATAAAACCTTTGGGGGTTTACCCACACAGTGGAAGGTTGACAAAAGTTGTTGGAAAACTTCCCATTGAACTATCAAAGAAATCAACAAAGATTCTTGTTTCTGCTTCATCCATGTTGACGGCAAACATCTTCGACTTATTCAAATTAACTTTGAGACTTGAGACCGCTTCAGAACAGCAAATAGGAGTACGAAGATTACTAACTTTATCCAGGTCTGCTTCACAGAATAGAAGATTGTCATCTGCGAATTGGATATGAGATATGAAAGAGTCCATTCCTTTAACCTTGAATCCGCTGATGGTGCCTTCGAACCGACCTTTACTTAGCATTCTGGAGAGGGCCTCCCCCACTATAAGGAATAGAAATGGAGATAGTGGATCGCCCTGACGCAAGCCCCTGGAACTTTTGAAGAAACCTTTAGGAGATCTGTTGATTAAAATCGAGAAGAACACCGATTTGACGCATTCCCTCATCCATGTTTGCCATTTGACCTCGAAGCCCATCTGCTGCAACATATATTGAAGGAAATTCTAGTTAACATGGTTGTATGCCTTTTCTAAATCAAGCTTGCATAAAAGGCCCTTGGATCCAGATTTATGGCTAGAATCCAAACATTCGTAGGCAATCAGGGCACTATCGATAATTTGTCTTCTTGGAATGAACGCACTTTGATTATGAGATATAATCTTACCCAATAGCCCTCTCAACCGAGATGCCAAGACTTTAGCCAAAATCTTATAAGGTCCACCAATTTGACTGATTGGTCTGAAATCCTGCAAGGAATCTGCTCCCGAGATTTTAGGAATAAGCACAACGAAAGACGCCCCAAGCGCTTTGGATATACGACCTCTTTCGTGGAATTCAATGAAAAATTCCATAACATCTCCCTGAAGAACATCCCAAAAAGTTTGAAAGAAAGAAATCGGAAAGCCATCCGGCCCTAGGGCCTTATCTCCTCCGAAAGCCTGCACCGCATCTTTAACTTCTTCAGGTGTAAATTGAGATTCAAGAGCCCTGGCTTCCATGTGTGGGAGACGATCAAAATGGAGATGATCCAGCTTAGGCCTATGCCATCCTTCTTCCTAAAGGAGATTACTAAAATAACTAATGGCCTCTTCGGAAATGTGTTGTTTATCCTCTGTTCGAACCCCATTCACTACCAAGCTGTTGATCTTGTTAACTCTTGCCCGTGCGCCGACAATACTATGGAAATATTTTGTATTTTTATCACCTTCTTTTATCCATTTGCTTTGAGATTTCTGCGTCCAAGAGATTTCATCTTCAATCACCTAACTTAACTCTTCTGGACCAACTTTCATTGACCATCGGATCTTCTTTAGCTAATGAATCAATTGACTGCAGTTCGGTAAGAATTGCATCTGTTTCTAGCTCCCTTTTACAAAGTTCAACCTTTTTCTACCCATTTATCTTCTCCTTTAGAAGATTCAGCTTTTTACATAATCTGTACCCCGCATAACCATGAACTCTGAAACCTAACCACCAATCTTTGATTAGCTGCTGAAATCCTTCTATCTTCAGCCACGAAATATCAAATATGAACGGCTTTGGCTCCCAATTATCCTTGTCGATTGAAAGGATCAGAGGCAAAGTGTTCTGTAATGGTAACGGTGGCCGTAACGGCCACCACTGTTACCTTTACGATATGGGTCGTAATGGCTGTTATGGCTCCTGTAACGGCTGTTACAGTCTCTCTCTCTCTCTCTCTCTCTATTGAAAAAAATCCGAAAAACATATATCTGCCTCGTAATGTTGATTAATAAATATGGAAAACTTGTATCTGTCCCATAACAGACAATTATGGGGTTGTTATGGCCTTTATAGGGGACGTAACATGCCGTTAACAGCAATTACGGGTCATTTTTTTTTTCCATAACCGTTGTTGCGGCCGTTAGAACCCCGTAACGTGTAGCAGTTGCCACCGTTACCTTTACGTAATAGCTTTTACAGCCCCATAACAGCCTTTACGGCACACCATGATTAGAGGGCTGTGATCAGACGTGGGTCTCGGAAGGGGAGATTGCGAGAGAAGGGGGAACACTTCGAGCCAATCACCCGACACCAGGAATCTATCCAACCTAGCAAGCGTCGGATTTGCTCGCTCATTTGACAAGGTAAATCTGGATCCAATCAGAGGGAGATCCACCAGTTCTTGATCATCTATCCAATGAGAGAAGGAGCGCATCGCTGAGGTGACTTTACCTCCCCTGGATTTGTCGTTTGCATATCGCGTTATGTTGAAATCTCCTCCAATGCACCAAGGACCGCTGAAAATCTGCCTAGCTACATTCAATTCTTCCCAAAAAACTTTTCTTCTATATTCTTGGTTAGGACCATAAACAGAGGTAATGAGACAACTGAAATCAGAGCATACCTCTCTGAGGACGACCGAAATTGAGTAGACTCCAGACCAACTAAGCACCATAGACCTAAGTGACGATTTCGACGCTAACAGAATACCGCCCGCACTTCCTGTAACAATTGAGGACGACCGAAATTGAGTAGACTTCGGACCAACTAAGCACCATAGACCAAAGTGACGATTTCCACGCTAACAGAATACTGCCCGCACTTCCTGTTGCATTCAACATCACCTACTTCGCATCTTTTTCCTTCCAAAGCGATCCCATTAGCTTATTGTTAAAATTCTGAACCTTAGTTTCCTGAAAACAGATTATGTCTACCTTGCTTCTACCACTGATATCTTTTATAAGGCTTCTCTTCTGCTTGGACTCCACCTCTCTAACATTCCACGAAAGGATTCTCATCTTGGAAACTGATCTACCCTGCCGACCTCCTCTAGCACTTCCCGATATAGTTCCGTAGAGAGAATTGGGACTGGATTGAATGCTCTGTAGTTCCCTATTGCTGCCTGACTTGGATGAAAGATTCCTGGGTGATTTAGACCCTATCAAGGGACGACCACGAGACTTGATGCAATGGAATAGGGCAATAAAGTCTTCAGGATGGTCGCCGAACGATAAACCTATGGACTTGCCGACATGGCCCATGGCATCCCTGATCCATCTCTTCTTCTTAATAGTGTCGATTAGCTTTCCCCTATGAACTACGATTTCCTTTTTTGACGATTGATCCTCCCCCATAGCTTCTGAAAAACTCCCCACCCTAATCTAAAGAGGCTCCGCTTCAATGATTCCTTCCCCAGCTTCTTCCTGAAATAGAGCTATTAGCGTTGTATCTGACATGATATCAGATTGGGACACGGAACGGGGCAAAGAGAAAATAGGGGAATTGGCATAATCCGAGGATGACAATTGAGAGTCTCTATTGGATTTGTAAGGATCTCCACCTTCCAACACAAGGGAGGGAACTACGGACTGAGAAGGGGAACATGGCAATCGACTGGATTCAATTCCCGGAGGGTGCTTATCAATCGCTGGCAGAGGACCAACCCATGGATTACGAAGATGAAATGGGAGAGGGGGCTCCCCATGATGGGACTCGGATGCTACATAAGGAACTTCTGAATTTAAGCCCCTGGGAACGATACGTCGTTCGGAGATAGGCTCTGCCCGCAACGAAAGGTTTAGATTTAAAGAGGACTGGTTCAACGGGTTCAAAGCACCTGACAGAGACCTGAAAGTATAACCGAGGTAGCTTTTCATCACCCGAGCCTCCCGATGTTCACCACCTGTAGCGTCGAGGCTTTTTCGATTGACAAGTGTCCCAGGGACCTGACAGAGGTCTCGATCCCTCGAATCGAGGGAATTGGGGTTGACACGAGGAACCGTCTCCATCCATTGATTCGAGGCCGGAAAGGATCCTCCCACTGCTGGTTGACACGTAACACCTGCTGGAGTAGCTTTGGCGTGAAACTGGCCATCCTGACCATCCCTATTTGCGCCATCCACATTGCTGCTACTATCGGTTAGATGAAGACACCTGTTACTCGAAAAGTTCGGTGGTCCCGCGATGTACGAATTCGGCAACTCACTCTGAAAAGAGGAACCTACGGGGCACCGAAGGCATGCACTTTCTCCCACCTCCCTAGCTTTCCTGGATTCTGATGGCGGGGATTCTAGCTCTCTCGACCTTTTTTATTTTTTTTTTTTTTTTCACACGTGCACCCGCCACACACCCACACACGCCGTTGTGGAATTTCACCACCTATGGGTTTTGAACCCAAGACCTTGTGTTGAAACTCCTTAGAGTCTACCACTTGGGCAAGGACTGGAACCCAAGCTCTCTAGACCTCCAAAGATCACCCCATCTCGGGATGGGATAATTTTTGGCGTCCTGTTGGATTGGCAGGAACACCTTCCTGTTGTCAGCCGAAACTTGGATGTAAGGTGGCAACGACTCGCCTTTCCTCCTACGAACCTTGACTCTAATGACTCCCATCTCCTCTCCCAGCTTCGTTTTGGGATCCAACTCGATGAAGTTTCCTAGTCAGGATGCGATAGAGAGGAAAAATTCTTTGTACCATACTTCAATGGAACCAACCAAACCAATATCCAGACATCTTCATACCCAAACATCGAGAACTCTTCCCACCTCTGTATACTAGTTACCGAGCCATCTTTATGCAATGCACCTACCATGATTAGAAGATCTATATTAAAGCCTGGACTCATCTTTATCTAGAGCTCATTGAAACCATTGGGTTTGATTGTGTAACACTTCGCTGGAGTCCTGTAGCATTCATCTAACCAACGCCTAACATGTGCTATCGAAGCTCCATTTTTGGTGATAGCCACCACTGAATCCTGCAGAGCGCTTTTGAATCGATCAAATGATACTTGGTTTATGTGAACACATCTAACATCACCTTTTTCTACCTTCACTTCTTCTCTAACCGTCTCCTTATGACTACTATCATCACTGTTTGGACCGTCTTCTTGTGGAGTATATGTCCCTTTTGTGTTGAGTAGCACCTCCTTAAAGGAAGATGTTCCCTGCTGATACGTTCTGCTTATATAAGAACATCTTTGTGGCGCATGGATTGGTTTCGGTTTGTGTGGTCCTTCTCCTGGTTTAACCCTGAGTTTCGGTACAAACCTCGCCCTTTGGACCAACATTTTAACACCCCCAAAACTCTCGCCATTGAGAGTTTGAATCACCCTATGTAGCTCTCTCTCTGAGCTCATTCTTACCAGCACAAAACCCCTGTAGGAACCATTAATCTTGTTTTTAGGCAGCACCACGTCCATCACTGCTCCAGCCCTACCAAATACTCTGGAAAAGTTTATGGGTAGCCACCCTACTGGGAAACCTTTGACAAATAGTGTTGGGTAGCTGGCCACATCTCTCTTATTCTTCCCGAAAAGTGTGTCTTCCCTATGCTTCTTTGATACGGAGACCCAATCTCCTCCCTCCCCTTGCTGATCGGAGTGTACGATCTCATCTTTCTCCACAGCTGCAGCACCTCTGAATCTAGCTTCTTCCGTCACCTCTGTTACAAACACACCATGCTTTCCTATTGACTCTGCTTCCACCTCCACTGCGCTCATCTATCTCCACCTCTATCTTGATGCAAGGTTTCTTGGATCACACGTTGCTCTAGTACGTACTTCCTCTAGTGTGGGATACTCTAGGGCTAGGATCATGTGGTTGTTGCAGTAAACAGCATAAAGTATACGCAATATAGTTATTAGTTTATATATGAAATGATGAATGTTGTTATTATAAATGATGCATCTATAGTATATATTGTATATGCTTAATATTGTGTGCAACAAAAGTATAAACCTCTATATTCTAAAACAATAATTTAAATTACGTCTTAATCAAAAATAAGAATATGGAACTATAATTTTGAGTCGTTAAAAAGTGTCCAGGATCTCGGATGACCCATAATCCGGATCTGCAATTCCTGAGCAGAAAATGTAGGGTGTTGGCAATTTAGGTAATGCTGTCTTGATTCTTTCAAGTAGATTATGCTCGTAGAGATGCCACAACAATTGCATGTGAGGACAGATTCAAGGTGCATGGCATATCAATAAAAAAGGTGTTACACACATGCATATGAGATCTATGCTAGTCATATGGTTGGGTTGATTGGCATCATTACTTAGCCCATAAACCAGGCCAATCGACTCGTCAGGTGGTCTAGACTCGTATAAGGAAATAAACATTCACATGTGGCCCAACAAGCCTGGATTTTAGGAAGGGGCATGTTCGCATAGAACCTTTCCTGGTTCACGGCCCGTATATTGCACAAATGTTGCATGTTCGTGTGTTTAATCTCTCCTCAAGCTAATCACTTTAGCACATCTCATGTTCTTATCCTCCCAACTGCTCTTACTTTATATTATTGAGCCAATTGAAGTTCAGCTGCTAATGACCTTGTGAGCAGGAGTGAACACATTGGTTTGCAACTGTAAATGTGGGAGCACAAAAGGAATACTTGAGTTTGTGGAGTAAATTAAAATAAGTCAATGATACATGTTACAAGAAAAAAAAAAGATTTTAAGGTTGTCTTCATGTAAATCTCGTCATGCTAATTGCACCTTTAAAAAAAAAAATGGATGATCACGAACTTCTATTATAAACATTCATGTTTCAGAGCTTGGCAAGAGACTAGAAACAATGAAAATTTTTAACAATATAGAAATGCCAAAAAGATTGCTAAGGTAAGGGATATTAAACTTAAGGCTTATAATGATGTTTACAATAGATTTGGAACAAGAGAAGGTGAGAAAGATGTCTTCAAACTTGCAAAAATGAGAGAGAGGAAGGGTAAGGACCTAGATCATGTTAGATGCATCAAGACTTAAGGGATAAGTATAACCAGAGGTTACTAGTATGGGAAATGAGATAATAAAAGGTGGATAAGCTATTTTTAAAACTTGTTAAATGACAACCACTTTGAGAGCATAAAGATAAAAGAAACTATAAACTCAAATGACATCGGAGTCCATAGATACTTTCATAGGATCAGGATGTCTAAATTGAAAGAAGCATTTGAGAAATATGAAAACAGGAAAGGCCCTTGTACCAAATGGTATACCAATAGAGGTTTGAAAGTATATAGGAGATACTGGGTTCTTTTTTGTTGACAAAGTTTTTTATTTTTTAAGTGATGAGTTTATTAATCAAGGGCCGCAGCCTATAGAGTACAATAACCGAAAACCAAAAATAAAATTACAATTTTAGCCAATTGGCTTCCAGGAAACCAAAGTCCCTTAGTTCTCAAATAGACTGTTGGCCACGCTTTGGAGAGCAAAGGATGCTAAGCGTGTTACGCTAGATGCTGATGGCTCTTCGGGAGGTATCCTTATAGCTTGGAAGTCTTCCAAATGGGACATGCAGTCTTCAACTACGGTGCCTTTTCGGTGACATCAATTCTTCAAGATAAGTCCTCTAACTTTTGTTGCCTCATTGTTGTTGTTTATGGTCCTAATGAGGACTCTCACAGACCAATATTTTGGGACGAACTGTCTTCTATTAGACAGTCATTTTCAGGCCTGTGTTGTTTTGTCGGGGACTTCAATGTCATTTGTTTTGCTGCGGAGCATTCTCGCAAAAGAAAAGCTTCCCTAGCCATGGAAGCATTCTCAGATTTGATTCAGTCCCAGGAGCTAGTAGATCTTCCGCTGTCAGGAGCCAAATTTACCTGGTCCAATGGGCATAGGATCCAAATCCAATCTAGACTGGACAAGTTTCTCTTGTCCACTTGATTGGCTGGAGGCCTTCCCTTCGGTGTGCCAGAGAGCTCTTCCCAGAACCACGTCGGACCATTGCCCGATCCTGCTAACGATGGAAGACGAGAACTAGGGCCCCAAACCCTTTAAATTCAACTCTGTGTGGCTCAAGATAGAGGGTTTTCAGCAGCAGATTGAGGAGTGGTGGTCCACAGTCCAGGCTGACGGATTTGCTGGTCATAGGCTGTTATGTAAGTTCAGACTTCTAAAGGAGAAAATCAAAGAATAGAAGGATTGCGAGCTCCGCAAGCGAGAGGCTGACTCGGAAGCCCTATTCGCTGAACTGCAACAAATAAATTCTAAAGTAGAAGGTGGATCTATGCCCTTAGATGTGCTGTCCAAACGCATTCAAATCATCCAATCCATCTCGACCAGGGCTTTGGAAGACGAATTATCCTGGAAGCTGAAATCGAGGGCAAGATGGATATCAGAAGGTGACAAGAACACCAAATATTTCCATAGTATAACCGATATGCGAGCCCGAGCTAAAGCCATTTTGAGTATCACTGTGGAAGGAAGGCAGATTGACGACAAACAGGAGATAGCTGAGCAAGTAGTCTCTCATTTCAAATCCCTCTCTTCAGATGGTTGGTCTAGACCTCATCTCGATGGCATTTCTTTTAACTTCCTTGAAAGGTCTGAGGCGGACCTTCTAGAGGCTGCGTTTATAGAGGAAGAAGCTAAAGCGGCCATAGATTCGCTGGGGGGAGACAAATCTCCTTACCCAGATGGATAACCCATGCTGTTCTTTCAAGCATTCTGGGATACCATACGGAAAGACGTTATGGATTTTCTGCATGAGTTTTATCAAAGGGGAATATTATCCAAAGGTCTCGACACTTCCTTCATCGCGTTAATCCCTAAAGTTGCTGGTGCGAGTTCCTTCTCAGAATTCAGACCCATTAGTCTGATTGGAGGCCCATACAAAATTCTGGCTAAAATTCTGTCATTCAGACTATCGAAAATTATGGGGAAGCTAATTTTGAAATATCAGAATGCGTTCATAAGGGGCAGACAAATTATTGATTGTGCCCTGATTGCAAACGAATGTCTCCACTCGAGCCACAAGTCTGGGGAGAAGAGTATCTTCTGCAAGTTGGATATCGAGAAGGCATATGATCATGTGGATTGGGATTTTTGCAATACATGTTAATCCGAATGGGGTTTGGCGAGAGATAGAGAAGGTGGATCAAAGCGTGCGTGGGATTGGCTCACTTTTCTGTCCTCATCAATGGTGCCCCTAAAGGGTTCTTCCCCAGCACGAGAGGAATTCGTCAAGGGGGTCCTCTATCCCCTCTCCTTTTTCTCGTGGTGGGTGAGGCCCTATCGCAGATGCTTCTTAGTGGCTAGAATGCAGGGATCCTAAAAGGAATTATGATGCCAGGTGTCTCCACTCCAATCTCTCACATTCAATTTGCTGATGACACTCTCATTCTTTCTGAAGCGGATCTGACTCTTATCGATAATATGCATACGACCTTACGGTGTTTCGAGGCTGTTTTGGGGTTGAGAATCAATATGGCCAAATCTAAAGTCTTTGGTGTAAATGTCTCGGCTTCTGATCAACAAATTATGCCGACTCCCTAGGCTGCCTGTTTGCTTCCTTCCCTACTACATTTGTAGGGCTTCCTCTCGCCATAGGCCCCCCGTTGATATCTATGTGGGAAAAGATTGTGAACAAATTCCAAAAGCTACTCGCTAGGTGGAAGTGCCAATACTTATCGATGGGTGGTAGGCTTACCCTCATTAAAGTAGCCCTTTCAAACCTTCCAATTTATTTCATGTCCCTTTTTAGATGCCCGTCGTTAGTTCTGGATCGTATCAACATCCTTAGAAGAGATTTTCTATGGTGCGGTAAGGAGAATCAGAAGAAACTGCACCTTTTTGATTGGCAAGAAGTCTGCAAGCACTTTTAGGAAGGGGGTGCGAGCATAAAAAAATCTGAAGATCATGAATCAAGCTCTCCTGGGGAAGTGGACTTGGAGAATGGGTACTGAGGCAGACGCTCTATGGAACAATATTGTTAAAGGAAAGTACGGAACCTTCCCCTGGAGGTTGGTGGACCAAAGAGTCTTCAGCTTACAGAGCCTCCTTCATATGGAAAGAGATCCTGCACTCTAAGCAAGCTGTGATCGACAATATTGGCTTTGAGCTTGGGAATGGGTCTACTATTCTCTTTTGGGAAGATTAGTGGGTGGGGGAGGTGCCTCTGAAAATTAGATTTCCAAACATATTCTGCCTGGCCCCAAATAAGAAGATCCCGGTTGCTAGTTGCTATGCTCAGTCCGATGCCGGAATAGTGTGGGAAGTGAAGTGTGTTAGAAATCTTCATGAATGGGAGGTCAATGAATTCGTGGGGCTGCTTGATTGCATCTCTAAGGTGGTTCCTGACCAGGCCACCCCAGATAAGCTG
This sequence comes from Magnolia changhungtana, assembly GCA_030180095.1. Classification (NCBI taxonomy): domain Eukaryota; kingdom Viridiplantae; phylum Streptophyta; class Magnoliopsida; order Magnoliales; family Magnoliaceae; genus Magnolia; species Magnolia changhungtana. The sequence continues at coordinate 11,797,818 of JASAUF010000421.1, read as the reverse complement.
ATTTGGAATAGGGACAAATCCAGTCAGTTTTCGGTTAAGTCATTTTACTCTTATATTGCCCCCCCTCCCACCCCAGCCAGCCTTGCTTCTCCTTTCATATGGAAGTATTCACCCCATTCAACCCCCCCCCCCAAAAAAAAAAAAAAAAAAAAAAATTGCTTCGGATGGTCAAGTTGAGAAAAATCCGATTCTCACAAGAGATAATCTAAGAAAGAGAGCCTCATGCAACTGAAAAGTCGACATTTCCGATCTGCCCGTTGGTTGCCCGCCAGATTTGGTCGGATTTCTTCAACAATTTCAACATCAGTGGGTGTATCCCACACTCTGCTTCCTCCATGTTAGCGTATCGTCATGGCTTCAAGCTGGGCAAAGTCAAAACCCGGATTTGGAGAATGGCAATTCTGGCCATATGGTGGGTAGTTTGGGAGGAAAGAAATGATAGATGCTTCGATGACATCCAGGCCTCGGTTCAAGCAGTGGGGTCTAGAGCCAAAAAGATGATTATAGAATGGGTGGTTAATGTTATCGGCCTTAAGGAGTATAACCTTTGTTTCTAGGCTTGTAGGCTTTTTATTTTTTCTGCTATCTCAGCAGATCCTTTCCCCTGTTCTATCTTTTTATCTTTAATATAATCTCGTTACTTCTAAAAAAAAAAAATTGCGACCAGAGTGTGGAAGCAACCACCCATTCCATAACTTGAGACTTGGCCCCTTTAAACACATCCGCCACATCTCTTTTCCGATTTCTAAAACATCGACCATTCCTTTCTTGCCATAAAGACCAAAAACCCGCTACTAAGCTTATTTGCCATACTTTCTTTCCAATCTTCCCTCTGCCCCCACCATGCTACACCAAAAAGAATTGGTCAATGGAGTTTGGTGACATCCAATCCACTCCAAACTGTTTGAGAAAACAATCCCGCATTCCTTTTGCATACCACCAATCGAAGAAAAGATGGTCCACTGATTTCTCTTCTTGGTAGCACATCAAACCCATGTTCGGTAGAATCCCACATTCTTTTTTTTTGACAAAGTCAACAAGATTGAGATCGAAGAAAATGCCAATGAGTAGAGGAAAAGTATTGTGGTACCTATTTATAAGAATAATGGAGATATACAGAGCTGCATTAGCTATTGTGGAATTGAACTTATGAACCATACTACGAAACCTTGGGAGAGAGTGATTGAGCTAAAACTAAGGCATGAGAAGAATGTATCAGAAAATCAGTTAGGTTTCATGCCTAGGATGTCTACCGATGAAGCTGTTTTTCTACTTGGACAAGCGATGGATAAATATAGAGAGAGGAGATGAGGAAGGAACTCCACTTGGTCTTTACTGACTTAGAGAAAGCATAAGACAATGTCTCTAAAGAGTTAATCTGGTGGGAGTTGAGGAGTTTCAAGAGGATTTATTGACATGATTAAGGATATGGATGAGGGAGCACTAACAAATCACTAGTGGAGAGACAAGTGGGTTCCCAATTACTGTATTCATATATTGGGGGTTGGCATTGAGCCCCTACCTTTTTACATTGGCTATGGACGTGTTAACGAGCCATTTGTAGGATTAAATCCCGTGGTGTATGTTGTTTGCAGGGATGGGGAGATTATAACTTCCAAGTATGTTTGGTATTATGGTGTCCCCCGGAAAGTTGCAGCCTTTGTTTGGCTTGTTGGAAGGGAAAATGTGTTGACAATGGATAATCTCCAGAAACGGGGGATGGTGCTCTCAAATGTTTGCTTGATGTGCATGGCTAATTTGGAGTTGGTTAATCACCTCCTTCATTACCCATTTGGTAACAGTTTATGGAGCTATTTTTTACTCAATTTCAACGTCTATTGGGCCTCTTCGAGATCTTTGACTTCTATCTTTTGGGCTGGCACGGGATGGAGGTTGCAAAGGAAATGAAAGGTATTTGGCGTTTGTGCTCATTGGTGGGCATTTGGGAAGAAAGAAATGGGAGATGCTCTAGGCATTGGAGTCCTTCCTTGGGGTGGGCAACGATGAGAGCAAGGGGCCATTTTCGGGCATTTGGCTGGTCTGCTCCCCGTTGTATAGTTTTTTTGCGCCTTTTGGTGCTTTCTGTTTATAAAGTTTTGCTGTTATCTTTAAAAAGAAGTTTTAGTTGATGGGATGAGGAAGGGCATAAACGCAAAGCTAGATTTATGGAGGAATGCTTTAGAATTTAAGGATTTAAAATTAGTCTGACTAAAACAGAATATATGGAGTACAATTTTAGTAACGTTAGAAGTGAAAACAAGGAATTGGTTAAGATTGCTGACCAAGAAGTTTCCCAAAATGACTACTTTTAATACCTTGGGTCAATAAGTCATGAGAGTGGAGAGGTTGAGAAAGATTGTTGCCCATAAAATTCAAGCTAAGGTGGAAGAAATGGAGATTTGCCTTTGGAGTTTTATGTGATCATTGTGTACCACTCAAACTGGAAGGGAAAATTTATAGGATAGCTATAAGACCAGCCATGCTTTATGGGATGGAATGTTGGGCTGTTAAGGAACAACATTTTTATAGGATGTGTAGCTGAAATGAGGATGTTGAGATGGATGAGTGGCAAGACGGGGAAGGATAGAAGTAGAAACGAATGCATTCAGGGGAACTTGGGGGTAACACCAATAGATAATAAGATGAGGTAAAGTAGACTTAGGTGGTTTGGTTGTGGGCGATGGAAACCAGTAACTGTGCAAGTTAGGAGTGAGTTGATACAAGTTAAAGGCACTAAAAGGGGAAGGGGAATGCTCAAAAGGACGTGGATGGAGGTAGTGAGAAAAGACTTGATGACCTATGGTCTAGCTGAAGGTATGACCCTTGATAGAGTGGAATGACAAAAAAGGATTCATGCAGCTGATCCCCAATTAATTAGGATAAAGCTTAGACTATGATGATGATGGATGGATGGATGACCATGAACTCCTATTAGAAAAAATAAAAAATACAATAGGCTTCGAAAATAGCCTATAACCAGCACAAAAAGAAAACTACAGCAGTAGGAAGTGAGAAGCTGTGCCCAACAGGAACTAGAATCAGTTTATCTGCTGCCCATGATTGACAAACCAGATCTACTTGCTCTGGACTTTGCTAGAACATCCGCTTCTGAATTCATGTCTCTTAGAACTAACAAAAAGGAGATCTCTTGGCCACTTCATAAGTCGCTAATAGAGCTGGACATCGAGCCAATCCGAGCTGAGCTGTGCCAAGCTTGATTTGGTTCGGCCAGCAGCTTACCTCGGCTCGAATTCAGCTCGACTCGGTCCTCGAGCCATGCTGGCCAGCTCAGCTCGGTCCTTGAGCCATACTGGCCAGCTCGGCTCGGCTCGGCTCGGTCAGCAGCTCAGGTCGAGTTCGAGTTCGAGCTTTCGAGTCTTTTAAATATATATATATATATATATATATATATATATATATATATATATATAAAATGTTCTTGTATGTGTGTGTGTGTGTGTGTGTGTGTGTGTATATAAACTACCTCTTTTAACCGCGCTCAGCTCGAAAATTTTGAGCTCAATGAAACACTCTCGCTTGCGAACCCAGCTGAGCTTGAGCCGAGTCGAGCAAGTTAACCGAGCTAGCTCGGTTTGTGTCCAGCTCTAGTTGCTTTGTCTATTAAATCTGCCAATGTCCATGGAATATAATTTTCTAGAGGTGACATTACTGGAGTCTCCTTCAATGTTACTAATTACATTGTAAACTTTCCTAAACCCATGTTGGTAGAGAGGAGAATGACTTGAATGACATCTTTGCAAAGAACTGTGGTTCTAGATCTCCTATTTGTAGGGAATTCATTCCATCTCCCCCAATTTAGTTTTCTCTTTTACTTTTGAATAAGTGTTCCTCATCCTTCAATAAAAAACGATGCTAATACCATCCTCAGCTAAGATGCATGAATATTGTGAAACCTTTGAAGCAGGAGCAGACATGGCAGTATGAATCCCAAGGTCGGGAGCGCACAAGGAATGTTCATAATTTTGTACTAGAAAACTAATATTTTATGATAACATATGTAACATAGTTTCATCATCCACTATCCATAGATTTTCAACAAACATTAATTTACAAATTTGTATAATTATGTATGTTCTACATAATATAGGTGTGCTGATGATGCTTGAAAGCAAGATTTTATTCTATTGGCTATGTTTTACGGGGCAGTGTTGGGAGAGGACGAGTATAGAAGAGATGAGGATATTGAGATTGATGTGTGGGAAGACTAGGAAGGATAAAATGAAGAATGAGGTCAAGTGAATCAGCTTAAGATTAGCTTCAACGGAGATATATTGATGGATAGCCAATTGAGATGGCCAGTCAATTGTGCTACGAAATAGGAGATGATGGGTGAAACAGGATTTGTAAAGCCAAACCAGATAACTGCGACAAGGCTATGATGGTGAGGATGATCCATGTGCTACATATCAAACGATTGTTTGATTTTTATTTATTTATTTATTTATTTTAAAATTTTTTATGATGCACTATGGTTAACTGCCTTTCAAAAAATAATAATTAAAAATGCTTGCAGTGAATGGCTTCTGCAACACATTCTTATAACACACACACACACACACGCACACACACACCTTTCTTTTCTCCTCTTTTTACCTTTTCTTTCTTTCTTTTAAGGTACAGCCGTACCTTCCCTCCCGCTGGTGAGTCCAGCCAGTCCAGCTTGGCCCACCAGCGAGCCCAGCCAGCCAGACACATTGGCAAGCCCAGCTGGGCAATCCGGCAAGCACGCCCTAGTATTATTATAGTCAACATAACAAACAAAAAGGAACAGTGTCCAGTAGGAGCAATTCAGTACACCCACACTAAAGATATATGAGATTTCCACACAAATACACATCCACTCACTCATGCTAAGGCACGCTACTTTAATAAGAAACAAACTAAAATAAACCATATTGCACCTGAATCTTGAATAACACTTGCATTTTTTCATTATCATTAGTGGATAATAAAATTGTGCTGGTAAAGTTTTCATGTCGTCATTCATTCAATAGCAGCGGTTTTTTTCGTGCCAATCCATGGATGCATGCTGTGCACCATAACATAAAACCGGTAAAGATTTTAGTACCTTCTGTAAACATTCCATATACCCCTTAGCACCGCCAAGTGGAGTAAATTCCAAAGGTTGCTTTTCTTTCTAATGGTCCTCTTTTCTACACTTGCTGATGTCTGCCACTGAGCCATGAATCACCCATGACATGTTAGAATGATCAAAAGGCTTACCCCATAGCTCTAAAGCCACTTCACAACTCACAGAGAGGTGATTAAACAATACCTACACCCTTTTGCTTATAAACAGATTTAAGGGAGACTGATGCCGATGTTGTAGGTGATCAGGGGTAAGAATTTTGTCAGCAACCATGTTCTAACAGAAATCTGTTATTCTAGGTGCACAACTGGTCTGCCACTCCCTTTTTCATCAATTCCTTGAAGAGAATATGGCATCATGGACCTGTTTTCAAATTCTTAGAGTTTTCACCTTGCTGCTGTGGCGCAAGTCAATGAGGTGCCACCTTTATGCCTATAAATTTAGTATGGTCTGTGATGCTTTGTGGGGTACACATAGAACAGCCTTATCACAACCAATTAGGGTTGGCTACATGAATCCTTTTCAGCATCCACTCTATCAAGGGCCACAACTTCAGTTAGGCCATGGGTCAAGCCTTTTCTTACTACCTCCATGCACACCCTCTTGGGACTTCCCCTAGCCCTAGGGCCTTCATACTACCTCACTCCTAACTGGCGTAGTTCTTGGTTTTGTTGCACATGCCCAAACCATCTAATTCTACATTCCCTCATTTTATTACCTATTGGAGCTACTCCTAAATTTCCTTGAATGCATTAATTTCTAATTGTATCCTTCTTTTCTAATAATGTACAATAAATATTTTTATTTTCAGCGAGATTTTGCTTATAACATCCCAAGAAAAACCTAAAAATTGAAGGTCTCTCAATAAGTTTCTGGGCTGAGAGATTGTTGAGAATGAGATTTGTCAGTGGTCGTAAGGAGGTGTTTCAGGAGGGGGCCAAAATAGACGTGGTTTCTTGGGGCTTTGTTTGTCAAGTCATTTGTAATGTGATCTTATGATTCTTATTTGCTTCTTTTTGGTAAGAATCTTTATAATGCCCTTGGTTTATATCCTTATATTCTCCCTACCCTTTTCTTCCTTTTAATAAAATTTCGTGAATTCAAAAAAAAAAAAAAGAAAAAAGAAAAAAAAAGGAAAGAGAGCATAACTCATTCGTTCTTTAATGAACTTTGTGTGTATTCTTTGTCAGGGGAGTATAGTTGATGATGGGTTGGGCCTTGTTTCTTGGTGGTAGTAATATAGAGCTTCCAAATTTCCAAGGCGAGGCTGCTTGTAATGTGATTGCTAGCTTCAAATTCAGATGTTGGGAGATGCTTCTTATCAGTCGCTGCGGTACAATTGATTGTATCATAATGATTTAGTGCCATAACCGTTTTTTCTTTGTTATCCGAAGATTTAGAGCCATCAGAAGAGCAACGGCTGAACTCCTAGCCATTGAAATCATGTATCCACCGGAAGAGCAGTGGTTAAAATTTTGGCTACCGCCAGTGCCACTAGATCATTCGCGTCATTAAATGTGCTATTGGTTTGCATTCCCAGAAGTCATCATAAGTGCATGCTTGCCTCATGTTATTGTTTTTTTTTTTTTTTTGCGTTAGATAAATGTTCACTGTACCTTTCTAACTCTAGTTACTCTTTTTAGAGTACTTTTAATGATATTAGAGTGGATTAGGGCAATATTTTAGATTAGGATATTTCTTTATTTGTTAAGACATGTATCTGTTGAGATCTTGCCAAATACTATAGATCCCCTGTCTCTTCTATATATTCCAGTTGTTATCAATGAAGTAAAAAGCTTACAAAATTCCACAATATAGTCTTTTTGGGTTGAATAGATTGAAAAGTTTCCCAAATGGAAGTGCTTTTAAATCCAAGAGGCAAACACTGGACTGCGGCTGTTGATGAAAAGATGCTGTGATTGATCACGTAAGAAGAAAAAAAAAAAAAAAAAAAAAAAAAAAACAACATCGAACAGGAAGAAAGAAGTGGACTTCCTTTAAAAATGAGTATAACATCCTTTACATTGATAGGTGGCTGGACAGGAAGTAGAAAGTAAGAGAGAGAAATGATTAAAAAAAAAAAAAAGCGTTTCTTCCATTGATCATTGGCTCTTAAATTAATATTTTTGCTGGAGACAAAATGACCGAGTGCTGTACTTATCCAAATAAATAAATAAATAAATAATAATAATTAATTTCAATTTTATTTTTCTTCTGGATAAGTACAGCACTAGATCATTTTGTCTCTAGCAAAAGGTATCTATTTTAACTACAGTCAGCAACTAAGGGACCGTTTGGCTCTGTGGAAACAAATTCCACTACAAAAGTTTCTTGCATTTGGAAGCAATTTAGAGGCTGGAATGCGTTTCCTAAAAATGGCCCCATTTTGCATTGCCAGCCTAAAAGGTGGTTTACATATTTCACCAATTTAGTAGGCCAAATAAGAAGAAAAAAAGAAGGAAAAGAAAGAAGAAATTATCAGAAAACTAGCTTTTCTTCTATTAACTATTGGGATCCTTAAGCATTGGCTGGATGAGATTATGATGATTGAAGTTGTGATGATGTGTGTTGTTTGGCATTGACACTAGCCATTTGTATAAGCATGTGTCGATAATGAGAAGCATTTTATATGGGATGCTTTCTCATGTCACTGTGTGAGAGTTGAGTGCAATTTTTCAGTTTTTTTCTCATCCGTTTGATTCATCGGTTTGGATGGTCTGATTGTTTTACAACCATTGTACATGAGCAATTTTCTGAATGCAGGCTTCTACCATCATGCACCACCAATGCATGTTAGTCCTTTTCACTTATCGAATCTTAAACAGCTTGAGGGAGCATATAGGCCGTCCATCAAATGCTCCGTTGTTCCTAGCCATCCCAAAAATCAGACTCAATCCAAACTCTGGTGGACTAAGCCATAGAAATTAGTATAAAACATTCTCAAGACTTCTAAATTCATGTTGTGGGGTGATTCCAAACTCTGGTGGGCCAAACCATAAAGTGGTATAAGACATGCCTAAAACTTCTAAATTCATGTCGTGGGGTCTGCCTTTGGTTCTGGAATGACTTTGTTTTTGGGGTGTCGCCTTATTGGGGTAGGGTGCATCAATTGGATGGGATACTGGTGTAACCCAGTTGTTGAATCATTTAGATACTGACACCCAACTCGCAAAGAAATGGACACGAATTACACTCACAAGAATATTCGAGTAGGAAAAATAATTTCTTTGATATGAAGCTTCTTACAGAATTTTAAGAAACTTGCACTCAGAAAAACTTCGAATGATCTCTCTCTCTCTCTCTCTCTCTCTCTCTCTCTCTCTCTCAGACCAAGTCTCTCTCTCTCTCTCTCTCTCTCTCTCTCTCTCTCTCTCTCAGACCAAGTGAAATCTCTAAAGTCCAGTTTGGGAGCTTGTAAATGGAGTTAAATGTAAAATGGAATTGGAGGTAAATGAATCGGGAGTAAATGACTTGGTCGCTTTTGGATGTGAGTAAATGAAATGCATTTGAAATCTAAATATTCTCTTTGGATGAGAGCAAATGAGAGGAATTGGAATGCATTGTAAAATTTCAATACATTCACAGAAACACGTGTGATATCCTAAATCAGATTTAACACATGTGATATTTAACATGATGTTTGTAATAAGCCTATTGAAATATACACTAGCCAAAAATTAGGAAAATTTGAGCCTTGGGCGGGCCACAAATGCAAAGATTACAAACAAGTAACTTGCCATGTTTTTTAACCATCAATTTAAATGGTCAACCTTTGGATGGTTTAGATCATTATATTGGTGTGATTTTAATAATGTAGTTGATAATTGGATTGCTTAGGAGTACCACTATCATATATGACAGCCATGTGTTGAGTGACACATTTATTTATTGGCACTCTCAAAGGAAGCTCGAAGAGGCATTTTACCCCATTTACTTCCAAATCCTCTCTTTCATTTACAGGATCATTTACTGCAATTCCATTTCATTTTCACCCATTTACTCCCATCCAGACACTTAAAATGACAATTACCACCATTTAGTCCCATTCAAACGACCCTAATGAAAATTCTCATAGATAAGAGATTGATTTCAAATCAATCATAGTTGACTTTAAATCAATCTAATCTATTTAAGATGGTAAAAGCCTAATAATAATAAAGTAAATTTAAAAAGAATTCTAATTATATATTTAAATTAGCCTTGTATCTTCAATCACATCTTTAAATCAGCCATTTTATCTTCCAAAAGTAGTAAATTGTAATATTTGATTTAGGCCTTTAAATCTATAAATAAACAATCCCAAAATCAGCACATGTTTGGCCCTAAATGGAATGTGGGCTTAGGTAGGCCATAGGCCTGCATCATTCTCTATGGTCGGAAAGAACTCAACTTCGATGAGTTAGACACTTCATACAAATAATACAGTTGTATTGTTCATGAACAATACCAGTACATGCCAGGCAATATGTATCAGCTTCGGACAATAGTTTAAAAACCTTGATACAATGTTGCAAGAAAAACACGGGAGTTGGGATTAGATGAATTTCACTATCCTTGCGCAGAGAATATGAGCACCTTTGGGGTCCTATGTTTGTACAAGTGGGACCCATGGTTTGTAATGGAGACTGTAGATCGGATATGCCTACAATACCACAAAAATCTCCAAGGTTGGAAGATCCTAGCCATCAATATCTCAATTCTTCCTTGTTGGGTAGAGTGCTGAATATTTGATATTAACTGCTCCACATATGGATCCTGCTCTTGGTGAACCATCCATGACTCAAATGGGCTGACATATCCTACCCATCTGATTGATGGACCTTGACTTGTCTTTGATAATCACCATTTGACTCACTAGTATGATTTTTCTACTTGGGTGATCCACGGTTGGATCCGTCCAATAAATTGTAGTCTTGGTCATGGATATGTAGGCCACATGTTCGATGTTTCCGAGCATTTAGATTTGAACCTATTTGGATCGAGGATTAGGATTATCATAGTAATAAAATGGAAATGTATAATGATTACTAATTTCTTTATCTATCTCTTACAAGCATCTGAATTTGATTGATGATTGCTGTGTTTGGTATATCAATGGTAAAATCATTTTTTCATTACTTTAATGTTAATTTTTTAAATTCATATACTAATGATTACAAATTCTTTTACCCATCTCGTAAAAACATTTGTATTTGACTAATGATTATCATGTTTGATTTCGCGATGGTAAAATCATAATGATGATACTTTTCCATTATATTACCATACTAATCCTCATTCCAAACGGGTCTTAATATCATAAGGTAGATTTTTATTAGTCTGTATTCATCATTGCATTTCTAACAATTGCAATTCTAACTAAAACAAGAGAATAAAAAATACATAGCAACAAGCAAACAAGTTCAACACAAGGGTGGAGTTCTCAATCAAACATACAAAGTGCCATCCTCTTCTTCTTTCCTTTGCAATCCACCAAAGCCTTTTACCCTTGTGTGTGGGCCCTTCCCCTTAGCCCACTTAGAGAGACAATCCAGACTCTTCATCCTCTTCAAGGGTGGTAGTGTAGATAAAGAAGAGGGCCCAGATGAGGGCAAACACCCCAAGTAGGATCCACCCAAGAAGGTTGTTGCTCACGCCCAAGCTCAGCCCTGTCCCTTCAGTGCTCATCCTCTCATCCACCAGAGCCCAGGCCGGGCTCGACACCGTTGCCGCACATGTAGCGGCCATCAATGATGCACCCATACTCACGGCCGTGCCGTTTACCCCTACAGAAGGCTTCTCCTCGACGGAGCACCGCACTCTTCCCTTCATAGCCATCGCCGGCAAACCTAAAACACCATGAAATTGTAATTTACACAAATGATCATTGCCTCTTCTTCAGTGAAAACAATGGCCCGGTATCGAACGGTAATTGATCATTGCAACGGTTATTTAAAAAATAAAAAATAAAAAATAGATAAAATTTTCAAATACATATTACAGTGTGAAATGTAATATTTTGGGCTGATTACTAGCCGTTGGAATAATTTGAAACTCATCCTCTAAAGTAATTGGATCACTATAAATTTATGTAAGCAAATCTCTACTGTCTGATTATGTTCACTAAATGGACATCTACACTCACCCTTGATGATTGTCATATACCCAATTTTCATTTTGGGAAGTGAAATAGTAGAAAATAGTGTACTATTTCAGTTCCTAAAATGGAAAATAGGTGTATTAAAATCAATAAGCAATGTGTAAATAGCAGCGCTCGCAGAATTGAAAAGAAATAAAGCAAATTAACAGATCAAAGTGACAAGAAAGAAAATGAAAGCATCGTCAAGCGTCGATCATGGGTCCATACGGAACGGACACGTGATATTGTAGATGTGATCATATGACATTTTCATGTGATAATTCTTATAATTTGGACCCTCCAAATTGGTATCAATGGTTGAGATGATTCCATGGGATGTGAATTTACCTAGAACAGGCGATGGAGAGGCTCCGATCGCCCTCTTACGGGCCACGGCAGCGGCCGCTATGGATGAAGTTGGAGTGCTTGCAGTGATGGTGGCCATTTTATTTTATTTTCTTCTTCTTCTTCTTCTTTTTTTTCTCTTCAAAATGAGAGAGAATATATGATATGGTTTGGAGGTGGAAAGGACTAGTGATAGTGTAAGTGTGGCGGTTATTTTATGTAGGAATTAACAGATTATTAGATGAGCCAATGGCTGTCCACCACAAAAAGATTGATGGATGGATAGATAGATATCCAACTTCAAAATCTAATCCTAAAATGACCAACCAGATTCTTCCACGTGGCAGCCTATCCATCACCTTCTTTTTTCTTATTTCTGGAGCGGAAGATTCCAACAGTTCTCTCTTGTACTAGCTGTGATTGTTCAGCACCATTTAAAAAATGGTGGTGACTCATCCATCATATACATGGCATAGCTGTATGGCAATCCAGAGCGTCAAAATGGGTCCCTATTGTGGTGGAGATTTGCCCAAAAAATCCCAACGAGAAGATTATCATAACCACCCATTTTTTTTGCCTTTTGAATCTGGATTGTTCACTATTTTACTTTTAACCATCCATTTGACAGCAATAATTTAATGGTTGGTTGGGATTGATTGATCAGCTTAATTTATAAGCTGTGTCCATTTTCGATGTTCCCCACAATTTGGACGGTCTGGATAGCTGTTCCGTGTGCCCAGAAGGATGAGTGACCACCATTTACAAAATGGCGCCGTTGATCTCTTACACATCCCACGTAGGCTGTCAACGGGCCGGGCCTGGAGGTTGCGGCCCGGATTTCGAACTGTTTCGGGCCGGCCTATTCAAAATTCTGAATTCTAGGCCCGAGCCTGGTCCATTGATACCCCTCCCCACGGCTGCTGAAGCCTGACAGGGGAAGTGACCAAAAACACCTTGTTTCCGACTGTCAGGACATGAGGATAGAGAAAAATTTATACTCTGGCGGAGTGTGATTGATGATACGCAGGCACTAAGAAATTGAATACGTGGCATATAGTTAGTCAAATTAAACCGTCCAAATTATGGTAGTCCAGTGTAGATATAGGATGAACAAAAGTTCAAGCTTATTCGATTATCTGATTATTGGATTGGTTGACATTTATTGGACGGTTAGAAATAGAATATATAAGTGTCATATTTCCAGAAACTAGTGTCCACGAATTTAGAGGTTAGGATTTTTCCATCAATCTGATCCTGGGATTGTGGCTCGGTGACAGTGGGATGCACAATCTAGTCCGTTTTATTTGAGTTAATATATGCCACGTGTACAATTTCTGAGTGCTTGCGTATCAAGCGTCTTTCGCAATCTGAGTATCATATATCAAGAAAAAGAGGAGTTTCGATTGGACCTATATTCCAATAAAAAAGAAAAATTTAGGACCGTGGACCCCAACTTTTATACAGCTGTTTTTGGGAAAGAAGACAGAGCTTTTTTTGCAGCTTAGACCTGCGCGTACGGACAGCGAATTTGAGGACGAAAATAACCCTCCCTTTCGAAGACGAGCGCTGACGCTCCTCCAGCCAAGAGTTGTACGAACGGCTCGAAAGAGATCAAAGTTACATGGCCCACAACTATGTATTTATTATATCCACGACGTTCATCCATATTTAGAGATTATTTCGGAGCATTATCCAAAAAAAAAAAATCATATCCAGATCAAATGGACCACACCACAAAGAGCAGCGGGAAAACTGATTTTCACTGTTAAAAATTTTGTAGGGCCCACCACTTGATAGTTAGATCTATCTTATTTTACGTCTCAAGCTTAATATGAGCTCGCCAAATCAATAGACGGTTTGGATATAACACAGACCTCATGATGGGACCTACAAAAGGCGGTGGGATTACAACGGCAAAAAATAAAAATAAACAAATAAAAATTAAAAAAAAAAGAATCTATAGCTACGGATTATAACCGTAGCCATATCCGTTAATCAGCGGAGCAAACATGAAACTTGGCGGGGCAAACATGAAAATCGACGCGGGAAACTAGAAAATCGGCGGGGGAAACTAGAAAATCGGTGGGACAAACATGAAAATCGGCGGGGGAAACTAGAAAATCGGGGGGCAAGCATGAAAATTAAGGCGGGAAATGAAAAAAATCAATTTAAAATCAATTGAAACTAGAAAATTAAGCGGGGCAAACATGAAAATCACAAAACTAGAAAATCGGCGAGGCAAGCATGAAAATTGGCGGGAAAAATTAGAAAATCGGCGGGAAAACTAGAAAATCGTTGGGACAAGCATGAAAATCGACGGGGAAACTAGAAAATCGGCGGGGCAAGCATGAAAATCGGCGGGGGAAACTAGAAAATCGGTTGGACAAGCATGAAAATCGGTGGGGGAAACTAGAAAATCAACGGGGCAAGCATGAAAATCGGCGGGGCAAGCATGAAAATCGGCGGGGGAAACTAGAAAATCGGCGGGGCACAAAAAATTCTATGTAACGTCGATATATCGCCAATATGTCGATATATCGATGCTTGATTTTGTCGATATATCGACATATGGTCGATAATATCGAATTAAGTCCTCAATTTTCTAGCGACTAAACCACAAAATTCCATGTAACGTCGATATATCGTCAATATGTCGATAAATCGATGCTTGATTTTGTCGATATATCGACATATGGTCGATAATATCGAATTAAGTCCTCATTTTTCCAGCGACTAAACCAAAAAATTCATGTAATGTTGATATATCGACAATGTGTCGATATATCGACATATGGTCGATAATATTGAATCAAGTCCTCATTTTTCCAGCGACTAAATAAAAAAATTTCATGTAACGTCGATATATCGACAATACGTCGATATATCGATGCTTGATTTTTTCGATATATCGACATATGGTTGATAATATCGAATTAAGTCCTTATTTTTCCAGCGACTAAACCAAAAAATTCCACATAACGTCGATATATCAACAATATGTCGATATATCGATGCTTGATTTTGTCGATATATCGACATATGGTCGATATATCGATGCAGTCTGTGTTGTTTTTTTTTTTTTTTTTTAAATATATATATATATATATGTTGTGTTGCTTTTGTGAGTCCCATCATGATGTCTGTGTTATATCCAAACCGTCCATCTATTTGATGAGCTCATATTAAGGCTTGAGACGAAAAATAAGATAGATGTAACTATCAAGTGAATTAAACGTCTACCATTGAAACCCTTTTAGGGGTTACAGAAGTTTTTTATGAAATTTGTTTTTCCTCTCCATCCAGGTCTTTGTAACCCTATGAATGAACTTAGATGGGGAGGATTTCTCACAAACATCACAGTGGGCCCCCAAAAAGTTTTTAATGGTCGATGCTCATTCAACACTGTTTCCTATAATGTGGTACACTTGAGATTTGCATATACCTCATTTTTTGTCTCATACCATAAAATGATGTGGAAAAATATATGGACGGCATGGATGAAAAGCATACATCATAGTGGGGCTCACAGACCACTGAACATCCACCATTGCGTGGTGGGTGGGGCTCACAGACCACTGAACATCCACCATTGCGTGGTGGCAGGGAAGTACCCAATCCGTTTACGTGAAAGGAGGGGTATTTTCGTCCAGAAATTCTGTCTCCACGGGGGAAGGTCTAAGTTGCAAAAGAAGGTTTGTCTTCTTTCATAAAAACAGCTGGATAAAAGGTGGGGTCCACAGTCCTAAATTTCTCAATATTTAATGTGATGTAAACTTAGATGGTAAGCATCATATAGTGGTCCATAAAAAGTGGGCCAAGCCTAATGCACTGTCCAGATAGATTGATTGAACTGTCCACGTGTCCCTATTAGGTAAGGTCAGTTTAACTGCCCCTGTGGGTTCCACTATCTGGGAAACGGATTGGCTACTCCCCCTGCCATCAGCCAGGTGGCTGATGGTCGGTGCTCTGTGGGCCCCACCATGATGTATGTGTTTCATCCATTCCGTTCATTCATTTTTACAGATCATTTTAGTGCTTGATCCTAAAAATGAGAGAGATGTAAATCTTAGGTGGACCACACCTCAGGAAAACAATAGTGATTGGATATCCACCATTAAAATCCTCCTAAGGCTCACTGTACTGTTTATTTGACATCCAATCTGTTGATTAGGTCATACAGACCCAGATGAAGGGAAAAAACAAAATATCAGCTTGATCCAAAACTTTTATGGGCCCTAAAAAGTTTTTAACGGTTGATGTTAATTCAACACTGTTTCCTGTAATGTGGTCCATTTGAGATTGAGATATATCTCATTTTTGGTCACATACCATAAAATGACCTAGAAAAATAGATGGACGGCATGGATGAAACACATACATCATGGTGGGGCCCACAGAGCACCGACCACTAGCCATTGGCTGGTGTCAGGGGGAGTAGCCAATCCGTTTCCCACTATCTGGTGATTCAAATCGTGTAGATTGGAGATAACCACAAAATGTTCCTCCCCATAGTATGATCCTAGCCGTCTGATTTTGGCCACCATTAAATGTAGACCACCAGTTGTAATTCCAATTTAATCAGACTGCTAGGATCATTTTATAGAGGAGGTTCTAGGAGATGCCAATCTATGATAGGGCCCACGGGTTTAGGCTACTGAATGGTGGACCCCACCTGTACAATAGCACTGTTGAACAAAAAAAGGTCCTGTTCCCTGTATGGAGGAGCATCAAATGACACCTCTATATATAGTCCTTGTCAAAGAATCTAACCATTGGATTGCTGTCGTTTTTGCCCCAACCTGTGTTAATCGTTTATTTTCGGGCCACCAATTGGATGGCTAGGATGGTCTGTTTCCGTACATTTAGCCCACTAGATCATTCTTTTAAGTTATTTCTGAAACTACTAACTGAAAGAGTACTGAGTTTGTGACTTCACTGAGCCACCGAGTCAAGACGACTCAGACTGAGTCAGTAAGAAACTGGGCAATTCTTGGGAGAAAATAGTCTGGTTTTGAACCCATCCGACTCACTTAGCAGATTCAATGCCACCCATTTTCCAGATTTGTACGACACCCAATATGAGCAGCTCATCAGATGGGCCGAAACTTGGATGAAGCAATCCTGACCTCTGGATTCAAGGTAAAAAAAAGGACAGTTGAAAACAGTTGTCCAACAGCTAGTACTCGCATTATTATGCAGCCATTAAAGAGTCCGCTGATCGTTTGGCATGTACAAAAATTCAGTCACCTACTTTCCTCGTTGTATTTGTGAAGCAAAACCATAGAACCAAACGAAGCTGAAAGAGAGAGGCAGGTGTGTGGCCCACCCCTTGCTAAAGGCATGTTAGGCATCCCCGTCGTGAATTCCACATCTGATCACTGTCTGATTAAAAGACGAAAGGTTAGATCAAGTACTAGACTCAATCATATCATAAATAACAAGGCAAAACATTCATAAGAAAATATTGATTAATACAATACATGATATGCATGCTCTGATGAAGGCACCCTGACTATATAAGATGGTGAATCTGATCATCATGGTTCAGATTCATGTAAGGCTATGATCTTTCCATTGATTTGGTACATCAGCGAATGATGTTTCAAGTGATCAGTAGATGACGTTCTCAAATGGCTTAGGGACGATCAGATTTAATTCCAAATGAGCCCCAGTTTGGGCGTCTACCAAACTTGTGAATGAATCTAATGGCCCACCAGAAATATAAAGAACTCGATGTGTAGACTATCTGCTAGAAATGAAACATGGAAAATTACCATCTGCTCAGCTCCAAATGAACGATTGGGATGCGTTTGAAACCACAAAGTCATGTAACAGATCATTCTACAAAAAAATAAAATAAATAATCAATGCAGCTGACATTACAACTCTCTTGTTCCATCTCCATTTTATTAAATAAATCGACTCAGCTCAGAAGATTATGGCTGGAAAGAGCCAAAAAAAGAAAACAGAGGAATATTTACATGAGAAATATTGAAAAAATATATAATTTAAATACATACAGTTGCATGGGAAGTGGAGGTAGTTACAGCAGTTGCAACTACTGATGGATGTTGCACCGTTGCAAGTAAGGATGATCGGACTGGACATGCCTTTTCCAGTAGCCCTTATACTCTGCGATCCCAATATCCAGCCAAGGTTTCATGCTTCCGTCATAGTGGATGACCGCTGCAATCTCAATCTCTCCCTGACTCTTGCCCGACTCGTAACCAAGCCCATGGACATGCCACCTTCGGTCTAGAGCTACAGTCAGGTTATAGAAGGTGACCAGACCCAATGGCAACCTCTCATCCTTCCACAGTTGCCTCATTTTTCCCTGCAAGCCATCCATTCATTCGCAACATGAACATCTTTTACTTATTCTTTCGTGCAAAGCAGAATCTATCATACATATGTGGATAGACATGTGCTTGTGTATACATACACATAGTTATATATGTGCGTAATCCTAAAACATGTTGCATTCATTCAAACATATGCAGACCAAAAGAGAAATGCTTTGTATGTCTACAGAAGGATAGAATTCAGTAGAGTCAGCATAAGAAGGAAGGAAGAAGAAGAAGAAGAAGAGTTTGCTCTAAGCTCACACACATGTGCAATGAAGTGCATGATAGGTCTGAAATCTGATCCACCCATCTGAACGGCACCACTATATTGATGCCCTAGCCCAAGAATCAGGTTGATCCACTGGTCATGTGGGCTACTGTTTACAAAACAAATGCAAGGCTCTGAAAAACTTCGCTCTAGTTTTCTAACCCATCCACCTGTTTCCAATACTGAGGCCCACATGTTCACCGGACCATAATTTTTTTTTTCGACAGCATCTAGAAGGTTGGATCAACCTGATGAATGGATTGGATCTCGCATCCATGTGCCAGGCTGGCACAGTATATGAGCTTTATTGCACTTGTGTGTGCACTTAGCAGAGCTCTGAAGAAACAGTCAATCAAGAACTCAGATCATCCATTTTTGTCATGAAAGCAAAAAACCCCCTGGAATCCTAGGGTTAGGATTGTCCAGTTCATCTGGAATTTGGTTTTAACCAGGTTTTCCCTGTGCAAAGATGCATGCATATATATATATATATATATATATATATATATATATATATAGTGCACACATACAACATGAATGAATGCATAACTGCACATAAATTCCCTTACCAAATGAAACCATTTATGGTAGATGGCTGTCAGATCTCGTCTCCTCCACTCTCGTAGATCAAACACGTTCATCCCAAATGCCCATGTGCATGCGTTGACATCAAATGTCTTTGAGATAGCTGGATCCGAAAAATCAAGAAACTTATCCATCCGATGAAATGTATCATTGTCCCCACAAGTCTCGACTGCTCCATTAACTTTTCCCTTCATATCAACGCTCCACAATCCCCTTAGATCCCTTTGCACTACCACATCATGATCAAGGAGCACAACCTTATCCAACATAGGAAAAACTTGTGGAAGATGGAAGTGAAGGTGGTTCAATGTGGAAGTGTATCGTGGGTCCTTGGAGTTTGGCTGCTTTGACATTGAGTGGAAACTGGAAGACAGCCATTTAAAATCATCCATACATTCAACTTGGATCGCAGCTTCACCAGGTGGGTTGGCCAAGAACCACATCATCATTGATGGGAGGTTGAGAGAATCAGTTACCACATGAAAGACTATCTTCTCTGGCTCCTGCAAAAGAATTGGAACAATTAAACATTTTTCTCTGGATGTCTGATGAATTTCTAGAAAAATGTTGCATGGCATGGAAGGTGATGAGAGTCCTAGACATAACTAATCATTGTAAAATGCATTATGGGAACTTATATCCTGAAGATGAGCCATGCCAGTTTGTAATTGTATAGTCATGGCTGCTTGCTGACATTTTCTCTGGCCTGACTCATTGCAGCACTGTGAGTCTCCAACTCACGAGTAGCACATGTTAGACCTTTCCATTCCAGCTTGTCTAGTCATCCCCTTCTTTAGTTCTTTTGGCTACAATATAGCCAACTCCTGCAATATATTCATGCACACTCACACACTGTATAGATGGCATACCCAATGCACATAGATATGGACTGTCTGAATAATGGGCCCCAATGTGGAAGGAGGATAGCCCAAAGTCAGAGAGAGAGAGAGAGAGAGAGAGAGAGAGAGAGAGAGAGAGAGAGAGAGAGAGAGAGAGAGAGAGAGAGAGAGAGAGAGAGAGAGAGAGAGAGAGAGAGGAGAGGAGGGGGGAGGGGGGGGGGGGGAGGGAGGGAGGGAGAGAGAGAGAGAGAGAGAGAGAGAGAGAGAGAGAGAGAGAGAGAGAGAGAGAGAGAGAGAGAGAGAGAGAGAGAGAGGATTACATGCCACTAATATGCTGGCAAGATTGACTATTTCTGATTTTCATATTATAGTCCATCCATAAAGCGGTGCCCACTAGTTCAATGGTCCTGATCATCCTAAAAAATATCCACATACATGGTGGGGTGCCAGAGATGGGTTGTCTTGTGTTATTTGGCAAATTTACTTTTAAAAAAAGAAGAAGAAGAAGAGGTAAAGCTTCAATATTTCGATAAAAAATAGAACGTTACTGCAAAACTCAGAGTCTCAGTGGTTAGGAATTCTTTTCATGAGTCATGGATGCCCAGTTCAAATCTCCTCTTGTTATTTTTCCAAAAACAATCAGTTTGCAAAACTCGGTTGTGTCATACACAACTCGACCAACCCAGTGGAGTAGTGCAAAATTCGGTAGGAGAAAGTGCCCAATTTTTGTATACATCTGAATCATCATTGTCATTATCCTCATCGTCCAAGCCTTATCCCAACTACTTGGGTGTCTACTACACGAATCCTGTGTCAGACAAATCATACATGAAATCAGCTAATTTTAATACAGATCCAAGTGACCTACCTAGCTTTTAAACGATGCTTCTGACATCAGTATGTATGTTATTCCTTCAAATAAGAATGCCTCTGTCAAGTGCCAAGTGACAATCCACTTGATGCAGTGGCAAGAGCATTTGTTATGTAGTTTTCCGTTTGAAATTTAAATTACTTCACAGGTAACAGCAATGGCTTCAGGGTCAGCAATGGTATCTTTCTTATCCCAGCAAAACAGTGTCGAACTTCTAGGCTCTGCTTATCATTATATATGTTCAACCTAATGGTCTTCAAATAGAAATTATTTCACCTAATTCAGGTTCAGAGACCAGCTCCTTCTAGAAGCTGTGCACCCTATGGTAGTAATCAGAGTTCCTAGATAACTTTTCTGGTGAAAGACATATATTGCTGACAGTAACAGGAGGAAAAATTACAAAGAAAATCACATGACTTGTGAGTTATTTTTCAGAGACGTTCTTTTCAAATTAAAACAAATTCAAAACCATTAGCGTCGAACATTTAGGCATTTTTCGGAAACTGGGTTATTTATTTTCTTCATTCCGCAAGTTACAGTCTTTGTCTAGCATCAATGCAAATCAATAAAAAGGAAAGAAAAGGGAAAAAATCAATATTCAAATCAATCACATGACTAATATTCTTTCCCATCCTTGGATACTTGACCAAACCTTTCTTTTGCTTATGCAAGCAGAGAAACTAACAAGATTGCCAACACCCTAAATAAAGTTGTAACTAGTAAAATTCTCTTTTTACTGAGGATATGCACTTTGCATTGGATCTTCTTTTACTCTTTAATGAAGTTTGTGATTATCTATCACAAACTAAAAGAATAAACAAATCCTTGGGCATATCAGAATTCCATGTACTAATTGGGTAACAGTTTTTCATAAAGGTAAGGCACATCATTGTAACTATAACGTGGATAATCCCATGATCTTTAAGTTCCTAGCTGCAAATGGTTGTGCAAATACTAAACATGTACATTGTTCAGGATATGTTGCATACGCAAATTGTACATCACATATACCATATCAACATCCCTTTGTAAATGGATAGATATGACAATGGAAAAGCATGTAATCAGAACACCATGCGTATGTGCTCCATGCCTTAAAGAATCACTTGGAATATGGTATCCAGATACAACACAGATGCACCATGGTTGTCAATAGATATGGTGTATGGATTTTACCTCTTTGAGAACTTAAAAAGAAAAAAAGAAAAGAAAAGAATAAAAAAACCTCGACTCAACTTGATTGGATTTCATCAAGGCTCAAAAAAACTCAACTCACCAAAACTCTACAAGTACTTACGATTCTAAATATTTAATATTACTTGACAGACTCTTGAGTTGAGTTTAATTTTGAGTTCAAAAACTATGGATTTTACACAAAAATGAATATCTTATAATATTATGGGGCTATTTTGAAGCATCTTGGTAAAATAGCTTTTTGGGCAGATACAGGTCCATTTACGTTTACAGTCTAGTGTGCAAAATGTTCTGACTGATTATGCTGCATGCATGTGCATATCGCATGCCTTGAGACCTTGCTTGACATGTATGCAAATGCATTGCCACAATGCATCTGTTCAAGTCAAACTGCAATTTGTAACATCCTACAAAGAATGCAGTTTCAGTTTCTTACCATCGATGTGGAGATGGTAGAGTTAACGACCACAGCACACGCAAGGACATTGTCAGAGAAGACAGCATAATGGTAGAGACCTGGCTGCTGAAATTTCTGTCTATTGGGAAGCTCCTGCTCCTCGGGCTGTAGAGAGTAGTAGTCGGCAGTGAGCAGCATGGACAAGCAGTGAAGACCTTTAGGGAATGTCCTTGCAGCAAGTTGATTGAGATAAGCGGCCTGACTCTTCTGTTCCTGGAGCTGTTCTTGAGCATTTTTAGTCATAGCACGGAGCTTCATTGCCACTGGAGAGCAGTCAGAGAAAACTCGGCTGGCTTTGGACAATGCAACCTCCATGGATCTCATCCTCTGCAGAGAACTGCATGATTTTCTCCCCATAAATCTAACTGGTGGCATGGTTGACATAAGAATTAAACCTTCCCATTCTTCTGTCAATGGTGTTCTGGGGTGTAAAAGGTGGGAAAACAGAAGCCCGCTACTAGAGGTTCATCTTCTGTACTGCCCCGAACACCATGCACATTAAGTACGGTCAGGAAGCCCTGCCTACTACTATATAGCAGTGCACCAATCGGGCTCTTACTTTGTCCTTCAATTTATCAATCCAAAACAAGGTTTGTTTCTCTGTACTTTTCATCCCAATCAATTCAGAAAGGAATAGAGTAAAAATGAATAGAACACACTCACACATTCGTTTACCTCTTAGACATATGTGAGTCCCTTGTAGCTTCACCAATTGCTCGTTCTACGTCTTTTAACCGCTGTTTCAGATCTCTTACCAAGTGGGGGTTGCTTTTTGGTGGTGCAAAATTCAAGTACGCCTTTGCCGTGATCAGCTGATCTTTCATCTCTCTTATCTTCTTAACAGTTACTTTCCGAGACTGGGAGGAGGGTTTGCTTGGTTCTGCTCTAGCAGTTGCTTGGTTAGATTGCCCCTGCTTCCAAACCAAAAAAATAAAAAAAAAAATAAAAAATAAAATCAATACAGAGATTTATAATCACTAGGGCTCTCAGAATATCAAGCTGAACAGGGTCCAGGTACAGGGCAGAATTGGTTATCAATGGGCTGTGAATGGGCCCAGCATTTAAACCCATGTAAGACCAGCCCTGATGGGTCTTGGGGAGAATTGGGACAGCCTAGCCCATTGAAAGCTCTAATATATCACTGAAACTTATCTATTCTTCTACTTATAAAAATGGATGTCTTCTATTCCCAACTCATCTATTCTGCTGATAAAAATGGTAGCCTTCATTTCCAACTTACCTATTGTACATATAAAGTGGGAGCTTATCAGGTATACTTTTTTGTTATCAGCATTTACCTAGTATTTTATAGAATGGTGGTTTTGGGAATATTCTCCTTAGATGGCCAAGTACAATTTGAGGGAAGCTTTCAAGAGACAAGGACCTTTTGAGCACAACTTAAACGGCACTAAGTTGTCCAGTCTTCACTATTACATAAAATCCCTATAAATTCCAAGACATTAGTGGACAAACCAATCAAATGGATACGAGCTGAACAAAATAAAAGTAATCTTATACCAGGAATTTTGCAAGATACCGACATCATGCGGCTTTTGTGGATTGGACTTTGGTGGTGAATAGTGAAGCTTCTTGTCCCAAAATTGTGCCAGGTTAGAGATGCCCACTTGGAGGGTAGCAGAGGCTTCATTTCGATGGTTACTCCCTAGGGAACCCTGGCCCTTGCAGCTTGGGTGGTGTGTTACATGACAATAAGGGCAACACTACCTTCACTTTTTCAGGGCCAGCTGGAATGGGAGACATGAAAGTGAAAGCTCTTGCCTTGAGAGAAGGGCGGAGGTTAATCGTGATTGTTGAAAGCAACTCAAATGTCATAAATTGGGCAAGGACCATTCTGAGCCAGGGAAGTTCACGGTTTATTTATTAATTTTAACAACACAATTTAGCTCAGCAGTTCAAGACTAAACGTTCCTTTGCCCATGTTGGTAGAGAAGAGAATGAGATACCTAGTGTTTAAGATAGAGGGATGGCTCTCTCCTCTCAATGAAGAAATTCGTTCCCATTGATGTATCTTTTTTCATCTTCTGAACAAAATTTGCATTAATTGTCAAGAAGAAGAAAATGGTACTTTCGAAGGCTATGGTGCATAGATGAGGTGAGGGAGGTATTGCACCTACAGGTGAAGGGCATAATCCTTTTCCAGTTATATATGTACATAATGCTGATGAAGAGTTTTCTTTTGTACAACAGATCTTAACCATGAACCAATGAAATTCTTGACTCAGTAGCTCCGATGCACTGAAATTGCATGCTACAAATTTAACAGTGATCAGATGGAAAACTTTGGGGGTTCTTTATGTTAAAAAAATTAATGATATTTGTAATTTTGTGATTTTCATCTAAATCCTTAGATAGTTTAACCAAACGTAAGATTTATCAGACAAATATGACCATACGTTTTACAAAATCATTGCCTGGAAAGGCATTTCTTTGCTGATGTTCCTTCCACTTTTGTCAGAGTTGCTCACAGAGATCGTGTAGAGATGACATCGTTTATTGTGCTTCTGGTATATATTTGAGCATTATCTGATCCTTGCATTTCCATCAATTGGAAGATCTGATGCTTGTAATTCAAGCAGGCCTAGAATCAAACAATAGGAATCGCCGGTGTGTGTCAGAATAGGTTCAAATCTCAGATACAGTTGCCAGTTTGTGGATGTCAGCATGATTGTATGCCGGGATTACTGAGAGGCAAGGATGAAATTCTCCTTTAGCCATGGTTGAAGACTATGGCATCTCTGATTCACACATTGATGATCCACTGTAGGGGAGACCGCTAATCGCATACCGGGTGGACTGTCTTAGGTGAAGCTTGGTTGACATGTTTTCAGTTAAATAGCCTTACGAATCTAAATTTAGAAGTAGATGACAAATACGAGCCATCACTTTGATTCAACATAAAACACTCATTTGTTTTGGGTGGCATGGAGTTCTTACCAATAATGGAAATTGGGAATATCACACTTAAGGCCATGATTGTTTGGAATGAAGACAAAAGCTACAGCTAAATCTGAAGGTAAAATGTAGCACGCTACAATGCAAATAAAAATGCATGGTTTTTATTGAAATCAAAGCATGTTGTACATGTTAGTTTAATTTCTTTATCAATTCTCTTTCACAAATTTCAACAATTTCTGTCATTTCAAAAAGAAAAGAAAAAGCTACTCAGGACTGTAGAAACAACTCAAAAATCAAATGAAAAGTCTCTTTTCTAAATCAATAGCATCTAAATGAGGAGCCGTTCCGATCCCAATGTAACAAAATTTACCAAGATCGTACCTTTCTTCCCAAAGGAATTGAAATAGTTCTGGGTTGATTTCCTTCCCTTCTGACTGTACCAAACCCTGAACTAACTGGAAGAAACAGAGTGATTAAAGTCATTGGGGGGAAAACCCATACATTATCAACAATGCAAAATTTCAAAACTACAAAGACCAACCATTTCTAGCCAATAAACCACCTCTCTCTTTGGCATTCTCATTGTCCTTAATCACAAAATCATTATGAGAAGAATTCCCACTAACTACTGAATTATAATCCCTGTCTTCATAAACAATTCCTGCTGGCTCTTTCAAACCTTCATCTATTTCCTGAATTACAAACCAGACCCAATTCCAACCAGTGAAAATGCTATGTATTGACATAAAAAAGTATCCAAGAACATGAAAGAAAAAGGAATCACACACATTCAACACTGCATAAGCAATCATCAGTGGAAAGAGGAGATATTGTACTATGCTCGTACGGTTAAGATGATATTTTCCATTTGGCCAACACTATACGATTGGTGCCCACATTTTATAAATCCAGATAGTTCATCTGTTGGACCCATCATCAATTGCCAACGCCCAGTGATCTCCTCCACCAGATGAACTGAAACTTTCTGATTAGTTGCCTGCAGTGGACAGGCCACCAGCAACCCGACATTCAAAAAGAAGCAATCTACAGATACAGCGAATATTTTCCATGATTGATAATTTCTGGGATGTGAGAAAGGTGGGTCCCACTTTACGGGTTCTAGCCTGACGTGACACATTCTTTCCTTAAAGAATAAGGAAAAAGATTCATGCACATTCAACTCAGCAAAAGCAATCAATCCATGGAAAGAGAGGTATCAGATGATGCTCCGCGGACAAAACGTCATTTTCCATTTGGCTAGCAACCAGACAGTGCGGGCCCACCTTTTTCTAGATCCAGACCATTCATCAGGTGGGGCAATCATCGATGGGCTATACCCAGTAATCTCTTCTATGAGATGAAATTACTTTTCTGATGCAGTGGACAGGCCACCAAACAACCCCACATCCAACAAGAAACAATCCAAATAAACAGCAAAGATTTCCAACATCATAGATTTTCGGACATGACCCAATACATGATGGGGCCCACTGGACAAGAAAGGTAGGTCCCACCACAGTGGTGATCCTAACATTATACATTCTTTTCTTAAAAGCAGGAAAATTAAATACAGAAAGGATTGAACCTGTTGGATTACGTTGAGTTTCAGAGTATCGGTTGCATATTTCTGCAATCGAAACATCAAGAATCAATCTTGGAATAAAATTTCAAAAAAAGAAAAAAGAAAAAAAAAAGAACCATGAATCCTTCGAAAGCATTTGAGAAAAGAATTTATCTTACAATGCTGGAAACATCTTCAATAAATTCCTCATGCGCTGCAAGCGGCCAGAGACAGATTCATCGCAGCAATCAAAATCCCAAATGAAAAAGCTCAATTTCCAAAGAAAAGTTCTAATCGAGAAACAAAAAGCAAAGAAAAAAAAGAAAGAAAAGAAGAGAAAATGGAAGAATTACCATAAGAAGAAGTGAAATTCGCGACTTTTCGGGGGAGATAGAGGATAGGAGAGACGAAAGTGATGGAAAGAAGGAGGAGGATGAGAATCCTCTGCCATCGGATCTTCTGCTTCATCAAGAACCGGTTTTTCTAGGGTTTCTGTTTCTCTCTCTCTCGTTGGAGGAAATGCATTTGGCAATTTTTCTAGGGTTTGGTTCTTCCGATCAGATGAGAGGAAGAAGACGGAATTTTTGGGTTTTATTTATTTATTTTAATTTTAATTTTTTCAATTTATATTTTCAGTGTTCGTTTGGAATTGCCGTTTGGAATTGCCGTTGGGAACTCATAACGAGATTTGAAAAGACGTTGGGACGATGGGGATGTCCTGACACTTGCTTTCGGGGAAGAGAGGACCTTTGATACTCTGGCGGAGTGTGATGGATGATACACAGGCACTTAATTATTACTTATAGATTTCATGATTGACATATAATAAATTCAAATCAAACCGTTTAAAGTATTTATACCAGTTTAAATGTATAATTATAGAAAAAATAATCTTATTTTTTAATCTAGCTATCAGATTAGTATACATATATTGGACGGTTCAAATGAAAATATCGAATGTTCTTATCTGCACAAATAAGTTTCGAAGAATCAGAGGTTAAGATTGTGCAATCAATCTGATTTTTGACGTGTAATTTGGAGATAAATGAATCTACAATATATACGGTTTAATTTTTGTAAAATTATGCCACATGGGTAATCTTTAAGTGCTTGCGTATCAAGTATCATAAGCAGCCGGAGTATCAAATGACTCCCCCTGCGGGAATTATAATTTATAAGAACTGGGACCCGAGGTTTTTCTTGGCATGCTCGGGTTTTCAGTCCTGTCAAGTGGGTCCCACCGCTCCAGACTCGGATTCGGGAATGACCTCTCCAGTACCGACGTAGTACTGGACAGTGCCATCATATTACGGATTCGGACTCGGTTTTCATATATGTATTTTATCCTATCATCTGCTTGCCATAAGTTGGGATTTTGGGTTAGTTACGGTGTGATTGGACCACATTATTACTAATCCAGCAATGCTGATAATTTTAGTGATGATGTAAACTAATCACATTACAAAAAGCAAAAAATCCCTGCTTTGCTTGTGGCAACGAGGGGAGCCGAACTCATTTTATCCACACCGTTCCTCCAATTTGCCTGCTTATTTTAAAGCATGAGCTCAAAATAAAGGCAGATCCAAATTGCATGTATACAATACCAGAGGAAACACCAGTAACTAAGCTTCCACCGAGAAAAATTTCCTAGGGCCCATTAAAATGCTTATTGGCCATTGAAGCTGTTAATTAAGTCACTCGAACTTAAATGAAGGAAAAACACAAATATCGCTTTATTAAAAAAAAGAAATTTTGACTGTACTGACATAGTTGTATGGTCAAATTTTTGAAAGAGATTCGAACTTCCAGATAGTCCGAGGGTAGCCTTTTGATAGGTCTTGAGAAGTTTTTTAGACCAAATTACCCTGGTTCTTTGTTAGGTAGTTGTATGGTTTTGTAGTAAACAAGAAGTTACGTCGTATTTAATATACTGAGAAAGTGATGCTTATGGGAGCATTTTTGGGCATAGGCAAGGCCCAACTTGTGGGGCCCACATTGATGTTTGTGTATAATCCATGCCGCCCATCTTTTTTTTTTTTTCCGTGTCATTTTAGGGCTAGGGCCCAAATATCAGCATGATCCAGAGCTTGTATGGGCCACATAATAGAAAATAATGGTGATAATGGCACCCACTGTTGAAACTTTCCACGCTTATTATGATGTTTGTTAGAACTGAACACTGCCTAAGTCAGGACTTTTTTAGGCCCACGGCGAGTTGGCCGACAAGGTGGACGGAATGGATCACTCTATTATGGGCTTTGACTCCTATTATTTAAAAGTAATCAAGTTATTAATTACATCAACTTAACAACCACAACCCTTGCTACATTATAATTACGACCCTTACCACATTACAACCATGACCCTTACCGTGTTATATGGGTATGGGTTGTGGTTGTCATGTTATATAGGTCGTGATTGTCATATTATATGGGTCAAGGTTGTCATGTGACGTGTGGATGTCGTGGTTGTAACATAATAAGGGTCGAGGTTGTCATGTTATAAGGGTCGTGGGTCCTATCGTGATTTATGTGTCAGATCCAATCCGTTCATTGGATTTATAATTTAATTTAACGTTATGGGCCAAAAAATGAGTTACATTCAAAAATTTTATGGCCCTCCAAAAGGTTTTCAATGGTAGATTTTCAATTTCACTTCTTTCTATGGTGTGGTCCACATGAGCCTTTGATATGCCTCATTTTCAGGCTCATTCCTTAAAATGATCTTTCAAAATGAATGGACGGCGTGGATAATCCATCCATCTCTACATAGGTTTGGTTACCCTACTCACGTAAGTCACATTACCCTACCATCGAAATTAGCGTCAATGTAACGTGACTTATGTGGGTAGAGTAACCGGACCTATGTAGAGATGGATGGTCTTATTGAGCCCACTGTGATGTATATATTTTATCCACGCCATCCATTCATTTTGAAATATCATTTTAAGGAATGAGCTAAAAAATGAGCATATCAAAGGCTTATCTAGACCACACCATAGAAAGTAGTGAAATTGAAAACCTTTTGGGGGCCATAAAATTTTTGGATGTAACTCATTGTTTGGCCAATGACGTTAAATTAAATTCTAAATCCAATGGACAGATTGAATTCGACACATAAATCACGACAGGACCCACGACCATTATAACATGACAACCTCGACCCTTATTATGTTACAACCACGACCTCCACACATCACATGACAATCTCAACCCATATAACATGATAACTGCGAGCCATATAACATGACAACCTCGACCCATGACAACCCCGACCCATATAACATGACAACCCTGACCCATATAACATAACGATCTCGACCCTTACCACATTACAACCACAACCCATGCCTATATAATATGGTAAGGGTCGTGGTTGTAATGTGGTAAGGGTCATGGTTGTCAGAGTGATGTAATTAATAACTTGATTATTTTTAAATAATAGGAGTTGAGCCCCACAATGGAATGATCCGTTCTATCCACCTTGTCGGCCAACTTGTTATGGGCTCAAAAAGTCCTGACTTGGGCAATGTCCACTTCTAACAAACAGAACAATGAGATTGAAAAGTTTCAACAGTGGGTGTCATTGTCACCATTATTTTCTATTATGTGGCCCACACGAGCTATGGATCAGGTTGATATTTGGGCCCTAGTCCTAAAATGACAAGGCAAAAAGGATGAACAACATGGATTATATGCATACATCAATGTGGGTCCCATGAGTTGGGCCTTGCCCACACCTAAAAAGACTTCCACATTACTTTCTCAGCATTAAATACAAGGTAAGTTGTTATTCACTACAAAACCATACAACTACTTAACCAAGAACAAGGGCAATTTGGTTTAAAAAATTTCTCAAAACCGGTTTGAGGGTTACCTCGAAATATTTGGAATGTGGAATCTCTTTTAAAAATTTGACTATACATGCATGGTCAATCCCTTAAAAAATTTGTTGTCCCCGTGAGCTTTTAATGGTGGGCGTTCCATCACCACTATTTCCTGTGGTATGGTCCACCTTATATTTGGATTTCCGGTCCACCTTATATTTGGATTTCCATCACTTGCATTTTCAGGAGGTCATTTCATTACTCATAACATAAGCATTGTTGTAATGATGTCATTAATAATAATATGGATAAATGAAAATGCAGGAAATAAAAAATATTTTCTAGCAGCAAAGGATTCAGATTTTTTTTTTTTTTTTGCTCATGTCTTAAAATGAGCTGGCAAGATGAGATGGATGACATGGATAGAACCATACATCATCGTGGGCCCACAGAGCTTTTCTAGCACCTAGGATGCATGGTAAGGGGGCTCTACCGAATCCGAGTCCCGCTCTGACCTTTCAAAGATCCCAACCATTGATCTTATGTTATCTGCCGTAGATGGGTAGCGTGACTGAGAGAGTCTTGTTGATGGGATAAGCATAACTTTTCCACTTTTGGCTCACAACTAAATGATTGGAAAGAAAAACACAATGACCGTCCACGGTTAACCGAAGAAGGGCGAAATATTGATGGCTAGAATATTTCGTTCTGAGACATTTTGAGGTGTGGAAGCAACATATCAATGGCCTGGATCACTGAATACTGGCGACACTTGTCATAAATGAAACCTATGTAGAGATTTTGCTAAGCATGCATGCGTCTGCAGTAAATCTCATGTAGCATCAAACGTGTGCGGTGTGCCAAAGGTTCGAGATCCAATCCATCCCTCAGGTTAGTCTCACTTTCTACATATTTTCCTAAAAATAAATATGGTATATTCAGCTTGTGGGCCCATTATTGAAAGCAGCTGGATGGGCTCGAAGACGTCAGTGTAAGTTTTTCATAATTGTACATTTGTTCTGCAAACGATGGTGCACCTAACCAGTGGATCAACCTATTCGTGGGCTGAGGCATCATTGTTGTTGATGCAAAAATCTGGATCACCCTCCGCCCAGCTCCATGTGCTCGGAGTGAACCTTTGTCATGCACAAATGGAAGACAGAGGATACCCTGGCTAGAGCAGGGGACCCTCCGATGCCAAAGTCAGGTCAGGAAACTAGGTCTAAATAGTGTAGAGTAGGGTGAGGGTACTAGATCTTGTGTACCTGTTCCTGTAGAAATGATCCGTATTTATACCTGAGGGTCGTCTTGAACGTGTTCAATAATCTCGACACGGTAATTGCCACTACGTGAGAACTATGTGTGTGCAGTTGTCGGTAGTTACCCGGAGATCGTGCACAAAGCATTACTCTTGTCGTGCGTTACTGGGTTGTCTATTAATGTTGTTGTTGACCAGGTTCCTGTCCGAGTCGACCTCATGCCTCAGATCTTGCTCAACAACCTGAGCCCATGGATAAGCAGATCGTTGACACGCTAAGTAGAGAGGTTTGGGTCAGAGGTAGGACAAACGGGTGCGCAATGGCTACTGTTCTTCGAGCTTTCATGAGAGCTCTTGCAAAGGACAGATCGGCTTGGACGTATTGTCACCATTCCGAGGTTCTGCTTGTAGGTGTGAAGACTTCTTCCCAGTCTCGGGTCGTTGTCGTAGCTCTACAAGAGCCCTCGGGTTGGAGGCTCACCTCAGGTTTGAAGCTTATTAGTCCGAGGCCTTGCTCTTTGGTGCCAGAGTTAACATCGATGCGACTTGGTTCAGATTTACCCATAACAGAAGCCCCCTACTCTATAAGTTCGAGCTCGAACTCAGAGAGTAAGAGACTTGGGGAAGTGAACTGCCACTCTCCATGTAATGATGGGCTTAGGTGAAGCATTGCCATGATGATCTTCGAGACCTATGCCCTGCAAGGAGGTAGTCGTTTCCTTTGCTCTAACCACTGGGCATCGTACACGTGGCTAGGGATGTCGAGATGCTTCGGCTAAGCGAATCGGTTGATGCTACGTGGATTTTGAAAAGCGAAGAGGCGTTGACGCATTGAATGCTGATTGCGCACGGGTCGGAGCGTCGTTTGGTTACGCGTATCGCGAATCGCTGCGTGTACAATTGGGCTCAGATTCGAGCCTCTTCAGCTACCGAGACAGTTGTCTGTTATGATTGTAGGCGGCGGGCTCAGGCCATAAAAATCTCGAGGTTCTTCCATTCGGCCCCTCCTACATTCTAATTTCCCCGAGCTTTCCTGATCTCTGCTTTCCTTCATGAGACGTCCTGCTGCCGGAAAAGGGTTTCCGTTGGTCGTGAAGAGAAGTCTGTCGGAAAAGGAAGATTTTCACCGGAAGAAATCGCCCAGAACCCTGTGAGTCTTCCACCGCTTCACTACAAACTTTTCTTTCACCATGTCAAACAACTCTGACGAGGTTCGTGATGTCAAAAATGGGTCTGAGCCCGAGAGCACAGACTCCGAGCGCCGGAGCTCGGAGGGTACTCTCGAGGCCGTCCCACTCTATCCCCCACCCAAGAAGAGTACTAGAGCAAAGTCTAAGGGCCGAGCTAAAGGGACAAAGAAGGTACCCTGAGACCCTGTTAGGAGATCATTAGCCGGGCCCTCGGGAGGCCGATCTGAAGCTAGAGTTCTAGGGGGCTCAGTTCTGATCGAGTCTCAGATGGCTCAACTCCGTGCTAAGTACCAGATCCCGGACTCGGTGCACATCAGGGCCCCTTCTGCCCTTGATGGACCTAGAGCCCCCTTTGACGGGGAAGTAGCAATCTTCGTTTGCATCCTCCAATGCGGACTTCAGTTTCCGCTTCATCCTTTCATACGTGTAGAAG
The DNA here is from genome assembly GCA_030180095.1 of Magnolia changhungtana. Classification (NCBI taxonomy): domain Eukaryota; kingdom Viridiplantae; phylum Streptophyta; class Magnoliopsida; order Magnoliales; family Magnoliaceae; genus Magnolia; species Magnolia changhungtana. Next base: position 11,764,503 of record JASAUF010000421.1, on the reverse strand, counting down.
CTAGCTCCGGGTCAGCTCATCCTGAACGCATGGCACATCTTGGTGTCGTCATACATCATCTGGTGACAGATGAAGAGCCAAGAGCTATCATCGGACGAGTTCTTGGCATTGTACCATGCTAAGCACGACAGGGCCGAGCCGTTCTGGTACTACTTCTCGGCCAGGGCCCTGGGCCTCATCACCAAGCTTCCTTCTTCCAACAAAGATTGGAAGGGGAAATGGTTCTGGGCCTCAGGAGAGTGGGAGGCTCTAGCATCCGAGCTCGGATGCCTCTGAGTCCGAGTACCTACAAAGTTTGCTACCCTAAGTAGACTTGTGTAGTCTTGAACTTTCTTATCCTTTTGCTCGTTCTTTATTCTAACATTTGTTCTTGCTTGTAGACTATATGAAGGGCTCGCCAGAACTGTCCTCCCCCCTCCGAGCTCAGATAGCCAGGGCTCGGCTTTTTAGCGAGGAGGATCACACCTGACATTACATCATCAGCCCGGATAACCTCATTTCATCCGGTTTCTGTAGATTCAAACCTCTCCCCATCACCTTGGGTAAGCCTTGCAACTTCATGCTTTGCGCTCGATGTTCCTGAGTAGACGATTGACGCATTTTTTGTTGATCAGGAATGGCCGAGGCATCGGGTTTGAAGAGGAAGAGGGGGGTGGCGGTGCGCCCTTCTCTCGATGTCATCCTAGCGTCGACACCAGAGTCCCGAGTCAAGATTATGGCCCGAAAGAAGAAGGCTCCTACTTCTGCGGCCGAGCCCGCCACAGCAGAGCCAGCTGTGGCTGAGGCGGTCGTAGTACCAACACTAGCGCATGCACCAACACCAGCACAAGCACCAGCACCTGCTTCCGAGGCCTACTTATCACCACCTCCAGGGATTCGGAGGGAGGCCATGGGAGAAGCTACCGCAGCAAATTTCTCCCATGTCTTGGGCGATCCTAAACCCAACCTCGTGTTCACCGCTGCGGAGGTGGACGCAATTTTGTCTGGTGGAGTCGAGGCTTTGATTGGCGACTCCGCTATGCTCGAGGCCGAGGCTCAGGCCTCAGCTGCTAGCGGCATTGGGCGCATTGCTAGTCCGATCCCTTCGAAGGGACATAATCTGTTCGTGCCTGACCACCATATGTCGTTATTAAGGGCCCGTTTGGCCGGGTGAATTGGAAGGGAGTGAATGGTATTAGGATGGATGGCGTGGATTTTTAGGTAATGATGGTGTTGTCAGCGGATTGTCTTGAGATGCATGGGATTGCTATCTCCTGGATTGATACATCCAGTCCCTTTGGAACGCCCGGCCAAGCCGGAGATTTTCCCTTCAAATCCCACCAACCAAACACATCGCAGGCTAATTTGAATGGATTAGGATGGATTGGATGGGATTTAAAGGTAATGATGGTGTTGTCAGTGGATTGTCTGAAGATCCGTCGGATTTGGATCAGATCACCTACACTGTTTGGCACACCCGGCCATTCCCGGGATTTACCATCCAATCCCTTCCACTACCATCTAATCCCTTCCAATCCAACCGGCCAAACGGGCCCTAAATGATTGGGCGGCCAAGCACGCAATAGAGGTGTCCATCGCCCACACCATGATAAATGAGTTTACATTATGTTGTTACACAGTAAACTTCTGTCTCGTTCATTTGTCTTTTACTCGCCAATTTCTGATTGTCGATCTAACCTTCCAAACTTTTGCTCTTTTAGGTGTTGCCGATGCTCGTCCATATCCGAGAGAGGCTGAGGACGAGGACTTAGCTAGAGGGGAAGAAGGCCGAGTTGGAAGGGTGCCTGAAGGCCTTAGTTGAGGAGGTGGAGAAGTGAAGGTCCAGTTGGGAGAGGGCCATCTGAGGGAGCTGGGGCTCCAGGGGGAGATCAACGAGCTGCAGTCTCGTGCGGACTTGGCTGAGTCCGACCTGGATAGCTTGAGGGCAGACAATGTTCGGCTGGCTACTGAGCTTGAGGCCGTCAAATGCGAGGCTGCTGAGGGTCTAGCCAAGCAGCGTTCTGAGCTTGAGGCTCTAGCAATTTCCCAGGCTGCAGCTGTGGAGAAATTCAAATCTTCGAAGGAGTGGGCCGATGAGCTGGACAAGGTTTACAACTTTGCCTACAACGCTGCTTACAAAGCATGCTTGAGCGACGTCCGAGGTACCTACCTCGAGCTAGATCTTGAAGTCTCAGCGACGGATGATGCCGAGGACTCTTCAGAAGCAGCAGAGGCGGAGCCCCTAATGGTAACCGAAGCTGAGAAAGCCCCTATTGCCGAGCCCCCAGTTGATCTAACCTCGGACTGATCCCTCTATTTTTTGTAATGAAAAAGACATAGCTAAACTGTCACGCCCCAAACTTGGAAACCGGGCTCACAAAATTCCCGATTGCCGAATCCGGTACCGACAGCCTCCGTAGAACCCCATTCTCAGCTCCTAGTGCCCATATGCCAGGTTCCGATCCTAGGATGCTACAAGGAGGATTTTCAACATCAGTTTAATTCGTAATAAGTATAACCAAAGGCATAACCCACAAATAATAACCAAAAGCTCCATCACATTTCCACTATGATAAAAAACTTTATAAGTACAATGAGCATAAAGGAAAATACAATGAGAATGGGCAAAAAGCTCCAAAATGATCTGCTATGCGCTCCAACCTTAGCGCTGCTGCGTCCCAACATCACCTGCACGCAACGGTCGTGCATAAGTTTATAGAAGGCTTAGAGGGTGGTGAAAGTGTGTGCGCAAGATAGAAATGCAGATATGCAGTATCAGAGTAATGCGGAACATGCTGATGAGTCCATGAATACCGTTAGCCGTACCAAGGCTATGCGATGCAAGACATGAATGATGTCGGCCGTACCAAGGCCATGCGGTGCAAAATGCAACTCAAGCATACAAATCCTCATATAAGTCCACATATCAGTACAACTCAAATCTGGAATATCACCGTGGTCTAGTACATTCTAAACCAGATTGCCGCCCCATCGCGCTCAATAAGGTAAGTGGAAGAGACCTCACTACCCACCTCAATATCCTGCTCTCTGCGATAGCGGACCCATTCCTCGAGCCGGGTCAAACTTAGCTTAGCATTGCCCCCCTCTCGGGCGTAAGGCCGCACCCCTTCCAACCGACCACGACATGTGAAAGTGCACTGCCCTGCAATCGACTCGCGCTCTCCGACCCACTCGGCTGCCTGACGTTGGAGCAACCTCTTAGTACTATAAGGGTTTAGAGACTTTCACCCAGGGATATCTATAGCACCCCATGTAGAACAAGATTTTTGGTATCCAATCCTATCAACCACAATACGCCTGTGGAGGCTACAGCCTTGATGTCGCTAGGGCATACAGTAACCATATCACACAATGCAAATGCATGAATCACACTATCCAGTCATGCAGCAGTCCTGCACGTATCGTGCGCTCATGTAGGGCAACACCGCCTAACCGGGAGCCCACAAACAACCTGCCCGAAGGTGTATACTATGATCAGTCACTTCTCATATCAAGTATACATATGGTACGTATGATCATGAGTCATGGAACTATACAAAACATGTAATAAAGTAATGAACTATCCTCACAATGCAGATGGGTCTAGACGGCCTACACGCAACGAGTACAGGGCCTACTAATGGGCCCTAGGGAGAGTCGTAATGCGACATTTAACCAACATTAACCTTGCAATGTGGACGTCAAACCAACATTGCTCCCAAGCGTAGCAGTAGTGAATATCATTACATGAACCAAAGTTGGGTTACACATTGCAATGGGCCTTAGGTTCATCCCATTGGGCCTTAAATACATCAAATGGGCCTAGTCTCATATGGGCCTTTCATTCGTCAAGTGGGCCACATCAATGGGCCGCACCAATGGGCCTTATGCGCATTGCAATGGGTCATAACCCGTGGGCCTTAGATTGCATCAAATGGGCCTAGTCTCATGGGTCTTATATGTAACAAATGGGCCACACCAATTGGGCCCCATATGTACATTGAATGGGCCTCAACCCATAGGCTCTAATACATCTCAATGGGCCTTAACCCATGGGCCCCTAAAACATCAAATGGGCCTAGTCCCATGGGCCTTAGAATACATCAAATGGGCTAATGACATGGGCCTTACATCCACATCAAAGTGGGCCCCAATGATCTACCACAAATACATTAAGATGGACCTCAAAACATGCCAAAGTGGGGTCCACTTAGACTATGGATCTGGTTCATTCATAAGCTCATGCCCAAAATGAGCTTTCAAAATGGATGGACGGATTGGATGCAGTACATGCATCATGGAGGGCCCCATTGTCACTGGACAGTGTGAATAAAACACATGCACCAGGGCTCACCGTCCGCTGGACGGTGGGAATAAAACCCATATATCATGTGGGCTCCACGGTGGGAATAAAACCCATGTATCACTGTGGGTCCCAAGTGAGGCCCACCACAATGTTTATATGCCATCCAACCCGTTGACAAGGTCACATGGACCTGAGTGAAAGGAAAACACAAATATCAGATTGATTCAAAACTTCCGTGGGCCCAGAAAGGGTTTCAATGGTAGAGTTCAATCACCGCTGTTTCTTGTGGTGTGGGCCACCAGAGATCTGGATCAAGCCGATTTTTGGAGGGGACCCACCTTAGGGGGTGGTCCACCTCATGGATGGTGTGGATACAAAATATACATCATGGTGGGGCCCACGGCTGGAGCCGTGGGTCCCTGCCTCTTGGCCGCCCGTCTGTGAAAACGCAGCAGTCTGTCGTCCGCCGTGTCGTGGTAGCAGGCGCTGCCCTTAAATATATATATATATATATATATATATATATATATATATTGAAATCCCATATTCTTGGGGTTTTTCACGTGTGAGGCCTACATCAGAGAAATCCGACCCTGCCATTGGTCACTATGGCACGAGACAGGCCAAATGAGCCCAATGTTGGATATATTTTGGTGAATAGAAACAGCAGGTGGTTTTTCAATGGTAACCACCACAGTTTCCTATGCTATGACCCACTGGATACTCTCAGCTTCATCTTTCGGCTCAACGCCTAAAATGGTCTAGGGAATGAGGTGGACGGCGTGGATTAACAACATGCATCAAGGTAGGGTGTGTATGAGTGGGCCACCCCATGAGCTTGTAACCAAGCTAATATTTGTGTTTCTGATTAGGACGCTCAGCGTCCCCGACGCCGGATGCCCTCTCAACAGAGGTGGGCTTAATTCAAGTGGGCCACCTCATGATGAATGGTGTGAGTACAACACACATAAGGTGGACCCCACTCATAGACGGCTTGGGTAGAATACTTACTTCATGATGGGTTCCATTCAAGTGGGCCACATGGCCAAATCATCACACAAAACATAAAAAAAAGGGGGAGAGAGAGAGGTAGAGGGTGGGACACGCGTGATGGAGGGACCCCGACATTATGGGCCCTCCCTTGCAATAAATCATACATCAAGTGGGCCCAACAAAATCGAAACTCAACGATGGAGATCCTTTTCCCACCAATATGGACGGCCTAGATGCCCTATCTAAAGTAAGAAAATAAACATTATGATGGGGGCTATGGAGAATGGCCCCATCATGGAATGATCATGATGATCAAAGCGGGCCATCGGCCACACCTTAGGGTCCCAAGTGAGATCCAAACCATTGATCGATTGGCCTCACTTGGCCCATCTTAAAAACATGAAAAACTACTCTTATAAAGCACCCACCGTTCGATCTTCTTGCTCCTATGGGTTCCTTAGCTCCATAGCTTCGATTTCAATGGAGGAGATGAGGAATGGATGGCTAGGATGAGAGATCTTGGGATGGAAAGGTGGGCCACACTTGTTACTTGGGAGAGGTGGGAGAGGCTTGGACGTGTAGAGGGTTTGGGTTGCTTGGAAAGTGTTTTGAAAAAAAGAGAGAGAGAGAGACTTGTAAAGGGAGAGATGGGTGATGGATGTGGTGTGATGGATGTGGGGGTGATGGGTGTAAGAGCCACTTTTTTGACTTTTGTGGCACATGTTGTAAGAGAGGTATGGGCTTGTGTAAGAACTTTTTGACTTTTGGGGGGTTGCTTGGGGAAGAGTGTGAGGTGATGTGTACTTGACATGATGGGATTGATTGATGGATGATTGATGTGACGTCTCGTTGAGATTCTCTCGGGATTCGTACGCACGGTGTTTTCCTCGCACTGAACGCTGACCCTCATCTCTTGACCAGAGAATCGGATCGGCGCGCGAGTCACGGCATCGGAACCGCGGCGACGGTGTAGTCACAAGGGTACAAGTCTTGGGTGAGTCGACTTGGGTTGACAGCGTATGAATCAGGGTCGCGCGCAACGCCGGTTAAGGGTCGAAGGTTACCGGAATTCGATCGGAAAGACCGCGAGAACCTACGGAACGGTACGGTCTAGGATACGGGTCTTACATAAACATTTCAAACTTTATGAAATTTATCTTTTACCTCAGTGTGTGAATGTCTTTGTTTTATGCAGTGAGATTATTTGTCGAATGATGAGCCGACCTCTTCTTTAAGGGGTTGGTTCGTCGAAGGGTTTCATTTCTGTACTTGAGAAATGACCCTTGGCGTACTTGACCGTTTAGTAGACCATTGTCGAATGACGAGCCGAGCCCTTCTTTAAGGGGTCTGTGCATCGAAGGGTATCATTTCTGCACATGAGAAATGACCCTTCGTAGCGCTCTCGGATAGCGAGGTAACTACATAGTAGACCAAGTAGAAGGGTAGAAGAGCAGGTGATCTTTTATTAAGAGCCGAAATGACTAGTAGATCCAATTCATACATAACTTCCCCCCTTAGGGGTAGTAGATCTTTAAATGCTCGACATTCTAGGGGTGAGGCAACGGACGTCCCTCCAAGTTTTCTAGACGGTAGGACCCTGGCTTAGCCGAGCTGTGTTGAGGGTCAAATATTACATATTAGACCCATGTTATTACTTAGTTTTACGTACATGATAATGCTTAACGCTCTATTTTAATCGTGTTTGTATTGCAAGGTGAATTTAGGAAGCTTGGACTGAAAAGGGTATTAAAAGCATAGATTTAATGCTAAAAAATTACCAAGGCAAGGGACGGATCCTAGGAGACTGAGATTGAAGAATTTACTTGCTAAAGATCTGAGAAAATCAAGTAATTGAAGATGCTAGAGGCCTGAAAATCATCCTGAATGCAAGATCACAGGTTTCTCACTATCCGTTTGGCTCGAAACTTTATATCTGGCCTGAAGATCATAAAGTAACCATACACGTAAAATTTCAGCCATTGGATCTTTGTGAAAGTGGTCCAACGGACAAGATCAGCTATAAAACCACTGATTTGGGCCCCACCTGATCTCTAGATATGCTTTAAACTTGGTCTCAACCCCTTAAATTGGATGGAAGAACGAATGAATAGAGTAACTTCTACAAAATATCACTATGGTCTCATCCTGAATGCTTTAAACTTGGTCTCATCCTGAATGCAATATCACTTTGAGTGGTGTGCGTGTGCACAACACACATGCACTGGCAGTGCACCGAACCAACGAAAGCGGTCAACGTACAAGGATTCGAAATCCTTTTCCCATGCGCACAACGTGTCTAACTATGCTCTTAGGGTGGTTTTAGGCTAGAGAAAAGAAAAAAAGCCCTCCTTTATTCATTACGCAAGTAGAACTCTAAATCCTTCCCAAGTGAACTACTCAACTACGGAAAAGGAACTCTTAGCCATAGTGTTCGCTTTGGATAAATTTAGATCCTACTTGATCTGATCCAAGATCATCGTTTACACAGATCATGCGGCGCTCAAGTATCTTCTTTCTAAGAACAATGTTAAGCCCCGTCTGGTAAGATGGATCCTCCTACTCCAAGAATTCGACTTAGAAATAAAAGATAAAAATGGAGTAGAGAATATAGTGGTTAACCATATTTCTCGCTTTGATCTCTCTGATTTTCTTGAGACGACACACATAAATGACATGTTCTCTGACGAACAATTGTTCAAAGTCTCCTATTCACCTTGGTTTGATGATATTGTTAATTATCTTGCCACATGTTTTATGTCGACACATTGGACTGTGCAAGATAAAAAGAAAATTTTCACTAATGTGTGCAAATTCTTCTGGGATGATCCATATTTATTTAAATATTGCCCAGACCAAATCTTAAGGAGATGTGTGCCAGACGATGAACATCAAAGTGTCATCTCCTTCTGTCACTCTCAGGCCTGTGGTGGTCACTTTTCTACTAAAAATACCATGACCAAGATTCTGTAGTGTGGCTTTTACTGGGCCACTATGTTCAAGGACACTCATGAGTTTTACAAGGCTTGTGAGCGTTTTTAGAAATTGGGCGTATTGTCCCCACGAAATATGATGCCCTCGAACCCCATCCTTATTATAGAAGCATTTGATTGCTGGGGCATCAATTTCATTGGACCATTCCCTCAATCTTTTGGCCATTTATATATTTTGCTCGTCGTAGACTATGTCACTAAATGGGTCGAAGCGATTCCATGCGGGAATAATGACCATTAAACGGTCATTAAATTCTTAAAAGAAAACATCCTTTCCCGGTTTGGAATGCCTCGAGCCATCATTAGTGATGGAGGCTCACACTTCTGTAATAGGCCATTCACGAACTTAATGAAGAAATATGACATCTCTCATAAAGTGAGCACTCCATACCACCCACAAACAAGTGGGTAAGCTAAGATTTTCAATAGGAAAATTAAACACATTTTGGATAAGAGGTTAACCCCGACCATAAGGATTGGTCAATCTGATTGACCGATGCTTTATGGGCTTACCGTACAGCATTTAAGACCCCTATTGGAATATCTTCCTTTAGACTTGTCTATGAGAAATCTTGCCACTTGCTTGTAGAGTTAGAACATAGAGCCTACTGGGCAATCAAAAATCTGAATTTCAATTTGGACAACGCTGGCTCGCTATGCAAACTTCAGTTGAATGAACTTGAAGAAATCCAGAATGATGCGTACGAGAAGTTGAGAATTTATAAGGATAGGATGAAGGCGTTTCATGACCAACACATTCTTTGGAAATCATTCACGCCAAGTCAAAAGGTCCTCTTGTATAATTCTCGGTTACATATCATTCCGGGTAAGCTTCAATCTCGTTGGACCGGCCTTTTCATTGTTATCAATGTTTATCCTCATGGGGCTGTCGAGATTCGAAATCCAACCAATGTGAGTTTAAAGTAAATGGACATCGATTAAATCCATTTGTCGAGAAATTTGATTCAGAGGATAGGTCCATACCTCTAACTGATCCTGTATATCAGGATTGATCTCTTAGTCTGATGGAGGTATAGGTAGGTTTACTGCTTTCATAGGACTTGGGTAGTTTGCTTTAGGATAGTCGGCTTTATGCTGTTAGGATAGTTTGCTTTGTGTTGGTTTAACTCTTGTGTTAACCCACCTTCACACTAAGATCTCTCTGGAAAAAGCCATTCAATTTCCTCGTCAGGTACTACCTTTCCATCACTTCTCTTTTAATTTCGTTGTCTCATGTGCATTGCATGCCTATGTCTTTTACATTGAGGACAATGTAGATTTTAGGTTGGGGATGGGAGATTAGGTTACCTAATCAGTAATTTTCAGTCTTGAGCAAAAATAGTAAAAATAGTGAAAAATTTTGAAATTTTTTCTGGAAATTGTTGTGAATTCGAGTGATTTTGAAGGATAGTCTTGATTTAAGAAATATAAGGTACGTAATGTTTGTGATTTATGACTCTTGGATTTAGTTACCTATTAAATTTCACAGTTAAGTTCGAATTATTAGTCCATGATTATAAATTTTAAACATTGATTGAGTCATGATTTCACATGTCATATCTAGCTTACGCATTAAGGCTTCAGTTCGATATTGAATTATTGACTTGATGATCATTAAGCATGGAAGGAACCAACTTGGGGAATTCGTCCATCACGTTCGATGAAAAAAAAAGAATACCCAACTAAAAAAAACAGTTGTCATCGAACACGGCTACCTGCTAAAGATCTTTAAAAAGGTTGACACAGCATGAAGCCATCGATGAAAAAAATCAAAAGCTGGAAGAATAAAAAGGCTGAACTGTAAGGCAAGTTTCGGTTTAGGTTAGGTTATCCGGAATGCTACTTTTTGGTTATCAATGTTATCAGGAAAATTACCGATTGGACGTTTAATTGTGATAAGTTAAGATTGCACTATACACCCATGGAACTCAATGTTTAGAATTGTTCTAATTAATGGATTAATACCTTGAACTTGACCATGAAGTTTACTGTGAGCTTGAGTTTACGAGAAGGAAATGCTCAACATTGATGTATCTTGGAATTCTAGTATTTAGATTGTTTTTCAAAAATCACTCGAGTTTATAGAAATTATTCTGTGATTCTCAACTTATTTTTCACATACTTTGCTTGGGACTAGCAAAATGTTAGTTGGGGATTGTGTTGAGGGTCAAATATTGCATATTAGATCCCAGTTATTACTTGGTTTTATGTACATGATAATGCTTAACGCTCTATTTTAATCGTGTTTGTGTTGAAAGGTGAATTTAGGAAGCTTGGACTGAAAAGGGTATTAAAAGCATGAATTTAACGCTAAAAAATACCAAGGCAAGGGACGGATCCTAGGAGACTGAGATCGAAGAATTTACACGCCAAAGATCTGAGAAAATCAAGTAATTGAAGATGAAAGGGGCCTGAAAATCGTCCTGAATGCAAGATCACAGGGTTCCCGCCATCCGTTTGGCTCGAAACTTTATATCTGGCCTGAAGATCATAAAGTATCCATACACATAAAATTTCAGCCATTGGATCTTTGTGGAAGTGGTCCAACGGATAAAATCAGCTACAAAACCACCGATTTGGGGCCCACCTGATCTCTGGATATGCTTCAAACTTGGGCTCACCACTTAAATTGGATGGAAGAACGGATGAACGGAGTAAATTCCACAAAATATCACTATGGACCCCACTTTGAGTAGTGTACGTGTGCACAGCACACGTGCACCGGCAGTGCACCGGACCAACGTAAGCAGTCAGCGTATGCTGACCCGAAGAAGGATTTAAAATCCTTCTCCCGTGTGCACGACCGTCCGCTGGGACATGTAATGACCCACCATCATTGTGTAATTCGATGATTCGGACCGTCCATTCGAACCGGACGGTGGAACCGACCTCAACCAGGGTGTCTGTCTACTGCCATGCATGTGCACATACGATGATCATGTTCAAACGCAGGATGAACAACAAGAAGAAAGATCCCATGGACCGCACCAAACCCTAGCAAAAATGCCCATTCTCTACTGAAATTCCGAGAGGAATCCAATGGACGGAGTGGATTTCTCCGTTAACACTGATCAGTGGCCCAACGAGCAGCACAATGCAGGTCCACGCGCAGGATCTTGCGTAGCAGCGTCCGACCCTTCGTGGGCCATTGTGTGATCACAATCACGGTTGGATCTGTGATCTAGACCATCGAGAAGATGTAAGAGGGGGTCTTAAACCCCACCATGGAGTTAGAATCGGAGTTTGGGATGGTCAGCCATCCCAAACTCGTTCCAAACATAGCTCAGTCTTGTGTTTTGCTGTGCAAGGTGCGAAAGTGAAGTCAGTTCTCCACTCCAGCCGATCAACCTACCCTTGGCTATAAAAGGAGAAGAGAGAGAGAGAGAGAGAGAGAGAGAGAGAGAGAGAGAGAGAGAGAGAGAGAGAGAGAGAGAGAGAGCGTGGAGGGGATTATCAGGCGTGGACGTGAAGAACAGGAGGACGAACAAGAGAGAGACAGAGAGGAGTGGCCGGCCAAGAATTTTTCTCCTCCTTAGTAATTTCTTTCTTTGATTTTTATTCTAAGAGATGCTAGCTTAATCATGATTATGATAGGCTAAACATCTTAGCTAGGGCTAAGAGGTGAAGCTTGTAGCGTGATGGAATGCTCTCTATAGTTTGATTCATGTTAAGTGTAACTGATTTTGATTCTAGTTTGATTATAAGGAATGCTTATTGTTCTTAATGGATTGTTGTGACTTAAATTAAAATGGATTTGTGATAGCTTTGAGCATGTTCTTTTCATTATCGAGATTATGAAATTAGGAATCTTGTTGTTCACCATCGTCCCATGGGCATGGTTGGATGATTGAACCCTTCCTAACGTTCATAACTCTCTTAGATTGGTTGTGGATTGGTTAAATTTTATTGTTTACTTTGTCTCATGGGCATGGTTTTGTGATGGAATCAATGCTAGTTCTAATACCTCTCATCTATTGAGAATTAGATCAAAGGAAGTTCAGAATTGAATTTTAATGAATTATATCTTATAATTAGATGAAGATGAGACTCCAAATCCAGTTGTGTTCTCTAACCAAGCATATATATCCCTGATATCTACAAGTGGATCCTTGGAAACCCTAGTTTCCCATCTTTGAATTTTTAGTTTAATAATTCACAATTATTCTCCTAATTTAGATTACATCTTCTTATAGTTCTAGTTCAGTTACTTTCAGAATACGTACAAAGTTCAGTCCCTGTGGATTTGACCTTGGTCTTACTGAGATTATTACTACATCGCAACCCTACACTTGGGCTTGTGAACAAGATGACTACTCGATAGGGTCCCTCCTAGTTCGGCCCAAGGGACCCTACTCCAGGCTCTATAGTGTCCTGAAAAATGCGGCGCAGGACTAGGTCTCCTTGTCAAAACTGCCTCGTCTTACTCTAGAGTTGTAGAACCGAGCAACCTGTTGCTGCTGAGCCGTGACTCGGAGTTTGATAGTGTCTCGTACTTCTTCAAGTAGATTCAGGCTTGTCGCGATCTGGTCGGCATTCTACTCTTCTTGATAGCTTCTTACTTTCGTGGTGGGGAGTCCTATCTCGACTGAGACGATGACCTCTGAGCCGAAAGATAACGAAAAGGGGGTTTCCCTCGTGGATGACTGAGCCGTGGTCCTGTAGGCCCAGAGAACGAATGAGAGCTCGTCGGCCCAGTTGCCCCTGGCTTTCTCTAACTTTGTCTTGAGGTCATGCCTGATAGCCTTGTTCACAGCTTCTACCTGTCCATTGGACTACGGATGAGAGGCGATGAGTATGCGTTGGCAATACCGAGCCCCTGTCACATGCCTTGGAACATGTTGTTATCGAACTGTCTCCCATTATCAGACACGATGGTGCGCAGGATTCCGAACAAACTAATGATGTTCTTCCACATAAAATTTGTCACCTTCTGCTTGGTAATCTTTACCACCGGCTCGGCCTCAACCCATTTGGTGAAGTAGTGAATGGCTACAATCGCAAACTTGGTCTATCCCTTTCGGGGAGGCAGAGGCCCGATGATGTCGATTTCCCACTGGACAAATGGCCACATCCTGCTCATGGGGGTCAGCTCTTTTACTGGCTACCTCGGAACGACAGCAAATCATTGGCATTTGTCGCACCTCTAGACAAAGCTCTTGAAATCTTCTCAGATCATTGGCCAGAAGTACCCTTGATGAAGTATCTTCTAAGCCGAGGCACGACTCCCAGAGTGATTTTCACAGATTCCTTCGTGGATTTTTCGGATTACATACTCTGCTTCGTCAGGTCAGAGACACCTGAGGTATGACTGAGAGTACCCTTTCTTGTATAGAATGTCATCCAGGATAACGTACCATGCTACTTTGATCTTCAAATGTCGAGCTTCCAACTTGTCTTGGGGGACTTTGCCGGTATTAAGGTATCTGATGATTGGATCCATCCAGCTCGGAGTTGCCTGCACTGGGTTGATCATCTCATAGTTGGCTCGGTCGATGCTCGGGTTATCCAGGAATTCTACTGGGACAATCCTCAGGATCTTCCCCTCAGTAGCTGAGACTAGCTTTGCGAGGGCATTGGCCCAAGAGTTTTCAGCTCTCGGGATCTGGCTGATGACGTAACCTTTGAACTTCCTTGCCAGTTTCCGGGCTTCGGCCTAGGAAGCTATCATTCTTGCCTCCTTGGCCTTGTATTCTGCGATATATGGTTCACGACGAGCTGAGAATCGCACTGCATGTCAAGGAGCTGAACTCCCAAACTAGCGGTTAATCTGAGTTCGACCAGAAGGGCTTCATACTCTGCCTCGTTGTTGGATGCCTTGAAACCGAGCTTGATTGCATACTAGATGGTAGTCGAGTTGGGCGCGACTAGAATGATCCCCGCCCCGAATCGTTTCGAATTAGACGACCCGTCCACGAAGAGGGTCCATCTACTACATCCCTCTTTTGTCCTCACGCTCTCGAGAAGAGGAAGCGCTGATGGAGCAATGGGGACTGCCTTGGGGCCAGTCAAGATCTCCGAGCCGGTATCTCCGATCTCTTAACTCGGAGTTGTGAACTCTGCTATAAAGTCAGCAATGGCCTGGCCCTTGATCGCAGTCCTTGGCCGATACTGAATATCGAACTCTCCGAGTTTCACCACCCACTTGGTCAGACACATGTGATTATAAAGGAGAGATATTAGCTTCTGGAGGACCTGTTGGAGAGGTGAATCCGTGAGGACGATAATGGAATGCACCTGGAAGTACGGGCGCAGTGTAACGCCCCATGTTTTCAGGACTCGAGTACACGACCTGTTTCCCAAAAACCCGAGTGTTAACTTATAGGGAACCAACTTCCATATTTATTTATTTATTTATTTTTCCTTCATCAAAGTAAGCAGATGAGCATAGAATTGACAATTATACATAAGGAAAAATTTCAAATTTCATTAAGAGTATACAAGAGAGTGCCCATAATGACTTATACAAACTAATGTCTCTATTCTTACAAATACAAAATGAAATAACATTACATGTGAAACAAGGTTATTTGCAACAGTCTTGAACTGTAAAATCATGTAGTAACCCTTAGCAAATATAATCATGCACCCTTATCAACCATAGCCTTCTCCTCATCAATATGAACATGAATGTCGTTGGAGCCACCTGCTACCTGTACGTTATATATTTGATGGATGAGTGGCCAACTCAGTGTGAATTCTCCTCAAGATTACACACCACCGCATTAGGTAAGAAATAGTAAAAAAAACATCCAAACAATCAAAATAGAGTAAATGCAGTCTTATTAGATGCATGCATGCATGAATGCAATCATGGACCCGGGTAAAACATCCAGACGGTTTGTGCCCCGGGAAAAACATCCGGACGGACATTGGGGTCGTCACCCAAGGATAAGACTGGTCATAAGCGCAACATTCAGTGTAATCACAGGAAAGAGTGATCCAAGTCATTATCACAATCGAATGACTGGTCATAAGCGCAACATTCAGCGTAATCGCAGGGTAGAGATCCAAGTCATCAAAATATGCCATGCATGCATGATTTACCAGCTCATTATTAGTCCATTTATAATCAGCCAATTTAAATAAGCTCAAAGGTCACTACGGGGAGCACATGGCCCAGCATAGGCCGACGGCTCGGGCATAGTGTCCCATTTCACCATCCCCGGCCCATGAGACTACCATCTTAGGATGTTTAATAGAAACCCGTCGACTAGTGGCCAATCATATTACAATATATGAGGCTTACCATCGCATGGTTGCACAATATAAAACATCTAACCCATATGGAAAAATACTAGAACAAAGTCATATAGGGCGATATCAAAGTAGGCCACATAAGGCGAGTATCAGATCCATGCGATAAAAGACCATCCTTGAAAACCAGTGGACACAACAACCCTGGATGGTAGGCCCACATCAATGATCTATCTAGACCACACTCAATAACCACCAAGTCAAGTTACGATCACAGCTAGTCAAGTTACATCCCAAGTATGAGTGTACATTCATATGTGAGAATTTCCCACTAATGGACCAGTTTAAGTTCCATGAGCAATCCACAAAAAGAAATCCACAAGCATGAACAATTATATAGGATAATCATAAAGCATGTAATACAACAATTCAATTTTCACCAGCTAACACATGTGATTATAAAGGAGAGATATCAATTTAAATAAAAACTATAACTTAAGCTAATGAGAAGATGGAAAGCTCAAGGGGAAGAATCATCACCTTATAGTTGGATCACCTACCAGCATGGCTAGGGGAGACGCGTTCCCTTAAAATCAAATCCTACCACGAATCAGGATGTAACATTAGATGCAAGTTCTACATACTACCTAGGGTTTAAGATCATAGCCTAGGGTTACCTTTTAGGGTTTTAGTGTAGGATTAGGGTTTAGTTTTAAACTTAGATTCTCGAATTTGTTTATGAAATTTGAACTTTAATTGGTGTGACCATTAATGATATTGTTAATGAGAGTAATAATTGAGTAAAATTAATAAATAATTTAGTCATTAATTTTGGAAATATTACAACAGCTAATATTATATTAAATTATCTAACAACCCACGAGTAATGATACTACATAGATTGATGACTTATAATAGTAATATCATAGTAAAGGAACCTGCAGTGATGTCATAGAGAATAACTTACCAATTAGGATCATACTTTATGGTTTAGGTTACTTAGGTCTAGGACTTCACCCTAGAATGTAGGTTTAGGTTTTGATTTTTAGATTTAATTTCTATGTGACGTAATAACGGTATTGATGATATTACTAACTTAAAATAATAATTTAATAATGGCTAAATAACAACAAGACTACGAATAACAATACTAGTAATTCCAAAACAATTATTAATATTAACCATATCCTTAATATTAGCTAACGTGACACTAATAATCTTTTGATGAGAATAAAATAGTGGGCTCTACAATTAGTGATAATATGAGAAATAAAGCACTTATATTTAATAATTGAGATTTTGTCTATAACAACTAATTTTAGTATATATGAAATTTACTAATGGTTAATTATATCGAAATCTAATAATCTATAGTTTAGTAATAACAGTAACAACGACAATCGAAATAATTAAAATTTGGGAAGCGAATGTGGGCTCACCTAGCTGACTCGGTCCGAGTCGAGTTGACTCGACTCTACACAAGCACCCATCTCTCTCTCTCCCTCCCCCTCTCTCTCTCTCTCTCTCTCTCTCTCTCTCTCTCTCTCTCCTCCTTTTCTTCTTCTTCTTTTCTTTCGTTCTAATTCAGCTAAGGCTCAACTCAACTTGTCAGCGAGTTGAGACAAAGTAGCATAGCATGCCCACAAGTCAGCCGAGTCGACTCGGTTCGACTCGACGTGTGGTGCAATGCTACCACCGCTCTCTTCCTTCATTCCTTCTCTTTCCTTCCTTTCTTTCTCAGTTTCTATCTCTCTCCTCCTTCTCTGCTCCTGGAAGTATCCAGCCATGGCCGGACCGAGTTCCAACTCAGTTAGCGACTCGACTGAGTCAGCAACTATGATGGCTGTTGGTTACCCGAGTGTAGTTGCACCACCCCAACTCCCTTTCTTCCTTCCCCCAAGCCATACACCAGCAATCTATTGGGTAAACCGAACTCGACCTGATAAGAATGGGTCCAACTCAGGGTGAGTTTGAGCAGGAGTGCGGCAGCGACCCATCCACACTATCTTCCTTCTTCTTCTTCTTCTTTCCTGCATGACAGCGGCAACAGTTGTCCACTTCCTCCTTTAAAAAAAAAAAAAACTCTCTCACTCACCTTCCTTTCTTCGTATGCTGGAACGTTCAGCAGTGGACGTCGAGCGTGGACAGTCTCAGTTCGGTTCCAGGTGGTGTAACAACCGCACCACCATCATCTTCTTTCTCATTCTCTCTTCCCACTTCATTTCTTCCTGCTGAAGGTCCCACAACGCCACTAAATGCCCTAGCTCGAAGGTAGCAGGCCCGAACTGAGTCTGGCTCGGTTTGGAGCGACGGGGAAGATGATGGCCATTAATGGCATCACTGAAAATGGAGCTCCTCCCTTTAATCCGTTTCTTCTAGACGGTCCTTATGGGCCCTAGGAAGCTTGCAGACAAGCTTTACTGAAGCTTTGAGGAGGTTGGGTTGGTGGGTTCAAGTGGATAGGAAAAACGGCTGTTTTTATGTTTTCTCTTGCTGAAGGATAGCAGGAGACATTTTCTCTTCTTCATGTAGGAAAGCCTAGCTTTTCTAGGTCGTTGGATCGTCAACGAATGTCCCAGATTCATTCAGGTGGAAATCGCTTCTCAAAACGGTGGGTAGGGACCGAAACCAGCCCCGGTTTTGTTGGGAACGCCCTAAGCAAGTGGACGGCTGAGATCTCTCTCAAATGGAAGGCCGGGATTGGAGGATCTCTCCTCTCACGCGGATCGCCTTGCTGTCAAATGAAGGGAGCAACGAAAGCTTTCCGTTTTCGGAAGGCAAGTGTTTGTGGGACTGTTTGTGCCGAGGATTGTGCGAACACATGTGTGCGATTTCATGTGAGACAGCCAAGGTTTTGGTCGAGCCCATCGCCTACGTCAGATGGATGGTTCAGATCATATAGGTGGGCCTTACTGGTGGGCCACCGTCGAAACAAACGGACGACGTCCGTTCACTGACTAAACGCAGAGAGAGAGAGAGAGGGAGAGAGAGAGAGAGAGAGAGAGAGAGAGAGAGAGATCTCTTTTTGTGGAATTTTTGGGTCAGCTGCTGTTGACGGAGCTGGTATGCCTGGTGCACGTCCTAGTTGTGCACACACGCTGTGAGGTGGGGTCCACCATGATGTTTATGATAAATCCACGCTGTTCATCCCACTTGGTGGGCCCTGCCATAGCTTCTGACCAAAGAGGGGGCGGATCTAAATCTTAAGTGGGCCATACGCCTAAACTTCTACTCCCAACGGTGGGTTTCTGACAGTCTAATGGTTGGATCACTCCGGGATTGAACTTCAACGGTTAAAAGACCCTAGTGGGCCATTTACAAGTCTTTTATCATATATCATTAACCTAAATACTAATATTAACATACATTTTATTATTATGGTATATCACTTATAATTATAATGATTTAAAACCTTGCACACATATAAAAAATATAATCTTAATACTAACATACTACTATATACATGTTACTGATCACCTATCTATTAATATATAGTTCAATTATATAATGTAGAATTATTATTTCTCATGTTTATTTAATATAACATTATTTTCACAATATTTCATATACATTAATTACATACATGTTGTCACTCTATTATGATACATTTTCATATATGTATACAAATTATTAAAATATGTCCATAAACTTTTAATCCATGTTTGTGTAAAATTTATAATATAATGAATATATAAAATAATACACTTAGTATATACATTATTTGACTATTGGGTGGTTTGATATGTGGATAGGGATCACCTTCAATGGTTAGATTTAATACTAAGATGTACGTGAATGTTCACTAGACTAGGTTTATATTTATTTCTAAATTTGGTTACATGGTAACACCCGAGTATTAAAAGTACGGGGTGTTATACGCAGCCACCGAGCAGAGACAACTAGGCTGAGAGCCAGTTTCTCAATGATCGGGTACCTGGTCTTGGCCGGGACCATTGCCTTGCTAGTGTAGAAAACATGGCGTTGTTTGC
Organism: Magnolia changhungtana; assembly: GCA_030180095.1. NCBI lineage: Eukaryota > Viridiplantae > Streptophyta > Magnoliopsida > Magnoliales > Magnoliaceae > Magnolia > Magnolia changhungtana. Next base: position 11,745,052 of record JASAUF010000421.1, on the reverse strand, counting down.
CTTCCACTTCTCGAATGAGTGCTGAGCTGACTGCCGAGGCTGAAACCGCTAAGTAGAGAAACAGAGGCTCGCCCTCATTGGGCTTGGATAGCAGAGGCAGTGACCCCAGATACTGCTTCAACTTTTGAAAAGCTTGCTCACAGTCTGGGGTCCACTTCACTTTCTTGTGACCCTTCAACTGTTAGAAGCAAGGGAGACATTTGTCAGTGGCTCTGGATATGAACCGACCATGCGCGACGACTCGTCCGGTGAGACACTGAATTTCTTTCATCGTTCGAGGCGAGTCCATATCGAGCAAGGCTTTAATCTTGTTGGGGTTTGCCTTAATACCCCTCTGGCTAACCTGGAATCCAAGGAACTTACCTAAGCCCACACCAAAGGCGCACTTGGCGGGGTTTAATTTCATGTAATACTCTCGGAGGATCGAGAACGTTTCTCGGAGATCCGTAATGTGGTTGGAGGCTTTAATACTTTTGACGAGCATGTCGTCGACGTAAACCTCTATGGTTCGACCAATCTGTTGGGCAAACATCTGGTTCACCAGCCTCTGATATGTCGTCCCGGTGTTCTTTAGGCCAAAGGGCATGACTCGGTAACAGTAAAGTCCCTTGTCAGTGACGAAAGTCATCTTCTGCCTATTTGGGGGGGTATATGGCTATCTGGTTATATCTAGAGTATGCATCCAGGAAGGTGAGAAGCTCGTGCCCGGTCGTGCTATCTACCAGTTGGTCAATCCAAGGTAGGGGAAACTATCCTTGGGGTAGGCTTTGTTCAGATTCGAGTAATCCATGTAATCCTGCCATTTTCTATTGGCCTTCTTCACGAGGACCACATTAGCGATCCAGTCCGGGTAGTGAATTTCCTTAATGAAACCAACGCTGAGGAGTTTCGACACCTCGTCAGCTATGGCCATGTACCTTTCGGGTTCAAATGCTCTCCTCTTCTGTCTCACTGGCTTGTACTCTGGGTCCATGTTCAACTTGTGAACCATGATCTCCGGAGGAATACCCGGCATGTCTTGGTGTGACCATGCAAAGACGTCCTTGTGCTGTCGAAGGTAGGTCAGCATTTAAGCTCGCTGCTCAGAATTCGGCGACGACCCGAGCTGAACTGTTCTGCTCGGATCGGCACCCTCGAGCGGGAGAGTCACAAGATCTTTAGTGGACAAGTCCTCTGCAGGATTATTTTCCTTGGGGTCGAATACATTTATTGTGAGTGCCTGCTTTGCGTAGCCCTTTCTTACTACTACCGAGTAGCACCTTCGTGCCTCATGCTGGTCTCCTCAGACATATCCGACCCCTCCATTGGCAGGGAACTTCATCATCAGATGATACGTAGATATGACCACCCTCATGGCATTAAGGGACGGCTAGCCCATGATGGCATTGTGTGCTGATGGTACATTTGGCACGAGAAAGTCCACTAGCAGAGTCACTTGATTCTGCCCTTCTCCCGCTGTAACTGGGAGGGAAATAGCCTGGGGCGGCTCTAAGGGGTAGGCAGGTGAGGCAATCGCCTAAGGCCCCCTAATTATGAAGGCCCTATATTATAGAAAAATTAAAATTTCTTAATTACGAAGGTCCTATATTATAGCAAAATTAAAATTGAGAAGAAAAAAAAACCTAAAAATTTTAAAATAAAACTTATTAAAAAGCCTACAAAATAGGAACATCTAAAAATTAGTTTACAAATTTGAAATTGAAAATAAAAAACAAATCCTAGAAACTAGCACTATCAATAATAACAGTCTAACTCTATCGTCTCTTTTCAAAATAATAACATCATTCCCAATAAATTCTTCTCCTAAAACCTAGGACAACAACTACTTACTTTATTGTTAATTAAGTTCTCAAAAAATTAAATTCTAACATTATTTTTCTAAATTAAATTCTAACTTCAATTTTCTAACAGTACAGTGGCACACCAATGTCTAATTAGATTATTAGTAGTTATTATTATTTTTTTTTTTTTTTTGCTAAACAGCAAAACAATCTTACAACATAACTGACTTTTTTGCTAAGTAAAGCAGCTTCTCAATCTCAAAGTGTTTTCTACTTTTTTACTAAACAATATCTGCAAAACAACTTCTCAAATAATTGATAAATCAGCTTCTCAAATTCTTGATCCGTTGGTTGTTGCTGCTTTAACAAATCTAGGATTCGTCAGGTTCTATTGTTCAAGAATTTATATTTCAATTTATTATTTATATCAATTAGCTTTTGTTTATCTATTATTATTGTTCCTTATTTGTGTCAACTTGTTAATATTTAAAATGACTAGTAGGAAATATGCATCTGGATATGAAAAACTCAAGAAAAAAAAGAAAATAGAAAGTTTAGTGCAATCTTAAAGAGGGACCCTTAATAAATTTCTTATTGAAGAAAGGGAACCAAATTCTAATCAAGAGGTAATAGGTGAAGAACCAAGTATTAGGGGGGGACTTAGAAGAAGTTGATAATGTTGATATGACTCAAGGGGAGAACTTATAAGATAATATTGATGTGACACAACAAAATGAAATTTTGGAACAAATCGTTAGTGAGACATATATAGATAGTCCAAGCTGTGATGATCAATCTATCTTAATATCACTTGTTATGATCCTGGACATTAGAAGGAAATTGATACGAAGTTACGAGATATCTTAGTAGAGAAAGGTCCAATTAGAATTGATGATATTGAGTTCCTAAAAGATGGAAATAATAAACATTTCTCGAAAGAATATTATATTCATAGACATCGAATGAGGAAACAACAAGATAGGAGATGGTTAGTATATTCAACAGATACAGATAGAGTATTTTATTTTTGTCGTAAATTATTTGGCTCAAAATATAGTACAGGTCAGTTAGTTAACGAAGGATGTAGAGATTAAAAAAATCTTAGTAAAAAGCTCAAGTCTCACGAAATATCTAATAAGCGTATTATCAATATGACTAGATGCTTTGACTTGGAAAAGAGATTGTCAAAAAATGAGACAATTGGTAAGAGTGTCCAGGATCGAATTAACAAGAAGAAAGTACATTGGAAAAAAAATTCTTGTTAGAATCATTGCTGTGGTGAAGACATTAGTTAGAAACAATCTTACGTTTCGGGAGAAGGAAAAAAATTATATAAAGATAATAATGAGAACTTTTTAGGCCTGATAGAGATTATAGCAGAGTTTGATCTTATAATGTAAGAACATATTAGACGTGTTCAAGTACATGAGATTCATATTCATTATTTAGGACATAACATACAAAATGAGTTGATCTTGAAGTTGGCCGATGAAGTACTCAAAAGTATGATTATCAAGAAAATCAAAAGAGCAAAGTATTACTCGGTTATTCTTGATTGTACTCCTGATGCAAGTCATCAAGAACAAATGACTATTATACTATGAAGTGTTGATACTTCAGTAAGTCCAATAGAGATTGATGAACACTTTTTAAAATTTTCGATGGTAGATAACATATCGGAGAAATGACTTTTTGACGAATTTTTAAGCACACTAAGGAAACATGATCTTGATGTGGATGATGTTAGAGGATAATTCAATATATAACATATAACAAACAAGGTGTATTTTAGATTTAAATCCTATTTTATATATATTTGATTTATATGATATATATTCATGCTCTAAAGCAATATCATTTTTTGGAGTAGTACAACGTATATATATTCTTTATTTGCTTCTTCTACAAAAAGATGGAAAGTTTTATTAGAATATATTACTTTGACTCATAAACCTTTGTCCTAAACATGTTGGGAAAGTCACGTTGAAAGTGTCAAAGCTCTAAAATTTCAAGCCCCAAAAATTAGGGATGCTTTATTGAAATTAGAAAAAGTTAATGAAGATCGTAAGACAAGGAGTGAAGCTAAATGCTTAGTAGTAACCTATGAGATTGAAAATTTTAAATTTCTATTGAGAATGAATATCTAGTATGAGATATTATTTACTGTAAATTCCGTTAATAAGAGCTTACAACTTGAAAATGTGTGTATAGATCTTATTATGGATAAATTAAAGGGACTTATTACTTATTTCAAAAACTACAGAAAAAGTGGTTTTAAATTTGCTTTGGATTTATTTAAAAAAGTTGCAGTTGAGATGGATATAGAAATTGTATTCTGTAAAAAGCGTGTTATTCATAGGAAAAAATAATTCAATGAAAATGAAGAAAATGATGATGAGATGATGAAGTCAGCAGAGGAATCTTTCAAAATTGATTATTTTTATTATATTGTAAATCAAGCAACATCTTCCATGTAGGATAAATTTAAACTATTTTCAAAGTATGATGACATATTTAGTTTTTTGTTTGGTCTTGAAAGATTAAGATCTTTTGGTGATTGCGCTTTAGAAAAAAAAAGTCTCGATCTTGAAAAATTCCTTAAGCATGACATGCATTTTGATATTGATGATTTAGATTTATTTTTGGAATTAAAAGTTTTAAAAGAAGTTGCAAAAATAGAAATTAATACTCCAATTGAAATACTTAATCTAATAAAAGAAGTAGATTGTTTTCCAAATTGTTTTATTGCATATAGAATACTAATTACCATACATGTTACAGTTGCATCTACAAAAAGAGGTTTTTCGAAACTAAAGATTATAAAAAATTATTTACGAACAATTATGTCTCAAGATTTGATTAAACGGTTCAGCAATTTTATCTATTGAAACTAATTTATTGGGTAAACTTGAATACAAAAGTTTAATTAGTAATTTTGCATCTAAAAAGGTAAGAAGCTAATTTATGGTTTAATTTTGAATTTATTAATTTTGAATTTTTTATTTTTTAAACTAAAAAGCCTCATTTATATGACTTGCCTAAGGCTCCCGGGAAATGTTAAGCCGCCCCATATGTGTCCGACATCGGATCACCTTGATGCCGGAGCGTGACAGATACAAAGTGGGTTCATGATAAACAGTTAGATTTGCACACGCCCACCACATTGGCACGATTTCCCTAAAAATTCTTTTGGGATGCGGATTGCTTGTTGTGGTATACTAAGTGAGGCCCACCGTGATGTTGTGAGAAATCCATCCGTTCATCTTTTTTACCAGCTTATGTTAGGACATGAGCTTAAAAGTGAGGCGGACCCAAAACTCAAATGGTCCACAATACAAGAAATAGTGGGGATTGAATAACTACCGCTGAAACATTCTTGGGGCCATGAACTTTGAATCATGTTTATATTTTTGTATTTTCAATTCATCACGAATGACCTTTTGAACGGTTTGGATGTCATATAAACATTACCATGGACCCGGAAAGGTTCCAAAAGTAGGCATATCACTTCCCACCTTCCATGTCAGGGTTGTAGGCAATCCTAGTCCATTCTTCTTGGAAGTGGATTGCGTACTGAGTAACATGGTATACTTAGCATACAGAGTAAACTCTATGAGGTAGACCATGATTTATGTATTTGATATACTCCGTCCATCCATTTTATCGGATATTATAGGACTTGAAATTGCGAATTGAATATCTACCATTGAAAAATTTTTAGGGCCACATAAGTTTTGGATCAAGCTTATTTATTTATTTATTTTTTCCATTCATCCATGTCTGTATGATCTTATGAACAGGTTGGATGACAAATAAACATCACTGTGGGGCTTAAAAAGGTTTCAACGGTGGAAATCATTATTCCCACTGTTTCCTTTGGTATGATCTTCTTGATCTTTGAGTATGCTTCAATTTTGGGATAAACCCCTTAAATTATTTCAAAAAATGGATGGACGGTGTGGATAGACTACATACATTCAGGGTGGGCCTAATTGAGTTTACTCATTACGATAAGAGCGTACCGATTCTTCTCTCGTGGAAAAGAAACGGATTGGCTACTCCCCCTGCCACCAGCCAATGGCTGATGGTATGTGCTCTGTGGAATCCACCATGATGTATTTGTTTCATCCATGCCGTTCATCTATTTTTCTAGATCATTTTATGGTATGAGACAAAACATGAGGTATATCCCAATCTAAAGTGGACCACGTTACAGGAAACATTGTCGAATGAACATCGACCATTAAAAAATTTTTGGAGGCCATAAAAGTTTTGTATCAAGCTGATGATCTTTGTTTCTTACCTTCATCTGGGTCTGTATGACCTAATCAACATATTGGATGTCAAATAAATAGTATAGTGGGCACTAGGAGGATTTGAATGGTGGATATCCAATCACTATTGTTTTCCTGTGGTGTGGTCCACCTGAGATGTATATCCCTATTATTTTTTTATTACAGCCCTAAAATGATATGTAAAAATGGATGAATAGAATGGATGAAACACATACCACTACAAAAAAGAGGGTTTTTAGCAACGAAACTTTTAGCGACGAAACACATTTTCGTCGCCAAAAGTCACTTTTAGCGACGAAACTTTTAGCGACGGAAATTTTCGTAGCTAAAACTAGTGCATTAGACTTTTAGCGACGAAAATTTTTGCCGTTAAATGCTCCACACATTTTACTTCGATGTGGAATAAATTTCTTTTAGCTGCGAAAATTTTCACAGCTAAAAATACTGTATGAGACTTTTAGCGACGAAACTTTTCATCGTAAAAGACTCTAAACATTGTCTTAAACTTTTCGCGGCGAAACTTTTCGCAGCTAAAAGTCTTGTACTGTACAAGACTTTTAGCGGCGAAAATTTTTGCTGCTAAAAGTCTTGTACTGTACAAGACTTTTAGCAGCGATAATTTTCGCTGCTAAAACTAAACTAACATATCTTTTAGCAACAAAAAGTTTCGTCGCCAAAAGTTTCTTTTTTTTTAAAATTATTCCAGTTCAAAATACGTACAAAATTCCTGATATACTCCTGTTAACAATATATTCCATCATATTCATCCTGATATACACATTTCATCATATTCACATTCACATTAATTTAAACCCAAACAACATAAACTTTTAGCGGCGAAAATGTTCATTGCTAAAAAATACTATACAAGACTTTTAGCAGCAAAAATTTTCGTTGCTAAAAATATTTTCCAAAAGATTTTAGCAGCGAAAATATTTGCAGCAAAATAAATTTTCCAAGACTATTAGCTGCGAAAATTTTCGCCGCTAAAAAATTTCAAAGACTTTAGCAGTGAAAAGTTTCACTGCAAAAAAACATTTCCAAGATTTTAGCAGCGAAAATTTTCGCTACTAAAAAATTCTAAGACTTTTAGCAGCGAAAAGTTTTGCCGCCAAAAAAATTTTCAAGAATTTTTAGTAGCGAAAACTTTTGCTGCTAAAAAATCGTTCCACTTTTAGCGACGAAAATTTTCGTCGCTGAAAGTCTTTTTTTTTTTTTTTTTAAATATACAGCTCAAAATTTCGCACAAAATTCCTAATATACACCTATTAACAATATATTTCATCATATTCATCATAATATACACCTGTTATATAATATATTTCATCATATTGACATTCACATCCAGCTAAACCCAAACCCAAACATAAACTACATTCATCCAAAAACAAACAATCTTATCTGCATTACATTCATTCACGCATAAATACATATAAATTTAACATAAACAAATAAACAAAAAATCATAAAGATGAAGGCGGAGGTGGTGGGGCATCGGTGGGTAAGCGTGTAGCGAAAGCCTGAAACATCTTCGTCATCCGTCGCTCATGCTCCACCCGCATCTCCTACATCCTCCTCTCATGCTCCTCCCTCTACCTCACCAACTCCTCCTCCATCCTCCTCTGCCTCGCGAGCTGATCCTCTATCCTCCTCTCCTCGCTTCTTCCCTCTCGCCTGCTTGCCACTCCTCCAGGTTTAGGTTTAGGTTCAGGTTATAAGTATAGGTTTTGGAATTTGAGAATAAGTTTAGGGTTTAGTGTTTAGGAAATCGGGTTTAGGTTTGGGTTTCAAGTTTAAGCTTAGGTTAAGGTTAGGGAGTTGAGATTAGGATTAGGTGTAGGTTTAGGTTTAGGGATTTGAGAATACATTTAGGTTTTAGGTTTAGGTTTAGGTTTTAGGTTATAGGTTAAGGTTTAGGTTTTAGGTTTAGGTTACTGTTAGGTTATAGGTTATATGTTTAGGTTATAGGTTATAAGTTTAGGTTACAGCTTTAGGTTTTGGTTTTAGGTTTAGGTTAAGGTTATAGGTTTAGGTTCGATTTAGGTTTAAGTTATGGGTTATAGCTTTAGGAATTGAGAATAGGTTAAGGTTTAGGTTTAGGAAACTGGGTTCGGGTTCGGGTTCGGGATTAGGTTTAGGTTTGGGTTTTCAAGTTTAGGTTTAGGTTTAGGTTAGGGAGTTGAGATTAGGATATGGTGTAGGTTTAGGTTGAGGGATTTGAGAATACATTTAGGTTATAGGTTTTAAGTTTAGGTTTTAGCTTATAGGTTTAGGTTATAGGTTTTGGTTTTGGTTTTAGGTTTAGGTTATAGGTTAAGGTTAGGCTTAGGTTTAGGTTATAGGTTATAGCTTTGGAAATTGAGAATAGGTTTGGGTTCGGATCGGGTTTAGGTTTGGGTTTTCAAGTTCAGGTTTAGGTTTAGGTTAGAGAGTTGAGATTAGGATTTGGTGTAGGTTTAAGTTTAGGAATTTGAAAATAGGTAAAGGTTTAGGTTTAGGAAATCGGGTTCAGGTTCTGGATCGGGTTTAGGCTTGGGTTTTCATGTTTAGGTTTAGGTTTAGGTTAGGGAGTTGAGATTGGGATTTGGTGTAGGTTTAGGTTTAGAGATTTGAGAATAGGTTAAGGTTAAGGTTTAGGTTTAGGAAATCGGGTTCGGGTTCGAGATCGGGTTTAGGCTTGGGTTTTCAAGTTTAGGTTTAGGTTTTCAAGCTTAGGTTTAGGTTTAGGTTAGGGAGTTGAGATTGGGATTAGGTGTAGGTTTAGGTTTAGGGATTTGAGAATAGGTTAAGGTTTAGATATAGGTTTAGGTTTAGGTTTTAACATATAGGTTTAAGTTTTGGTTTTAGGTTTAGGTTAAGGTTATAAGTTTAGGTTATAGGTTATAGGTTAAGATTTAAGTTATAGGTTTTTGTTTAGGTTAAGGTTATAGGTTTAGGTTTAGGTTTAGGTTTAGGTTTTAGTTTATAGGTTTAGGTTTTAGTTTTAGGTTTAGGTTAAGGTTATAAGTTTAGGTTACGGTTTTGGTTTAGGTTAAGGTTATAGGTTTTGGTTTAGGTTAAGGTTTAGGTTTTGGGTTTATCTTAAGGTTATAGGTAAAGGTTATAGGTTTAGGTTTAGGTTATAGGTTATAGCTTCGGGAATTGAGAATAGGTTTAGGGTTTAGGTTTGGGAAATCGAGTTTGGGTTCTGGATCGGGTTTAGGTTTGGATTTTCATGTTTAGGTTTAGGTTTAGGTTTGGGTGTTGAGATGGGGATTTGGTGTAGGTTTAGGTTTAGGGATTTGAGAATAGGTTAAGGTTTAGGTTTAGGAAATCGGTTCGGGATCCAATTTTGAAATTTAGGTTAAGGTTTATGTTTTAGATTTAGGTGAATGTTAGGCAATAGGTTATAAGTTTAGGTTATAGGTAATAGGTTAAGGTTTTAGGTCATAGGTTTTGGTTTAGGTTAAGGTTATAGGTTTAGGTTAAGGTTCGGTTTAGTTTTAGGTTTAGGTTTAGGTTTAGGTTATAAGGTATAGGTTTAGGGAATTGAGAATTGGTTTGGGTTTAAGTTTAGGGAATCGGGTTCGGGTTTGGGTTCGGGATCGGGTTTAGGTTTGGGTTTTCAAGTTTAAGCTTAGGTTTAGGTTAGGGAGTTGAGATTGGGATTTAGTGTAGGTTTAGGTTTATGGATTTGAGAATAGGTTAAGGATTAGGCATAGGTTTAGGTTTAGGTTATAGGTTTAGGTTTTGGTTTTAGATTTAGGTTAAGGTTATAAGCTTAGGTTATAGGTAATAGGTCATAGGTTTTGGTTTAGGTTAAGGTTATAGGTTTAGGTTCGGGTTTAGGTTTAGGTTATAAGGTATAGGTTTAGGGAATTGAGAATGGTTTGGGTTTAGGTTTAGGGAATCGGGTTTGGGTTCGGGATCGGGTTTAGGTTTGGGTTTTCAAGGTTAAGCTTAGGTTTAGGTTAGGGAGTTGAGATTAGGATTAGGTGTAGGTTTAGGTTTAGGGATTTGAGAATACATTTAGGTTTAGGTCTTAGGTTATAGGTTAAGGTTTATGATTTAGGTTTAGGTGAATGGTAGGTAATAGGTTATAGGTAATAGGTTAAGGTTTTAGGTCATAGGTTTTGGTTTAGGTTAAGTTATAGGTTTAGGTTAAGGTTTAGGTTTAGTTTTAGGTTCGAGTTTAGGTTTAGGTTATAAGATATAGGTTTAGGTAATTGAGAATTGGTTTGGGTTTAGGTTTAAGGAATTGGGTTTAGTTTTGGTTCGGAGTTTAGGTTTAGGTTATAAGGTATAGGTTTAGGGAATTGAGAATTGGTTTAGGTTTAGGTTTAGGGAATCGAGTTCGGGATCGGGTTTAGGTTTGGGTTTTCAAGTTTAAGCTTAGGTTAAGGTTAGGAGTTGAGATTAGGATTAGGTGTAGGTTTAGGTTTAGGGATTTGAGAATACATTTAGGTTTTAGGTTTTGGTTTAGTTTTAGGTTTTAGGTTATAAGTTAAGGTTTAGGTTATTGTTGGGTTATAGGTTATAAGTTTAGGTTATAGGTAATAAGTTTTGGTTTAGGTTAAGGTTTAGGTTTAGATTAAGGTTTAGGTTTAGGTTTAGGTTATCGGCTATAGGTTTAGGGAATTGAGAATTGGTTAAGGTTTAGGTTTAGGAATCGGGTTCGGGTTCGAATCCGGTTTAGGCTTGGGTTTTCATGTTTACTTTTAGGTTTAGGTTAGGGAGTTGAGATTGGGATTAGGTGTAGGTTTAGGTTTAGGGATTTGAGAATAGGTTAATGTTTAGGTATAGGTTTAGGTTTAGGTTATAGGTTTAGGTTTTAGTTTTAGGTTTAGGTTAAGGTTAAAAGTTTAGGTTATAGGTTATAGGTTAAGGTTTAGGTTATAGGTTTTTGTTTAGGTTGAGGTTATAGGTTTTGGTTTAGTTTATAGGTTTAGGTTTAGGTTTTAGTTTATAGGTTTTTGTTTAGGTTAAGGTTATAGGTTTTGGTTTAGGTTATAGGTTTAGGTTTAGGTTTAGGTTATAGTTTATAGGTTTAGGTTTTGGTTTTAGGTTTAGGTTAAAGTTATAAGTTAAGGTTTTGTTTAGGTTAAGGTTATAGGTTTTGGTTAAGGTTTAGTTTTGGGTTTATGTTAAGGTTATAGGTTATAGGTTAAGGTTTTAGCTTATAGGTTTAGGTTTTGGTTTTAGGTTTAGGTTAAGGTTATAAGTTTAGGTGTCGAGTTATAGGTTTTTGTTTAGGTTAAGGTTATAGCTTTTGGTTTAGGTTAGGTTTAGGATTAGGTTTAGGTCTAGGTTTTAGTTTATAGGTTTAGGTTATAGGTTTAAGTTTTGGTTTTACGTTTAGGTTAAGGTTATAAGTTTAGGTTAAGGTTTAGGTTACAGGTTTTGGTTTAGGTTAAGATTATAGGTTTTGGTTTAGGTTTTTGGTTTATGTTAAGGTTATAAGTTAAGGTTATAGGTTTAGGTTTAGGTTATAGGTTATAGGTTATAGCTTCTAAATTAAGAACAGTTAAGGTTTAGCTTTAGGAAATTGAGTTCGGGTTCGGGATCGGGTTTAGGCTTGGGTTTTCAAGTTTAGGTTTAGGTTTAGGTTAGGAAGTTGAGATTGAGATTTGGTGTAGGTTTAGGTTTAGGGATTTGAGAATGCATTTAGGTTTTAGGTTTAGGTTTAGGTTTAGGTTTATGTTATGGATTATAGGTTAAGTTTAGGTTAAGGTTTTAGGTTTAGGTTTAGGTTATAAGTGTCGGTTATAGGTTTAGGTTTAAGTTAGGTTATAAGTTATAGCTTTAGTGAATTGAGAATAGGTTAAGGTCTAGTTTTAGTAAATCGGGTTCGGGTTCGGGATCGAGTTTAGGTTTAGGTTTTCAAGTTTAGGTTTAGGTTTAGGTTAGGGAGTTGAGCTTAGGATTAGGTGTAGGTTTAGGTTTGGGGATTTGAGAATACATTTAGGTTTTAGGTTTAGGTTTAGTTTTAGGTTTTAGGTTATAGGTTAAGGTTTAGGTTACTGTTGGGTTATAGGTTATAAGTTTAGGTTATAGGTAATAAGTTTTGGTTTAGGTTAAGGTTTAGGTTTAGATTAAGGTTTAGGTTTAGGTTTAGGTTATAAGCTATAGGTTTAGGGAATTGAGAATTGGTTAAGGTTTAGGTTTAGGAATCGGTTCTGGGTTAATCTGGTTTAGGCTTGGGTTTTCATGTTTACGTTTAGGTTTAGGTTAGGGAGTTGAGATTGGGATTAGGTGTAGGTTTAGGTTTAGGGATTTGAGAATAGGTTAATGTTTAGGTATAGGTTTAGGTTTAGGTTATAGGTTTAGGTTTTAGTTTTAGGTTTAGGTTAGGGTTAAAAGTTTAGGTTATTGGTTATAGGTTAAGGTTTAGGTTATAGGTTTTTGTTAGGTTGAGGTTATAGGTTTTGGTTTAGTTTATAGGTTTAGGTTTAGGTTTTAGTTTATAGGTTTTTGTTTAGGTTAAGGTTATAGGTTTTGGTTTAGGTTATAGGTTTAGGTTTAGGTTTAGGTTATAGTTTATAGGTTTAGGTTTTGGTTTTAGGTTTAGGTTAAGGTTATATGTTAAGGTTTTTGTTTAGGTTAAGGTTATAGGTTTTGGTTAAGGTTTAGTTTTTGGGTTTATGTTAAGGTTATAGGTTATAGGTTAAGGTTTTAGCTTATAGGTTTAGGTTTTGGTTTTACGTTTAGGTTAAGGTTATAAGTTTAGGTGTCGGGTTATAGGTTTTTGTTTAGGTTAAGGTTATAGCTTTTGGTTTAGGTTAGGTTTAGGATTAGGTTTAGGTCTAGGTTTTAGTTTATAGGTTTAGGTTATAGGTTTAAGTTTTGATTTTACGTTTAGGTTAAGGTTATAAGTTTAGGTTAAGGTTTATGTTACAGGTTTTGGTTTAGGTTAAGATTATAGGTTTTGGTTTATGTTAAGGTTATAGGTTAAGGTTATAGGTTTAGGTTTAGGTTATAGGTTATAGGTTATAGCTTCTAAATTAAGAACGAGTTAAGGTTTAGCTTTAGGAAATTGAGTTCGGGTTCGGGATCGGGTTTAGCTTGGGTTTTCAAGTTTAGGTTTAGGTTTAGGTTAGGGAGTTGAGATTGAGATTTGGTGTAGGTTTAGGTTTAGGATTTGAGAATACATTTAGGTTTTAGGTTTAGGTTTAGGTTTATGTTTATGTTATGGATTATAGGTTAAGTTTAGGTTAAGGTTTTAGGTTTAGGTTTAGGTTATAAGTGTCGGTTATAGGTTTAGGTTTAAGTTAGGTTATAGGTTATAGCTTTAGTGAATTGAGAATAGGTTAAGGTCTAGTTTTAGTAAATCGGGTTCGGGTTCGGGATTGGGTTTAGGTTTGGGTTTTCAAGTTTAGGTTTAGGTTTAGGTTAGGGAGTTGAGCTTAGGATTAGGTGTAGATTTAGGTTTGGGGATTTGAGAATACATTTAGATTTTAGGTTTAGGTTTAGTTTTAGGTTTTAGGTTATAGGTTAAGGTTTAGGTTCTTTTGGGTTATAGGTTATAAGTTTAGGTTATAGGTAATAAGTTTTGGTTTAGGTTAAGGTTTAGGTTTAGATTAAGGTTTAGGTTTAGGTTTAGGTTATAAGCTATAGGTTTAGGGAATTGAGAATTGGTTAAGGTTTAGGTTTAGGAATCGGGTTCTGTTCTCTAATCCGGTTTAGGCTTGGGTTTTCATGTTTACGTTTAGGTTTAGGTTAGGAGTTGAGATTGGGATTAGGTGTAGGTTTAGGTTTAGGGATTTGAGAATAGGTTAATGTTTAGGTATAGGTTTAGGTTTAGGTTATAGGTTTAGGTTTTAGTTTTAGGTTTAGGTTAAGGTTAAAAGTTTAGGTTATAGGTTATAGGTTAAGGTTTAGGTTATAGGTTTTTGTTTAGGTTGAGGTTATAGGTTTTGGTTTAGTTTATAGGTTTAGATTTAGGTTTTAGTTTATAGGTTTTGTTTAGGTTAAGGTTATAGGTTTTGGTTTAGGTTATAGGTTTAGGCTATAGTTTATAGGTTTAGGTTTTGGTTTTAGGTTTAGGTTCATGTTATAAGTTAAGGTTTTGTTTAGGTTAAGGTTATAGGTTTTGGTTAAGGTTTAGTTTTGGGTTTATGTTAAGGTTATAGGTTATAGGTTAAGGTTTTAGCTTATAGGTTTAGGTTTTGGTTTTAGGTTTAGGTTAAGGTTATAAGTTTAGGTGTCGTGTTATAGGTTTTTGTTTAGGTTAAGGTTATAGCTTTTGGTTTAGGTTAGGTTTAGGATTAGGTTTAGGTCTAGGTTTTAGTTTATAGGTTTAGGTTATAGGTTTAAGTTTTGATTTTACGTTTAGGTTAAGGTTATAAGTTTAGGTTAAGGTTTAGGTTCTGAGGTTTTGGTTGAGGTTAAGATTATAGGTTTTGGTTTAGGTTTTTGTTTATGTTAAGGTTATAGGTTAAGGTTATAGGTTTAGGTTTAGGTTATAGGTTATAGGTTATAGCTTCTGAATTAAGAATGTGTTAAGGTTTAGCTTTAGAAATTGAGTTCGGGTTCTGGATCGGGTTTAGGCTTCAGTTTTCAAGTTTAGGTTTAGGTTTAGGTTAGGGAGTTGAGATTGGGATTTGGTGTAGGTTTAGGTTTAGGGATTTGAGAATACATTTAGGTTTTAGGTTTAGGTCTAGGTTTATGTTATGGATTATAGGTTAAGTTTAGGTTAAGGTTTCGAGTTTAGGTTTAGGTTATAAGTGTCGGTTATAGGTTATAGGTTTAGTTTAAGTTAGGTTATAGGTTATAGCTTTAGTGAATTGAGAATAGGTTAAGGTCTAGTTTTAGTAAATCGTGTTCGGGTTTGGGATCGGGTTTAGGTTTGGGTTTTCAAGTTTAGGTTTAGGTTTAGGTTAGGGAGTTAAGCTTAGGATTAGGTGTAGGTTTAGGTTTGGGGATTTGAGAATACATTTAGGTTTTAGGTTTAGGAAATCGGGTTCGGGATCGGGCTTAGGCTTGGGTTTTCATGTTTAGGTTTAGGTTTAGGTTTAGGTTAAGGAGTTGAGATTGGGATTAGGTGTAGGTTTAGGTTTAGGGTTTTGAGAATACATTTAGGGCCCATTTAGCTTGGATGATTGGAAGGGATTGGATGGTATTGGAAGGGATTGGAAGTTAAATCCCGGATTGGTTTCAAGGCGTGCCAAACAGACTGGGTGATCTTACCTCGGGATATAGCAATCTCATGGATCTTAAGACAATCCACTGACAACACCATCACTACCTTTAAATCCCATCCAACTCCACCCTAATCCGTTCAAATTTGCTTGGGACATGTTTGGGTCGAGGGATTGGAAGGGATGAGAAGGTTTAATCCCGAGATTGGCCCGACGTGCCAAACAGACTCCATATAGCAATCCTGGGATATAGCAATCCCATTGATCTTAAGACAATGCACTGACAACACCATCATTGCCTTGAAATCCATGCCATCCACCTTAATACCATTCAATCCCTTCCAATCCACCCGTCCAAACAGGCCCTTAGGTTTTAGGTTTAAGTTATAGTTTATAGGTTTAGGTTATAGGTTTTGGTTTTGGTTTTAGGTTTAGGTTAAGGTTATAAGTTTAGGTTATAGGTTTAGATTTGAAATAAAGTTATAGGTTTAGGTTTGAGTCAAAGTTTAGGGATTCGGGTTCGGGTTCGGGTTTGGGTTCGAGTTTAGGTTATAAGTTTTGGTTTAGATTATGGTTATAAGTTTAGAATAACGTTTAGGTTTAGGTTATGGGTTTTGGGATTAGAGAATAGGTTTAGGTTATAAGTATAGGTTTAGGTTAGGTTATAGGTTAAGGTTTAGGGATTTGAGTTTAAGTTAAGGTTTAGGTTTAGGTTATAAGTATAGGTTTTGGGATTTGAGAAAAGGTTTAGGTTAAAGTTGTAAGTTTAAGTTTAGGTTATAGGTTAAGGTTTTTGTTTAGGTTTAGGTTATAAGTATAAGTTTAGGGATTTGAGAATAGGTTTAGGTTAAGGTTATAAGTTTAGGTTAAGGTTATAAGTATAGGTTTAGGTTATAGGTATAGGTATAGGTTTAGGTTATAGGTATAGGTTTAGGTTTAGATTTATGTTTAGGTTAAGGTTTAGGTTAAAGGTTTTGGTTTAGGGTTAGGGGTGTGGTACCTGCAAATATAGATATAAACACGGCCTGTCCAAATGGCCAGGCCCTTCCAATGCTGTCCATAGGAAATGGACAGCTTCATCATGGTCATAACAGCGGTTCACATCTTCCAGGGACCCCCCCTCATCCGGATAGCTCCGACGCACATCCAAGTCTGCTCCATTAATCTCAAGTAAATACATAAATACGGCCTGTCCAAATGGCCAGATATTGTCCATAGGAAATGGACAGCTTCATCATGGTTATAATAGCGGTTCCCACCTTCCAGGGACCCCCGCTCTTTCGGATAGCTCCGACGCACATCCGGGTCAGCTCCATCAATTTTAAGTAAATACATTTAAAAATAAGCTAGGTATCTATTTTTTTTATGAATGAAAACCAATATTGAAGACTATTTATCAGGCAGTCCCTACAATGGATAGTAGTTGGACATTGAATGATTAAAAGCATTAACCACTTCTGCTACTTTTTTGCATATACACAAGATTCATAGGCTGAAAATTTGCCATTGAGTTCGTGTTTTATGTTCGGTTAGTAGAGACGGACAAGCTCTTTATACCATATGACCTACAGCTGATGAAAATTTCAAGTAAATTGTACGAGGTTTATAATAATCTTAGAGATTAAAAAATTTCCAAGTATGTGCATTTCAGTCTGAGTTATTTCTCTAATCACGATAGCCTTTGGGAGGGTTGATACGAGGGATGAGTTGATTGCAAGAGGCCTGATTAAAACTGTATTGGGTTATCTTACCGGACATAATCATTTCAGGACCAGCAAGATAACCCAATATAGTTTTAATCGGCCTCTTGCAATCAACCCATCCCTCGTATAAACCCTCCCAAGGCTATCGTCATTAGAGAAATAACTCAGACTAAAATGCACATAATTGAAAATTTTCTAATCTCCAAGATTACTGTAAACCTCGTACAATTTACTTGAAAATTTTATAACGTGAAATAGTACATGAGTGAGAGAAGACAACGTAACATTTTATATAGAAGCCAGAAATTGATAGGTTGGGATTGTCCTATCGAGGAGATTGTTGGGTGTAGTCCATCTGCTGTTGGGACAAACATGCATGAGTTTGGATTATTGGACCATAGATCCCACCTGTCATTAAAAACCAAGGATTAAAATGGTGTGACAATCTATATGTAGTAAGATATATATATAAATCCCTTGTGTAGTATTTGTGGATTATGTATTTGTGGATAATGTGTAGTTGTGTACTATCATTTATACAAGAACATGTCTTGACTATATATGGACACATATGCTAAGACATACATATGTGAGATTGGTGAAGCTAAATTGAAATGGATCACATTAACTCTATACTAATTTGATAGATCATAAACTAAAATCTACACTAATTTGATCTTCTAACTTCAGATCATTGGAAGTATAATAGATGGTTGAAATGCAGTACAATGATCAAAATTCAGCAAAAAAATGTCCATTAATCAAACTCTACAATAACCAAAATAATCTAGATTTGAGATTCTAATCTCTCCATGGTGTTCCTACGATATGGACGGTTCAATTCAAGTTCATCATGCCAAAATGTACACTTCAGATTCAAGCCATTAGCTCAATGGGAGACAAGACATGTTTCAAGACTGAGGCCTTAGGTTTGAGCCAATCATCATTGTTTGCTAGAGTACAAAACAACTCCAATTTGCAGGTATTTAGTCTATGAAAACGAAAACTACATGCCTAGTTTATGATGCATACAGTGCCGTTTTCTATCTCTTCGTATTATTTTATTTCCAAAAGTAGAAAAAAGAGGTGTGTGCCTTAAAAACATGGGATAAAAATTGCATTTTTCCTTCCTTTATCTTTGTTTGGAAAGGTAGGAAAATTATAGATGAATGATGAATCCTATTGTCAAGAAAACCCTGGAAATAAATTCAAGTTATGTTATCTTGTTTGTTCAGCATAGTTGTTTTCTATGAAAATGTTAGAAGGTCAATAGTAAAATGATATGAATTCTCTTATAACTGTGAAAATTGACAACTAACATATTCTTGAAAGAAATTAATAGCCATGTTTTTTTCTTTCAAGCCAAACTTTGAAATGGAAAATGATTCCCATAGCTACTTTTTTATATATATCAAACATATATAGAAAGTAGATTTCTATGGAAACCAATTTCTTGTCTATGGTTTTCAATGTTCCCGAAGGATTCTGATGAATTGATTTTATTGGACCGAAATAAATGCTACGTACATCAATGGGCAACTACCCTTATTGGCTAATCGTATTCCATCCTTGATGATTTCCTTCACGACCATACCCTATGAAGTGGCAATTCATACATAGTCCAGAAACCGTAAAATCAGACGTATGTGTTGAAGGAGATAGAGAAGGGTACTATAATTGATTCCTTCATTTCAAAACTCACTAAATGACAAAAACAACTTCTTCATATGAAGGATAATTCTAAGTCAAACAATGCAGTTGATGCAGTAGAACCTGAATATAGTAGAGACAACCTTCCCTCTAAGGTACACCTGGCAGAGACTGTTCAACTATCAGGCCTTAACATAGATGGGAAACGAACTGAAAAACACATGGAGGGAATGATCCTAGCCATCCCGTTTGTGGTCTTTAACCGCCAACATTCAGTGCAGCAAAGTCACCCAAAAAAAATAAATCTCTTTTATATTTTTTTCAATCCATCTTCCATTTTCTTCTTAACAAGAAAATCCATATTTACTAATCTTCCCATTTTTCTATTTTTCAAAAGAATGAGTTCGGACTCCGAAAGCGTCGACTCAAAGACTCGTATTTTTAACCCAAACCCTAACCAAGGACTCCAAAATTACCAAGTACTCATAAACATTCATTGCAAGCATTTTCTGTCTATGTGCATGACAACACCATCATTACCTTTAAATCCCATCCAATCCACCCTAATCTGTTCAAATTTGCCGGGACGTGTTTGGTTCAAGGGATTGGAAGGGATGGGAAGGTTTAATCCCGGAATTGGCTGGGCGTGCCAAACAAACTGGATATAGCAATCCAGGGATAGAGCAATCCCATGGGTCTCAAGACAATTCACTGACAACACCATCATTACCTAGAAATCCATGCCATCCACCCGAGTACCATTCAATCCCTTCCAATCTACCCGGCCAAACGGGCCCTACTGGCGGACATGCTAATGTACAATGTTTTGGTGACTAGACATGTGATGTACAAAACCATCATCAATGATCCAATGTAGATTGTCATGATTATAACACTGAAGCACAATGAAAGATAATTGAATACATACTGATATGTTTTTGGGCAAGGAATTGAACCCATTTTTTCTCTAACAACTGTAGGGATCAAAGGAAGTATGACAGTCCATTCATTCAAAGTTGGTAAATAGAAAATTCATAAGGAAGTATGGCAACCTTTTCATTCAAAGTTGGTAAATAGAAAATTCATAAGTATGGCAGCCTCTTCATTCAAAGTTGGTAAATAGAAAATTCATCCACTTGGCAAAATAAACAGAGGAATGATACGATGCACAGCCCACATCCAAGCACAATATACAAGGATTTTCAGTTTTGACAAGCATATAATTCCTCGCAACTCACGATCTTTAGTTTTGACCTGGGCTAAGTTCCTCTCTCTCTCTCTCTCAAGTTGTTTATTTTATTTTTATTTTTTAAAAATGTAACTAGTTAGAAAAATAAACAGATACATAATACAATGCAGAATCTGCATCTTTGCACAACATACATGGACTTTCAGTTTTGACAAGTAGGGCCTATGGTTTTGTATGGCCCAAACCCTGCTCTGTTGTATGCCATTGTGAATGGATCATGACCCAAAAGACTTCCAGATTAGAAGATCCCAGTGACCAATCATGAGACTTTTTTTCTTTTTTTTTTATTATTATTATCTTTTTTCAGTTTGAATTGGATGATTGTTGCATTTCTCTTCTTAACCATCAAAGAAGAAATAAATTGAAATGTATCATAATGCATGATTAATGGTTCCATATGGCTGGAACTTGTTTTAATATTTCTGTGTGCTAATGTCATCTCGGATTTGTGGCTGACGAAATTATAACTACTCAGAACCAAAGAAAATGACATAAATCAGATGAAATAACTCAAACCTACACCAAATATAATGGTGTTCCAAGAAACTAAGTTCCTTTCATGCATTTCATCGGATTTGGGCCCCACAATGCACAACAAATCAACACACCACCGCTGCAGGTGTGTTGGCAACGCCACTTAGTCAGCTTTAGCAGGGTTAGAAAACCCCTTTCTTTCTTTCCTATCATGGATTCCAAATTCTCAATTTCAGATATCAAAAATTTGACTTTCACAATTAGGGATTTTAATCCCTAACTACAACATTTCAGGAAAATTAGGGATTTCAATCCCATAGATCTGGGGATTTTCGAATCCCTAAATCCAGCAATTACGGATCTCGAATTACAATCCCCAAATCAGAGATATTAGGATCTTTCGATCCCTAAAACCAGCAATGAGGAATTTCAGATGTCTAAAGAGGGAAAATGCATACCTTAATAACTGTCGGCATCAATGGCTACTAGCAGTGAAATCGCTGCCCATCTTCATGTTCCCAATCAGCACCGCCAACCACCTTTAATGGTGGCATCCAACCTATCACTACTATCACTTCCTCTCTTCTTCCCCAATCAGATTTGTGCAGCGGCTGGTCTTTCACTGCGTTGGTGGTGCCGCTGTCGGAACTGTGAAAGGAAGAGGTGTTGTGGCTGGGATTCTCGGACGATGTTTTTGGAATAGAGGGAGAGAGAGGGAGGGAGGGAGAGGATTAGGGCGAGAGAGATGAGAGGGGAAATCGGTTTGTGTAGTGAGTTACTTAGTACACTCTTATCGTACTGAGTAAACCCAGTTGGGCCCACCGCGAATGCATGTGGTTTATCCAAGCCGTCCATTCGTTTTTTCAGATCATTTTATGGGTTCAACCCAAAATTGATGCATATACAAAGCTCAAGTGAGCCATACCACTGGAAAAAGTGGAACTATTGATTTCAACCGTTGAAAATTTTCTAAGGCCCCCAGTGATTTTTATTTGTCATCCAACTTGTTCATAAGATCAAAAGGACATGGATGAAGGAAAAACATAAATATCAGCTTGATGTAAAACCTCTGTTGTCCCCAATAATTTTTCAACGGTAGATGTTCAATTCACACCGTTTCCGGTGGTGTGGTCCATTTGAGGTTTTAATATACTCCATTTTTGGGATAGAGCCTAAAATTATGTGTTAAAAGAGATGGACGGAGTGGATACAATGCATGAATCACACAGGCTTACCGTACTGAGTTACTCAACGCAATCCGCCACCAGGAGAGGGGGACGCGGAACGAAATCCCTAATTCATTCTGAGTTACTCGGTACGCAATTCGCCACCAGGAGAGGGAGACATGTATGTGTTGTATCCACACCGTCCATCCATTTTGAGATATTATTTTAGGGCGTAGCCCAAAGAATGAGGCAGATAAAAACATGTAGTGGACCTCACCACTGAAAACACTGGAGAGAGTGATTCCCACCATTGAAACTATCCTAAGGCCCACCATAATTTTTATTTGAAATCCAACCTATTCAAAAGTTAAAAAAGAGGTATATAAATATCAGGTGGACCACACCACATGAAAACAATAGTGATTGGATATCCATCATTAAAATCCTTATAAGGCCCACTGTACTGTTTATTTGGCATCCAATCTGTTTACTAGGTCATACAGGCTTATATGAAGGGGTAAAACAAAAATCATCTTGATCCAAAACTTTTATGGCCCCCATAATGTTTTAAATGGTTGACGCTCATTCAACACTATTTCTTGTAATGTGGTCCATTTCAAATTGCTACATGCCTCATTTTTTGTCTCATGTCATAAGATGACCTTTAAAAATAGATGGACAGCATGGATTAAACACAAACATCAGCTTAATCTGAGACTCGGATTGGGTAGTGATGGCCCTTATCATGGGGCCCGTCCAGATGTATGTAATTGGCTGCAATGGTAGGTGATTGTACATTTCCTAGCGTTATAGCCTACTTGAGATTTTTCATTTCACATCATAACATTAACCAACAACCAAAAACTTTTATGGCCCATGCCGTAAGAAGATCTTTAAAAATAGAAGGACAACATGGATTAAACACATACATCATGGTGGGACTCACAGAGCACCAACCACCAACCATATGGCTAGTGTCAGGGGAAGTAGCCAATCTGTTACCCTTATTTTTGGTGCGGTCCATTTAATCTTTGGCTAGGATCATTCATTTTGGGATACATCTCTAAAATGATCTCGAAAAATGGATGAACGGTGTGGGTTGATCCCAACTTTTCGATAAATCCAAAACTCAAGTGGACCATGCCACACGAAACAATGTGGAATAATGATTTCCACCATTGATACCTTCCTTGGGCCCCACAGTGATGTTTATTTGTCATCCAACCTGCTCATAATATAAAAAAAGATATGAATGAAAAGAAAACATAAACATTAGGTGTCCCACTTGGATGAAGGGTCAGACCCAGTTTCTGCTGCATTCAAACTCATGTGGCCGGCCCCACCAAGTGCTTTTATAATTTTTAGGATGTCTTCACATGGTTTCATATACAAATGATTTGCGCGATATCTCATAAGCTAAAGGGGACACATCAAATGCACGGTGGCGATGTTTGACACATATCATGATGGGCCCGACAAAATTTACTAACATTAATTCTTACGTTCTCAGGGTGTCAATAAGCTGGGTCACAATTTTGACCAGAGTTTGTACAAATGAGGCCCATGTTTTAATATAAGACAGACTGTGAATTTGTGCAGGTGAATGTTATTGCAGATCATCGTGTTATATATGGTGCTGATTTGGCTTCATTCTTGCAAACTCTAGTGAAGATTATCAATTGATCCAAAAGTCTTCTTGAATCATCTGTTGAGATTATACCTTCCAACAAAAACAAAAAAGGAAAAAAACTGGCATTCTAGCAAGACGAGGTGAACAATAGGAATCAATAATTGGGTGTGGTCCACCCATCAGTAAAGGAAAAGGGTGATTATGGGGCCTGTTTGGATGCCACTTAATATGAGCTCATCTCATTTTAGTTAAGGATTGAAAATAATCTTGATTACCAACAACCACGATGGGAGTGTTTGGTTGCACCAAATTTCATGAAATATCATGCAATTTTGCAACGAATTAGATTAATTAATCATGAAATTTCATGATATTTAGAGCAACCAAGCGCACCCTTATAGCATGCATTCTACTCACATAATTGACTTCCACTGACAAGAGACCTTCGAGATTCTTCAACATAGGCACAACCGTTCAGCAGAAGGGACCAATGTAAAATTCTATGATCACCGCTAGTGAATCATTTCCAATTCGATAGATCCCATTGTCAGGTAATCCAGACCATTGATATGATGGGCCCAAAAAGTTTTCTTGATCAGGTAATTCTAGCCCTTTGATCAGTGGCCTGCATGTAGAATGTCCACATTCGATTGTATAAGGGCCAAACAGTGGATAACCAAGATCTTCCAAATTGGAACGTTTCTAGGGAATGGTCCATCACCTTTAGAACCATTAGATCGATGATCCAGATCACTAGACCATGGGACGGACTAGAACAAAATGAAAAATAGAGTACACTATACTTTGAGAAAATGTAATTTAGTTACAGAAAGAGAAGCAGTAGGATGATTTTCGCGAGGAGAGATTGAGGCGGTGATCCGCAACACATGCCATTGGCATGTGTGTATAATCTGCAGCACATACTACTACTCATGAGGTGGGGACCACCATGAACATGCCCTAGCCCAAAAATCAGGTAGCCCCACACATGGATTAGAAAAATGGACGGTTCAAAAAAAAAGAGAAAAAGTTGTTGATTCTTTTAACACCAACTTTAATATGTCACAATTTTCGAATGTCTTGATCAGGCAAGATGGATTACTCGGTTTGCCATTCTAGCAATGGCATTCTTAGTCGAGCTTGTCTCAAGGTTAGGTATGGAGAAGGTCAAATTCCATCTATAATTGCCCCTCTTAGCCTTTTTTATTTTAAAAAAAACTATATGATGCATGATTGAGATTCATCTAGATGTGCCGTAGCCAAAATCTATTTTTTTTGGGTTTGGTGCATTTTTTATTTTTTTATTTTTTTTAACAGGTAAAATGTCTATTGATCTATACACAAACATGTAAATAAACTAACATCATGCTTAGTCATCTTTCATACATAGATATAGACCATAAAAATGAGAAAAGATCACATAAGGGCCCCACCGCCTTTCATGCCAATACATCATGTTGGTAAGACATCCCAGCCGCACAAAATATGGGTCGCACCATGATCATTTCATGTCATCAAAATTTGGTCCATTGACTCACTAGGTGAGTAACACACCTGCATTGAGTAGGACCATTGGCTTTCGATTGATTTCAACGATGCGGCCCACCCATTAAGGGGACCAACCTGATTTGCCACAGGTGATTTTCATGGGTGGCCCACTTTTTACTTATGGGGATGTATGTGAAATCCCATATTTGTCTAGTTGGTGCAGTCTTTCTTCGAGTGTCCAACCTTCCCACACTTGAAACAAATCGACGGTCGGGATCGACTACCCCCTTTCATCCAATGCCTTTGTTGGCCAGATTGGGAACATTTCCTTGGCTGTGCTACCACACCGTTTGTGATTTCTCCTTATGACCCAAGTTCTTTGATCTGCAGATGATGACCCACCTTGTCAACTTCACTTCCTGTACTAGGCAACGGTTGGGATCCTTTCCCATTTGATGTATTGAATGATGCACTCTCTCATCCATTAACATCTCCTGCACCCCCATCTATATGTAACCCGGGCTCCTTGCTAGGCAGATGGTGGCCCACCTCCTCCATTTGGAATCCTTCACCAAACTGAAGCATATACAAGGTCGAGTTCAATATTGAAGCATATACAAGGCTAAAGTGGATCATACCACATGAAAAAGTTGGAATAATGATTTCCGCAGTTGCCACCTAGCTAGGCCTAAAGTGATTTGTCACCTATTCATAAGATCATACAGACCTGGATGAAGGTAAAAAAACAAATATAAGCTT
Organism: Magnolia changhungtana; assembly: GCA_030180095.1. Lineage (NCBI taxonomy): Eukaryota > Viridiplantae > Streptophyta > Magnoliopsida > Magnoliales > Magnoliaceae > Magnolia > Magnolia changhungtana. The sequence goes on along the minus strand of JASAUF010000421.1, from coordinate 11,719,741 downwards.
GATCCAAAACTTCCGTAGCCCCAAAAATTTTTAAACCATAGAAGTTAAATTTACACTATTTCCTATGGTGTGGTCCATTTGATCTTTGAATATGCTTCATTTTTTCATTTCAACACATAATATTATCTGATAAAATGGCTTAGGGCTTGATTAGATATCCACCATTAAAACCCTCCTAAGGCCCACTGTACTTTTTATTTGACATCCAATCTGTTGATTTGGTCATATAGGCCCAGATGATGGGAAAAAATAAAAACCAGCTTGATCCATTCATTAATGGTGACAAATAAACCTTACATCGGACCCTAGGAAGTTTTTAATGGTGTAGTCCACCTGAGATTTTTATTGCCATGTGATATGTCCAGACCTTACAACATCCTCCAAATTCCCAATAATATTTGATATTATTAGTCTTAATTTCATTTTTAAATCCCAATGACGTGTGTCAAACATCAACACCATGCATTTGATGAGTCCCCTTCAAATTATGGGATATCCCAAAAATCACCCGTATATGGAACTCCGGTGGGCCATACCATCTAAAATCATGTGAAGACACGCCTAAAACATATAAAAGCACTTGGTGGGCCCCACCTGAAATTTGGATGCGTCTGAAACTTGGTATGACCCCTCATCCAATTGGCACACATATAATGGATGGGTTGGATTTGTGGACCACGTCTCTGTGGGCCCCAAAAAACATAACTCCTGTTTCAATGGAGGGTAACCCCTCTCAACTTTGTATGTGGTGTGGCCCACACAAGTCATAGATTGAATTGATTTTTAATCCTTAGGCCCACCATGGGATGATGCATCTGACTGATGGGGTAGATGTTTGACACGCATCATGGTGGGGCCCACAGAGCCATACCAGAAATAGCCCAAAATTTGGGCGCGCTCTCAAAAGAGAGGCCCGCCCAAAAAAACCCCCAAAATAGGGATCTCTCTCTCTCTCTCTCTCTCTCTCTCTCTCTCTCTCTCTCTCTCGATAGATGCTCTAAAATTCTTGCATCTCCTCCGACAATTCAAAGCATCTTTGATTTGAGGTAGATTTCTCCTCGTTTCTATTTGATTTTCGATCGTATTGGATTTCCTAGCATTTCTTGTTGATTTCTCGGATTCAGATTTCGAGCGTTTGTTGGTGATTTCTAGATTCTCGATCCGTGTTGTTTTGGTTGAATTGGTGCAATTTTTGGATTAAATGGGGGGGGGGGTGATTTTGAGTTGGGCGTCATCGATGCTCTAGTCCTTTCAATGACATCGTCAGTGGCCATTGTCATCTACAACAAAGCTCTCATCAGCTCGCTCGGCGTCCCATTCGGTCAGTTTTCTTTCTCAAAATCACTAAATTACCCTTTACAGTTCCCAGATTTTATTGCGATACAAGGATGGCATTCATGTCTTTTGGCCATGGGTCCACATTAGGGAATGCCGTTTGGCTAGTGACGCTGCCACCAGCCAAGTGACTAGTGGTCAGTACTATGTGGACCCTACCATGATGTATGTGTTTTATCCACGCCGTCCATCCATTTTGAAAGATAATTTTAGGTCTTGATCTCAAAAATGAGGTAGATCTAAATCTCAGATGGACCACACCATGGGAAAACAGTAGTGATTGAATGTCCACCATTAAATGCATCCTAAAGCCCACTGTAATGGTTATTTGACATCTAACCTGTTGATTAGGTCAAAAAGACCTGGTGACAGGGTCATTAGCCAATCCGTTTCCCACATTAGGTGGGGCGCTGATGGACATGGCCCACCAAACAACGCCCAAAAAATAATTATGAATGTTTTAATGGAGGGTAACCCCTCTCAACTTTTGTATGTGGTGTGGCCCACACAAGTCACAGATTGACTTGATTTTTAATCTTTTGTATGTGATGAGCTGGATTTAGATTAAGTTGATATTTATTTTTTCCTTTTGTACATGTCTGTGCGACTTAATCAACAAGTTAGATGTCTAATAAACATTAAAGTAGGCCTTAGGAGGTTTTTAATGGTGGATATTCAATCACTAATGTTTTCCTATGGCATGGTCCACCTGAGATGTAGATCGGCCTCATTTTTTGTATAAGGCTATAAAATGATATGGAAAAATGGGTGGATGATGTGGATTAAAACACATACAACATGGTGCGGCCCACAAAGCAGTGACTAACATTTGCTAGGGGAAGGAAAAAAATATGGGGAAAAAATATAGTTTCAATTGTTTGAATAATGCTTAGAATACTTAAATCAGTTCACTTGGACATGCGTTTACGATGATTAAATCACTCCACTGGAACATGTGTTTATGATGCTTAAATCAATCAACTCGGATGTGTAGTAACGATGCCAAGATATTTAGCAACAATATGTGTTTATGATGCTTAAATAAATTGACCTGGATGTGTGGTAATGATGCCAAGATCAGCCCCCTAGAACATTTGCTTATGATGCTTAAATCAATTCACTTGAACATGTATGAACGATGCTTTACTTAGTTCACTTGAACATGTGTGAATGATGCTCAACTTGGTTGTGTACAAAAATGTGCGAATGATGCTTGACTTGGTTCACTTGAACATGTGTGAATAATGCTTGACTTGGTTCACTTGAGCATGGGTGTATGGTGCCTATGTTGTAATTATAAGATTTGTAAGTTAGATAATTAGTTACTCGTTTGAGGATTTCTATGGGGCCATACATAGATATGGTGTGTTTTTGGTGGCATAAAATTCGCTCAAATTGTCCCATTTTGGACAGTTCAAGGTTAGATGGAAAGTATGCTTTCATACACTCTATTTAAATGTTCATACTTGATCCGCGGTCCAGCTCTTTGTTTCTCTCTGGATATGTTTCTTTCGTTCTATATCCAATGTCAAATATCTTTACATTAATTTAGATATTTGATATCGGAATGTAATGTAAGATCAACTTATCTGGAGAGGCATGGGGAGATGCTGCCGGATTTTCGGCGTGAACGTTTAAATAAGAATATGAAAGTATTACAATCTATCCAACCTTGGATGAGTAACTAATTTAGGATTTAATTATATTACCTTAGAATTGATGGAGCAAACCCAGATGTGCGTCGGAGCTATCTGGATGAGTGTTCACTCCCCAAGTATAGGGTTGTGATGTAGTAATAAACTCGGTAAGACCGAGGTCGAATCCCAAGGGACTGTAACCTGTACGTTATCTGAAACTAAGTAGAAATAGAACTAGAATGAGATGAAACCTAAATCAATTATAATTTGAAGAATAATGATGAAATATTAATCTAAAACTTAGGAAAAATCAGAGAAGGGAAACTAGGGATTCAGAGGATCCACTTGTAGAGATCAGGGAGATCTTATGCCTGTATTACAAATCAGGAAAATTAACTGAACTGCCATTGATATAGATTTCAAGAGATGAAAGGTGTATGAATTAGAATGGATTCCATCACCAAACCATGCCCAGGAGACAAAGCAAACAACAGAATTAAACTAATTACCAACCAATCAACATGCCATGAAGGTTAGGAAGGGTACCGACATCCAACCATGCCCAGGAGACGATGGTGAACAACAGGGCTTCCTGACGTCATAAACATAAAGAGGAAAAGAACATGCTCAAAGCCATTGCAGACCCATTGTAATTTCAGTCACAACAGACCATTAAAGACTAAAAACATTCCCTTAATAAAACCCCAAATCAACATCAAATTCAGTCTGAACAAAAGGCACAAGCAAAGAGGCATCCCATCACGCTACAAGCTTCACCTCTTAGCCCTAGCTAAGAGGTTTAGCCCGACATGAATGGACTGAATCTCTTAAAAAAAACAAACTAAAATAAAAAAGAAAAAGAAGGAAAAAAAAAAACCCTTAAACAAGCTTTACTTCTCCCTCTTCTCCTTGTCTTTCTCTCTCTCTCTCCCGGTTCTTCTCACCGTGTGGATCCCCTTCATGTCCCAAATTTCTCTCCTCTTTATAGCTTAAAAAAATTCCGTCTGGAAGTCACTGTGGCAGAAAGATCATAGATGAACTCTGTCAAGCGTAAAAATCATACCGACTTGCGTTTGAATTTTGTCTTGGCGAATCAGATGACCGTATGCATGATCCAACCGGTCAAGCTTCTTGACCTTGGTTGGTTGCACCCCGGGAGAAACTTTCACGGTCTTGATCACACCAGAAAGTGGCCCACTGATCACCAAATAACCAGAATCCTCCAGTTAAAGAAAAGAATCGGTTTCCCTTGCGATTGATCCTGTGCACACCGTATTTTGTATGAATTCTCCAAAACCTGTATTTTTGTATTAAAATGGGCCCCGAATACGATAGACGGTCCGGATCAGTCTTTTGAACCCTTGATAGTGGCCCACCAGGCACGTCCGCAGCTCTCTGTTGTGAAACAGAGATTCGGTTTTCGCCACGTCAAGATTGGTGGGTCCCACAATGATATCTATGTAAACATCCACCCCGTCCATTGAACTGCTGATAAAAAACCAGTAAGAAAGGGGTGGTTTTGTAAGCTCTGGCGTGGTCCGTTTAAATCAACTCAAGCGGCCGTTCATTCGTCGTTTAACGGTGAAAATCTCGTGATCGCGTTCTTAGGCCAAAAGGGAAAGCTTGGCCAGGGATTTGGCCACCCTTTGGAGCAGATGGACAGCACGGATCATCGGAACGGGCAACGAGTGGGGCCCACTGATAGAGACCAGCGTCCGGTTTTCACGTTGCTTTGCGAGGCGAGGCGGCCGATTCCTTTCGCTGACGAAGCTGGTGGGCTCCACTTCGATGTATTTTACCAAAATCCACGCCGTCCACTGCTCACGACGAAAACCGTCCGTGAATAGGCGATTAAGCTTTGATTTTAGTGTGGTCCACCACCAAGTTTTGGTCCACCGTCCATCTTCCGTTTGGACGGCTGGATTGCAATCCTCACTGTCTTCTGAGTTTCTTCCACCTGCGAGGGTAGTTACCCCCCTTTTATCACCTTGGACGGTCCAGATTTTCACATTGCATGACGAGTGGGGTCCACAGCATCAACCGATGCTTCACTGTTCGGTTCGCAGCGGAGTCTGGCTGTGAAACAAGAAGAGGCTCGGGTCAGCGCACGCTGACCCGAGCTTGATTTTTGGTGCACGCCCGTTGCACTTGTATACCGTGCACATGCACTGTATGTATGGGTCCCATAGAGATGTTTGTGAGGAATCTTCTCCATCTATCCTTGTTATCATATCATTTTAGACGTCGAGACCAAAGTTGAAGCAGATCCAGATATCAGGTGGGCCCCACTTAAGGATTTAAGGAGCTGATCTGTCCGTTGGGCCACTTCCACAGCGATCCAAGAGCTGAAACTCGACGTGTACGGTTAAATTATGGTCCTCAGGTCATGTATGAAGTTTTGAGCTGAACAGATGGTGGAAACCTTGTGGTCTTGCATTCTGGCTTACTTTCAGGCCATTTGAGCTTTAGTTCCTTAATCTTCTCGGATCTCTGGCATGTAAATCCACTGATCTTGGTCCCCTGGAGTCCGTCCCTTGCTCTGGTGACTTTGGAGCGTCAAATCCACGCTTTTAATACCCAATTTCAGTTTAAGCTCCTAAATACATCCTGCATTGAAAACACGATTAACTTGAGCCGTTAATCAGTACTATGTTCGTAAATTCAGGCAATAAATAGGGTCTGATATGCAATATTTGACCCTTAACATAACCCCCAACCAGCATTTTGCTAGTCCCGAGCAAAATATGCGAAAATTAAGTTGACAATTACGAGACAATTCTTGTGAAGCCGAGTGATATTTTGAAAAACAATCCAGATATGAGAAATCTTAAGATTCATGAATGGTGATTATCAATTTCTCCTGGCCTCTCATGCACGGTGAATTTCATAATCAAGTTCAAATATTAATCCATAAACTAGAATAATTTTAAACATTGAGTTTCATGGGTGTATAGTGAAATCTCAGCCTAACATTATTAAGAGATCAAATTGTCGATTTCATGATATCATTAGTAATCAATCAGAAAATTCATAACAACCATCACCTAAACCAGTACTTTGCCTCACAGATCATTCTTTCATTTTCTAGTTTTTTTTTTTTTTTTTTTTTTTTTTTTTTTTTTTTTTTTTTTTTTAAAGACTGGGAATCAAATTTTCACTTATAGGGAGCACACCTATGGTGAAACTAGTCGCCAAATTGTCCTAACTCGTTAATCATAGAAAATCAAATCCACACCTATAGGAGCAAACCCATGGTGTAATTCTCTTTATACCCCGATGGCCAAATCTTTTAGGTCGGTTTCTTTCATGCTCAAGTGATTACTAAGTTAATCATTCAATATCAAACCGAAATCTCAATGTGTAAGTGAGATGTGGTATGCTAAATTATGACTCAATCAATGTTTTCATCTTCTAATCATGGATTAACAATTCAAACTTAATCGTGAAATCTACAGATAACTGAATCCAAAAGTAATGAATTACCAACAATACGTATCTTTAACATTATAAATCCAAGATGGTCGTCAAAATCACTTCAAATTCACCCGAATTTTCAGAAAAAATTTAAAAAAGTTTCACAATTTTTGCTCAAGACCAACCTACCTAAAAACACTGATTAGGCTACCTAATCTCCCACCCCCAACCTAAAATCTACATTGTCCTCAATGTAAAAGATATGAGTATGGAATGCACATGGGACAACGAAAGTAAAAGAGAAGTGATGGGAAGATAGTACCTGAATGATGAATCGTGAGAGACTTTCCAAGAAATCTCAACATGAGAGCGGGTGAGTACGAGAGAGAAAGCTACACAAAAATAACAAGAAATAAAACCTACCTATACCACTTTCGCAGGTGCTCTCGATTGCATTTAGCGCATGCAACAAGCCTTTAAACCCCTAGGTTGCCCCTAGTGGACGAGTTGTAGTCTCGTGAGGGTTTGTAGTAATGTCACCCACAAACATTTAACTATCTAGGAAAATGAAATAAATGGAAAAGCTGGGTTGCCTCCCAGGAGCGCTAAGTTTAACGTCTTCAGCCAGACCAAAGCAACTAGTCAAGTCCTATGAAAGCAATAAACCTACCTATACCTCCATCAGACTAGGAGATCAGTCCTGGTAGACAGGATCAGTCAGAGGCATGGACATGTCCTCTGAATCAAATTTCTCGACAAATGGCTTTAAGCGATGTCCATTTACTTTAAATTCTTTACCATTGTCGGGATCTCTTATCTCAATGGCCCCATGGGGATATGCAAGAAACAATGTAAGGGCCGGTCCAACGAGATCGAAGCTTACCCGGAAAGAGATGTAATCGAGAATTATACAAAAGGACTTTCTGACCTGGCGTGAATGATTTTCGTAGAATATGTTGGTCATGAAATGCTTTCATCCTGTCCTTGTAAATTCTCGAGTTCTCGTATGCGTCGTTCCGGATTTCTTCAAGTTCATTTAATTGAAGTTTGCGTAGCGAGCCAGCATTGTTCAGATTGAAATTCAAATTTTTGATTGCCCAGTAGGCTCTATGTTCCAACTCTACAGGTAAGTGGCAAGCCTTCCCATAGACGAGTCTAAAGGGAGACATTCCAATAGGGGTTTTAAAAGCAGTACGGTACGCCCATAAGGCATCGGTCAATCGAATTGACCAATCCTTACGGTCAGGGTTAACCGTTTTCTCCAAAATGTGTTTGATTTCCCTATTAGAAATCTCAGCTTGCCCACTTGTCTGTGGGTGGTATGGGGTGCTCACCTTATGAGAGATACCGTATTTCTTCATTAAACTCTCGAATGGCCTATTACAAAAGTGTGAGCCCCATCACTAATGATGGCTCGAGGCGTTCCAAATCGGGAAAGGATGTTCTCTTTTAGGAATTTAATGACCGTGCGATGGTCATTATTCCGACACTGAATCGCTTCGACCCATTTAGTGACATAGTCTACAAAGAAGCAAAATATATAAATTCCCAAAAGATTGGGGGAATGGTCCCATGAAATCGATGCCCCAAAGAATCAAATGCCTCTATGATAAGAATGGGATTCAAGGGCATCATATTTCGACTGGACAATGCTACCAATTTCTGACAACGCTCACATGCTTTGCAAAACTCATGAGTGTCCCTGAACATAGTGGCCAATAGAAGCCACACTGCAGAATCTTGGCCGTGGTCTTTTTTGCGAGAAAAGTGACCACCACAGCTCAGTGAGTGACAAAGGAGATGACACTCGATGCTCATCGTCTGGCACATATCTCCTCAAGATTTGGTCTGGGCAATATTTAAACAAGTATGGATCATCCCAGGAAGAATTTGCGCACCTCGGTGAAAAATTTCTTCTTATCTTGTGCAGTCCAATGTGTCGGTATGGAACCTGTAGCAAGATAATTAGCAATATCAGCGAACCAAGGTGAATGGGAGACTCTGAACAGTTGTTCATCAGGGAACATGTCATTGATATGGGTCGCCTCAAGGGAATCAGAGGTATTAAGGCGAGAAAGGTGATCGGCCACTACGTTTTCTACTCCCTTTTTATCTTTAATTTCCAAATCAAATTCTTGGAGTAGAAGGATCCATCGTATCAAGCGGGGCTTAGAATCATTCTTAGAAAGAAGATACTTCAGTGCCGCATGATCCGTATAGATAATGATTTTGGATCCGATCAGGTAGGACCTAAATTTGTCCAAGGCGAACACTACGGCTAAAAGTTCCTTTTCTGTAGTTGAGTAGTTCACTTGGGCAGGATTTAAAGTCCTACTCGCATAATGGATGACGTAGGGCCTCTTATCTTTTCTCTGGCCTAGAACCACTCCGAGAGCATAATCAGAGGCGTTGCACATAAGCTCAAAAGGAAGGCTCCAGTCGGGTGGCTGCATGATGGGTGCAGTGGTTAACATGCCTTTAAGCTTGGTGAAAGCTTCCTGGCATTGCTCAGTCCACTCGTATGGAACATCCTTTTGAAGAAGATTACATAAAGGACGAGAGAGGAGACTAAAGTCCTTTATGAATCGCCTGTAGAATCCTGCGTGTCCTAAGAAGGATCGCACGTCTCTGATGTTCTTGGGTGGAGGTAGGTTAGAGATAAGATCGATTTTTGCCTTATCTACCTCAATTCCCTTGACGAGATGATATGTCCAAGGACAATCCCCTTATGAACCATGAAATGGCACTTCTCCCAATTAAGTACCAGATTCTTTTCTTCACATCTTTTCAGCACACATTTAAGACTTTCCAAGCACTTACTGAAAGATGAGCCATAGACAGAGAAATCGTCCATGAAGACCTCTAGATATTGCCCCACCATATCAGAAAAGATACTCAACATACATCGCTGAAAGGTGCGGGGCATTACATAGTCCAAATGGCATCCTTCTGGTAAGCAAAGGTGCCGTAGGGACATGTAAATGTGGTCTTTTCTGGTCCTCGTGGGCGATTTCAATCGATTGTAGCCCGAATAATAACCGTCAAGGAAACAAGAATAGGAATGACCACTAGCCTTTCCAAGATTTGATCGATGAAGGGCGGAGGAAAGTGATCCTTCCTTGTGACGGTATTCAATTTTCTCAGTAGTCAATGCACATTCTCCAACCAAGAGTGACTCGGTTGGCACGAGTTCATTATTAGCATTGGCTACGATGGTGATTCCGGACTTCTTGGAACCACCGAGTTGGACTCACCCATTGACTATCGATATATAGGGTATATGATACCCACATCCAATAGTTTAAGAACCTCGCTTTAACCACTTCCTTCATGTTTGGATTTAGTCTACGTTGTGGTTGCCGAGCGGTTTTCGCATTTTCCTCAAGATATATGTGGTGAGTACAAATCGAGGGATCGATTCCTTGAGGTCCGCTTATCGTCCATCCTTGGGCTCCTTTATGCTCAATGAGAGTAGATATGAGCATACTCTCCTGTTCTTTCTCCAGGGGCGAGAGATCACCACCGGTATGTCTCATCTTGACCTAAATAGGCATATTTCAAATCGAGGGCAAAGGTTTTAGGTCAAGCTTCGGTGCCTTGAGGTTAGACGGTAGAGGCACTACATCATTTTGTGGCAATTCTTCAAATTGTGGCCTCCACCGGTTAACTTCAAGTACCGGTGCAGTATCAAGCAAGGCACACATCTCCCCAATCATATCATCATCAAACTCATGGGAGTGGGCCAAGCACGTCTCTAGAGGATCAGAGGATAAGGTAAGGGGTGTCCTATCTTCCACGAAAGTATCGATCATGTTAATGTCGTGGACATCGTCATCATCCTCTACATTGTTACCAGTTATTGAAAAGATGTTTGACTCCAATGTCAAATTTCCAAAAGACATAGTCATGACACCATTCCCGCAATTGATGATTGCATTTGATGTGGCAAGGAATGGGCGACCAAGAATGACGAATCTGAGTGCTTATGTTGTTGATGGGTTCGGTGTCCAAGATGATAAAATCTACTGTGGTAGTAAAATCTATCGACTTGGACTAACACATCCTCAATAATCCCTCTTGGTACACGAATACTTCGATCGGCAAGTTGTAGTGTGGTTAGGGTAGGTTTTAACTCACCCAATCCTAACTGTTTGTATACCGAGTAGGGGATTAGATTGACGCTCGCTCCCAAGTCAAGAAGTGCGTGATCAATTCGATGGTTCCCGATTACACATGATATGGTTGGGCTACCGGGATCCTTGAATTTCTCGGCACATCTTGCTTCAGGATGGCACTCACTTTCTCAGTCAAGAAGATCTTCTTTTGAATGCTTTGCCGCCTTTTGGTCGTACATAGGTCTTTCATAAATTTTACATATGAAGGAATCTGTTTTACGACATCAAGTAGAGGAATGTTGACTTTCACTTGTTTCAACACCTCCGAATATCCTGAGAGTTAGAAAGACGTTTTGGTGCAACCAACCGTTGGGGGAATGGAGCAATTGGCTTCTCTAGAAGTTCCGGTTCCAATTTTTATGGGACATCACTAGATTCATCATTATTGTCTTCTTCTGGTTCTTGAGGCTTTTCGGCCTAACCGAAGGGTTTTATCAATGATCTTCCCACTCCTAAGAGTGGTGATGGATTTAGCGTGTCCCATTTGATTTGAAGAGCTGGGATCATTTATCTCGTATTGCGGTTTAGGATTGGGGAGCGGTTGTGCAGGAAGCATCCCCTTTTCTATAACCGTCATACGTGAATCTATTTTCTGCATAAAGTCTGTAAGTCCACGCACTGCCTGAGTCAGCTCTTGTATGGGATTTTGAACCGGTTCTTCTTGAGGTTTCCCCTGATTTTGATTTTGATTAAAGAAATTTTGAGGGGTAGCAGTTTGTCCATTCCTCCAACTAAGATTTGGATGATTTCTCCAACCAGGATTGTATGTATTGGAGGTAGATCCATTGAAAGGTCTTTGATAGTTATTTACGGCATTGGCTTGCTCATTCAACACTCCTCGAAAGGCAGATATGGTAGGACAATTTTCAGTTGTGTGAATGTTGCAATCACAGATGCCGCAAACAATTTCATTAACCTTCTCCTTCTTTCCTTCCATGTCCTCGACTCTTCGAGTGAGATTAGTCACTTTAAAATTCACATCGTCCTCTTCTTTCAGGAGATATACTCCACCTTTCTCCTTAGATTGAGTTGGCCTAGGCGTGGTGTTTGATTTTGGGTAATGGTCCCATGATTGTGCATTCTCGGCAAGTCTATCGAGGTAATCCCATACCTCGTCGACCTCTTTATTCATGAATTCACCATTACACATTGTCTCGACCAGCTTAGGCGCATGGAAGATGTCACCCATCATAGAAAAAATTTGTAATGCGCCACATTTCAAAACCGTGTTGTGGGCATGAACTGACAAGATCCTTGAACCTTTCCCAACATTGGTAGAATGTTTCATCTTCCTTTTGGGCAAAGTTCATGATTGCCTTTCTGAGGGTAATTGTTTTATGGTGTGGGAAAATTTTCTTTATGAATTCCCTCTGCAAATCATTCCATGTGCCAATGGATCTAGGACGCAATGAATGTAACCACGTCTTAGCCTTCTCTTTCAAGGAAAAAGGAAAGAGTTTCACTGATTGTATCCTCAGATACATTGGGAAAGTATAAGGTGGCTATGATCTCATCGAACTCTTTCAAATGTAAGTATGGACTTTCTGATTCAAGCCCATGGAATTTAAGAAGGAGTTGGATAACTCCTGGCTTGATGTCCATATGTCCTGTGTTTTCAGGAAAAATCATGCATGAGGGCGTGCTCACCCCCGCCGGTTGTAAATAATCTCGTAAGGTACGAGGCGGGGGTGCTTGAAGCACCTCATTCTCATCATGTTCTTCCTCATCCATCTGTTGAGGTAGTGCTTAGGTTAATTTTCAGCCATAACCTCAATTAACTCGGGGAATTCGAGCGGTGTCTAATCTGCGATGGACAAATAACCCTCAACTAACCCTCCTTCAGTCGAGAGACGTCGAGTGTCGTCACGGGCCCACTTGGGCATGAAACACTCGCAGCCCTCAGTTAAATTCTAAACCTAATCCTAAGAAAGAAAATCTAAATCTAGAAGGAAAAGAGGGTTAGAAGGAGATTACCAAATTGGAGTCCTTAAGCTAAAGACCTGCAAAACAAAACAAAATAGGTTAGTTTCGTATAAACCAAATCTAAAGAGTTAGAAAATCTAGAAAATTAGAAAGAGTTTACCAAATTAGAAGTTCTATCCTAACAACCTACAGAATAAGAAATATGTTAGTTCTATGAATCAAATTAAAAAAAAAAAAATTAAAATTAGTAAAATCCTAATCTTAAACTAATTCTAAATCCAATTAATTTCAGAAAATCGTAGCCATCAGTTCCCGGCAAACGGCGCCAAAAACTTGTTCACTCCCCAAGTATAGGGTTGTGATGTAGTAATAAACTCGGTAAGACCGAGGTCGAATCCCAAGGGACTGTAACCTGTACGTTATCTGAAACTAAGTAGAAATAGAACTAGAATGAGATGAAACCTAAATCAATTATAATTTGAAGAATAATGATGAAATATTAATCTAAAACTTAGGAAAAATCAGAGAAGGGAAACTAGGGATTCAGAGGATCCACTTGTAGAGATCAGGGAGATCTTATGCCTGTATTACAAATCAGGAAAATTAACTGAACTGCCATTGATATAGATTTCAAGAGATGAAAGGTATATGAATTAGAATGGATTCCATCACTAAACCATGCCCAGGAGACAAAGCAAACAACAGAATTAAACTAATTACCAACCAATCAACATGCCATGAAGGTTAGGAAGGGTACCGACATCCAACCATGCCCAGGAGACGATGGTGAACAACAGGGCTTCCTGACGTCATAAACATAAAGAGGAAAAGAACATGCTCAAAGCCATTGCAGACCCATTGTAATTTCAATTACAAAAGACCATTAAAGACTAAAAACATTCCCTTAATAAAACCCCAAATCAACATCAAATTCAGTCTGAATAAAAGGCACAAGCAAAGAGGCATCCCATCACGCTACAAGCTTCACCTCTTAGCCCTAGCTAAGAGGTTTAGCCCGACATGAATGGACTGAATCTCTTAAAAAAAACAAACTAAAATAAAAAAGAAAAAGAAGGAAAAAACAAAAACCCTTAAACAAGCTTTACTTCTCCCTCTTCTCCTTGTCTTTCTCTCTCTCTCTCCTGGTTCTTCTCAGCCGTGGATCCCCTTCACGTCCCAGCCCTCTCCTCTTTTATAGCTAAAAAAAATTCCGTCTGGAAGCTGCTGTGGCAGCATCATAGATGAACTCTGCTGCGTAAAAATCATACCTGACTTGCGTTTGAATTTTGTCTTGGCGAACAGATGACCAGATGCATGATCCAACCGGTCAAGCTTCTTGACCTTGGTTGGTTGCACCCTGGGAGAAACTTTCACAGTCTTGATCACACCAGAAAGTGGCCCACTGATCACCAAATAACCAGAATCCTCCAGTTAAAGAAAAGAATCGGTTTCCCTTGCGATTGATCCTGCACACCGTATTTTTTGTATGAATTCTCCAAAACTTGTATTTTTGTATTAAAATGGGCCCCGAATACGATAGACGGTCCGGATCGTCTTTTGAACCCTCGATAGTGGCCCACTGGCACGTCCGCTCTCTGTTGTGAAACAGAGATTCGGTTTTCGCCACGTCAAGATTGGTGGGACCCACAATGATATCTATGTAAACATCCACCCCGTCCATTGAATCTGCTGATAAAAAACCAGTAAGAAAGGGGTGGTTTTGTAAGCTCTGGCGTGGTCCGTTTAAATCAACTCAAGCGGCCGTTCATTCGTCGTTTAACGGTGAAAATCTCGTGATCGCGTTCTTAGGCCAAAAGGGAAAGCTTGGCCAGGGATTTGGCCACCCTTTGGAGCAGATGGACAGCACGGATCATCGGAACGGGCAACGAGTGGGGCCCACTGATAGAGACCAGCGTTCGGTTTTCACGTTGCTGCGAGGCAGAGCTGATTCCTTTCGCTGACGAAGCTGGTGGGCTCCACTTCGATGTATTTTACCAAAATCCACGCCGTCCACTGTGCTCACGACGAAAAACCGTCCAGGAATAGCTGATTAAGCTTTGATTTTAGTGTGGTCCACCAGCCGTTTTGGTCCACCGTCCATCTTCCGTTTGGACGGCTGGATTGCAATCCTCACTGTCTTCTGAGTTTCTTCCACCTAAGCGAGGGTAGTTACCCCCCTTTTATCACCTTGGACGGTCCAGATTTTCACATTGCATGACGAGTGGGGTCCACAGCATCAACCGATGCTTCACTGTTCGGTTCGCAGCGGAGTCTGGCTGTGAAACAAGAAGAGGCTCGGGTCAGCGCACGCTGACCCGAGCTTGATTTTTGGTGCACGCCCGTCGCACTTGTATACCGTGCACATGCACTGTATGTATGGGTCCCATAGAGATGTTTGTGAGGAATCTTCTCCATCTATCCTTGTTATCATATCATTTTAGACGTCGAGACCAAAGTTGAAGCAGATCCAGATATCAGGTGGGCCCCACTTAAGGATTTAAGGAGCTGATCTGTCCGTTGGGCCACTTCCACAGCGATCCAAGAGCTGAAACTCGACGTGTACGGTTAAATTATGGTCCTCAGGTCATGTATGAAGTTTTGAGCTGAACAGATGGTGGAAACCTTGTGGTCTTGCATTCTGGCTTACTTTCAGGCCATTTGAGCTTTAGTTCCTTAATCTTCTCGGATCTCTGGCATGTAAATCCACTGATCTTGGTCCCCTGGAGTCCGTCCCTTGCTCTGGTGACTTTGGAGCGTCAAATCCACGCTTTTAATACCCAATTTCAGTTTAAGCTCCTAAATACATCCTGCATTGAAAACACGATTAACTTGAGCCGTTAATCAGTACTATGTTCATAAATTCAGGCAATAAATAGGGTCTGATATGCAATATTTGACCCTCAACAATGAGCGGGGGTTCCTGGAAGGTGGGAACCGCTGTTATGACCATGATGAAGCTGTCCATTTCCTATAGATAGCATTGGAAGGGCCTGGCCATTTGGACAAGCCGTGTTTATGTATTTGCTTGAGATTAATGAAGCAGACCCGGATGTGCGTTGGAGCTATCTGGATGAGCGGGGATCCCTGGAAGGTGGGAACCGCTGTTATGACCATGATGAAGCTGTCCATTTCCTATGGACAACATTGGAAGGGCCTGGCCATTTGGACAGGCCGTGTTTATGTATTTGCTCGAGATTAATGGAGCAGACCTAGATGTGCGTCGGAGCTATCCGGATAAGCGGGGGTCCCTGGAAGGTGAGAACCGCTGTTATGACCGTGATGAAGCTGTCCATTTCCTATGGACAGCATTGGAAGGGCCTGACCATTTGGACAGGCCGTGTTTATGTCTGTATTTGCAGGTACCACACCCTTAACCTAAACCTATAACCCAACCTAAACCTATACTTATAACCTAATCCTATTCCCAAATCCCTAAACCTAACCTACACTTAGACCTTAACCTTAATATATAACCGATTCTCAAATCCAACACTTATGACCTAAAACCATAACCTATAACTTATAACCTAAAGCTATAACCTATAACCTAACATTAACCTAAACCTAAGACCTAAACCTAAACCTATACCTATAACCTAAAACCTTAACCTTAACCTATAACCTAAAACCTAAACCTATAACCTTAACCTATAACCTAAACTTATAACCTTAACCTTATCCTAAAACCAAAACTAAAACCTATAACCTAAACCTAAACCTATACCTAAACATTAACCTATTCTCAAATCCATAAACCTAAACCTACACCTAATCCCAATCTTGACTCCCTAACCTAAACCGAAGCCTAAACATGAAAACACAAGCCTAAACTTGATCCCGAACTCGAGCCCAATTTCCTAAGCCTAAACCTTAACCTATTCTCAATTCCCAAAGCTATAACCTATAACCTAAACCTATAACCTAAACCTATAACCTTAACATATAACCTAAACTTATAACCTTAACCTTATCCTAAAACCAAAACCAAAACCTATAACCTAAATCTAAACCTATACCTAAACATTAACCTATTCTCAAATCCCTAAACCTAAACCTACACCTAATCCCAATCTCAACTCCCTAACCTAAACCTAAGCCTAAACATGAAAACCCAAGCCTAAACCCGATCCCGGAACCCGAGGAGCCCAATTTCCTATGCCTAAACCTTAACCTATTCTCAATTCCCAAAGCTATAACCTATAACCTAAACCTAAACCTAACCTAAACCTATAACCTAAACCTATAACCTTAACCTATAACCTAAACTTATAACCTTAACCTTATCCTAAAACCAAAACCAAAACCAAAACCTATAACCTAAACCTAAACCTATACCTAAACATTAACCTATTCTCAAATCCCTAAACCTAAACCTACACCTAATCCCAATCTCAACTCCCTAACCTAAACCTAAGCCTAAACATGAAAACCCAAGCCTAAACCCGATCCCGAACCCGAGCCCAATTACCTATGCCTAAACCTTAACCTATTCTCAATTCCCAAAGCTATAACTTATAACCTAAACCTATAACCTTAACCTATAACCTAAACTTATAACCTTAACCTTATCCTAAAACCAAAACCAAAACCTATAACCTAAACCTAAACCTAAACCTATACCTAAACATTAACCTATTCTCAAATCCCTAAACCTAAACCTACACCTAATCCCAATCTCAACTCCTAACCCTAAACCCAAGCCTAAACATGAAAACCCAAGCCTAAACCCGATCCCGAACCCCAACCCGATTTCCTAAACCTAAACATTAACCTATTCTCAATTCCTTAAACCTAAACCTACACCAAATCCCAATCTCGGCTCCCTAACCTAAACCTAGGCCTAAACATGAAAACACAACCCCAAACCCGATCCCTAACCCCAACCCGATTTCTAAACCTTAACCTTAACCTATTCTCATTCCCAAAAGCTATAACCTATAACCTATAACCTAAACCTAACCGAAACCTACAACCTTAACCTATAACCTTAACATAAACCCAAAACCTAAACCTTAACCAAAACCTATAACCTTAACCTAAACAAAACCTTAACTTATAACCTAAACCTAAACCTAAAACCAAAACCTAAACCTATAAACTAAAACCTAAACCTAAACCTAAACATAAAACCATAACCTAAACCTATAATCAAAACCTAAACCTATACCTAAACCTTAACCTATTCTCAAATCCCTAAACCTAAACCCGCACCTAATCCCAATCTCAACTCCCTAACCTAAACCTAAGCCTAAACATGAAAACCCAAGCCTAAACTTGATCCCGAACCCAGGAACCCGATTTCCTAAACCTAAACCTTAACCTATTCTCAAATCCCTAAACCTAAACCTACACCAAATCCTAATCTCAACTCCCTAACCTAAACCTAAACCTGAACATGAAAACCCAAACCTAAACCCAATCCCGAACCCCAACCCAAACCCAATTTCCTATGCCTAAACCTAAACCCAAACATATCGTTAATCTGATTCTACTCAACCCGAGACTTGTACCATTACGACCGCGCCGTCTCCGCGGTTCCGATGCCGTGACTCACGCGCCGATCCGATGCTCTGGCCAAGAGATGTGGGTCAGTGTTCGGTGCGAGGAAAATGCCGCGCATACGAATCCCAAGAGAATCTCAACGAGATGTCACATCAATCACCCATCAATGAATTCCATCAATCCATCACTTCTCACCCTTCCCCAAGCAACCCCAAAGTTAAAAATTTCTTACACCATTTGCCACAAAAGTAGAAAAAGTGGCTCTTACACCCATCACCACCACATCAAACATCACTCATCTCTCTCTCCCTTTTACAAATCTCTCTCTCTCATTTTCAAAATACCATTCCCAAGCAAGCAAGAACCCCATACGTCCAAGCTTCCCCATCTCTCCAAGAGAGCCATAAGTGTGGCCCACCCTCTCATCTCCCATCTCCACCATCCAAACCTCATCTCCTTCATTGGAATCAAAGCTAAGGAGCTAAGAAAGCCTTTGGTGCAAGAAGGAAGCAGTGGGTGATCTTAGAACTTTGTTTTTCCTTCATTTCGTTGATTAATGATCCACATATGTGGGACCCACCTTGATGTATATTTGTATGCAAGAGCGGCCCATAGTGGCGGGGTCCCTCCATCCTCACCGATCTTTCTCTCTTTCTCTCTCTCTCTCTCTCTCTCTCTCTCTCTCCCTTTTCCTTTGTGTACGATGACTTATGGCCCACTTGATGTATGTATCTCATCCATATCATCCATATAGTGGGCCACCTTGATTTATTTGTTTTGGTATGGACCATCCTAAAATGGCCCACCCGGATGAAAGGGAAACACAAATATTGGCCGGATCCAAAGCAGGTGGGCGAGGTGGGACCCACCTTGATGGGGCATGCCACCGTCTGTCAATGGAGGTGGCTATATAGTGAAGTGTTAAATGACAAGGGGGTAGGGGTGTGCACTGACGTGGGTGGTGGCTAACATGGAGTGTGCTGTGGTGGGGTGTGTGTTGACATGGTGTGTGTACTAACATGGTGTGTGTACTGACGAGGGAGTGGGACCCACCCCATCCACACCGTCCATCCATTTTGGTGGGCCGCACCATCACACACGGGTGGTGCTTCCACCGTCCAAGGACGTTGGGACCCACCCAGTCCATTAGCCCAATTGGTAGACTATGTGAAAGATACCTCGTTTCAAACACTGAGGTCATGACATTGATCCCTAGTGGCGGTGGCTAACTGGGGAGTGTGCTGGTGGTGGGGTCCCACACCATCCATCCAGTTTGGCGGGCCACACTTTGGTGTGTGTGTGATCTAAACCGTCCATGTACCTGGACAGTGGGACCACCATGTGGGGTCCGTTCTCCCTGCCCAGATCCATAGCTCAACTGGCGGACTGAGTGGGATACCTCGTTTCAACACGTGAGGTCTTAGTATCCATCCCTGTGAGGGTGGCCTACATGGGACCCACCTGAGTTTTGGGTGTGGCTGAAACGTGGCCTGACCCTTCATTAAAGTGGGACACCCATGATGGGTGGGCTAGATTTGTGGACCCCATCTCGGTGGGCCTAATAAATGGTTATGAATGTTTTAAATGGAACGGAACCCTCTCAACTGTTGTATCGGGTGTGGCCCACACAAGTCACGGTTTGACTTGATTTTTGAGACTTAGGGCCATGCTGGAATGGTGCATCTAACTGATGGGATAGATGTTGGCAACATCAACGGTGGGACCCACACCCCACGTGTGGAGCCTCCCCTTGATCCACGTCATCGTCCAGGCCGTGGATGGTCTGGACGTGTGTTTTAATATATATTATATTATATTATATACATATGATATATTATTTTATATAATATATATCTTATATAATATCTAAGATAAGGTGGTGGGCCCTACGTGGGACCCACCTCTGTTGTGTCAGGAGGATGAAAGAAAGAAAAAGAAAAAAAATATATATGGATGAGGTGTAGCCACGTGCTGCACTCTCCCTATCTCACTCTCTCTATATCTCTCTCTATCTCACGTTCTCTCTCTCTCTCTCTCTATATATCTCACTCTCTCTAGCTCACGTGCTCTCTCTCTCTATCTCTCTCTCTTTTTCTCTCTCTATCTCTCTCTTTTTCTCTCTCTGTCTCTCTCTCTCTTTAAACGTCAACGCATGTAGGTCCCGCATGATGTAGGTGTTTTACACACGCCGTCCATCCGATGGTGGGACCCACTCCCTATGTATGTGCTCTATCGACACCGTCCATTATTTGAATGGCGGGGCCCACCATGATGCATGTGTTGCATCCATACCGTCCACCATTTAGGAGATCATTTTATGGCATGGAAAAATGGGCGAAATAGATCTAAAGTGCAAGTGGGCTCCACCATTCAAATAAGTAGACCGTGTCATCCACCGTTCAAACTCCTTAGGGCCACGGTAATTTCTATTTATTTTCATTTCATCTATTTCTATGTTAACCTGTGAATAGGTCAGATCTCAAAAATATATGAGGGCGGGCCCGATTCGAAATACCTAAGGCCCATTTGACTCGGCCCATTTGACTTGGCCCGATTGATTTGGCCCATTCGACTCGGCCTATTTGATCGGCCCATATGTTTAGGCCCATCTTGATGTAGCTATGGCCCATCCATTGAGGCCCACCTTGATATATATGAAGCCCATGTTAGGAGGCCCATTTAATGTAGCTAAGGCCCATGAGCCGAGGCCTAATAGGATGTACACAAGTCCATTACAATGTGTGACTCTACCATAGTTTGTGTAATAATGTTTATGACGGTCGTGCCTTGGGAGCAATGTTGGTTTGACGTCCACATTGATGGGCAATGATGGTTAGACGTCCTCATTGTGACCTTCTCTTAGGCCTTATTAGGCCCATTCTCTTCATGGGTTAACCCAAATAAGTGGGCCCCATTCGCCGTAGACGGATGACTCCGTGCCATCGGATTTGATATAACCACGGTTGAGTGCCGATCTTTATACTATGGTTGATCGGCTGATCATCTATAGACCTCGTTTTGTTTATCTACTGATTATCGAGGCTGACGCCGATTATCGACCCTGGTTATCGGTGCCGAGTGTCGTGACCGATTTGCCGATTCCGATTATTGATCGATTCCGGTTGTCGAGGCCTGTTGTGATGTATTCAAGGCCTATGGGACATGGCCCATTGAGATATATTTTCGGCCCATATGGTGAGGCCCGACTTGATGTGTATTAGGCTCTTGAGTGAAGCCCATGGTATTGTATATTTGGCCTTGGTGTGAGGCGATGAGTCTACTGTATGTTAGGACTCTATATGGGTCATTCAATGGGGGCAATATTGGTTAAATGCCCACATTGTCGAGGTTGATTGTCGATGCCGGTTATTGATACCGATTATGAGTATGTGACCGCATAGCATCATGATACATACCCATACGCATCATCTGCATGTTTGTTATGAGATGTAGTCGATCATTGCATATGTCATTGGACAGGTTGTTATGAGGCTCCCTGATAGGTAGAGGTTATCTCACATGAGCGCACAATATGCGCAAGATTGGTGCATGACTGGATTGTATGGCTCATGCATCTTGCATTGTGTGTTGTGGTTACTGTACGCCCTAGCAACATCAGGGCCGTAGCCTCCACAGGCATATCGTAGATGGCCAGATGGGACACCGGAAATGTTTGGTTCGAGCATCGGGCTTCTATAGATAGCCCTGGGTGAAAATCTCTAAAACCCTCTTAGTACCAGAGGACGCCCTAACGTCGAGACCGAGTGGATACACATGAGCGCCCGAGTGCCGAATACTAGGAGGCCACGTCTCACACTGTGCGATGGTCGGTTGGGAGGGGGTGTGGCCTTACCCGTTCGAGGGAGTAGGCATAGCAAGGCTGAGTTTGACCAGCTCGAGGAATGAGTCTGCTATCGACGAGCCAGGTAGGTATTGACAGACTGCTGGCTAGGCAGATAGTGAGGTCTATTCTACTCACTGGGCTATGCAGCTTGGGAGGAGGCAGTTGGTGTAGAGTGTAATAGACCCAGGTGATTTCCCAGAGAGGAACTGTATTGATATGTGGACTTATTGAGTAAGAGTTGCATGCTTATTCGTTCATTCATTCACTATCCACTCGGGTTGGTGGTGCGCAACTAATTGTTGTGTGCCTTCGTTATGGCAAAGATTTCGGTTGGGAGCACGACTAACCTGAGACCAGGAGTTTACCACGTTGAGTCTAACTATCCAAATTTAGGTATGAGACTGGTTTGGATAGAAGTCCCTTGTGGTGGACCCCGTAGCCTGCGATACTACTTACTATCATCCCGACTTCACACTCCAGCATAGTCATTTCATTCGCATCGCATATTACATTACATTCACAGGCATATGATATTTTGGGTTGCTATGTTTTTATACTTATATGTCCTAGACAGACTTAGCGGGATTTGTATATTGCATTATATCTTCGACATCGGATATTTGGCTCTTTATGACTCCTTATTGCATAGTTGTTCCACATTGCGTATTCTGATATTGATTGACTTATGGACTTGTCCATATTTCCGATTACTTTGTAATCGTATAATTCATGATCTTGTTAGTAATTCTTCTTATTCCGATATTGTAAGATTTATGGATTATTAGTATTTTCAGTACTGTATGATGATGGCATTACGTTGAATACTTGGCACTTATCTTGTGCACACATTTACACCACCCTCTAAGCTTTCTATAAGCTTATGCACGATAGATGTGTACATGCGATGTTAGGTTGCAGCAGTATTGAGCTTGGAGCGTGCAACGGTCTTCTGGAGCTTGACTTTCAATTTTTTTTGTATTTCTCTTTCAGCATTGTACTCAAATAATTATATTAGTGATTATGTGATGATGATGTTGCCTTTGTGACTTGGGTAAACTTGTGGTTATGCTTATTATGAGTTAAATATAATTGGAAAATCCTCCTTGTAGGATTTCAGGATCGAAATCTGGCGTATGGACGCCGGGAACCGAGAATGGGGTACTACGGAGGCTGTCGGCACCAGATTCGGTGATCGAGAATTTTGTGAGCCCGATTTCCGAGTTTAGGGCGTGACGAAACCCAAACCTAAACCTGATCCCGAACCCCAACCCAAACCCAATTTCCTATGCCTAAACCTCAACCTATTCTCAATTCCCAAAGCTATAACCTATAACCTAAACCTAAACCTAATCTAAACCTATAACCTTAACCTATAACCTAAACTTATAACCTTAACCTTATCCTAAAACCATAACCAAAACCTATAACCTAATCCTAAACCTATACCTAAACATTAACCTATTCTCAAATCCTTAAACATAAACCTACACCAAATCCCAATCTCAACTCCCTAACCTAAACCTAGGCCTAAACATGAAAACCCAAGCCTATACACGATCCCAAACCCCAACTCCGATTTCCTATACCTAAACCTTAACCTATTCTCAAATCCTAAACCTAAACCTACGCTAATCCCAATCTCAACTCCCTAACCTAAACCTAAGCTAAACATGAAAACCCAAGCTAAACCCGATCTCGAACCCAAACTGAACCCGATTTCCTAAACCTAAACCTTAACCTATTCTCAAATCCACTAAGCTAAACCTACACCAAATCCTAATCTCAACTCCCAACCTAAACCTAAACTCGAACATGAAAACCCAAACCTAAACCCGATCCCGAACCTCAACCCAAACCCATTTCACTATGCCTAAACCTTAACCTATTCTCAATTCCCAAAGCTATAACCTATAACCTAAACCTAAACCTAACCTAAACCTATAACCTAAACCTATAACCTTAACCTATAACCTAAACTTATAACCTTAACCTTATCCTAAAACCAAAACCAAAACCTATAACCTAATCCTAAACCTATACCTAAACATTAACCTATTCTTAAATCCACTAAACCTAAACCTACACCAAATCCCAATCTTAACTCCCTAACCTAAACCTAGGCCTAAACATGAAAACCCAAGCCTAAACCCGATCCCAAACCCCAACCCGATTTCCTAAACCTAAACCTTAACCTATTCTCAATTCCCTAAACCTAAACTTACACCAAATCCCAATATCAACTCCCTAACCTAAACCTAAACTTGAACTTGAAAACCCAAACCTAAACCCGATCCCGAACCCCAACCCAAACCCAATTTCTAAGCCTAAACCTTAACCTATTCTCAATTCCCAAAGCTATAACCTATAACCTAAACTAAACCTATAACCTAAACCTATAACCTTAACCTATAACCTAAACTTATAACCTTAAACTTATCCTAAAACCAAAACCTAAACCTATAACCTAAACCTAAACCTATAGCTAAACATTAACCTATTCTCAAATCCACTAAACCTAAACCTACACCTAATCCCAATCTCAACTCCCTAACCTAAACCTAAACGTAAACATGAAAACCCAAGCCTAAACCGGAACCCGCACCCGAACCCGATTCCCTAAACCTAAACCTTAACCAATTCTCAATTCCAAACCTATAGCTTATAACCTAAACATAAACCTTAACCTTAACCTAAACCTAAACCTTAACCTAAACCTATAACCTTAACCTAAACCAAAACCTATTACCTATAACCTAAACTTATAACCTATTACCTACCATTCACCTAAACCTAAATCCTAAACCTTAACCTATAACCTAAGACCTAAACCTAAATGTAAAACCTAAATGTATTCTCAAATCCCTAAACCTAAACCTACACCTAATCCTAATCTCAAATCCCTAACCTTAACCTAAGCTTAAACTTGAAAACCCAAATCTAAACCCGATCCCGAACCCGAACTCGATTCTCTAACCTAAACCTAAACTTAAACCTAAACCAATTCTCAATTCCCTAAACCTATACCGTATAACCTAAACCTAAACTTGAACCCTAAACTAAACCTAAACCCGATCCCAAACTCGAACCCGAACCTAAATCTCTAAACCTAAACCTATAACCTAAACCTAAAACTGATTCCCTAAAACCTAAACCTATATCTTTTAAACCCTAACCTAACCCTATAACCCATAAACTATAACCTAAACACAAATCCCTAAACCTTAACCTATAATCCAACCTAAACCTATACTTAAAACCTAAAACTATTCTCAAATCCCAAAACCTATAACCCGAACCTAACCTCTCCCTAAACCTATAACGGAAGAGAACCTAGCCTTTCCCTAAACCTATAACGGAAGAGAACCTAGCCTTTCCCTAAACCTATAACCTACACTTATAACCTAAACCTATACCTTAACCTTAACCTATAACCCATACTTACAACCTTAACCTAAACTTGTAACCTTAACCTAAACTCAATTCCCTAAACCTAAACCTATAACCTAAAGTTATAACCTAAACTATACCTATTAT
This sequence comes from Magnolia changhungtana, assembly GCA_030180095.1. Taxonomy (NCBI): domain Eukaryota; kingdom Viridiplantae; phylum Streptophyta; class Magnoliopsida; order Magnoliales; family Magnoliaceae; genus Magnolia; species Magnolia changhungtana. The sequence goes on along the minus strand of JASAUF010000421.1, from coordinate 11,694,377 downwards.
CAAATCCTAAACATATAATATAACCTAAACCTATAACTTAGCATAATCTTAAAGCTATTTCCATAAACTGACTTTAGTCTTTTCATTGTAGACATGGATAAGAGTTGGATGTGAGCAAAGAACATGTTTGGCCCATAGTATAAACAAGGGGTTAAAGAGTTCATGGAATTTGCGCGAAATCGGGCAGATTCAAGGAATAGGATTAGGTGTCCATGTCGAAAATGCAAGAACATGATATTTAAGACTTTAGATAAAGTAGAGGACGATTTGTTCATAGTTGGGATTGACCAGGGTTACACTTGGTGGATCTGTCATGGTGAAGATATGACCTATAGAGTTGAGCCTACTGAAGTCATTGCTGATCCAATTGTGCCGGATGACGAGGATGAAGACGTTGACGAAATGCAAGATATCATAGGGGATGTGTTTAGGGGAACAGCTACGGATATTGATTTTGCAGATGACAAGCAGTAGCCAAGATATTCCTCTAATGGGTGATGTCGAATCAGAAAAGTTTAGTAGGTTGTTGAGGGATGCACAACGTCCACTTTATCCGGGGTGTAAGAACTTTTTCAAGTTGAATTTTCTTACAAAGTTACTTCATTTGAAGACAATAAATCATTGGAGTAACAAATTGTTCAACATGTTGCTAGAGTTGTTGAAAGAAGCATTACCGGACGGTGAGACATCGCCTAAGTCCCATTAAGAGGCAAAATCCTTGATGCGAGACTTGGGCCTTGGATATGAACTCATACATGCATGTATAAATGATTGTTTATTATATCAGAAAGAGCATAAGGATGCTGGAGAGTGTCAAGAATGTGGAGAGTCTAGGTGAAAGTATGGCAAAGCCAGAGATAAGAATATCCCGCGAAAGGTGTTAAGGTACTTCCCATTGAAACCAAGATTGCAAAGATTGTTTATGTCTCGTAAGACGGCTGAAGATATGAGGTGGCATAAGGAGAAATGCGTTCATGATGATAGTACACTGAGGCACCCTGCGGACTCTGAAGCCTGGCAAAATTTTGACAAGCAACATGACTGGTTTGCAGAGGATTCTCGCAATGTTCGACTAAGTCTTACAAGTGATGATTTTAATCCATTTAGTAATATGAGTAGCTCGTACAGTATGTGGCCAGTGGTACTTATGCCCTACAATTTACCTCATTGGTTGTGTATGAAGGAGTCATTTTTCATGATGTCATTGCTTATTCCTGGACCCAGGTCACCTGGGAATGACATTGATGTGTACTTGCAACCATTAGTAGATGAGTTAAACGAGTTGTGGAGTCAAGGTGTACACACATATGACATATTTGTAGGACGGACATTTCAATTGCATGCAACAGTCTTGTGGACAATAAATGACTTTCCTGAGTATGGAAATTTATCTGGGAGGAGCACGAAGGCAAGTTGGCTTGTCCTACATGTGGTATTGAGACTTGTTCATTGTCATTGAAGCATGGTAGAAAAATGTGTTATATGGGCCATCGTCGCTTCCTTCTGAGCGATCATAGTTGGCGCAGGAAGACGATGATCTTTGATGGCAAACAAGATCATAGGCCACCCTCGAAAGAGCTATCTAGAGAAGATGTGATGCAACAACTGAGTAACATTGGAGAAGTTAGATTTGGTAAGGCATCACACTTGAAGAAGAGAAAACGTACAGTATTGGACTATAACTGGAGGAAGAAGAGCATCTTTTTTGAGTTGCCCTATTGGATGATCTGAAATTGCGACACAACTTGGATGTCATGCATATTGAGAAAAATATATGTGACAATGTCTTTGGAACAGTGATGAACATAGAGAAGAAAACAAAAGATAGTTTCAAGGCTCGATTAGATCTACAAGAAATGGGTTTAAGGAAAGAGTTGCACTTGCAATCACATGAAAATTCGTATACTATACCAGCAGTCTGCTACACGTTGACCAAACTAGAGAGAAAGCGTTTATGTGAATGGTTGAGATCGGTGAAGTTTCCCGATGGGTATGCGTTAAACATTTCTCGGCGCGTAAACATTACGGATTGTAAGGTAACAGGAATAAAAAGTCATGATTATCACGTCCTTCTGTAACGCCTACTGCCGGTTAGATTTGTGGATTCCTGAGCAAGGATATCAGTGCGACGCTGATTGAGCTGGGGATATTCTTTAAGGATTTGTGTTCAAAATCGTTGAATGTGGATGTTATTAAAAGACTGGAGAGGGACATTGCCATAATCCTTTACAAACTTGAAAGAATTTTTCCACCTGCATTTTTTGATGTCATGGTACACCTAGCGATTCATTTACCGCACGAGGCGAAGCTTGCAGGCCCAGTACAATATCGTTGGATGTATCCAATCGAAAGGTGGTAGAACCTGTTAAAATTTTTATTCATTCCATAAACTACATATATCTATGTTTTCATACGTATAACACAGTGGTTTTGTGTACAGATACCTTCACACACTCAAACAATTTGTGAGGAATAAGGCACGACCGGAAGGGTCGATAGCTGAAGCGTACATTGATAATGAGTGCCTTACATTTTGCTCCATGTATCTTCGTGGCATATAGATTAGATTCAACCGAGAAGATCGGAATGCCGATGAAGGGTAGGAGCATGAACAAAGACTCATATCTATATTTGCACATAACGTTCATCCTTTAGGATCCCCGACGTTTCAAGATATGGACCTTGGGGATCTAGCAAAGGCGCGATGGTATGTGTTGCACAATTGTGAAGAAATAGAGTCGTACTTGGAGTAAGTCTTCCCTCGATTATTGTAATTCCTACATACGATGATCTTAATGTTTCTTGCTGACGACGTGCCATTTATCTATAGTGAACACATAGACGAGATGAAGTCCAAATTCCCCACAAATTATGATCGGATGCATCAGGATCAGTTTCCAGAATGGTTCGCCGAACGTGTAAGATTTCACATTGTATCTCACCACACTTAGAATTTCCGTTGTATTGCACATTATTTCAACCTAAGAAAATCACTAAACAATTATATTTTGTACATGATAATAGATAAAGACGTTGCTCACAAGCAACTCTGCAGATGTGTCTGATGCACTATACTCACTGGCGTGTGACCCTGATAGACATGTATCTAGATATACAGGTTGTATTGTAAATGGGATTCGGTTCCACACTGAAGAATGCGAGAAGTATAGGACCACGTAAAATAGTGAGGTAGTTGTGAAAGGAAAAAATGAGGATGAAATTGACTTTTATGGCATTTTGACTGATATTATTGAGCTGAGTTATTGTACGAGAAAGCGGGTGTACTTATTTAGATGTGATTGGTGGGACATTGGAAATAAGAAGTTGGGAATATAGATTGACAACTACTTTACGAGTGTAAATTTATCTCGAAAGTGGTTTAAGGACGATCCATTTGTCCTCGCCAGTCAGGCTGAACAAGTATTTTACCTCGCTGACACTAAGTTAGGCGGCTCTTGGCACGTGGTGCAGAAAATAAAGTCCAGGAACATATTTGACGTTCCCGTACCAGAAGTTGAAGATAGCGAGGACGGGGGAAATGACACGTCTAGGGTTGAACAAGCATATCAAGAAGACATGCCATCTAGGGATACAGGGACTGATTCAAGTATTGATATTGATGTGGTGCAATTAGACAGAGATGATGTGCCACCTGATCATGTTGATGCCTCATTAATACAAGACATTGTTAGAGATGATACAGGTTTCATTGATGACAACGTTGGAGACTATGAGGAGGAAATACTAATCAGCGATAGTGATGGTGAAGAAGAAATAGCCCTAAGCGATAGTGATATAGACGACGATTATTAAATGTACACATGATTTGCATGTCATTTTCAATTCAAATAATTTATATATTTCATATATACGTGAAAATTATAAGTCATGATTAATTCCTTTTATTGACTTGTTTATAATTCACATTTACAGTTGAGACAATTTCTGATCATGTCATCCTCAAACCAGAGCATCGCAGAAGCACGCAACGTACTTCATCAGCTGTTACAGATAGACATTTCGGTCCTATCTTCTTCTGGTAGGGCCATAGAGATACCCAATCTGGTCGATGAGTGTAGAGTGGAATATATCGACGACGACTCAGATGAAAGATTATACAATCTCAAAGAAATTTCAGAGCTGATGGAGATATATAACCGTGGGAAACGAGATATGGAAGATGCGACTCTGTCACTTGCACATCTGAATGGAGTCCCGATAGATCAAATTTCTCTTATTGTGACTGTCATGTTGGCTATAAAAATGTCCAATGCTTCACACAGGATGACATACACTTCTGAAGCATACGATAGCTTACGCAGGGAGTACTTCGGATAGTTTACCTTATAGTTATTTCGTATTACAACAAATATGTGTATTTAATATACAATGACAATGTGTAATGAAATTTTCAATGGTTATAGATTAAAGTTTACAGTTTTATTATATTATGCTTGCATTATAGTGTAATGGTCTAATCATATTTTATTCATCTCTCTGAGCATAAGCACAAATGCATTATACCATCAACACTACTTGTATAATGTTTTAGTATATTCCACTTGTATTGACATTGTTTAAATTTATAAGTTCATAGTTCGCACATATTCAGTGATGGCACCAGGTGGGAGAGTACGCTGTTCACGCACTGGATCTACCCCTTCTACTCATGATGCGACAGAGCCAGCATCGCCGTCGCATATTGCATCGTGGGCGTCTGATCCCTCAGTCGCGCATACACCGGGCACTGCATGTAAGTTTAGACATATATTTCTTTTAATGATTTCTGTTTATGTTTAGACTTACATAATTCTGTTACAATAGCGTCGTCGACCAGTCGGCGAGGACGTTGACCCACGCATGGGTTACTTTTAGAGCGACTTACGCGTGAGGGTAGGGTGATGGTAGAGTTCCCACAGGACTGCATTAGACCTGTTGGGAACAATGTCATGTTGTTTACGTCAGAGGTCGGTGTCTTATGCCGATCTCTGATTCCCCCCACCACCCCCCGTTGGAGAGACGTGACAGATGATGTTCGGCAGCTCATCTGTCAGCGCCTTCAGGTAAATTTTAGTTAATTAATATTTATTTTATAAATGTTTATTTACGGTTAAGTTATTTTCTTAATAAGTTTATTGCCTTAATCTATTATTTACGAAACTGCATGATAAATTTGACTTTGATTTGAGTGTTCCGCACATCTCCCATGCCGTCGACGACATGATGAAGGAGCGGTTTAAGGATTACCGTACTAGGTTACACCGGCAGTACAAGCGGTGCGTGAGCCATGAGGAGGCCGTACAGTCCGCACCGCTGCACGTGACTGATCGGGACTGGCGGATACTCTGTGATAGATTTTCGTCTGATTCTTTTTAGGTAATATTTACATATTTACGATATCTTAGCGTAATAATTAATTTCACAATTAATAACAATATATTATGAATAATGTGTTCAGAAAAGGAGCAAAATAAATTCTGACAACAGAGGAAAGTTAGAAGTGAATCATGTAGCTGGTTCAAAGTCATTCGTACGACTTCGTCACGACACGGTAAGAAAGTACTGGTAATTATTACGTTTATATATTCTTTCCATGCATTTATATTAACTCTATTGTTCTTTCGATTGCGCCGCAAGATTCCGTCACTGGCCAAGAGTCCGGACCAATAGACTTCTACAAAGGGACTCACTGTTGGCAGACGACAAGATCTTGGGTACATCCCAGAGCCAGCGAGATTTGGGTAAAAATCCTTACATTGTAAAATTTAATTGCATTAAATTATAATAATGTCATTTATTATGAAAATTCATATGTTTTCATTACAGGAGGAGATGAACACCTTACGCAGTCAGCCCACTCCCGATGGTACTGAGCAGAGTGAGCCAGAGATCCTAAGTCAGGTCCTTGGCACCCGTTCTGGATATGTGCGTGGGTTTGGCCATGGTGCCAAGCTCATGACACCTGTTAGAGCTGCCTCCAGCCAATCCATCGTCGTTGGCGAGAGCGCCATACGCCGAGCTGATACCGCAGAGAGAGAGGGGTTCAGCAGCTACGGGTCGTCGTCGATGACATCAAAGATTAGCTGGACAAGCAGAGGGAGGAGCAGGAGAGGAAGATGATGGAGGAGCTGGCGAGGAAGATGATGGAGGAGCTGGCGAGGCAGAGGGAGGAGTAGGAGAGGAAGACAGAGGATCATCTAGCGAGGCAGAAGGAGGAGTAGGAGAGGAGGATGGAGGATCATCTGACGAGGCATAGGGAGGAGCATGAGAGGAGGATGGAGGAGATGCGGGTGGACCATGAGCAACGGATAATGCAGATGTTAGAGGCTTTCGCTGTACACTTACCCACCGATGCTCCACCACCTCCGCCTTTATCTTTGTGATTTTTTTGTATATTTGTTTATTATATTAAGTTTATATGTATTAATGCGTGAATGAATGTGATGCGGATAAAATTGTTTGTGTTTAAATGAATGTAGTTTATGTTTGAGTTTGGGTTTAGCTAGATGTGAATGTGAATATGATGAAATATATTATATAACAAGTGTATATTAGGATGAATATGATGAAATATATTGTTAATAGGTGTATATCAGGAATTTTGTGTGAAATTTTGAGCTGTATATTAAAAAAAAAAAACTTTTAGCAACGAAAATTTTCGTGGTTAAAAGTGGAATGATTTTTTGGTGGTGAAAATTTTCGCTACTAAAAGTCTTGGAAATTTTTTTGGCGGCGAAAATTTTCACTGCTAAAAGTCTTGGAAAAATCTTGGAATTTTTTTTGGCGGCGAAAATTTTCGCTGCTAAAAGTCTTGGAAAAATCTTGAAAATTTTTCTGGCTGCGCAAATTTTTGCACTGAAAGTCTTGGAAATATGAAGTTTTCGGTGCTAAAAATTATTGGAAATTTTTTTGGCGGCGAAAACTTTTGCTACTAAAAGTCTTGGAAATTTTTGGGCAGCGAAAGTTTTCGGTGCTAAAAATTCTTGGAAATTTTTTTGGCGGCGAAAATTTTCGCTGCGAAAAGTCTTGGAAATTTTTAGGCAGCGAAAGTTTTCGGTGCTAAAAATTCTTGGAAAATTATTTAGCGTGAAAATTTTATTTGCTAAAAGTCTTGAAAATTTTTTTATGTGAAAATTTTACATTTTGCTAAAAAGTCTTGAAGTTTTTGGCAACAAAAATTTTCGTTACCGCTAAAAGTCTTGTAATTTCGGATTTTTTTGTCGGCTAAAATATTCATTACTAAAAGTCTTGCAAGTTTTTTAATGGCGAAAAGTTTCATGATTAAAAGTTCTGAAATTTTTTTAGCGAAAATTTTACCGCTAAAGGTCTTGGAAATTTTGTTTAGCGACGAAAATTTTCGTCGCTAAAAAGCTTGTATTTAGCGACGATTTGAATTTTTCGCTGATAAATGTTTTGTACATCGGTCTTTTAGCGATGAAAAGTTTCGTCGCTCAAAGTAGTTAGCTGCGAATAGTTGACTTTTAGCGACGAAAATTTCCGTCACTAAACGTGGTGTTTCTTATAGTGTATATCATGGTGGGCCCACAGGGCACCGACAACCAGCCAACGGGTTGGTGGCAGGGGAGGGGCCAATCCCTTTCCCGCGGAAAAGGACGCGGATTTCCTGGGAAAGACTTCTTCGCAAGGATGCTGGGTCGGGCCATTACATGAATGTGAGAAATCCATTCCGCCCATCAGTTTTGCAAAATCATTTTAGAACGTGTGACAAAAAATGAGATGGATTAAAAACTCAAGTAGGTCACACGAGAGGGAAAATTGGAAAAAAAAAACCCCCCCGGCCTCACCCAACGTCCTTGCGCGGAAACTTCCTGCGCTTTCGTATGAAAACCGCGTCCCGTAGAAAAGAAAACGTAGGCGTCGCTATTCGAAAAGCATCAGGTACGACAGATCAGGTGGCGTTGACCACAGCCCCAACTGGTGGCGTGATGATGTGTTAGGCGCTGTGGAGCCCACAATGACGTAGGTTCTTTATATCCACACTGTCCATCCGTTTTTTCATCTCATTCTAGGTCATGAGCCAAAGAATGAAGTAGATCTGAAGCTAAAGTAAACCACACCATGAGAAATAGTGGTGTTTGAATGCCCATTTTTAAAAACTTCTTAAGGGTAAAAAAAAGCTTTGGATCAAGCTGATATTTGTGTCCTCCCTTCATCCACGTCTATACGACCTTATCAACAGGTTGGATGGCAAATAAACATTAAGGTGGACCCAAGGAAGGTTTCAATTGTCGGTGTCCTTTCCAGTGGTGGTCCACTTGATCATAGGATCCACTTCATTTTAGGTCTAATTAACAAAAATTAGCTTAAAAAAAGGATGGTCGGCCTGGATATGAAATACATATATCAAAGTAGGCCCAACAGCGCACAACACATCACCCCACCTCCACTAGCGTTGTTGTGGGCAACACCACCTAATACGCGTCGAAGCATCAGTCACTCGACCGAAGGAATCCCACTGGAAACAACTCTCCCACCTGATCCTCCCTCAGTCAATTCGAATAAATGAGACTCACCCACCATTGAGTTTACTTTGAGAAAGGATGAGATGCAAAGTATCTGGGTGGAATTGTCGTACAACCAGTTTCTTTGGACACATGGGACCATCCAAACACTGATCTGGACAATCAATTCATTTCATCCTAACATTAGCTGCACATCAGGCAAAATTCATATCAATCAGACAATCCTGCACCTTGAATGATGGTCCCTTTTCTATAACCGTTCATTTTAGAAATTCATATATAAAATTTCTTTGGTTGCCATAAATAGCCTGTCTCTTGCAATATGTTAGGCGAGATCATTATGGCAGTTGCAGTAATATCAATGATGACGTCGACAATGTCAATTATATTTTTTCTATATGCGTTGCAAGCAGAGAATCCATATTCATAAAATGGGTAGCATCATCTGACCGAATTACCTCTTTAGAATCATAAACAATCCAAAGGATATCCAATTAAATGAATGCTTTAAGCTGATGGTTTGACCTATCTAGCTTTTCAGGATCTTGGCCGTCCACTTGTTCATGCTATTGCCATGATTACAACCATCTGATTGACATGACTGTTGAAGCCGCACCAGACAAGTGTTGTGTAGGATAAATGAACGGTGTAGATCAACGCTTGGAGGGTCCAAAGTGTAGAAAGAAAATAGCAGTATCGGAAGCCTAACAACTGTATAGCTGTATATAACCTTTTCAGTTTAAATTTTATTTATTCCTTTATACTCTACTGATGTGATGGATGACGTGAGAACTATAAAATTTCAAGTACACTCTAGGACATTTTAACTAAAAAGTGACGTGGATTGCATGCCGAGTAGCATGGTGAGTAAACTCTTCGTCGGTTCAATGTAGGTGCCTTATCCATCTATCCGTTTCACATGCCAAAATCTCAGTAGGACCACGCTGCATAAAGCAATGGGATTAGAATGCCTGATGTTATATTTGGTACATGGGATTAAATGATATTGAATGGCATTATATTGGATTAATACCAGTATTGTATAATGATTGCATGTCGGGAAATGCCATGATATTTGAGATAAAATTCATGCTATAGAAAATTCACTAGATTAAATAAAATTTCATTTGGTGGGCCTTAATCAAATTCACAATGGATGTTGGTCACTTATGCACCTATATAATTAGAATGTCACATGTAAATGACACATATAAATGGAGGGCATGGATAAAACACATGCATCAATATGGAGCACACGTGTAGTGGATTTCAAAATCCATAAAAAATTCTCTAAAATCCTGGACCAAATGCAATTCCATCTCACCCAATTCCAATCCATCTCATACTTAACACCTGAAGAAAATTGCACAGGATCAAATGCAATTCTATCCCACCTAATTCCATTTAAGTTCATTAAAACTTTTTGGGGGCTACAACAGTTTTGGATATAAGATGATATTTGTAATTTTCCTTTATTTATGCTGTGGGACCCTATAAAAGTGTTGGATGAAAAATAAGCATCATTGTGCGCTATAAGAAAGCTTCAATATCAGTATCTCCACTGTTTCTTGTAGAGTAGCCCACTTGAGCTTTGATATGCTTTAATTCCATGCTCATGCCGATGGTGTGGATAAGCCGGATACAACACACCCAGCCCCGCGGAGTTTACTCAGTTCTACTTAGTTCATGCTTGCCAGTAGCCTCTTTATTAGATCGACTTCCTCTCTAATGCTTGCATGACTTTTGCACAAATAGTAGGCATTACTTCAACCAATGGGTGCAGATTCGGCTAGGTTGAGACCTGAGAGTTCTATCATGTCCCGACTGTAGAGCCCACCTTGATCTATGTGTTAGATATCCACCTTGTTTATCCATTTTTTCAGCCCATTTCAATGCATGGGTCCAAAAAATGAAGTAGATCCAAATATTAGGTGGACCACACCATAGGAAACAGTGGTGATTGATAATTTAATTAGAACTCACTTTAAGCAACAAAAACTTCGGATCCAGGTGATATTTATGTTTTCCTTTCATTCAGGTTTGCTGTGACCTCATTAGGTGAGTAAGCATTACAATGGACCTTTAAAAGTTTTTAACGGATAGCGCTCAATGATTCTTGTTTCCTATGGGTCTACCTGAGATGTAAATCTACTTCATTTTTTGGCCCATGCCTTACAATGAACTCCCAAACTTATACAACAGACATTGAGGTGGGCCCCTCTGTCAAGACCTGACTAATCAAATCCACACCCTTAACTAAACATCGCAGACTTCACCTGGATGAGATCCAATCCATAGGTTAGCCACCTTTTGTTTAGATTGGGGCCTAAAATTCGAACCTATTCAACATAAGGTGGGCTATAATATGGGAAACAGTTTGAGATAGGAAATCCTACAATTAAAATTATTTAAGTTGTGGGATTTCCAAAAAATTAGGATATTTTAACGCTAATGTGAGTCAAATCATGTAAATTTAAAGTTTTTAGGAATAATTTTATAAGTTTGTTGTGCCCATCTAGGTCTTGGACTTTACGGATTTTAGGTGAAAATGTGACCGTCCACGTGGACGAAGTGGATGTAAAGCATGCATGTCAGACTAACACCTTGATTTCTTTATTCCTTCCTCTCTCTCTCTTCACCTACGCTGTTGCAAGTGGCACACCTCGTGATTTACGTAATTCTCATTTCTCTCCCATTAGTGTATCCAACGGCTAGAAAACGCAGTCTACCACACCGGCGAGATTGAGGTGCACACATACTATATGGCTGGAATCATGCAAAACACTTTCATTGGGTTACTTTCGGACCCAAATTCCCTCTAGAACCAACATGATATTGGTTGGTCCTCTATGGTCTCACTGTGATGTATGTCTCTTATCCAAGCGGTACGTCAATCCAATTTTCCAGCTCATTTTAAGAAATGAGCCAAAAAGATGAGGCAGATCCAAATCTAAGGTGGACCACACCACAGAAAACGCGGTGATTGAGCTCCCATTATGAGAGCTAATATTGGTTATCAACTCAGTACGGTAAACTCTATGGGTCCAATAGTCAACCATTTATCCATTTTACCAGCTTATTTTAACGCATGAATCCAAAATTGAAGCATATCCATCATGGACCATACCACAAGAAACAATGAGAATTTAACACCCACCGTTGAAAACTTCTTAGTGGTGCAGAAGTTTTGGATCAAGCTGATATTACTATGGGCTTTATGAAGGTTTCAATGGTGGACATCAGTATTCCTATTATTTCCTATGGTGTGGTCCACTAGAGCTTTGGAAATCATTTCCAGCTCATGCACTAATATGAGCTGGGAAAATAGATGAACGGTGTGGGTAAGAGACATACATCATATATGGGCCTCATAAAGTTTACTCAGTACACAATCTACTCTCACCTACTCACCAATAAAAACTTCGTAGGGTCCACTTTAATGTTTACTAGCTATCTAATTATCTGTTGAGTAGGTCGTATGAGATGAAGTGAAAGCACAATTATTAACTTGATCCGAAACTTTTGTGCTTCTTAAGAAGTTTTTAATGGTGGACATTTAACTATCATACTATTTTTGTGATGTGGTACACCCTTGGTTGATAAACTGAAAAATAAGATTGAAAATTAATTTAACTGCTGATAGTTTAACTTATGTATTTACTAGTTGGAAAAAATGACTGAAAGGCATGTATAAAATACATACGTTACGGTGGTTCCACGAAGTCAGCATCTACTAGTACGGAAGGGGTCACAATCAAATCCAAGTCCGTTATTTTCACAGACTGACTCATCCCACCGGCCCAAGCTGTTGATCCGATGAAAAAACATTGCTGAAGGTAAATTTGAGACTTTAAAATCAAGGGTCCACAAAGCAACGCAACGGTCCATATTAGTTAGGAAAAGTTAAATAATATAAGTGCTTAAGTATTCTAATCGAGAAATTCTTTTTGTAAGTGTCCTCCATCTGCGTTGACGCCAATCCTAAACGGTTTAGATCAGTGAATACGACCCCGGATCTAACGGATATAGGATCGAGGTATTTTTTTTTTCGTACACACGCACACACACCCCCACACACTCACGTTAGTAGAATTTCACCACCTATGGATACTCAACCCTTGACCGGGTGTTAAACTCCAGAGAGTCTAACGGATATAGGCTTGGGGTATTGTATTGTAATACGTGGGATGTATTCAAGCAACCTGCGTCCGTGTTTGTTACGTCAACATGTCTCATTGTCGATTTGCTACTGTGGGCCCACCATGATTTATGTGTTTTACCAACGCGTTCACATGTTTTTCTAAGCACATTTTAAGGCATGAGCTCAAAAATGAGTCGGATCCAAAATTTCAGGTGGACTACATCATAAGAAAAAGTGGTGATTGAATGTCCACCATTAAAGCTTTTCTGGGAGCTACAAAAGTCTTGTATCAATATGATATTTGTGTTTTCTCTTCATCCATGCCTTTCTGACCTAATCAACGGGTTATATGGTAAATAAACATTACATCGCGCAATGTGAAAATTTTAACAATAGTCATTCAATTGCTATTGTTTTCTATGCTGTGATCCACCTGATTTTTTGGGCTCTTGGCATAAAACACATACATAATTGTGGGGCAACAAAGAACCGCCCAGCAAGGACTTTGGCTACTGACAGGGTAAGTATACAATCCCGTTCCCACCAGGACATAGCCAAGAGGGACAGTCTTGTCGCTCGGCCACCGTGACCTATATATTTTATTCATAAGGTCCCGTCTATTTTGACATATCATTTTAATACACCACCGGAAAGGAAGCATTGGAGATTGAGATTGAACTCATGCCATTCAAAAATTCCTATAGCCCACCTAAATGTTTATTTACCATCCAACCTGTTCATAAGTCCATATCAACCTGAACAAAGAGAAAGTATAAATATTAACTTGATTCAAAACTTTCATGGCCCCAAAAAGTTTTCAACTGTAGGATTTTAATCTCCAATGCTTTGGTTCACTTGAGCCTTCAATTTGCCAAATTGATGAACGGCATGGATAAAACATGTACATTGTGGTGGGCCCTACGATGTCCCTAGTAGGACCTTCCATCTCTAGTGAGGTCCTGTAGGGGTAGTACCCAATTGGCGTCCCTCCCAGTGGGGGACGCGGATTGCGTCCTACTCCGCCCGGACAGTAATCGGTCCGGGCAGGGTTCTGTGGGGACCACAGTGATGTAAGTGTCTTATCCACGCTATTCATAGATTTTTTCATATAATTTTAAGATATTATCCTAAAAATGAGGTAGGTACAGGTCTTAAGTGGACCACAAAGTGGGGATTGAATGTCCACCATTAAAAACTTCTTGGGAGATGGAGAAGTTTCGGATGAGGCTGATATTTGTGTTTTCACTTCATCCACGTTTACATGACCTTATTAATAGGTTAGATGGTAAAAAAAAAATCATAGTGGCCCTTAGAAAGGTTTCAACGGTGGTGTCAGTGACTGCAGCTTCCTTTTGTGTAGTCCACCGGAGCTATAGACCTCCTTTATTTTAAATATAATATATTGAAATGATATGAGAAAAGCGATCAACGGTGTGGATAAGACACTTACATCACTGTGGTCCCCACAAAGCCCTGGGTAGGACGCAATCCGCGTCCCCCAGTGGGGGCAGTAACAGTATCCGGATTACCGGCAAAAGGCTTAGGTGGGTCCTCGGTGATATTTGTGAGAAATCCATTGTAACGCCCCGGAAAATCGGGGGTCGTGCATAGACTCGACTCCCAAGTTCCCAAGTGTCACTTATCATGCATTTATGATTTTTTTTTATGATTAATCAAATTTAACTGCACAATTTGAAATTACCTGAGGCACGAAGCACAATCACACCAGTCTACTGAAATGAAGGATATCTCACATATATACAGGTCCAAAATAATAAAGAGTCGCCGAAGGCGTTGCCCAACAGAACAACAAAGAAGGCTATGTCCAAAAAGAATAAAGCTGAGCCCGCGGCTCAGCAAATCCAAATTCAGCCCGATCAAGCCGATGGAGAGCCGCCCATCAGCTACAAGTAGGAGAGTCCGTCCTCCTCGTCCAAGCTCGCCTCGTTAGGCTCCTCATGCCCTGAGTCACCTGCATCTATGAATGGGTCTAGTTAGTATTTTAAAACACCGTCCCAGAGTGGGAGTGGGTGATCAACTCAGTGTGAACTATTGGTATCAAGTTACAACAGGCATCAATTGTAATATGAACTTAATGAAAAGCAGACAATCATCAACACCTAATAACTCTTATTTAAAATGCATGCATGCGGGATGATATGATGCATGCCCTCTCTACAACACTCCCTCAAGCGACTCCATCTAACGATCGCATATGACAACACTCCCTCAGAGCGACCTCGACTTCCGAGTCGCCACCCTAACTAATGCGTGCAATGCGATCGTGTTAGCCGAGTTATTAGTTAAGTCTATTCATCCAGTAGGTTGGAGATTCTGATTCACCCTACATATCAATGCCCTAAACTGATTGCGAGGCCAAGACCCCATTAACGCGTGAGGCCGAGACCTCACGGTCCGTGATCCCATTGGGTTCCTCATCCCCGACTCCAAGCACATGAGGAGTGCCAAAAGGAAGAGATCGCTCGCGGTCACTACGGGGAGGCGCAGTACCCCAGCGTAGATCAACAGCTCGGACACAGTGTCTCATTCCACCATGCCCGGCTCACGAGACTGTGGACCGGTTCTGGTGGGTAGATTATCGATGGGCTGCAATGGGTTGTAGGGTGTCCCACAGTTCCATACATGTGTGATCAAACATGGTTAACAATAAGGTTTGTCAGACAGTAGGCTAGACCGTACAAGTCAGGCGAGCGTAAGACGAATGACCTCGGGTACAAGGGGCCCATGTAGTCGAACTACAGCCACCCGAACACGCCCGCCCAAACCCATAGGTCTAGCCCTCGCATAGTCCTACCAAAGGGACTACCATCTCTCAACGTGTTCCTGACCAACCCAAGAGGGTGAGGGTAATCCATAACATGCCACCATACGGGTTATCATTTGCATCACAGTATCATGTTAGCAACATCTCAACATACTAGTCAAATATTCTAAACAAGCATACTATATTATCATGAAACTAGTGCATGTGAGGTGTGTGGATTTGTGAGGAAGTTAAGCACTTCCTACATACAAGGAATCACATGTACAAGAGTAATCGCCACTACGTACCATGAAGCAACACCATATGAGGAGATCATTCAACAAGATCATGTTATCATACATGTACTAAATCATATGAGGTGTAAGATTAACAACAAAATGAGAGCAAATCATGCAATTCCATACGAAGTTAACAACCTACAATCCCTAGGGTCTCTCTAGATTTTCCAACACAACACCCAAGCAAACAAAATCATTAGATTTATACTATAATTTGTGCTAGGCCACCTAAGGATAATAGTCCGCACCTTCGGATTTGTTGAAGACTTGAGAACGACCTAGGATATGTGGATCTTGGTGTAAAACGGCTGGAATCCCTAAGATAACATTTATATGTTAGAATCTCATGAAAAACCCCTTTCCCACACAAGGGTTGCAAGAAAAGGGATGATGGATCTTATCTAGACGATCAACGGAACGATTCTTGTTGTTGAGGTGTAGGAATTTCCTTGGAGAAGGGGTAGAGAGTTGGAAGGGATGATCTCCTTGGGCCCCACCACGATCTAAGGTCCACCTTGCCCTTCTTCCTTGTCTCTTTCTTCTCCTTTCTCTTCTTTCTCTTCTCCCTTTTCTCTCTTCTCTCTTCCCTTTCTCTAGGGTAAAATTCGTATGGAGAGAGGGGTGCCCCAAATGAGGCCCTTTTATAATGCCAGATTTGGAGGAAATGGCTCCAAACTTTCACAATTTCCTAAAATAGACCACTAGGACTCCATATTGGTGTTGGGGCGGCCCTAACACCCCTCTGGTCACCAAACTGGTGTGTAGGTGTCTTATGGCCCGATTAGGGACCATGCAAAAATTGAGGACGAACGGATGAACGGATATATGATCTGAGTAAGCGTTTTCGACCTTTAAGTGGCCCTGGGAGGCCCATTCTGATTGATGGGGCATTTCTGGTGGCCCTCTGGCCATGAAATTTATAAGGTAGGTGATCCATGGCCCGATGAAGGGCCATGCAGAATTTGGGAGCGATCGGATATGGGGTTTGATCGCACGGGTCCAATTTGCGATCAACAGTCACCGATCCACGATCAGGTCCCAGATTTGGTAGACGAGTGTGGAAAAATATATTAAACCATCACCGCAACTTTAGAAGAAATCCGACGGCTGGAACGCCTGGTATCCCGGTTTTACTTGTAAGTGCCAGATTCCAATTCTGACACTGGTGGGGTGCATTCGGTTAGTGCCAGATCCCAGTTCTGGGTGTCCACTGGGTCCGCAGTCAGCGATGGACCACAAGCCCAGTGAGATTTATGATTTCCTAAACTTTTAGATTTTTCTGACCCTCCTCGGTCGCTGGATGGCCCACACGGGCTGTTGTTAAGTGTAAACAGGCCATCTGGTTTGG
Organism: Magnolia changhungtana; assembly: GCA_030180095.1. Taxonomy (NCBI): domain Eukaryota; kingdom Viridiplantae; phylum Streptophyta; class Magnoliopsida; order Magnoliales; family Magnoliaceae; genus Magnolia; species Magnolia changhungtana. The sequence goes on along the minus strand of JASAUF010000421.1, from coordinate 11,677,342 downwards.
CAGCCTGCACTTGATTCAATCATAACCAGATTGGTCTAGTCTAATGGGCTAATCTTGGATTTAATTTACTCATGATACCTCACCCTGAGTAGTTTAAACGAACGATCCTGCGACAAATCCAACGTGGACGTCTCAGGACACTGTGCTGGTTGGACGAAACATTACAATCACCCATGTATAAGCTAGCATTGAGTGTCAATGGTCAGTAAATGATAATATAAGTTAATTACAAAAAAAATAATTTAAAGATTTTTAGAAATTCAAAACAGTAAAAATCCGAGATGTTACATCTATCTTGTCCATCCATTTTTCCAAATCAATCTAATGACATGAGATAAAAAATAAAATGGATCCAAAACTCAAGTAGGTCACGCGAGGGAAAATAGTGGGAAAATAAATGACTACCGTTGAAACCTTCTTAGTCTATGGTTGAAACCTTCTTAGTCCACCGTATTGTTTATATTACATCCAGTCCGTTTATAAGGTCTTTCTAACAAGGAAGAGCCGAAAGCACTAAAAACTTAGACTGATATAAAACTTGTGTGGCCATATGGATGTTCCAACGGTAGTTGTTCAATCTCCATTGTTTCCTCTTTGTGGCCCACTTGAGTTTCGTATCCACAAGGATTTTAGTCTCAAAATCGGATTTTATAAATAATATAGAGGGCCAACTTAACTTTCCAACGACGAAACTTCCCACAGAACTGCGGAAGCCTTTCCCAGCCGATCCGCGTCCAGTAGTAACCAATCGGACGCGGATCTCATGCGAAAAGCTTTTGCAGAAACTTCCTAGTACGGAAAGTTAGGTGGGGCCCACCGTTATCTTTATGGAAAATTCAACACGTCCATCAGTTTTGCAATAACATGTTCTAACATGGACCCATAACTGGCGGAAATCCAAATCTAATGTGTGTCACGCAACAGAGGATTGAATGTCCACCGTTGAAACAGGCGTGGGGCTACAGAAGATTTGAATCAGGATAAATAATGTTATGTTTTGATCTCATCCTAGTAGGAATTACTTTATGAATGGTATGGATGGTATATAAACAATACGGTGGACCTAGGAAGGTTTCAACGGTAGGAATTTACTTACATACGTTTACCTGATGTACGGCTCACTTGAGTCTTGGATTCAGATCATTTTAAGGCCCATCATCTAAAATGATATTGCAAAACTGATGGACGCAGTGGATTTTCCATAAACATCACAGTGGGTCCCACCTAACTTCCCGTCGCAGGTAGTCCTAACCATTCCACGCCCTACGGCAGCAACCATAGGTCAGGCTCGCGATTAATTACCGGAGATCCTCGACCTAATTATAAACTCGGGTTTTGACTTCTGATAAGTGGGGCCGGTGGTCCAGAGAGTCCAGACCATCAATCTAGTGGGACCCGCTGTGGCCACAATGTCCCATAGATCCGAAAGACTATCCAGTGCAGAGTAGTCGCCTGTATTACTGAATTAAGGGCCCCACCTCGTCGGAGCTCAACATTTCTACGTCTAAAAGGGAAACGGACTGCCACCAGCCATTGGCTGGTGGTTGGTGTTCTGTGGGCCCTACCTTGATGTATGTGTTTCATCCATGTCGTCCATCTATTTTTATAAATAATTTTATAGTATATAAAAAAAAATGAGTTGTATATCAATCTCAAGTGGACCCCATTACAGGAAACAGTGTTGAATGAACGTTGACCATTAAAAACATTTTGGGGTTATAAAAGTTTTGGATCAAGCTGATATTTATTTTTTCCCTTCATGTGGGTCTTTATGACCTAATCAATAGATTGGATGTCAAATAAACATTACATTGGGCCTTAGGAGGATTTTAATGGTGGATATCCAATCATTATTGTTTTCCTGTGGTGTGGTCTACCTAAGATTTATATCCCTATCGTTTTTTGTATAGATTCCTAAAATGATCTTTAAAAATGGATGCACGGAATGGATGAAACACATACATCATGGTGGGGCCCACAGAGCACCGACCACAGCCATGGGGCTGGTGTCTGGGGGAGTAGCCAATCCGTCTCCACCTAAAAGAGGGAACTGCAAAAATCAGACAGCTACAATTCTTCAATCAGCGCCTTCCATGCAAGGACCACCAGATAGGACCGGATCGTCTATAACACCAGTGTTAAGCAGGAATAAACCACCCAAGCTCAGTGGATCCCACCATTTTGTATCTGTAAATCCACTCCGTCCATCAGGTGAGAACCCTCATTTTAACCGTACATATAAAATATCAGCCTGATACAAAACTTTTATGGTCTACGCCAACGCGAACGGTGTAAATCGCTCCTAAAACCTCCAAGTTCACACCGTGTTTCCCGCCCGACTTTTGCATTATGCTGACTTTTGTCTCTTCATTCGTCCTGATGATTTACAACTGATTAACGGGTTTTATGAAATGTATAAACGATGGTGGCCACAAACTATGGCTAGCATCCCATCCCCATCGTTACCTGTGGTGTGTCACACCAGTGGTTTGGATTGAGCTGATTTTTTGCCTCAGGATCTAAAATCGAGGATTATAACATGATGGACGGAGTAGATTTTATATATTCAACATGGTGGGCCCCACATAGCTGGATGTTTTACGCGTTGTGCAAAAGAGGCTGCAGTGCAGAGGATTCCTTGCCACCAGATAGAAGGTTCGTCTGGATCATGCAACGCAATCACGTGTGCATACGAACCAAAGAAAGGTTCATCGCGACGAACCCAGAATCTCGACAGCTCTAAAACCGTTTTTTATTTTGTTTGTTTGCCCGCAGGCCATATAAGCAGCCCGGACCTTCAGAAAACCCAAATTCAAACTCCAACACCTTTCGTTCGTTTCCTTTCTCAGCGTGGATGTGAAATCCAATGGTCCAAATGGCTCGAGACGGATACGTCGTCCCAGCCGAGCCTCAGGCAGCTCTCAAGAAGAAAACGGCCGTGTCGAGGAGCTGGATACTGCTAGATTGCACCGGCGAGGACACGATCCTGGACGTCGACAAGTACGCTATCATGCACCGGGTTCAGATTCACGCTCGCGATCTTCGGATCCTAGACCCGCTTCTATCCTATCCGTCGACGATTTTAGGCCGAGAACGGGCCATTGTTCTAAATCTCGAGGTGGATTTCCAGTCCTTGTTGTAATTTTGATGATTCTTAGGTGATATTATTACTATTTTTGTAATTCGTTTTTTTCGCCTTTCTTCAAAAGCAGCATATCAAGGCCATAATCACTGCAGAAGAGGTACCCAATCATTGAAATTTCTAATCTGTATTTTTCTTTTTTTCTTTTTTCTTTTTTCTTTTTTTCTTTTTGATTTCGTATTGTCAATGCTGTGTTATTTTATAACAGAATGCAATTTCTGATTTTTATTTTTTATTATTTTATTTTATTTTTTGAGAATTGTGCCGCATTTGGATGTTCGATTGAACTCAATTGCGATAATTCAGTTCAGTAACCATGTGGGGTTTTGGCTTTTGCTATGAATAAAATGGTGTCACCCCCACTTTGGGAATTTCCTTTATAGTCTGTGTTTGTATCCGTAAGTGTGAAATGAATTGTGAACATTCAGTTCATTAAGGAGGAAAAGACAAAAAAAAAAAAAGAGACCTTTCCTTGTACTCATAAGTAGAATAGCCATACGTAAGTCAAACCGAGTCGAGCTTGGCCCAGCTCGGCTTGGCTTGGCTAGCAGGCTACCCCAGCTTGAACTTGGCTCAGCTTGGTCCTCGAGCTTGCTGATTGGGCAGCTCGGCTGGATCAGCAGTTCGGGCCAGCTCGAGCCAAGCTTGAGCTTGATCTTTCGAGCTGAGTTCGAGTTTAGGTTTTATAGTTTTTAATAATATATAATATATAATTTATTTAAATATATAAGTATATACAAAATATTTATACTAAGTGAACCCGATCTGAGTCGAATCGATTCGAACCGAGTCAAGTTCGAGTCAATTTCCGAGCTGAGTCGAGTCGAGTTTAGTCTAGCTCAGACTCAGCTTGAAAATTTTTCGAGCTCTAAAAATCAGGTACAGCTCTAATTAGAAGTAACTCTTAAGTTGCAATTACATTCCTTTCAAGTCCAACTTGAATATAGAGTAATTACAGTTCAGATGTAGGCCTTCAATAGAGCTCGACACGAACTGAGCTAGCTCGGTTAACTCGTTCGACTCGGCTTGGTTCAAAAGCTGGATTCAGGCCGAGCTGAGCTGTGTGTGTGTGTGTGTGTGTGTGTGTGTGTGTGTGTGTGTGTGTGTGTGTGTTATATTCGAACACAGCTTGCGTTGTTGATCGAACCAACCCAAGCAGGCTAGTATGGCTCGAGGACCGAGCCGAGCCAAATTCAAGCCAAGGTAAGCTGTTGGCTGAACGGAGTCAAGCTTGGCACAACTCGGCTTGGATTGGCTCAATGTCCAGCTGTAGCCTTCAATGTGTCCTTGATAGAGTGGAATGGTGGAAATGGAATAGGATTCATGTAGCCAACCCCAATTACTTGGAATAAGGCTTAGCTGATGATGATCATGCACGTAGACCTTCAATATGAGTGCTAAGAAATTACAATCTGGTCATTTCTACTTTATCAGACTGAACATTGCAATTCAATTGGATAGTGGATGCAAATTCTCGTGCTTTATTTGGTTATAAGCAGAGGGATTCCCTTTAGATTTGGTGATTTCAGGCATGTAGACTCATGTTCTAAATTTCTTGGTAGTACTTACAGCATCCACATTTTGTCAGGCCCATAAAAAATGAAAAAGGAAAAATGGGAAATTTGATACAGAAAAGTTGTTTAGAATTGAGCAGTACCAAGTATATATGGAGGACAATGTTCCAATTATCCAAGCCGTAGTTCAAGTGTCATATTTTGTACTGTGGGATTTAAGTCCTTCCAACTTCCAAGTATGGATAATCACATTGCAGATTGTAATTCGAGTCTCCAGTTAAAAAAGATAAAGATAAAGAAACTCCTGTTCATACTGGTTAGTTTGCAGCTTTCTAAAGGTCTTTTTTTTTTTTTTTTCTTTTTTTTCTTTTTTTTTTTGGGGGGGCGGGGGTGGGTTTGAGTAGGTGTTGCTTCAAGATCCCACGAATGATAATGTTATTCCCATTGTCGAGGAGCTTCGTAGGCGTTTGTCACCTGCAAATATCATTCACCAGGCAGAGGGAGATGGGAGGGAACACCCAAGCGGGCAAAATGATGCTGAAGCTGGCGAAGAAGATGGTATGTCAATATACTAATGTTTTTTTGGTGTTTGTCTGTGGTGACTTTGCCTCTTGATGTTTGAACTAACTTCACCTTTCTTTCTTTCTTTCTTTTGTTTTGGAAAATCTCTGATTGCTTTTGATGCAAGTGGATAGTGGATCCCCACGAGTGGACACCACTTGCTCGCTTGCATGGGACCCACATGGTCACATGTGTGATCTCACATTGGGCTCATGTGAGAGGAGTTACCGTGGTTATTTTTTGGATTATTGTTTAAAAATAAAGGTAAAATACCAAATTATTCTCGCTTATGGGCTACTGTGAAAGGCATTGTAAGTGTGGGCATTCTCATCTTTTCATCTAGAATTATGGCTTTTTATTTATTTATTTATTTATAAATATTTGAAATTATGTAAGTCCCTTATGGGATGTGTGACTCTTCTTAGAGCTTAAGTTTGTGGAAAAAAAGGAAAAAGAAAAAGTGTCACCCCTTAGGCATATGTTGCATTGATAGGCACGTGCCGCCTATTCTCGGCATGATTGCTAGTTTCTTCATTTTAGCAAACTCTGGTGCTTCCAGTTGCATAAGCTTTTCAGTATGATCAGCTCTTTTCATTTTCTATTTTTGATTTTAAAATTGATTTTTCTTTCTTTCATCTAGATGTGCTATTGTTTGATATCCTGATGGGGCTGACTCATGCAATGTAGAGTCTCCATTTGAATTCCGGGCCCTGGAGGTAGCCTTGGAAGCCATTTGCAGTTTTCTTGATGCGTGTACCACAGAACTGGAGACTGCTGCTTACCCAGCTTTAGATGAGCTGACCTCCAAGGTAACTGGATTCCTTTTTCAATCTGTTTAGAAGGTAGTGGTGATTTGTTAGCATTTTAAAGAAAGATCTTTTCTATGTTACAAATGTGACTTGGATGAATGCCTCATTTGGGCTGGGAGATAATATGTAGGTTGAATTTGAAAGAATTTCAGGTTCAGAGTAAATTGGAGTATGGTACATGCTTACATACATAAGCCCAGATAATTTCAATCCTACCACACCTCAAAATCTTGATGGACTATGTGTCTAGCCTATTTCCACCACCTTAGTCGATGAAACCTTATAAGACTTGCTTATTTATATAAGGCACCTTAGAGGAATTTCAGGTTGAAATGGGTGCGTCCCACTAATTTTCATGCAGTAATTGAAATCTCTGAAACAGTTTCTGTCACTTTTACCCATTGCCAGTTGGCATCATGTGGATTTTGCTGGTTGCAATCCTTGTTGTGAATAAAATGTTAAACCCCTCAGTCTTTTCTTTGTTATGATATTTTCATATTCTTGAATCATGATTGACATGTTCCAAATTCATCTAAGACGATGATACAAACTCAGTAGCTAGCTATTCTAGCAGGTGATGTTGTGTAGTGGAAATTAGCTTGCGATATCAGGACATGACTTCCTGATCTAACTTATGTTCTTAGTTAGCAAAACTCCATTTTGAAAGAAAAAAAGACACATATAAAAGAAACTTCCAGGTTATGTTCTTCCTTATCTAAGTTATTTTCTTTTCTTTTTATTTTGAAAAAAAAATGCATTTTATTCAGGAAAATTTTTTTTGGGGGGCAATTAAAAATAAAGATCGGTGGTCACCACGAATTGAGTAGAAGGTGGGAATGTTTAGTAGAGATGGATCAATTTATGATAAGGAAGGATATAAGAGAGGCAAGGAATTATATTAACCCACTATTTGATTACCTGTATACATTACTGCTCATGCATATAGAAATTCTAAATTTTAATTGAAGTTTTCTATTTTAACATTATCTATATCCCACACACATATACATGTGCATAACAACCACCCCCCCACCCGCGGCTCTTTTTTTTCATTCTGTTATATTAAGTTGGGACTGTATCGAACCCAAACTTTTCATTCTCTGAATTTTGGTGTTTCTGCTTCTTTGATCAAATTTTAACTATGTTCTTAACGATTGAGACCGAATTAAACACAAACATCTCCCAAACAAATTTTTTTTTTTTTTTTCCATACGGTGTTTTCCTAAGTATGTGCTCTGCCACTGCTGTTTCTTTTATTTCTTTTTGTGTGCTAAATTTATTTTCTTCTTCTGTCAAATTTGTTTGCTGATGCAGATTAGCAGTCGTAACTTGGATCGAGTGCGCAAGTTGAAGAGTGGAATGACAAGGTTGACTGCTCGAGTTCAAAAGGTAAGACTTTCTTCCTTTCAAAATGTTTTAACTTTTTTTTTTTTTTTTTTTTTTTTTTTTTAAGTAGTAACACCCTGATCCATAGCTCAAGTGGTAGACTGAGTGAAAGATACCTCGTTTCATCACCGATGTCTTGGTATCGATCCCTAGTGGGGGTGGCTAACAGTGAAGTGTGAACTGACAGTAGGGTGTACTAGCAAGCTAATAAAAAAAAAAAGTTTTACTTTTGTAATAATTCCATATTCGTATTTTTCTACGGTGTGTATCAGCATCAACTTCCTTGGTGCCATGTCCCGAACGGTAATGGTAAAATTCCTCGCTAATTCAGATTTTACCAAATAATGCCTCCATGATTGGAAAGTAATGAGCAGTACTTTTAGAGGTGTTAAATTACCAAAATGTCTCATTTATTATTTTTCTTTAGAAAGTGTTGAAGTCGAGAAGTGTGGGGTCCAATTGGCATGTGTATGACCTCCAAGGCGTCCACCCCACCATGATGATCGGATGAACAAAAATTATGGAGAATCCAATCATTGGGTGGGCCACACCATAAAATATATTTTACTCCATCCAAATGCATTTGTAACCCATCAAATGATTTGATAGGCCCAATTTTTTGTTTGGGTGATCATCATGCTCGGGTGCATATGTTTATGAGTTGGATGTCATACACAGACCATGTGGGCCCTACAATTCTTGACTATATTTCTTTTTAAAGAAAAAACTAATCGAGCGTCACTTCTCAAAAAAAAAAAAAAAAAACACACTAATCGAGGGCATTTCGGTAATTCTCTCCCTCAAAAAGCACCTGCTAGACAATTTGATTCATGGAGATTATTTCACGAAATCGGAACTTCTGAGGAATTTTTCCATAAAAATCCAAAAAAACAAAAACAAAAGAAAAATAAAAAATAAAAACATTGGAAAATGGTTGGTGATGTTATGTCTATCTGTATCTTTCCAAAAAAGAAAAAAAAAAAAAAGGTTTTTTACTAGTTATCAATAAAACACAGCACCTGCCCTATTATGGTTTCTATTCACCTGACCTTCGCTATAAGCAATAGTAGATTAATTACTGGCCCAAATCAATTATTTACTGTTGGTACTTGATACATTAGAACTTCCATTAGCTAACATGATATGGCTATTGACCTCTGTTAGCTGGCTCGAGGCCTGTCCGGATGTTGGGCTTCTGGGATTATAGCTGATATACTCACTTGCAACTTTTGGTAGGTCCGAAGTATATAACTACCCAAACACCACTCTAGGCTTCTAAAAGGAGAGATAAATTGCTTTCCAATATTCCTGTCATCTCATTCTTCAGTTACTGTCTTGAAACATCCAAAGCACATGATATTCGTCAACTGTTCATCCTCCTGCTGAAACATCCAAAAGGTTCTTCAAAGACTACAACACTTCATTTGCATTAACTTTCAAGGTCTCTTGTGGTGGCTTTCATATTCATTACTTGCAAAGGTCTTGAGTCTCTTGACAACCTCCACTTCACGTCTCTTTCAATCTCAGTAGTTTCCTCTGTACTCCTACATTGTGCCTGTAACTTGTAGGAGTGGTTCAGCTAGCATTGCGTGTCCAATGGATCTCGTAGTGGATAGAATGGATTTGGATTTGCTGTTTGAATTTTATAGCTTCTAAGGCTGCATTAGGAGACTCAGTTTTGTGGATTTCACCCATTATGTGCTCCCATTTTGACTTAGTTCTGTCTCCCACAATTGCATAAATAATTCAAATCATTTTCCGGTCAGTAGTCAAAAGAATATGTGCTTCTTGGCACCCTAATGTGCCTTCTTAAACCTTACTTTACCCAATGTTTTAAATATTAATGATATCGGTCGATATATCCCACGATATATCTTGTATCTCACTTGTGCGATACGAAACACACAGGTAGTGCCGATATATTCCACATGTTTGGCACCCTAATGTTCCTTCTTAAACCTTACTCTACCTTCCATCCCAACACTAAAGACCTTGAATAACATGCCACCCTATTTTAACTCTCTCCTAACCTACTTATTACCCTAGAAACCCTGAGCCACTGTGCCAGGCAGACTACTCCAATCCAACTCCCCCCTAGGAAAACTAATTCAATCCAGTCCAAGACTTTTTATTTTTTATTTTTATTTTTCTCTTTACAGCTTTCTTCCAACTCCTTTGATTTTGAGAGACTTGCAATTCAAACACCAATATTGGTTGGGCAGTGGATGATGTCCACTCCACATGGTTGAAATTCTTACACTGTTATGACGCTCATATTCTCGAGGCATGGGTGATCTTCAGTAATGATCCAAGCATTGCAACTAATTGTCCATTGGCCAAATGACTCCATCACCGCTCATGGGCAGTTGAACCATTATAAATATGACTTGCCTTACGTATGTCTTAACATTCAATTGCTAATGTCAGCTGATGTTCTCAAAACTGATGTTCTTTAAGCTTTAAGGTTCATGTTATATTCCTACGATCTGGATGGGCAATATGACTTCGCTTTCCATTTTCTTTTTGGTTGGACGGATAATATGTTGCTCCAATATTTGTTGAAAAAGACCTTTTCAATGATGCGTTATGTAATTCTGGTTCTACTACTTTGTTGGAAGTCATCTCTTGCTCTGTAATATCCATCACACAACATTTTGATCACTATTCGACAGGTTACAATTGCATTTGACAGTGTGTGGAAGGATTTTAAACACGGCTACCTTGGCAGATAGGCCAATATCATCTATGTTGTAATTTTATTTTTCTCTTCATGTTCATCCAAAAAACTTCTGAATCCTTTCAAAATAAATAAATAAATAAATAATTTGAAACTTCCAAAGTTCAAAATGAGGTGGGTCTTCCACAAGACTCTTGGCAGCATGATTGCCAGGTAAGAGCTGGCCCGTTCAATGAAAGTGGGTCAATTCTATGGAAGCTACTCCTGGAAGTTTGTTGGGGCATATGGAAAGAAATAAGTAGAAGGATATGAGAAGATTTTGCCACCCAGGAGAAAGATTTCAAAATGCATCCAAAGCAACTTATCAGTTGGGTTCTCCTTGACAAGGAGAATCGAAGGCAATACTCTTGATGTAACTAATGGCATCCAATGCCTGCAGAACCCCAAAAGTTATCTTTTGTCTTGATGAAATTCTCTTCATTGCTTCTAGACTAAACATTTCGTTTGCCCACTTTTGTAGAGAAGAAAATTCTCTAAAGGATGGGTTTGTCGGGGAAGAATTGTCCCTCCCTGCTCTCATTGTAGGGAATTCAATCCCCATCCCCTGATTATTTATTTATTTATTTGTCTGTTTGAATAAACTTTTTCATTACTTGTCCAAACAAAAAAAAATTATAATCATATTTTAACAATTCCTCCTTTATATGCCCATTGAATTGTTTTGTTAAAGCAGTGATATTGTGGTGAGCTGTTACATCATTGTAGCTGTCTTTGTAATGTTTGCTTGGCTTGTTGAATGACCTATTGTTTAACTAAGGATATGTTCCTTGATAGAATGAATGGGTGGAAAAGGATTCGTTTGACCGGTCCCATTTAGTTGGAATAAGGCTTTGATGATGATGATGATGAATGTTCAATGACTGGCTGCTCCAGCTGACATCAACCCTCCTTTACTATGACCGGCTGATGCAATTGCTACCAGGTGGAATTTTTTCATTCACACGTAAATGGTATTCTGTTACATGATTTGGAAAATCACAGCCATTCTTTGGAGAGATAGATGGTAATTAATGACTGGTTGAGGAATACTTACCCTTTTGCCTTGAGAAGATAGTGTGGATCTTCAACTGGGATTGGCTTGACTGGAACCACACATAGATGTCATTCATCGAGTTCTTGCATATTGCATTGGTATTTGAGCTCTCAGAATCAGTAGGAAGCTCTACAGATCTCTTGCGTTTTATATGGTTCCTTGATTATGGGCATGTTTACAAGGAAAAACATGGAAATCCAGGGAAATGGGAGTTCTCCATTTATTTGACCTTTTATGTTATTTGGATAACAAAGAAAATAATAGATTCCTCCAAGCAACCATTAGCCTTTTCCATATTTGGATTCACAAACACAAGATACGGGGTGATTATTGTGAGAGGAATATAGGATTTCGACTTGCTATCCAAACAAGACCGCTAAAAATGGAATCCATGTTTAGATGGTGCCTTGGGAAATAATGATTACATAATGATTGCGATTTCCAATCCCACATCAAGGATTCCTCCAGTCCAAACATGTCCTATTGTTGTAGGTGGAGAGTATGCCATCTACTTCTTCTTCTTCTTTGAAAGATGAGTATGCCATCTACTTGAGAATGGCACCCGATGCTTGTCACCTCCTTTTTTTATTTTTTTATTTTTAAATTTTTTTTATGAGCAACACCTATTTCATTTTTCACTTGCAAGAGTCACTTATTCTAACTAGTCTACCCAAACTAAAAGCATACAAGAGTTATCTCAGTACAAGGTCCAATTCTTCTATGATCTAGATTAAAAGATAAGATCCTTTGGATGGTTTCAATGAACTTCACCATTGAAAATAAATTTCTTTGTTAATTGGTCATTGATATGTGACTAAAGTTTGCTGTTTGCAAGTGGAGAATGATACTGAGTTCCATATCAAGATGATGTGTTGTTGCACAATGAAATAGAGATTGAAACTTCAGTAGTGATGCCTGATTTAACTTTAGATGTATCTTCTACGATGACTCCAAGACAAGTTTGTTTTCCATATGATCTAATTTCTTGATTTGTTTTCTCAAGTTGTGGATGTTGCAGCTCATATTGACATCATTGCATGTTTAAATCCTGACTACAGAGACCTTCTGATTCTGTCACTCTGTGATTTTCCTATGAAAAAATTCATTGCATTTTCCAGGTAAGGGATGAGCTTGAACAACTTCTGGATGATGATGATGATATGGAAGACCTTTACTTGTCAAGAAAATTGGCTGGCTCATCATCACCTGTTAGTGGCTCTGGTGTACCTAATTGGTTCCCTGGCTCTCCAACCATAGGCTCAAAGATATCCAGAGCAAGCAGGGCAAGTGCAGCAACGATTCACGGAAATGAGAATGACGTCGAGGAACTTGAGATGTTACTAGAGGTTATAAAATCTACTCTTCAATAATCATTGATCAAGACACTGCAGCCTCTTTGGAATGGAGATTCACTCTTCTGCACCCATCATGCACGGGACATTTCTAGTGCAATTGGAACTATTTGTCTGGTGGCCTGCCATGTGAAGGCACTATAGGTCAAAACTTACTGCAGTTGGACTAGCTTAGCTGTTGCATTGCTGACCTGCTAACGGATGCTTAAGAAAATGCCGAGCACAAAAGGTGCAATGATCTACCTGTAATGGCAAAGTTTGCTGTGGTTGGATCAGATAGGAATGAGCTTTGGGGTCTATGGCCTATGTTGTGACTTGTGACATACCTGATTGGCTGTTCCATTGTCCAATAGATGTCTGCTGCATGTACAGTGAACATGCTGGAGACAAAAGAGCCTCCATCACCAAAGCAGTTTGCAAATGTCTCTAGCAAACCACTTTCCTTAAAGTCATAATCTAAGATGAGCTTCTGTTCAATTTTGCAGGCATACTTCATGCAAATTGATGGCACACTGAACAAACTGACCACGGTATGCACTGATTAAGCTTTGGTGGTCATCACTAATGATTTTTTCAGTAATGGTTCCCGAAGAAATTACAATTTGAAAATGAATTGCTATCCACATATGTTATTGATTTTACATTTCCAGAAAAAAAGTTATAGTTGGGCCTACAAATCCTTCTAGTGTTTTATACTGTAGAAAATCTGATTGTATCCTTGATATTAGATGCATCATATGACCCATCTGGGTTTTCCGGTCTTTTTATGCTTTTTCGATTTTCCTTGTGTAAGAGTGATACCATGTCTTGAATAGATTCCTTAAATCGGTATCTTATGGTTATTGCTGTCAATGTGCATGGTTCTAAAAACTGCTAAATATGATTGTCTACAAATTACTGGGTGTCAAGCACTCTCTCTCTATATATATATAGTTTAGAAGATCTGCATGTATTTATGCTCAGTAGCAATTGTGCTATCTGGCCTGCAAGCCCAGTAAAGGAGGGTGTATGTCATGTGGGAAGCTAGTCATTGAACTCTGCCAAGGAATCATAAGAATTCCTGTTTAAACAAGACTTGTAAAGCAGATCCCAAATAGCTGGGACAAGGCTATGATGATGATTATTATTATCTTTAGCTAATGGCTACTCTGCTGAGTTCTTAAATAGAGGATTTAGTGTACGTGATTAACTATAACAACTATAGTTTACTTCATTTGCTATCACATTGACGGCTGTATCATATCTGATGATACAAGAAAGTGAATCCTATTGGCATTTAGAATCCCAAGTGGCAGTGTGAAATCTTCTAGTAAACCTCAATTCATAAAACAGATCTCTAGGCCTTAAATTTCTCGTTATTCTGACTGCCATTGTACGTGGTAAACCATCTTCTTTCTTCTTTTCTGTTTGCTATTTTACCTTTTATTCTGGAATTTTACTAAATTAAAATATCTTTCCAGCTACGCGAATATATTGACGACACGGAAGATTACATTAATATTCAGGTAATTGTTTGTACGTGAAGAATTCTCTCTTTTACATCCGTGTGGTTTTATTTGGATGGAAATAGAATGCAACAGCTTTTTTATTTATTAATTTTTATAAATAAATAAATAAAATAAAGCCATATCATGTAATCATGGGTTTTTTTTTCCTCTCTGCCGCAGCTTGACAATCATCGAAATCAACTGATTCAGGTGAGATTTTATGAGGACATTGGTAATGAACTGCCTATGCATTGGATTCTTTTCTTCAGTTTGATCTCCAAGTTCTTGCATTTTACTACCGACAGTAGTTGTTTCAACTGCAATGAACTGTTTGGGGATCTATTTATCTTTTCTTTGATTCCATTGCAGCTAGAGCTCTTCCTTAGCTCTGGAACTGTTTGCCTCTCTATTTATTCGTTGGTTACCGGGGTCTTTGGCGTGAATATCCCCTATACATGGAATCAAAACCATGGATATCTATTTAAATGGGTAAATTTTCTCTTCCTTTTTTCTTTCAAATAGACAATCTGTGCTTGACCAAACACATGCTGTTTTCGTATATAAATCAAGTTTCTTCATGTGGTACCAAACAGGTGGTCATCGTCACAGGACTAGGTTGTGCCATTCTTTTCATCCTCATCATATCTTTTGCGCGCTACAAAGGTCTGGTTGGGTCTTGATGTCTTAATACACTAACATTCCTCCCTTCAGGAATTGACTCTGCTTCCCTACTGCTACATTGGGGATAAGATGTGGATGCTGAAATTCTACATCAAGGTTAGAGAAAAGCCAGTTAGCCTAGGGCTGTCAGTGAGCTCGTTGTGGCCCCCACCCAGTTCAAAATCTGGGCTTAAAGCAACCTAGACCAGACCGTTGACCGACCTAGCCCCACTGAAAAATCAGACACCTTCAAATTGTTTTCTTAGCCTAGTTTCTGTTTTTTGAAATGTTTTATTACTTTTCTCAGATTAAAAAAAATAAATCAGATTGGTGACCATCAGATACAGCAGCCATTATTTAGTTTTTAAAGGGATTGCATGAATATGTGGTGGTCATGTAGTCGTCAGGGGGATTAATCTGATTTCAGGTGAAAGTACTAATAAATGACGTAGAATCAACATCAGTGGCCTTTTCTTGTACTTTTAATGTCGACGATGATTATTCCTGTTCTTTGTGACCCATATCAGAAATTGATCAGAGAGAGTGCTTGATTTTCCCAACTTCTTGTTTTTATATATGATGCCTAATTATCGGTCCGGATGCATTGGGACATGAATTGTAACCTGATGCACCCATCTGTATGAATGGGCACATGGTTTGGTGATCCAGACAGTTGATCTGATGGGGATGGCCCAGATGTCTCCAAGGGATTAATGGCTTGCAAATAGATGGTTAGGAAAGAAAGATAACAAGCCATAGATTCCCCGCCCATAGCGGGCCTTATCAGATCAACGGCTTAATGACCGAGCTGTGGGCCCCACTTGCTCCGGACGGTTGTGTTAGGGTCTGATAGTTTCTCACTAGTAGTTCTGTAATGCATTACATGAGACAGGAACATTGTCATGCTAATCCTTACATTTGCAATTGAATAGATTCAAAGTGCATGAGAACACCCTGATCCATAGCTCAAGTGGTGGACCGAGTGAAAGATACCCCGTTTCAACATTGAGGTCTTGGTATCGATTCCCCAGTGGGGGTGGCTAACAGTGAACTGACAGTGGGTGTACTAACAAGCTAACCAAAAAAAAAGTGCATGAGAGGGTCTGTATTTGTTGTGATGCGTCTATCGATTTCATTACTGCCCTACGGTGGGCTGCATTCTGCAGTACTGATCGTCCAGAACTTGCGCCAAGTGTATGGTGGAGATGCTATATGGACTCGCATTCACCGTGTATCAGATCGTTTTGTATGGTTACGTTTCTCCACTCGACGAATCACAATCTCCTTCCAAAAAATGCTGCTTTCAAACGATCCTAATAGTTCGATTAAGGCTGTCAACAGGACGGGCCTGGGGTTAGTCTTGGGCTCTTGTATTCAAAATTCTGATTTTGCAGGCGCGAGCCCAACCCATTGACAGCCCCAAGTTTGGCTGGCGGCATTAAAACAGTAATTTAAAAAAAAAAAAAAAAAAGGTTAGCCAATTACGTATGCATGTGGACTAACACTAGATTTTAAATTCATATTTTTTAGCCTATTAGATACTTTTTTGGCTTTTTTTTTTTTTCCGAACAAAAATGTCCCTCTGCTGACCGTTTACTTGTACGCCATTAACTTTTTACGAAAGTCAAGAGAGCTTTTTGAGAATTGAGTATGGCCTTTAATAAATTAACCATTGGGGCTACCTCTCGACTGATTTAATCGATTCACTTTAATCAGACAGTTGTGAACCCATAAGAAGATCATTTTAAAAATAAAATTATAGTTGTCAGTGACCCATAACTGTATTAACATTGTTAGTTAATTTTGAACTGTATTATTTGGTGTTGTCCACCCATGATGAGTTTTGCTCTCAAATTTGAGCAAATGGCATGAAATTAATAAAAATCCATTTCATGTGGACAACTTGGATCTACTATAAGACGATTCAGTGGGCAACACACTAGATGTGGTATAAGTTCAATAGGTGGGTTCCTTGCGCGAGAAGGCCATTTAACTTTTCTTTATCTTTCTTCTTCATTTGTTTTTCACGGGAGGGGACCATTTGGTTGTTAGGACTATTGTCACCTCCGTGAGACTTGTTCTGACGAGCTTTCAACGTCATTTCCTCAATTCTAGTGAGCTTCTTAGTGTTTTTTTTTTTTTTTTTTTTTTTTTTTTTTTTTTTTTAATAAAAGATTTCTAACCTCACTCTCCAATGTAGAAGTTATGATGACCAAAGGTTGGTTTAGGTTAGGATAATAGTAAATTTTGTGTGTTGTTGTTGTTTTGTTGGTAGGTATCAATGATGAGAGTTTGTGAAAGGGAGGAGGGTGTACTAGTTCCCTTATAATTTTTAAATTTTTTTTAGGTATGAATAGTGGGAGTTTATGAAATGGATGAATTAGGAAGAATTTTATAATAGATAAATGTGATGAATGTTGTAATGGATGAATATTGTAGTAGAAGAATGTTAAAATAAATGAACGATCATAGCTGTCATAACCCTCTTTGGGTCGCAAATTCCATGAAAGCGGTCATAACTCTCTCATTACATGTCCGATTTGGACGATCTTATACTAGTTGGAATTATAATTTAATGAAATTTTAAATTGCGTTGGAATCACCTCATTTAGATACTATTTAATTGCCCACAAGTGGGCCTAAAGTTATTGTGAATTGTCAACACTCACTATGGATCACCAGTCCCACAAAAACGATCATAACTCCCTTGTTACATGTCCGATTTGGATGATCTTATAGTCGTTGAAAATGTAATTTAATAAAATTTCAAATGACTTTGGAATAACCTCATTTGGACGTCATTTGATTATCCAGAAGTGGTACTAAAATTTATATGGATTGTCAGTCTCACGAAAACGGTCATAACTCCCTTGTTACATGTCCGATTTGGGTAATCTTATATTCGTTGGAAATGTAATTTACTGAAATTTCAAATGTCTTTCGAATCACCTCTTTCAGATACCATTTGATTGCTTAAAAGTGGGCCCAAATTTACTATAGATCACCGATCTCATGAAAACAGTCATAACTCCCTCGTTACGTGTTTGATTTGTGTGATCTTATACTTGTTGGAAAGATAATTTGATGAAATTTCAAATGAATTTTGAATGACCTCATTTATATAGCATTTGATTCCTCAAAATTATCCCTAAAGTTCATCATTTAATTTATTACTGAATGAGAAATCCAAATAGATGAACTTTAAGCCCACTTCTAGGCAATTAAATAGTGTCTAAATGAAGTAATTATAAAGCCATTTAAAATTTTATTAAATCATCTTTCCAACAAGTACAAGATTACTCAAATTGGACATATAATGAGGGAGTTATGACCATTTTCATGGGACTAACAACTCATAGTGAGTACCGATGATCTATAGTGAGTATCAATGTTCTAAAGTAGCTTTGGGCCAACATTTGGGAAATCTAATGGTGTACAATGAAGTGATTCCAAATTTATTGAAAATTTTATCAAATTTTCTTTTCAACAAGTATAAGATCTTCTAAATATATAGGACATATAACGATGGAGTTATGACTGTTTTCATGGGATCGGCGATCCACAATGAATATCAGCGATCTACATTAACTTTGGTCCTACTTTTGGAAAATCAAATGGTGTAAAAATGAAGTGATTCCCAAGATATTTGAAATTTCATCAAATTACCTTTCCAATGAGTACAAGATCGCTTAAATCAAACATGTAACAAGGGAGTTATAACCGTTTTTGTGGGATTGATGATTCATAATAAGTACCAACGATCCACAATAAATTTGGGCCCACTTTTAAGCAATAAAATGGTGTTTAAATGAGGTTATTCTAAATATATTTGAGAGTTCATCAAATTATCTTTCATACGAGTATAAGATCACCCAAATTCGGACACATGATGAGGGAGTTATGATTGTTTTCGTGGGATCTACGACTCAAAGGGAGTTATGACAGTTATGACCATTCATCCGTTTTAACATTCTTTTACTACAACATTCATTCATTTCAACATTCATCACATTCATCTGTGACAACATTTTTTTCATTACAAAATTCATCCATTTCACAAACTCCCACTATTCATATCCATAAAAAAATAATTAATTATAAAGGGAACCACCACAGCCTCATCTCTTTCACAACCTCTCATCACTGATACCAAAAAAAAAAAAAAAAAAAAACACACACACACACACACATACACACACAAAAAGCCACTATTATCATAACCTAAACTTATCTTTGTGTGGATGCTAGATGACAGATTTTCCGAGGGTACGGGAGATATACTCTCTTCTTTTCATTGGTTGCCTCTCTCAAGGGCTTTCATTAAAAGGGAAAAATGGTGTAATATTTGACCAGAGTCGCCACTAACTAATTATTATGATTCTACAGTCGGTTAGAGCCCGTAGAAGCGCTTAAGATTGTGGATGCAAAAATCCTTAATCTTAAGATGACTTGTGAATTTATGTTCTAGAGATTTCAAGTAATGGACCGCGATTATAAATAGGAAATGTGTTAGGCACCCACTCTGCCTGTACGGATGCACGGTTTTTACTTCACAAGATTTGACTAATTTCTGAAGAAAAGGTTGGTTATCGATTGTAAAAATGTAATATGATGCAATAACAATTATGATTGACCGATCTGAATTTTTGGTGGGCAAGATCAGACAATATCAGCAAGCCATAGAGCATGCGTTTGAAATGATCAAGTGCAGGGTGCAAGGTACATGTGTATAGGATGCTTGATGCTGTATTGATGCTTATGATAAAACGACGACCAACCGGCTAAGGTTTCTGGTGGACTTGCTACGATTATATCAGAAGGTCTCAGAGCATACGCCCGCCAATTAGATACATGAAAATGAAGGATTGTTATGTATATGCTAAAACAATGGCTAACTGGCTAAGGTTCTTAATAGGCAAGATCTGATTATATCGGCAAGCCTTATAGCATACGTGTAAGACCCGTATCCTAGTCCGTACCGTTCCTTAGACTCCCACGGGCCTCCTGGTCGAATTCCGGCAAACTGCGACCTACAATTGGCAATTGCACGCGACCCTAAGTCATGTCCCGTATATCTGAGTTGACTCGACCCAAGACTTGTACCCTAGCGACCTCACCGTCACCGCGGTTCTAACGCCGCATCTCGCTCGCCAATGCGATACCTAGGCTAGGAGTTGTGGGGCCGCCTTTATTTCAAGGAAAACACCGTGGGTTTGCAAAACCCAAAAGAATCTCTGCCAAGCATCAAATTAATTAATCAATGTATAAGTCAAGTACATATCCATCACTCACCCATCCCTCTCTCAACCAAAGTCAACTCTCAAGTCAAGTACACCCATCACTCACCCATCACGCACATCCCTCTCCCTTACAACCCCCCCCCCTCTCTCTCTCTCTCTCTCTCTCTCTCTTCCCTACCATTTTTCTAAGCAACCCAAAGGAGAGAAACATCCAAGCATTCTAAGGGAGAAAGGAGAAACTAGGTGTGGCCCACTTCCTACCTCCCAAATCTCCCATCTCCATCCTTTAATCCTCATCTTCCACCGTCAAAGAAGAAGCTGAGGAGCTTAGCTTGCCATGGATCCAAGAAGAAGAGTAAATGGTGGGTGCTTTTCTAGGATTAGATTTATGTTTTCTTGCATGAATTCGATGATTTGAGGGCCCACATTCGGTGGGACCCAAGTGATGCATGCATGTGTTGTAATGCAATAGAGGGGCCCATAGTGGTAGGGCCCCTCCCTCAATCGCTCTCTTTCTCTCTCACCCTTTTTCTTCCCCTTTTCTTTTTATGATGTTGTGTGGCCCACTTGATTTGTACATGACATATCCAGACCGTCCATCTAGTGGACGTCCACAGTCCAGCAAGCAGGCCCATTTGCTGCCCGTTTCTGGGCCTGTGTGGCCGGTTGGTCACATGGGCTCGGATGGAGGGGAAAGCTCAAATATCAGCTTAATTCAGACTGGTGGGCCACACTCACGTGGACCCCACCTTGCTGTATGTGGTCTGTAACCACATCGTCCACCCAATTTCAGATCATTTCAAGGCAGGGCCCACTTGGCCGTTCGTTTCGGATAGGCCCAAATGAAGGGAAATACAAATATCTGTTTGATCCAGACGTTGGTGGGCCACCACGTGGACCCCACCCTGATATGTATGGGTGTTATGTCCAGACCGTCCATCCAAAGGAAGGCCATTATGGTGTGGGCCCAGCAGGCCTGGACAGGCCAGCTACTGGCACCGTCTAGAAGCCCTGGACAAAAAAATATTTATATAATAATAATAATAAATATCAGCTTGATTAAATATTGGGCCATGTGGGCTGGACCCCACCTGATGGGTGTGCTGATCTCATCGTCCAGCTGAGGACGGTGGGAAACCACCTTGATGTTTGTTTATCCCCACCATCCAATCTCTGGACGGTGGGAGTGGATTGGCTGGGTACCTCACTCTAGCTATATAGCTGCTGTAGTGAACGTCAGCAAGTTGTGGTGGGCCACTACGTGGACCCACCTTGATTTAAGTATTTTATCTCCACCGTCCATTTGGACGGTGGGACCCACCCATGAAGTATTTTTATATCCCAATCGTACATCCATGTGTAATCCACACGTGATGTATATGTATTATATCCCAACCGTCCATCTGGACGGTGGGGGCCACCCCAGCAGCTTTCTGCTGCAGTTGACATCAGCAAGTTCTGTGGGTCTGATATGAGGTATGTGTTATACTCAAATCGTCCATCTGTATGGAGCCCACCTTGATGTGTATGTTGTGCACCTTGACCCCACAGGATTATATGTTTTATATCCACACCGTCCAGCTATCTGGACGGTGGAAAATTCTCTGTGATTTATGTATTTTATTCCCATCGTCCATGTGGATGGTGAGGACTACAGCGATGTATTTATGATATCTACACTGTCTGTCCATTTTGATGGTGGCCACACTTGTGGACCCACCTTGATACATCTATTGTATCTCCACCGTCCAGACCCCTGGACGGCGGGACTCGCGGTGATGTATGTATTGTATATACACCGTCCATCCATGGGATCCCACATCCCACGTAATGCACGTGCCTTATCCAAGCCGTCCACGTGGGATGGACTGGACCCTACCATGATTTATGTATTTATTCCACACCATCCAACCTGCTGGATGGTGGGACCAGCCACGATGTATGTATTTCAGCCACGTCATCCATCCATTTTCTGGACGCGGACCCCACCATAACGTATGTATTCTATCCGCACCATCCAGTGGTAGTGGGGTCCACCCGATGTGTTTCATCCATGTAGTCCAGTGGCAGCAGGCCCACTATGATGTATTTTATCCGTGCTGCCCAGTAGATTTAGACCCCACCGTGATGCATTTTTATCCACATCGCCCAGATCACATGGGGCCTACCTTGATGATGTGTGTGGTTCATCCAGACCGTCCAGATGTTTGGGGTGGTACTGGACACACAATGATGTATGCATTGTATATCCAGCTGGTGGGGCCCAATTTGTGATACATAGGGCCCACCTTGATGTGTGTATTGTAAGCACACTGTCTATCTATTTCTGGACTATATGGGCTACCCCATCAGGCCCACTATGTTGTATGTGATTCACACACTACCCATCCCTTGTGCCTAACCCATAGGCCCATGGGTGTGGTCCATTGTGATGTACATGAGGCCCATGGGATGTGGCCCATTATGATGTATATGTGGTCCATGAGTGAGGCCCATGTGATGCCGTCCATAGTGATGAGTGAGGCATATGCGATATGGCCCATTGTGATGTATTTGTGGTTCATTTGGCGAGGCTCGATGTGTTGTATATGAGGACCATGTGATGCGGCCCATTGTGATGTGTATTAGGCCCATGAGATGCGACCCACTTGATGCATATGCAGCCATGTTTGAGGCCCAATGAGATGCATTCGGGGCCCATATTGAGGCCTAATGCGATGTATTTGAGGCCCATGGATGTGGCCCATTATGTCGTATTAGCGGCCCGTGTATGAGGCCCATTATAATGAACATGCGGCCCATCTTTAAGACCCATTGTGATGTACATGAGGCCCATGTTTGAGGCCCAATGTGATGTATACTCGGTCCATGTGTTAGGGCCCATTGTAATGTATATGAGGCCCATGGGATGTGGCCCATTATGGCATATATATGGCCCATGTGATGCGGCCCATTATGATGTGTATTAGGCACATGTGATGCGGCCCATTGTAATGTATTTGAGGCCCAATTATGAGGCCCATGAGTGAGGCCCAATGCGATGTGTATAAAGCCCTTGTGTGAAGCCCAAAGTGATTTATATGAGGCCCACTGTGATGTGTGATTCCACCAGGATGTATGTAATGATGTTTATGATGTCCATCCATGTTCCTAGTTGATATTAAATGAGCCATGCCTTGGAAGCAATGATGGTTTAATGTCCATATTGTAAGAGCAATGATAGTTAAATGTCCACATTGTAACTCTCTCTAGGGCCCGTTGTTAGGCCCATTCTCATCTCCCCTTAATGGGCTAACCCAAATCGTTGGGCCTCCATTGATGATTATATTACTCATCTTTCCTTTGATTAGGCTATCCTAATCCGTTGGACCCCCATTTGATAATGATGCTTTTCACCATACCCTGTAGGACCACCCAAGCCTTGGAGCCCATCTTGTGTTTGTACCGAGCCTTCCATAGGGAATGTGGCCCACCTAGATAAATGTGTTTGTCCAAGCTTAGTGACCTAAACCTGAGGCCCACTTAGATGATGAGTAGGACCATTTGTAGGGTTACGTAGCCTTGGATGTGTGGATATTACCATGGGCGACCTTATATTCGTATCAGGCCCTTATAGGAAAGCCCACTTGTTGTATACCCACTTGACTCGTCCCATGAGACATATCTTATCATTGTATCTAGTTGCTAGGATCTCAGTGTCACATATATATCGTCACACTGTCCATTTACTTCTTTGGGACAAGTGTGAGGCTATCATTGACGCTAGTACACCATTACCTCTTGCCGTATATGAGAGAATATGTGGTACTAGATTTAGTATATCCTCTGTGTAGAGCCTATCTTGATGTATGGGTAAGATCCGCCATCCTTCCAGTGGACCCCATCATGGAATAACCGATATATCAATACCTTAGAAGGCTAACGTGGGCCATGCCGCATGGACTCCTATAGTTATAGAAGAAGCATGTCGTTTAGTTCATAATCTTGGTATATGACATACCGGTGAAAGCCAATCGTGGTTTATTATTATTTGCCTTATCTGATAATCATGCTAAGTGTACTTAGTCTAGTAGGATACACTGAGAATATGTATAGTATTATATCATGATACATGCCCATACGCATCATTTGCATGCTTGTTATGAGGAGTGATTGAGCATAACATGTGTCATTGGGCTGATTGTTTATGGGACTCCCTGAGAGACGGAGTTGCCCCACATGAGCGTGCGGTACATGCATGTTTGATACATGACTGGATGATATGACTCATGCATATCGTATTTTGTGATATGACCATCGTACGCCTTAGCGACATCAAGGCCGTAGCCTCCACAAGCATATTGTGGATGGCCAGATGGGACACTGGAAATCTTTTCTGCATGGGGTATCATAGATGTCCCTGGGTGAAAGTCCCAAAATTCTCTTGGTACTAGAGGACGCTCCAACGTCTAGACCAAGTGGATACATGAGCTCCCCAGTGCCGAATACCAGTAGGCCGCGTCTCTCACTATGTCGTGGTCGGTTGGAAGGGGGTGTGGCCTTACCCTCCCGAGGGAGTAGGCAAAGCTAGGCGGAGTTTGACCAGCTTGTAAATAGGTCCGCTATTAACATGCCGGATAGATATTGGCTGACTACTGGCCAGGCGGATAGTGATGTCTCTTCCACTTACCTAGTTGTGTGCTTAATGAGGCAGCAGGTGGCATTGAGTGTACTAGACCCCAGTGATAATCCCAGAGACGAACGGTACTGATATGTGAACTTATTGAGCAGGAGTTGCATACTCAGCATTTCATTCATTCATTCATTCACTATCCACTTGGGCTGATGGTGCGCAACTAATTGTTATGTGTACCTTCACAATGGCTATGATTTCGGTTGGGGCGCGCGACTAACCTGAGATCAGGAGTTTACCACATTGAGTCTGGCTATCCAAATTTAGGTATGGGATTCGTTTAGATAGAAGTCCCTTGTGATAGACCCCATAACTTGCGATACTATGTACTATCATCCCGACTTCACACTCCAACTTAGTCATTTCATTCGCACCGCATATTGCATTGCATCGTCAGCACACAGCATCTGGTTTATTATGCTTCTATTTTGCATAGCATGAATAAGTTTGATGGTATTATGGACTCACTAGGATCTGCATATTGCATTATATCCACAGCATATGGCATTTGGGTCACTATGTTTTCTGCATTTTATGGCCTAGATGAGGCTGATGGTATTCATGGCTCTTCAGAATTGCATATTGTATTGTATCCTCGGTATCTGATATTTGGTTCATCATGACTCCGCATTGCATAGCCGATCTGCTTTGCTTACTCTGATATTTGTGTGCTTGACACTTATCTTGCGCACACACTTACACCACCATCTAAGCTTTCCATAAGCTTATGCACGATAGATGCGTGAAGGTAGCGTTAAGTCGTAGTAGCACTGAGCTTGGAGCGTGCAACGGACTTCTGGAGCTTTCGATATTGTTATTGTATTTCCTTTTATGCATTGTACTTAAAAGTTTTGATATTAGTGGATATGTGATGATGATGTTGCCTTTGTGATTTGGGTAAACTTGTGGTTATGCTTATCTACAAAGAAATTCATGTTGAAAATCCTCCTTGTAGGATCCTAAGATCGGAACTTGGTATATGGGTGTCGGGAGCTGAGAATGGGGTACTACGAAGGCTATCGGTGCCGAATTCGACGATCGGGAATTTTGTGAGCCCGATTTCTGAGTTTGGGGCGTGACAATACGCCCGCTAGTCAAGTGCATGAAAATGACGAAAATGTACTATGATGCCGATGTATATGAGGAGCATGGGGGTTGAGAAGGGAATGAATGTTGCATGATGCTAATGCGCCGATTTGATGGAACTAATAGAAACTTGAATGGTTGGATGAATGTTAGTGTCACAAGGCTAGGTTGAGTGGCTCAGATTTAAGCTTGGGTGGCTCAAGAGCCTTGGACTCTAGCTAGATTAGACTAGACTAGGCTGGGCTCTCTCTCTTTCTCTCATTCTCCTTGGTGGAGGAATGGCTAAGGCTAAGGCTAAGGGATTTTTGAAAATGGGAGTGAATTGGTGCTTTCTGGATCTGATGGGTGCTTGAAATGAGGAGTGGTATAGCCTCCCAACCCAGTTTTCTGGTAATTCCTAGTGATCCTAGGGGCGAAAAGTGGCTGAAGGGATGAGATTGGAGATTTACACATGGCATCACCTCATGGGTTGGATGAGGTGGTAAAAGGGTAATTTTGGATAAGGAGATGGGCATCGGAGTAAACGCATCTCAACTGCACACTTAAGGTTAAAAAAATGAAAAAGAGTTCCATATGCTTGAGGGACGTTGCCCCAAAGAGGGGGAGTGCCATGTGGCCGGTGGCAACCTGAATGCTGTCAATCCCTACTTGGACTCCTTGCGTTGATAGGTTGCATCCTCGAAGCATGCAAAGGTTTTGATGTGAGCGTTTGGGCTTGGGTTCAGGTTCGGGCTTGGTTTTGGGCTTAACTAGATGAGTTGACTGGGTTGTGGGGTTGGATAGGCTAAGCAGGTGAGTTGCCTCGGTGAGTTGTCTGAGTGACTTAACTCGCCAAGCTACCTCAAGGCTCTAGGATTTTAGGTTCCCAGGGTTAGGATGACTGGGATGACTGGGTTGAATGGGATGAGTTTAAGGTTTAGGATTGAGATTCCTAGGGTTTAGTCTTCTAGGGTTAGGGTTTAGGATTGGGATTTGGTTGTCCATCCATCAATTCATACTCAATCATCTTATCGACCTGGAGTGGGGTGTTGACACTTTGGCCGTCATAACTTTTACGCAGAGAGTGTGGTTGGAAATCTTCATAAAAAAATAAAATACTAAGTTCGCCAGAATAGAGGAAATGACACTGAAAGTTCGCTGGAGTGGGTCCCATGGAGGTGGCAATGGTCCTAACTGCCAAATAGTCACCTCCCATGAAAAAATGAAAAAGAAAGAGAAAGAAAATGCTAAATGATCTTCCTGCGCAAGGGACCCACCTATTGAACCCAGCATACATCTTGTGTAGGGTCCACTTGATCGTCTTGTAGAAGATCCAAGCTGTCCACATGAAAGATGTTTTAATTTCAAGCTATTTGCCCTAGTTTAAGAGCAAAACTCATCACAGATGGACCACATTAGAGGAAACAATTCACAATTAACTCATAGTATTAATGCAGTTGTGAGCAATAGACAATTCTATTTTTTTTTTTTTGAAATGATCCCTTTATGAGTTCATGGTTGTTTCATTACAGTGAACGAATTAGATCGGCTGAGGGGTGGCCTCAATCATTGATTTAGTGGGGCCCAAATCTATTCTCAAAAGGCCCTCTCATACGAAAAAAGCTAAAAAAAATGCCTCGGGGGTAAAAAGGATATAGATTTAAAATATGATGTCAATGACTTTATTTTGTCATAATCGAGTAGGCGTATCAATGAGCCAATCCTAAAAAACTAGAATTTTGAATAGGGCTTGCCTAAAGGCCTAACTTGAAATAATTCAAAATCTAGGTCCAGACCAACCCAGGTCTAGCCCATTGACAACCCTATAATTGAGGGTTATTTTAATGAAAGGCTAGTATGCATAGGGATGCATGCTCCTCCATTTGGCACCTCCACCCTATGGTCGGGATCATTCGTCATTATGGTTTTTATTTTAGATTTTGATTGACTCATACGTTCCCTTCACGTGGTTGATCTCCCGCACTCGTCAGGATCACTACGCCAAAACAGTGAAAAAAGGACGGTCCAAAACCGTCTCAAATGACCAAAAAGGACGGTCATGGACCGTCGCATAGGCAGTCAAATTTTGACGTGTCCTATTACTTAAAGGACAGTTGATAACCGTCATTCTTATTGACGAAAAAAAGACGGTCATGGACCGTCCTAAAAAAGGACGGCCATAGACCGTCCTTCAAATGGACTTTGTCATAGGCATAGTCTCTTATGAGCCCAACAAAGACCGCCATAGACCGTCCTTTAAAAGGACTGTCATGAACCGTCCTTGAAAAAGACTGTCATAAACCGTCTCTAATGTGCCTTCAAAGGATGGCTATAGACCGTCCTTGAAACAGACGGTTATAGACCGTCCTTTAAAAGGACTGTGATGGACCGTCTCATATGAGCCTTTAAAGGACAGCGATAGACCGTCCTTTAAACGGACGGTCATGGACCGTCTTTAAAAAGGACTGCCACGAACCGTCTCATATGAGCCTTCAAAGGACGGTTATAGACCGTCCTTGAAAAGGACGGTCATGGACCGTCCTTTAAAAGGACTGCTATGAGCCGTCTCTTATCATCCTTTAAGGACATTTTAAATTTGACCTGTTACTCTTCACATTAAATTTGACCTGATAAACACCTGTTATACAATATATTTCATCACATTCACATCCTGATATACACCTGTTATACAATATATTTCATCACATTCACATCTTAATATACACCTGTTATACAATATATTTCATCACATTCACATCCTGATATACACCTGTTATACAATATATTCATCACATTCACATCCTGATATACACCTGTTATCACATTCACATCTTGATATACACCTGATATACACCTGTTATACAATATATTTCATCACATTCACATCCTGATATTTCATCACATTCACATCCTGATATACACCTGTTATACAATATATTTCTTCACATTCACATCCTGATATACACCTGTTATACAATATATTTCATCACATTCACATCTTGATATACACCTGATATACACCTGTTATACAATATATTTCATCACATTCACATCCATCTAAACCCAAACTCACACAATCTTCCTGATATACACATGTTAAAAATATATTTCATCACATTCACATCCATCTAAACCCAAACTACGAAATCCATCCAAACACAATCTTCCTGATATACACCTGTTATATAATATATTTCATCACATTCACATTCACATCCATCTAAACCCAAACTACGTAAATCCATCCAAACACACAATCTTATCCACATTACATTCATCCACGCATAATACATATAAGTTTAACTTCATAAGTAAAAAAACAATCTTATCCACATTTCATCACATTCACATCCATCTAAACCCGAACTACATAAATCCATCCAAACATAAACTACATCCATCCAAACACAAACAATCTTATTCACATTACATTCATCCACGCATAATACATATAAATAAGTTTAGGTTTAGGTTAGGTTATAAGCTATAGGTTTAGGGAATTGAGAATAGGTTAAGGTTTAGGTTTAGGAAATCGGGTTCGGGTTCGGGATCGGGTTTAGGTTTGGGTTTTTAAGTTTAGGTTAGGGAGTTGATTAGGATTAGGTGTAGGTGTAGGTGTAGGTTTAGGGATTTGAGAATAGGTTAAGGTTTAGGTTTAAGAATTCGGGTTCGGGTTCGGGATTGGGTTTAGGTTTGGGTTTTCAAGTTGAGGTTTAGGTTTAGGTTTAGGTTAGGGAGTTTAGATTAGGATTAGGTTTAGGTTTAGGGATTTAAGAATAGGTTTAAGGTTTAGGTTTAGGAAATCGGGTTCGGGTTTGGATCGGGTTTAGGTTTGGGTTTTCAAGTTTAGGTTTAGGTTAGGGAGTTTAGATTAGGATTAGGTGTAGGTGTAGGTTTAGGAATTTGAGAATAGGTTAAGGTTTAGGTTTAGGTTTAGGTTAGGTTTAGGGAATTGAGAATAGGTTAAGGTTTAGGTTTAGGAAATCGGGTTCGGGTTCCTGGATCGGGTTTAAGTTTGGGTTTTCAAGTTTAGGTTTGGGTTTAGGTTAGGAGTTTAGATTAGGATTAGGTGTAGGTGTAGGTTTAGGAATTTGAGAATAGGTTAAGGTTTAGGTTAGGTTTAGGGAATTGAGAATAGGTTAAGGTTTAGGTTTAGGAAATCGGGTTCGGGTTCTGGATCTGGGTTTAAGTTTGGGTTTTCAAGTTTAGGTTTGGGTTTAGGTTAGGGAGTTGAGATTAGGATTAGGTGTAGGTGTATGTTTAGGGATTTGAGAATATATTTAGGTGATAGGTTATAGGTTCGGAGTTTAGGTTAAGGTTAAGGTTAAGGGTTTAGGTTTAGGTTATAAGCTATAGGTTTAGGGAATGAGAATAGGTTAAGGTTTAGGTTTAGGAAATCGGGTTCGGGTTCGGGATCGGGTTTAGGTTTGGGTTTTCAAGTTTAGGTTTAGGTTTAGGTTAGGGAGTTGAGATTAGGATTAGGTGTAGGTTTAGGTTTAGGGATTTGAAAACAGGTTAAGGTTAAGGTTTAAGAATTCAGGTTCGGGTTAGGGATTGGGTTTAGGTTTGGGTTTTCAAGTTAAGGTTTAGGTTTAGGTTTAGGTTGGGGAGTTTAGATTAGGATTAGGTTTACGGTTTAGAGATTTGAGAATAGGTTAAGGTTTAGGTTTAGGAAATCGGGTTCGGGTTCGTGATCGGGTTTAGATTAGGTTAAGGTTTAGGTTTAGGTTTAGGGAATTGATAATAGGTTAAGGTATAGGTTTAGGAAATCGGGTTCGGGTTCGGGATCGCGTTTAGGTTTGGGTTTTCAAGCTTAGGTTTAGGTTTAGGTTAGGGAGTTGAGATTAGGATTATGTGTAGGTTTAGGTTTAGGGATTTGAGAGTACATTTAGGTATTAGGCTTAGGTTTAGGTTTTAGGTTTAGGTTTAGGTTAGGTTTAGATTTAGGTTTAGGAAATTGAGAATAGGTTAAGTTTTTGGTTTAGAAATCGGGTTCGGGTTCGAGATCGCGTTTAGGTTTGGGTTTTCAAGCTTAGGTTTAGGTTTAGGTTAGGGAGTTGAGATTAGGATTAGGTGTAGGTTTAGGTTTAGGGATTTGAGAGTACATTTAGGTATTAGGCTTAGGTTTAGGTTTTAGGTTTAGGATTAGGTTAGGTTTAGGTTTAGGTTTAGGGAATTGAGAATAGGTTAAGTTTTTAGGTTTAGGAAATGGGTTCGGGTTCGGGATTGGGTTTAAGTTTGGGTTTTCAAGTTTAGGTTTAGGTTTAGGTTAGGGAATTGAGATTAGGATTAGGTGTAGGTTTAGCTTTAGGGAAATGAGTTTAGGTTATAGGTTTTGGGATTTGGGAATAGTTTTAGGTTATAAGTATAGGTTTAGGTTAGGTTATAGATTATAGGTTATAGGTTAAGGTTTTGTGATTTGATTTTAGGTTATAGGATTAGGTTAAGGTTTAGGTTTAGGTTATAGGTTTTGGGATTAGAGAATGGGTTTGGGTTTAGGTTATAGGTTTTGTTTAGGTTTAGGTTATATGTTTTGATTTAGGTTATAGGTTATAGGTTTAGGTTAATTATAGGTTCTTGGATTTGAGAATGGGTTCGGGTTTAGGTTATAGGTTTTGGATTTGAGAATGGGTTATGGTTTAGGTTTAGGAAATCGGGTTCATGTTCAAGATTGGGTTTAAGTTTTGGTTATATGTTTTTGAATTTGAGAATGGGTTATAGTTTAGGTTTAGGAAATCGGGTTCATGTTCGGGATTGGGTTTAAGTTTTGGTTTTCAAGTTTAGGTTTAGGTTTAGGTTAGGGAGTCGAGATTAGGATTAGGTGTAGGTTTAGCGTTAGGGAATTGAGTTTAGGTTATAAGTTTAGGAAAGGTTAGGATTAAGTTATAGGTTTTGGGATTTGGGAATAGTTTTAGGTTATAAGTATAGGTTTAGGTTAGGTTTTGGATTTGAGAATGGGTTCGGGTTTAGGTTATAGGTTTTGGTTTTGGTTTTGGTTATAGGTAATGATTTAGGTTATAGGTTTTAGGTTTAGGTTTAGGTTATATGTTTAGGTTTAGGTTATAGGTTTTTTATTTGAGAATGGGTTCGGGTTTAGGTTATAGGTTTTGGTTTTGGTTTAGATTTTAGGTTTTGGGATTTGAGAATGGGTTCGAGTTTAGTTTTTATAGGTTTTGGTTTTGGTTTAGGTTATAGGTTTTGGTTTTGGGATTTGAGAATGGGTTTGGGTTTAGGTTATAGGTTTTGGTTTTGGTTTTGGTTATAGGTTTTGGTTTAGGTTAAGGTTATAAGTTATAGGTTATAGGTTTAAGTTTAGGTTAAGGTTATAAGCTATAGGTTTAGGGAATTGAGAATAGGTTAAGGTTTAGGTTTAGGAAATCGGGTTCGGGTTCGGGATCGGGTTTAGGTTTAGGTTTAGGTTAGGTTAAGGTGAGATTAGGATTAGGTGTAGGTTTAGGTTTAGAGATTTAAAAATATATTTAGATTTTATGTCATAAGATTTGGTTTAGGTTAAGGTTATAGGTTTAGGTTAAGGTTTAGGTTTAGATTTAGGTTAAGGTTTAGGTTAAGGTTATAAGCCATAGGTTTAGGGAATTGAGAATAGGTTAAGGTTTAGGTTTAGGAAATCGGGTTCGGGTTCTGGATCACGTTTTGGTTTGGGTTTTCAAGTTTAGGTTTAGGTTAGGGAGTTGAGATTTGGATTAGGTGTAGGTTTAGGTTTAGGGATTTGAGAATACATTTAGGTTTTAGGTCATAGGTTTAGGTTTTAGGCTTAGGTTTAGGTTATAGGTTTAGGTTTAGGTTAAGGTTTAGAAATGAAAATAGGTTAAGGTTTGGGTTTAGAAATCGGGTTCGGGTTCGGGTTCGGATCGGGTTTAGGTATGGGTTTTCAAGTTTAGGTTTAGGTTTAGGTTAGGGAGTTGAGATTTGGATTAGGTGTAGGTTTAGGTTTAGGGATTTGAGAATACATTTAGGTTTTAGGTCATAGGTTTAGGTTTTAGGCTTAGGTTTAGGTTATAGGTTTAGGTTTAGGTTAAGGTTTAGGAAATTGAAAATAGGTTAAGGTTTGGGTTTAGGAAATCGGGTTCGGGTTCGGGTTCAGGATCGGGTTTAGGTATGGGTTTTCAAGTTTAGGTTTAGGTTTACGTTAGGGAGTTGAGATTAGGATTAGGTGTAGGTTTAGCTTTAGGGATTTAGGAATACATTTAGGTTTTAGGTTTAGGTTATAGGTTTAAGTTTAGGTTAAGGTTATAAGCTAGGTTTAGGGAATTGAGAATAGGTTAAGGTTTAGGTTTAGAAATCGGGTTCGGGTTCTGGATCGGGTTTAGGTTTAGGTTTAGGTTAGGTTAAGGTGAGATTAAGATTGGGTGTAGGTTTAGGTTTAGAGATTTGAAAATACATTTAGGTTTTAGGTCATAAGATTTGGTTTAGGTTAAGGTTATAGGTTTAGGTTAAGGTTTAGGTTTAGATTTAGGTTAAGGTTATAAGCCATAGGTTTAGGGGAATTGAGAATAGGTTAAGGTTTAGGTTTAGGAAATCGGGTTCGGGTTCGGATTGCGTTTTGGTTTGGGTTTTCAAGTTTAGGTTTAGGTTTAGGTTAGGGAGTTGAGATTTGGATTAGGTGTAGGTTTAGGTTTAGGGATTTGAGAATACATTTAGGTTTTAGGTCATAGGTTTAGGTTTTAGGCTTAGGTTTAGGTTATAGGTTTAGGTTTAGGTTGAGGTTTAGGAAATTGAAAATAGGTTAAGGTTTAGGTTTAGGAAATCGGGTTCGGGTTCGGGATCGGGTTTAGGTTTAGGTTTAGGTTAGGTTAAGGTGAGATTAAGATTAGGTGTAGGTTTAGGTTTAGAGATTTGAAAATACATTTAGGTTTTAGGTCATAAGATTTGGTTTAGGTTAAGGTTATAGGTTTAGGTTAAGGTTTAGGTTTAGATTTAGGTTAAGGTTATAAGCCATAGGTTTAGGGAATTGAGAATAGGTTAAGGTTTAGGTTTAGGAAATCGGGTTCGGGTTCGGGTTCGGGTTCGGGATCGCATTTTGGTTTGGGTTTTCAAGTTTAGGTTTAGGTTTAGGTTAGGGAGTTGAGATTTGGATTAGGTGTAGGTTTAGGTTTAGGATTTGAGAATACATTTAGGTTTTAGGTCATAGGTTTAGGTTTTAGGCTTAGGTTTAGGTTAAGGTTTAGGAAGTTGAAAATAGGTTAAGGTTTGGGTTTAGGAAATCGGGTTCGGGTTCGGGTTCAGGATCGGGTTTAGGTATGGGTTTTCAAGATTAGGTTTAGGTTTACGTTAGGGAGTTGAGATTAGGATTAGGTGTAGGTTTAGGTTTAGAGATTTGAGAATACATTTAGGTTTTAGGTCATAGGTTTTAGTTTAGGTTAAGGTTATAGGTTTAGGTTTAGGTTTAGGTTATAAGCTATAGGTTTAGAGAATTGAAAATAGGTTAAGGTATAGGTTTAGGAAATCGGGTTTGGGTTTGTGATCGCGTTTAGGTTTGGGTTTTCAAGTTTAGGTTTATGTTTAGGAGTAGATGGTGTAGGTTTAGGTTTAGGGATTCTCTAGTATTATCTATTATTGAACCTAATATTATCTACTACATACTAGTAACATACAACCAATATTGGGGCACCATACCATAAGCTACAAGAATTTCATGTCCCCCTAAACAAGGTATCCTCCATTGATAACATATATATATATATTATAATTTTTTTATTTTCATTTACATTCCCAAATACATTCACCATCCATCCAAGAAAATTGAAACAAGTACTGTCAATCTATCTTATCTTACCGACCACCTTATGTTTCTTTTCTCCTTTGTAGCTTTCATATTTGTTCATATTTGCTAGTTCACCATCGTAGTCTCCCTAACCAAATCTTTTTTGAAATCCCCTCCATTACGCTAACCTACATATTACCTGCTATCTGAAACCAACATAAATATAACTGAAACAATATAAGGAATAAGAAAAAATGAATTTACTGTACACATCATTAAATATTTCCTATAAGGAGGTGATATTATATCTTTGATAGCCACAACTGTGTATGAGAGAAAAATGCAACCGATCTGATCATTTACAATTCAAATGAGAAAAAGATTTGTGGTTTTAGATATTCTAGTACATTACTGAACGGTACCTTACACGTACCCAAAAAGTCAGATTGGGATCAAGCCACTACGTAGTTCTTTTTAATTAACCAAGTTACTAAAGGTCATAAATTTCATATTCAACAAAGTATCATTGAACATCGTCTCAAATCGTTTCTGGTTGGTGCATTTAAAAAAATAAATTGGTGCACAATCAATGTATATTCTTGTTACATCTCATACTGCAACAAGTGACAACGTTCTGTCAATACTTCTGTTACATTTGAAATTGAAATCCTTTAGTGACTTGGTTAATAAAAAACAGATGACAACAAGCCATAATTAATAAAAAGGATGTTACAGATTAAATAAATAAAAAAGGCAACTTGATCAAAAAAGCATTTCATTGAATATTCAAGTTTTCGTCATACAAAATGTCCAAAAGTTCAAAAAGTTAATCAAAACTACTGAATATTCAAATTTTCATCAGGAATTTGGGCCAAACAATCATTTCACCCAATTTGAGCATATAAAAAGTGAGATACAATAAAAAAGAGGCTTTTCATAAACTGTCAAAACATGCCACACATGTGGTGTAGAATTAATAATTCAGAAGTTATTTAGGAAACAAGAGCAGCAAAATGCAATAAACATACATCAGATTCGATTGGTTGATGTTTATATAAACATTCAATCGCATTCATTTTGATGTGTTTTAAGAACCTATTATCTGCTTTTCTTCTCACTGCATTCCCTTCCCAATGATTTCCTCAACGAAAAAACTAAGTTGTTCTTCTCATCTGCCGCCTTTTTTTTTTTTTGCTTTTGGAATTATAGTATTTTTCAGTTGCCTGTTTTTAGTCTTGTTTCAATCCGTCTAATGCAACCTTGATTAATGAATTACATTTATTTATCTAATTTGAAATGTATCTGTGCATCAACCACATAAACTAAGTTTGAAGAGAGTGGGAGAGAGAAGAAAATCAAAAATTTGGTTTTTCAGAATATCAGCAAAATTTCTCTCTCTCTCTCTCTCTCCCTCCTTCCATGGAGTTCACCATGGTTTGCACTAGAGTTAATGTCCTGGTTCTCCTTTTGGTCCTCTCCTCACCCTGCACATTCATTCAAAGTCCAATGGATTTTGGTCCCTTGAACTTCCTCCAAAAACAACCACAGCATCTCTTGACTTTGGGAGGATCTTCTTCAATTCTCCTTCTGCAATTCTCCAACCCCAATCCTCGAAAGAGATCCTTTAGCTCCTCAGCTTCCTCTCTGCTCCCTCCTTCAGCAAGGTTACTGTTGCATCAAGAGGAGCTGGGCACTCCATCCATGGCCAGGCCCAAGCAGTCAATGGCATTGTCATTAAAATGGATTCTCTACCTCCTTCCATAGAAATCCACAGGAAAAGAGATGGAGAGCCTGGTTTTTCTTTTGCAAATGTAAGTGGTGGGACCCTTTGGGTGGAACTCTTGAAGGAGATGATTGAATGCCCACCACTTAAAACTTCTAGGGGCCACTATAATATTTAATGGTACTGGGTGTTCAATCACTGCTGTTTTCATGTGATACGGTCCACCTGAGATTTGGACGTGCCTCATTTTTTTTATATAAACAGTTCAAAATCAGCAGCAAAATCACTAAATTATATCAGCCTCACATGATCCATCATTTCCTTCCATATCCCCCACAAATTGTAAATTGTTGCTCTTGATATTTAGGGCCCAAATGTATAAATAAACAGTTCAAAATCAGCACATGCCGGGCTCTATAGTGGGCCATGGGTCTGAATAAGAAAGTTTATGACTTTATATTAAAAAAAAACACATACAAAAAAAAGGAAAAAGATAGAGAACATGTGGCCCTCTCGTTAGACTGCTATCTAGCCATTCAAAACAAAAAGAAAAACAAAAATACAACCACAACAACCAGCCCAAAACCCCCTAAGAAAAATGCAATTTGAGAGAGACAGAGAGGTACCTCATGGTTAATTCAAACATGTTTAACAGGTACCTCATGGTTAATTCAAACAAGTTAACAGGTACCTCTCTCTCTCTCTCAAACATGTTTAACTGCAACAGAAAACATGTTTAACAGGTACCTCTCTCTCTCTCTCAAACATGTCCACAATTATCTTTTCCATCTAGCTCAATTCAAACATGTTTAACTTGTTTTTTCAGCTCTATTAATGAGTTATGATGCAGCTGCCATTTCAGATCATTTCTGCACATTAATTGGAACTGATTCAGGTGAGAAAAGTTCATGTCAATTTAAATTCAATGGATTCTGTCAAGAAATTGAGCAGTTGCTAACGAATTCCACCAGTTTCAATTATTCCAACGCACATACCAAACAACAATAGCAAGGAACAATTTATTTGTCTACAAGCAATGTTTCCAAGGAAAAGAGAATAGTGGCCTTCTAAGAGCTCTTCCTAGTTCTTACAATTTCAACCAAAATAAGATCATATTTTTCTGATATTCCATGATTCATCTCACTACTAGGATTCCCTATTATTATATATCATGTGGAAATGCATCCCTGATATTGATTGCTGCAATACCATGGATGATATTACTAATATTACATTTGTTCTACATGATAGAAAAGAAAACCGATAAACAATCAAACTACAAATGAAAAGATGAAGAAAAAGTGTGTTTTGATTTATATAACGTTACAATTCATTGGCATTTTGGTTTCCCCGGTGGATCAAAAGAATTTATTTTGCACCATCCAACCAGAATTTTCTTGAATCAGTTCACCCTGATCATAACTAGCGGAAGGACTATACCTAATTCACATTCTACATTGGCAAGCTCAACAAAAAGAATTTATTTTTTACAAACCAGCAGAGACCAACAATCCTCATTTTATCCAAAGCTCAGCTGGACCGCACACAGGAAAGAGTGGGGATTATGACATCCGCCGTCCCACAGCGATGTTTATTTGTCACCCAACTTGTTCATAAGCTGACACAGACATAGGGAAAACACAAATATCATCTTGATTCGAAACTTCTGCTGCCCTAAGAAGTTTTCAACAGTGGGTCTTCGATTCCCACTGTTTCCTGTGGTGGGCCCACTTGAGCACTGGATATGCTTCCATTTGGGCTCATGCCATAAAACGAGCTGAAAAATAGATGGCCTGCATGGATAACACACACACATCGCAGTGGCCCCATAGAGTTTACTCGCATGCTTGAGTTACAAAGTATGCAATCCACCTTCTACAGCAGAGACATTTCATCAAACACATGTTGTGCACACCAAACATTCACATCAAATGATGAATGGCAAGACGATTCTATGTCTGCATCCATTGTATACATGGTATACATCTATAGCAACTCAGGCCATCTAGATCATTGGTCCCCATTGTTTACCAGACATGGCCAACAAACCCCCACTGCGGATTTACAGATCTACAAATTTAAAACCTAAATAGAGAAATGAGTACCTAGTCGGGGAAGAGATGAAGGGCGGGGTTTGCTGACCGCACCGATCTGGAGATGATGCAAGTGAGGAAGAGAGAGAGAGAGAGAGAGAGAGAGAGTCGGGGGTAGGAAGAAGCTGGGAGTTGCGCGGGTCTGGGACCGGGCAGAGAGAGAGAGAGAGTCGCGTGGGTCCGGACGGCGAGAGAGAGAGAGTCGGTGGGTCCGGACGACGAGAGAGAGAGAGAGAGAGACCCAGACCACGAGAGAGAGAGAGAGAGAGAGAGAGAGAGAGAGAGAGAGAGAGAGAGAGAGAGAGAGGGGGAGGGCGGGCACTGGGCCGAAATGGGGGACATTGGGCGCGGCCGCTCTGTTTGAGCGCGCGCCCAAATTTTGGGAGGGGGGACGTGGCTGGTGGTCGATGCTCTGTGGGCCCCACCATGATGTACATGTTTCATCCATTCGGTTCATCCATTTTTACAGATCATTTTAGTGCTTGATGCAAAAAACAATAAGGATATAAATCCTAGGTGGGCCACACCACAGGACAAAATTAATGAATGGATATTTACAATTAAAATCCTCCTAAGGCCCAATTTACTGTTGATTTGATATCCAATCTGTTTATTTGTTCATAAAGAGCCAGATGAAGGGAAAAAATAAATATCAACTTGATCCAAAACTTTTATAGCCCCCAAAACATTTTTAATGGTCAAAATTCATTCAACACTATTTCCTGTAATGTGGTCCACTTGAGATTGAGATATAACTCATTTTTTTTATCATATCATAAAATGATATATAAAAATAGATGGACAGCATGGATGATACACATACATCATGGTGGGCCCCACAGAGCACTGACCACTAGCCATTGGCAGGTGTCAGGGGGAGTAGCCAATCTGTTTCCCACCAAAATAAATACATGTGATTTAATCTCCATGTTTCCTACCGTATGGTCCACTTTAGCCTTCGATCTAAATAATTTTTGGTTTCATGCCCCTATAATAATATTTTAAAATATATAGACGGTTTAGATAAGACATATTTTTTAGGCCTATAGGGCCCTTATACCCTAAGCGTCCTCTGGTGCCCACTATGATTTATTCAATTTATCCACTCCATCTATCCATTTTAACATATAATTTTATTACGTAAGGTCAAAATTGAAGACTAGAAAAATCTGAAGTGGACCACATCATAGGAAACAGTATAAATTGAACGTCTACCATTGAAATTTTTTTGGAGGCCACTGAAGTTTTGGATCAAGTTGATATTTTAGTTTTCCCTTCATCCATATATTTGTGACCTATTGAACAAGTTGGATGACCAATCAAAATCACTGTAAGCCATGGGAAGATTTCAACGTTGGAAATCATTATTCCCACTGTTTCTATGGTATGGTCCACTTGAGCTTTAGATATACTTTAATTGTGGACTCAACCACTAAGGGGCTGTTTGGATGGGTGGATTGGAAGGGATTGAATGGTATTAGGGTGGATGGCATGGATTTCGAGGTAATAATGGCGTTGTCAATGGATTGTCTTAAGATCCATGGAATTGCTATATCCCCCTGGATTGCTATATCAAGTCTGTTTGGCACACTCAACTAATCCCGAGATTAAACCTTCCCATCCCTTCCAATCCCTCGAACCAAACATGTCCCAGGCAAATTTGAACGGATTAGGGTGGATTGGATGGGATTTAAAGGTAATGATGGTGTTGTCAGTGGATTGTCTTAAGATCCATGGGATTGCTATATATCCCAGGATCAGATCATCCAGTTTGTTTGGCACGCCCGGCCAATCTAGCGATTTAACTTCCAATCCCCCTTCCAATCCACTTGTCCAAACGGGCCCTAAAATGATCTGGAAAAATGGATTGACGATGTTGATATCATAAACCATGACTTTAGGCCACGAGCTTATAAAAAATAAAGTCAATCCATGACTTGGGTGGGCCACACCACATACTATAATTGAGAGGGTTACCCTCCCATTAAAACATTCATAATCATTTATTGGGCCCACCTAGATGTGGTTCATAAATCCAACCCATTCATTATATACGTGTGTCCCACTTGGATGAGGAGTCAGCCCAAGTTTCGTACGCATCCAAAACTCATGTGGGCCCCACCAATTAAATGTTTTTATATGTTTTAGGGATATCTTCACATAGTTTTAGATGCTATGGCTCACCGGAGTTTTGTATACGACTGATTTTTGGACTTAAATGGAACACATCAAATGCATGGTGTTGATGTTCTACATACATCATGGTGGGGCGCACACAGATTAACCTCATGCGAAGTTCCCATAAGGTGACCTTATAGTACCGATTTCACTATTTACCTAACTCCTTCATGGGTGTTACTCTAACCATGTAGGGCCCACCTTGATATATTTTATATATGTCGACACCGTCCATATATTTTTCCATCATATATTTAGGAAGTGATTTCGAATCATAAAAACTCAATAATCTCAGGTGGGTCATGAAATCGCTCTTATGATAATTTTTTCACCTTTGGATTTTGCTGTTTTGATGAGGTTGTATGTTGAATTCTAGGGGTTGTAGGGTTTGATTTTGTTTTGTTCTTAAAGATTGGTCGATTCTACTAGTGGTGTTTGGAAACTAACCTCTGATATTAATTTGATTCCATTTGAAAAAAATTCTGTCAGTGTCAATGTCTTGTGTTTCTACAAGTTTTATGGTTTCTAGTGAGATTTATGTGTTGTGTTTTACTGTTTTGGAGTCATTGGAGCTAATATATGGGGGCCGACTGTGGATGAGTCCATGACTTGGTAATGCCTTTCATAGAACAATCCCTGCCGCCTGATTGGTGGACTTCATACAATTGGATCGATGTCGGTTGTTTTTTTTTTTTTTTTTTTGAGATTCCATTTGGCTTAAACTATATTTCAGTTCCTTTTTAACAAGCAGCTTAAACTATATCTAAGCTATGCAAGTTTACATCTCATTGCTTTGGAGATGAGTTTAATAGCCGAAAAATGATAACATGAGAATGGCCTATACTAATGTATGCATTTGGTACCAATTCTTAATGTTGGCAATTCACCCACCCTGCACCTGACATACCTGTACCTCTCCAAAGGTCACACTGATTGGATGATCTTAATTAACTGTTTGAAATTATCGTTGGATTATTTTGGACCATTTTCTTTTTTACTATCATGAGGAACATTGAGTTGTACTTGTACTATATATTCTTTTTAAACATCTATATGTTTCAATCTCCTTTGATCTGCAATCCTATTGTGTTGAAGGGTACATCTATTCTGTTGGGTAGAACACTTATTTTAATATCACAATGATTGGATAATCTCAACCATCTGATATTACAATTGAATTTAGATCATTTTCTTTTTTACCAAAGTATTGAAGAACTTTGATTTGCACTCGATCCTCTTTCTTAAATGTGTATATTTTTTCTTAACTTCAAGTTAATACTTCTTCTTCTTCTTTTTCGTTTGTCTTTTCACGTTTACATGTTTTAATCCCACCTTGTGTATTGTAGGCCACATCCATTCAATTTGGTATAGATCCAATTTATTTCAATTTTTCTTGTCAAAATACAAAATCTAGCTTTCTTTTTTAAAAAATATATACTTTTTACAATTTGTCAATTTTTTCACAATTTTGTTTAAATTCTTTTTTTTTTTTAAATATCATTTTTTAATCTCACTTTTGTGATATAACTTTTTAATTTTTGTTGTCAAAATACAAAATCTAGTTTACTTTTTTAAAAAAATATATATATTTTTTTACAATTTGTCAATTTTTTCACAATTTTGTTTAATTTTTTAAATTTTCTTTTTCAAATATCATTTTTTTATCGAAATCTTGTTATATAACTTTTTAATTTTTCTTGTCAAAATACAAAATCTAGTTTTCTTTTTTAAAAAATATATATTATTTACAATTTGTCAAATTTTTCACAATTTTCTTTAAATTTTAAAATTTTCTTTTTCAAAATATCATTTTCTTAAATATCACTTTCGTTATATAACTTTTTAATTTTTCTTTTCAAAATACAAAATCTAATTTTCTTTTTAAAAATATATATTTTTTTACAATTTGTCAATTTTTTCACAATTTTATTTAATTTTTTAAATTTTCTTTTTCAAAATATCATTTTTTAAATATCACTTTTGTTATATAACTTTTTAATTTTTCTTTCAAAATACAAAATCTAGTTTTCATTTTTAAAATAAATATTTTTTTACAATTTGTCAATTTTTTCACGATTTTCTTTAAATTTT
This sequence comes from Magnolia changhungtana, assembly GCA_030180095.1. Classification (NCBI taxonomy): domain Eukaryota; kingdom Viridiplantae; phylum Streptophyta; class Magnoliopsida; order Magnoliales; family Magnoliaceae; genus Magnolia; species Magnolia changhungtana. The sequence goes on along the minus strand of JASAUF010000421.1, from coordinate 11,634,877 downwards.
AAAATTTTCTTTTTCAAAATATCATTTTCTTATTGAATTTTTTCTTTTCAAAATTATCAACATTATTCAAAGTTCTTAATTTTTATTTCAAAATCTAGATTTTTATAAAATTACTTTTTTTTCAAAATCTAAATTTTTTTTCTTAAACAATGGTAGTTATTTTTCTAAGCCTTTTAACTTTTTTTTTTTTTTTTTTTTTTTCTGACGAGTCCTCCTCCAATCAAATTCATCAATTTTCTTGTTATTGAGTGTTGAGCATTAGAGACTGCTTTACGACTGTCTCTAATGAAGACGATCTTTTGATCTCAAATGACCAATATAAGACGGCTAAGGACAGTCTCTCATAGAGACGGTCTTTGAGAGTCTCGCGTAGAGACAGCTAAGAACCGTCCCTAATATAAACAATTTTTGCCGACTTTGGGCAGTCTCAAATGATAGGAAAAGACGGCCAATGACCGTCTCTAATGGAGACGGTCCTTGACAGTCTCAATTTACCAGTACGAGACAGCCAATGACCGTCTCTCATACGGACGGTCCTTGACTGTCTCAAAAGAAGGCATATAAGACGGTCAGAGACCGTCTTTTATTTCAGACGGTCAATGGCCGTCTTTTATGCTCAGTTAATGACGGTTTACTGACCGTCTTAAATGGTTTGTAGACGTTAAAATGTTTAAGACAATATTAAGGACGGTCAAGGGCCGTCTAAAATTTTTGAGACGGTTTACGACCGTCTCTAAAGCGTCTTTAAACCAAGCAATTTTAGAGATGGTCCAGAACCGTCTCTAAATCCGTCAATCTTTTCCATTTTTCACGTAGTGGATCATCCGTCATCATGATTTTTATTTCAAATTTTGATGGACCCATACGTTCCCTTCATCGTCATTGATCTTCCGTACTCTAAGAAAACACAAGAAAATATGTACCCTACTATGATGGACGATACAGCAGATGGTGAAATTTTACTGATCTTACTATTTGGTCCCGATCTGGCAATCTAGATGCTCGAGTCTTGAATCATTTTATCAACGGCCGTAGAACTTGTAATCTTTCTCTTGATATTAAGGATTTGGATCACTGAACTTGTTTCCAACTTATACAAACTGATAGCCCAAGGTTATTTACAGAATCTCGACCGACCATCAAATAAGAGGGCCTATTGTGGATGATCAATGCTGCCAAAATCTCTTAAATGTCCAATACTAACCCTTAAATCGGATGGCCAGCAAATGGATGGTTAAGAAATAAAATACAGTATCGATGGACATTAACACTTATATAGGGTGTGCCTCTGGTTGATTGAAGTTGAGACAGGCAGGGTGTGCCCTTAGTTGATTGAAGCTGAGACTGACAGGTTTACCTCTAGTTGGTTGAAGCTAGTACTGACAGGGTGTGCCCCTGGTTGATTGAAGTTGAGGCAGGCAGGGTGTACCCTTAGTTGATTGAAGCTGAGACTGACAGGGTGTGCCCCTAGTTGGTTGAAGCTGGGACAAACAGGGTGTGCCCCTGGTTAGTTGAAGCTGAGACAGGCAAGGTGCTCCCCTGGTCAATTGAAGCCAAGACTGGTAAGGTGTGCCCCTGGTTGGTTGAAGTGCAGACAGGCGGTGTGTGCCCTTAGTTGATTGAAGCTGAGACTAGCAGGGTGTCCCCCTGGTTGATTGAAGCTGAAACTGCAGGGTGTGCCCTTGATTGAAGCTAAGACAGGTAGGGTGTCCCCTGGTTGGTTGAAGCTGAGAGAGGAAGGGTGTACCCCTGGTTGATTAAAGCTGCGATTGTGATAACAGGGATCAAGGCATCCAGGCATTCTTCGAAGGCTTGCAATGGGTTCTGCCCTTGGTCTGGCTCCTCTTCCAAGGTTTCTTCTTCTTCTAATGTCGGCGGTTCCCTACCTAATGGCCCAAGGATTGTTTCCCATCAGATAGGGGGCCATGCAGCATCATTGTAACTTAGAGGGGTACCTTTGGGCGGCGCAATTGATTTCTCCTCCGTGTAAGGAGTCCCACGTCTGACAAAGTTAATCAACACACATCTGAATTCCTCCATTTTTCCTTGGGATTAGGCTTGTACCCTAGTCCTCACTTTCTCTTGTGGTAGGTGGTCTCTATTGCCTTTGCTCTTTAGTGATTCTTCGCATGGTACCTAAGGGCCTGTTTGGCCGGGCAGGTTGGATGGGATTGGAAGGGATTGGAAGATAGATCCCGGGATTGGCCAAGTGTGCCAAACAGACACGGGATCCTGATCCCGGGATATAGCAATCCCATGGATCTTAAGACAATCCACTGACATCACCATCATTACCTTTAAATCCCATCGAATTCACCCTAATCCCTTCAAAATTGTCTGGGTCATGTTTGGTTCGAGGGATTGGAAGGTTTAATCCTGAGATTGGCCGGGCGTGCCAAACAGACCAGATATAGCAATCCCGAGATATAGCAATCCCATAGATCTTGCACCAATCCATTGATGCAGCTATCATTATCTTGAAAACCATGCAATCCACTCTAATACCATCCAATCCCATCCAATTTTCCCGGCCAAATAGGCCCTAAAGCTTTGTCACTCGACCAGTGAAAAAGACATACTTAGCACTCATCGGTGACAGATTGATCATTGTGTTCACAATTTCAATCTCAATATTATGATAGGGGATGTCTTTCTCTGAGTGTTGGATGTCAATGACAGGAACGTCTGGCTCTGGGGTACCATAGTCATTTGGAATGACAAGTTTTGGTTAAGCCAGGATAGATATTCTCTTTGTTGTTGAGGATGTATTTCACTCGTTGATGGAGAGTGGAAGGGACAACTCTGACTCTATGAAGCCATGGCCTTCCCAACAACATATTGAATGGTGCGAGTATATCCAAGACTTGGAAAGTGATAACTGAGGTATCTAGCCTGATATGCACTTTGATGGCCCTTTCTCCTTCCACAGTTCAATGAGAATTGTCGAAGGCTCTAATGCTCATGTAGCTTGGATGGAAGATGATGGCTCGATCTCGAGGTGGAGTGCCATATGAAGTGGGCACATATTCAGACTCGAACCATTGTCGATGAGGACCAACGGGATTCTTCGGTTCTTGTATCGCATAACGATATTAAGAGACCTTATGTGATCTTATCCATTGGGAGGGAGCTCATTGTTTGTAAAAGTGATAGTTCAGGGTGTGAGAGGTTGCCTAATCATCAACATGATCATCTCTTGGCGAATAGCTCCCAGTGCGCTCATGATGTGCATAAAAGTTTCTATACAAATACCTGTGATGGGATTGTCTGGAGCTCCGTTGTTGCCTTAAGTGCGATCTCCTATCCCGACAGAGCGCCTTTGGAGTCACTATTGTCATTGCCTTCGCTAAGGCTCAAGGTCATCACTTTATTGCACTTCGGATAGTGCTAAAGAACTGCCTTGTAGTATGGAGGCTACTTCTCCTTGAATGTCACTGGCCGAGTTGGGAGTTGTGTCGGTGCTGCGGGAATGACCACTGTCTCTTCCTTATATGGAGCCCTTGCTTGCAGGACCACTCCTTTGCCCGTGCTTGATGGGATATAGTGAGGTTTGTCCTCATAGATGATATGAGGGTTAGGTCGTGGCCTGATTGTACTTGTGGTCGGAGGTTGCTATGGTGTAACGCTGCGAAAATTGCCACCCAAGTACATAGACTTCAATCATGAGTTCCCAGGTGTTAACTTAATAAAATGCATATGTCCTCATTCAGATTCACATTTATTCAACACACGAATAATCAGAGTAACGCAATTCAACTTAACGAAACCATAACAAGGTAGAGATAACAAAAATCCATAAATATAGGGCTAAGAGTCAAAAATACAGTTCCAATAGTGGTGATCCCCTAAAATGGGGATTATATAAGACACAATATACATACCCAAGATGGTTAAAGTGTAAATCTTTCAGTTTATGCCCATTCTCCAAAACATAACGGTGGTGCCACAAGACAATCTAAACCTACTTGTCTGAGGTCTCACTAGTACTTGCATCAATGATATGCCTAGTTGGTGTTTTAAAACACCGTCTTAGGTGGGAGTGCGTAGCTAACTCAGTGGTTCCATTAGTTCTAAGTAACACATGTTATCAACCCAATCAGCGCAGGTAATAATAAAATAAGAAATCAAATATTAAATATTCTTGTTAAATGCACGAATGAGATTATGTAATGATGTATGCACCTTTCAATCCAATACTCCCTCACAAGTGACTTCAACGCCTATTTCCCAAATGGCACCATTCCCTCACAACCGACTCTAATGCCAAATCGCAAAATCCTATCTAATGCAATGCGGTGAATGCGTATGTTAGCCGAATAATTATTAAGTTTTATTCATCCAGCATATTAGCGAAGCTAGGATACCAACATTATATTACAAGTCTTAATCCAGATCACATGGCTCGTTACGGCATGTAGCAGGTCCTCACTAATGTCCCTTAATTCGAATTTAGGTATCACCCATTTTATCACGAATCAACAATTCCAAAGGTACGGTATGGTACCCAAATGTATGAGGATCAACTCGGTATGATTCGTCACCCAAATACTGAGTATGATCACTCAGTTTTGAGGTGTGGGCTTATCACATAAAACAAAAATACAAAAAGGAAAAGGTTCGTCACCCAATTTTATTCATGCCTAGGTCATTTGAATGGTACTTTGGCACAAAACAATTGGTTAGGTAATCTGATGGGGGCCATTCGAACTATGATTTATTACCTCCAACAGTGATCACTGCTCACTATGGGCAGGCTCATCACCCCGGCATAGGCTAACAGCTCGGACACGGTGTTCCATACTACCATACCTGGCTCATGAGTCTTAGTGGAATCGTATCGCACCAACGATTATGAATGGACTCATCCATTGGGAACATGATATCTTAGATTCAATTTGGTCATGTCATACATTGTGAACATATATGATCATTCAGCTAGTGGACTAATTTGATTGATATGGGAGAACCTTGGCTCAACCGGCAGTGGGTGCAAGCATCCCGTGTAGTCCAACTACTGTCGGTCATCCGTGTTCAACCCGGGTCGATCAAACAAGCCTAGGATGATTGCCTTAATTTGGGCCATCCTTTTAGTTCGGGGGGTTAGCCAACTAACCCAACATCGTAGCAATCCTAAGATCGCTATGAACTAAACACTACATCACGTAATTATAACATATGCTCTACTACTTAACTACCTAGGCATTTCATCAAACATGTAAACATCCATAGGGTACTACATTCATTAAAGCATTAAATCAAATATGTGAGCATATATACATAAAGTAATACAATCATTTAAGCATTAAATCAAACACATGAACATCGCCAAAGCAACACCTTTCACCACTCAAGCATTTCATCGAACATGTGAGCATCCATATCCAACCAATAATATATGTTATAGTAAAATCAAAATGTTAACATATTAGCGTACACCAATTTATCTACAAGCAACTAATCATTAACTGAAACCCTCAAGGGTCGATTAAAGATAACGTAAAGATAATGGTCCACACCTTTGTAATGATTCACTCGACTCAAAGCATTCATAGGATTAGAGATTTGAGAAAAATAATTCCTATACTAATTTAGAAGCAATTAGGTAAGATTCATATAATTTAATATAGAAAAAACCTACGTTGGAAAGTAGGATTCGTTTCTTACCTTTTGATTGTGAGTGAGATAGATTCGGCAGAGGAAAACGGTCAAGGCTAAGGCTTGATCGAAGGGAACTCATTAAGAACACACCAAGATCTCCATCCTCTTTCTCTCTTTCTCCTCTCTTTCTCTCTTTCTCTCTTTCTTTCTAGGGTAAATTCGTATGGGGAGAGGGGGTGTGAAATGAAATGGTATTTATAGTGCTGGATGTTGCACAAATGGCCCCGATGGCCCTTTATTCATTATACTAACCTCGAAGGGGGTTGTTTCCAACCAATGGGACCGATTGAGAGGTGTACGGGTCAATTTAAGCCATGAGATAAGTGTCCCAATAGGCGATCTATATTTGGACACATGCAACCATATGATGATCGGACATGTCGATTAACCGGGAAGGCCCTAACTTATATCAACGGTCATTGATGATTAATCGGGGCCATGGCTATACAGATATGTGTGAGGAAATATTTTTAGTCGGCACCCCGACTTTGGTTGTGACTTGACGGTTTGAAAGTTACAACTTTGTGAAAGAACAGAGGGACTAGTTTCACTTAAGTTTCAGATTTTCATATAGGGTATTTGCACAACCCAAGCACTCACCTTGCGAGTCCAAGTTGAACGATTCGAGATGCGATCTTGGCTCGATGTCCCGTAATGGACGTCAAGCCCACTAAGACAAACATATTTATATAGCCTCACGTTTAATGGCCCACTAATGAGCGGTCTAGAGCTCATTTAGATAATCAGGAGATTTTTAGAATGAATTGGGTAGCGAGATTTCTTGTGCACAGTGATTAGGGTTTGGATTAGCTAAATTCCTAGTGTGGCCTAATCGTAACTAGCAAAAATGACGATTCGATCATAATCACTCTAAATCGTTGGTTCTTATGCTAAAAGGATAACTGGATTAGTTCGGTTTGTTAATTAAGATCCGACCCCTACTTGTGTTGGCTTTTGGTAGGTCTTTATTTAGATGCGGTTATTTTGATCAGTCAGTGATAGGTTGAGTAGATTTGGACCCTATGTGAATAAATCACGAGGCTAAGCCAAATGTTTAAGTGATCGAACGGATTCGTTGGCTTCCTATATTTGGTTGATTAATTAGATTTATGTGGTTCTTTACTAGTACCACCCACGTATAGGCTCACATCGAGCATCATGGGTGAGTAAGTGACAATATAGGCTAGTTATATTGAAAATTTTTAAGGATTTTTGGAAATTCAAAATAGCGAAAATCTAGGATGTTACACATGGGATGGAGAATGGTCTTCTCTCCATTACCAGTGCTTATCGGGGAATCCTCTTGTCGTGTTCTAGTTGATTTGGCATGCAGAAAGGTGCATTTAGTGGCCTGTCGGTGATTTCTCGTGCTGCTCCTTGTAAGACGACTGGCTCGTATGCTGAGGATGCTCCTTCCAAGACGACTGGTTCAAAGTTGGATGGTGCACCTTCCAATACCACTATCTCATATTGTTGATGAGGAGTACTCCTTCCTTGGAGAATTATTGACTTTGTTTTAGGGAGAGGGGTATGGGGTGCCCCTTGTAAGACTAGGGGTGCATTTGAACGATCCCTTTATATGGTATGGATAGACCGCAGAGGAGTGAAGAAGCGTTCGATGTTTTCCCTTTCGAGGACATTGACTGTTGGGCCTCGTGATGAGTTGGGGTCTAATGGATGCTATGGCAAAGGATTCTAAAGGTATTTGTGGGAGCCAATGGTGCAGTCCTTGGGGTTGAGATGGAGATCTTTCGACTGCCGATAAGATCTTAGATTGCATGCTGTGGAGAGAAGCATCTTTTCGTCGAATGACCTCGGCCTTGATGGAACTCACAATACTCATTTTTGTTGTAGTTCATCGACAAATGATTTAAAGGTGGTCTTGGTTGCATAGAGATGATGAGTTGTTTCTATACTAATGTTGTTAGGACCTGGCTATACATTTGTGTGAGTGGAGTGAATCTCCTAAACTCCCTGTTCACCTGCCGATTCTGATTGGGGTACTGGACATTTCCCCTGAACTGTTGCTGCTGCTGCTGCTGAGGTTGTGGTTGTCGATTTTGCCACGGTAGAGGTGGTTGATATCTCTGTTGTTATTGCTAAAGATAGTACTGCTAGTGCTGTTGTCACCCTTGTTGAGGTGCATGCTGGTGCCCTAAGTTGTAGTGATGATGTTAGCTTGGGCATTGTCGTTGCCATTTCCATTTCCGTTTCTGTTCCCTATGGGTCGTCCATTGACTTTGTTCTGCTTGGATGGAAATGCCCGATGAGGCCACGAGGAGATTATTCCTACACGTATTCCCGCCTTCACTTGTTCTCCATCACATATGAGTTGAGCAAAGTTCGCATAGGGATGCAAGATCAGATATCCAGAGATGTCCAAATTTGTTGAATGGATGATCATGGAGATTTTCTCATAGTCGTCGATTAGAGTGCGCATCTTGGTGGCCATCGCTCGCTAGTGCCCCACATATGTTGACAACGTTTTGTTGCCCTTCTATCTTTGGGCTGCTGAGTCTGCTCTTCTGGGAGCCATATTGAGGTCATAGGCAAACCTGTCGATAATTGCATGCGATAGCAGTTCTCAGGTCTTGATTCGGTTACAATACAAGGTAGTGTACCAGTCCAAAGCATCGCCTTTCAGAGATTTCTGGAATAGGCGGATGAGTGCTCATTCGTTTCCCACCACTGCATTTAATTCTCTGCAAAATGCCTTAAGATTGTTGTAGGACATCTGATGCGTCATATCGTTTGAATTTTGGTACCTCAAAATTTTACGGTACTTGCGCATATAGAAAGAGACATAAGTCCTTGAGTTTTGTTGAGGGGAAATCGATCCCTTGCTATATCTGAAGTTGATTTTGCATGATTTGGAGCTACTCCCGTAACTCTTTTATTTCTGCGTAGCTCATTTGAGGGACCGATGTCTCTCGCGGCAAGGCCTGTTCCGCTTTTTCAGCATAGTGATTGATTTCTTCGACCTTATGGCTCTCGTTAGGGAGAGCTTATTGAAATATAACTGAATTCCCGTGTGCGGGGAATTGAAATTGAAAAGCACTCTCGGTTGGGGGAGGCCGAGATACTGGGAAGTGACCCCTTTATTAGGTATTAACCACGTTCCGCTGATTAAACTGGGCTTGACACTGACCCCCATTGTGGGCATTCACCAGTGCTGCTCTAGGCTGGGATTGACAATGACCACATTGTGGGCATCCGCCAGTGCTACTCCGTGGCCTCTGGTAAGGGAAGTTGTAGCTCAAAATTGATTTGAAATCCCTATTGCAGGATTGCTTTGAAAATGTGCTAGAAATTGATGGGACGCCTCAGCTGTAAAGCTATCTAAAATTAACTGGGGATCCTGCTTGTAGGACAGATTTGAAACTAATTGGAAATCCTGATTGTGGGATTGTTCTGCAATTGACTCCTGACCTTAGGAGAGTATTGGAAGAAGTGTCCTATGGTCGAGGGTTGCACTAGCTATTGCCAGTGGTCATGTGCGGAGTCTAATGGTTGTGCTTGATTTGAACTGGAGGCTGGAATGAACTTGTGAGCTAATTGTTGTTATTGTTGAACTGGACCAGCTTGGTTGTTGGTTGCGACAACTTGCACTTGCATGAATTTCCAGAACATGTCTTCCATTACTTTCATACCTTGTGACAATTCCTGGATACAGGCCATTGTCATAGCTTTGGTTTGTTGTGGCTGCTCAGGCTAAGCTTCTGCGAGATCGAGAACGTGGAAAGGTTGAACATCTTCCTCATGGTGATCCATCGTTGCTTGAGATCTCGTGTGGATTATGTTGATAAGGGAGATTTTTTCGAGAATGCCTTCTTCGTGTAGGCACAAATTTTAGTTTCTTTTAATATGAATGCAGATGTAGATGCAATTGTGCGAGAACTGATATTATTCAGGAATCTGTAAGACCTTGTCTTTTAAGTCGGGTTGCAACTAGTGTGGCTAGCACATCCCCACTAGAGTCGCCATTCTGTGGACGCTGGTGGACGAGCGCGGATTCCCTAAGGGTACGGGAGATCAGGAGATCTACTCTCTTCCTTTCCACTAGTTGCCTCGCTTAAGGGCTTTTGTGATGGGGGTAAATATATGATGTTTGACTAGAGTCGCCACTAACCAATTATTACGATTCTACAGTTGGTTAGAGCTTGTAGAAACTCTTAAGATAGAGGACCCAAAGATCCTTAACCCTAAGATGATTTGTGAGTTTACATTCTAGAGATTCTGAGTAAGGGACCGCTGTTAAAGAGAGGGAAGGTGTTAGGCATCTACATTGCCCGTATGGATGTACGATCTTTACTTTATAAGATTTGACTAATTTCTGAAGAATAAGGGTAGTTCTCACATGCAGAATATGTAATGCGATGCAATAATACTAGTGATTGATCAATCCAAATTTCTGATGGGTAGGATCCAACTATATTGACAAGCCGCCAAGCATAGGTTCAAAACGATCAAGTGCAGGGTATAAATATATATGGATAAAATGATGACCAACTAGCTAAGGTTTCTGGTGGACCCTCTGGGATTATATCGAAAAATCTCGTAGCATAACCCTACTAGTTGGTGTAACGCCCTGAAAATCGGGGGTCGAGCAAAGCTCAGCTCCTGAGTTCCAGCGCATCACTTATGCAACATAGATAATGATGATTATGATGAAAGCATTGAAACATGAATGAGATTATACCAAAACAGCATATCATACTTCAGAGACAGTTAAATTTATAAGCGGAAGACTGTGGTAGATATATAAAATATATAAGCTATGGTAAGTCTCCAGAGTGTGACAAGGTTACCAGGTTAATGAATTACAAATACATTTCTAACTTATACGAAAAGTGTAAAGTCATCTAGTCAACATCCCTGTAACCCCGTCGATTAAGGCACGACTCACATGAAGCAGCCAGAAAACAGCATATACGAGAAAACATCCTCGTCGTCATAAAAGTTTGGCTTCGCCTCGCAAGTATCACCATCATCTGAAACTCAAACAGGGTCTGGTTTGGTGTTTAAACACTGTCCCGTAACGTGGGAGTGAGTGATCAACTTAGTGGAACAATAGAGCATAGGTTAACATGTTATCAATTCAGTCAAGCAGTAATGATAAAGCAGTAAATCACACATCCTAGTACTGTTGTTAATACAAGAATGCATGGATGTATGATACATGCCCTCGCCTACGCTCCCTCAGCGACTTCATCTTACATTCGCAATGCAACACTGCTTCAGTGCTTGACCTGCAACGCCTGATTGCACGCGTAATGTAGTGCATGCATATGATTACCAAGTTCTTATTAGTTCTTTTCATACAGCAGTATTGGGAAACTAAGGTACCTTCCTTATATAATTCTCAAATAATGATCCATTCTAGGGTCGTCAGTCCTAGACAATCTCATACGATGGTGTGTTTCTAGTGGTCAAGCAAGGGTCACTGTGAGTCATTACACGGAATCGTTACACCACTCCCCATCACCTTATCAATACAGGCTTAGTTTATACTCTGTTACTACGGGAAGGTTCGTCGCCTCACCGTAGAGTATGCTCGAGGTCACTACACCGGGTATGGTCAGGGCTTCCAGGGCTGTTACACGGAATCGTTGCACCACTCCCCCATCACCCATCAAAGCAATGTAGGCCGATAGCTTGAATATAGTGTCCCATACCACCATAATCAGTTCACGAGTCTGGTTGCTCAATGGTCACTACGGGGAGGCTCGTGGCCCCAGCGTAGGCCGACAGCTCGACCACGGTGTCCTATACCACCATGCCCGGCACATGAGTCTTAGCGGATCGAGGTACCACGGTTAACAGGATTCCACTGGTAAGGTTAGTACCTCAGGTTCAAACAGAGGCGTCCAAACATGGTGAACATACATAAGACAGATCGGGTTACTTAACGAGCTCGGCTAGCTCGAGCGCACAACAAGTTGAACGACATGAAGTGCATAAGCACTTCGCGTGGCCAACCACTATCACCAACCGAAGTACGACTCAGGTTTGTCGAACACATCTCATGTGGCGAATGAATCTCAGCCACAAATTCAATCCCGTTACCGATTACCTTGACTATACAATAGCCCCAAACACAATCAATCATTGACCAGAAGCATGTAGAGTAAAGCAGAGTAAACAAAGTAATTCAAGCATGTCAATAAGCATGTCATAAAGCAAGTTATAAAGCACGTTATAAAGCACAATATAAACAGGAAATACAAACACATATATTTCATAAGTAAGCGGTTAAATTAAATAAACAACATGGAGGGAATCATATAGATCTCTAAGGTAGCTAAGAATCCTATCTCAACACCTACCTAAAGCACAATCCTCTAAGTACTTACTCTTACAAGCATTTTCACAAACACTTAGGATACACTCTTTCAACATACATAGCGTATGCTAGCAAAAATATGTATTAGGGCGAACCCTTTCGCCAAGTATTATACACATATATAGCATGTTCATACAGTAATTAATTATGGAAAACACACTTTCAAAATTTATACGTATACAGTACTTTCTACAAATACGAAGAATACAGTATATTCAACATAGTTAACGTATAACCGAAAAATGAAACGGACAGCACTTTGTACATGTGCAATTGCATGCAGATCATGAATCCATCATTATCTGACATTGAAAGCGTTGAAAACCATAACCTATACATTAAAAGTCCGCACCTTTTTGTCGTAGAATCGTAACGAATACGCTAGAATCTCTAAGCCTTCGTCTACGGTGATTAGGCAACCTGAATCATGAAACAGGTCAGCTATTACATCACCAACACTCTTAGAAACCCTAAAACAGCTTAGGGTTAGGTTTTCTTACCTAGAAATGAAGTCGAAATCGCCGGGAAAGCGATTAGATCGGGATGGTTAAGCTTAGATAGCGGCAAGGTAGAGTATCAGGGAGATCCTCCCACATCTCCCACACTTTCTCTCTCTTTTCTCTCTTCTCTCTCTTAGGTTTTCTCAAATTCGTATGGAATGAGAGAGTGAGGGTTTAAGGTCCTTATATAGGCCCAAAACTCTTTAAAATAGACCCAAGGTCAAGGTATACTTAGGTTTTGTCCAAAGGGCATCTGTTTCAACTCAACGGAGCATTTCCAGAGCCCCCCTTGAGCCAAAGGTCGGACTTAAGCTCACTGACTATGGATCCAGGTCGAGTTACATTTTTGGTCCGATCGGATTTACAGATCGCCCGTGGCGGACCAGTTTCAGTTCAACGGTCACTAACACTCGATCAGGGTTACAAGTACATGGACATGTGTATGAAATTTTCCCTGATCCGAGGATGTATTTGGGTCAGATTCTGACGGTCTGATTTCTTATATCAGGCCCACAAGTGACAAGTATTAGATTACTTAAATTTAGATATTTATTTCTAAAATATCCACGTTTCTCACACACTTCACTCCGGACTCAAACAAATAGCCCCAGGACATTATCTGGATTTGATTTCCGAGATGGTTGTCAAGCCTAGCAAGGCGGTCCTAATTCCATAACTTCGTATTATTCGGACTTTCGACGTGTAGTCCAGATCTGATACGGAGTTTCGTGATGCTCCCGAGAGCAGCTGGGTAATGAGATTAATCCTAGATTTTAGGGTAACCTAATGTCAATGATTCTACAAGTTTTGGGTCTTACAAATCGTATTTAAAGTGGATCAAGCGGATTTCGTAGCTAATCTAGTTTAGTACTTAGTTACTTTGTCTCATTTCTAAAGGATTTGATCCTGAGCGATTTCTGCCTGAGGTGGCACTCGGGTCTTTGTACGGATTTCTAAAGTATTGTTCTTCATCACCTAAACTTTAGAATTCAGGCCTAATATGAAAGTACTTAGAAACATTTAAAGAACATGGTGGTGAAAGGAGAAATGGGAGATTGTGAAGGAAATGGGTTAAGAAACGATTTTAGACTGTGGGATTGAGTTCTGACAAGTTAATAAGGTGTTAGGAGCGACCCATTGCCTAAGGACGCCAAATTCCAGGTTGGCAAAAATTCGGGATGTTACAGTTGGATACAGTGCAAAATAATGGAATGTAATGTATGTGCTAAAATAATGGTTGATTGGCTAAGGTTTCTGATGGGCAAGATCCGATTATATCGGTAAACCACAGAGCATACGCTCACCAGTTAGATTCATGAAAATGATGCAAATGCACTATAATATTGATGTATATAAAGAGCAGAAGGTTTGAGAAGGGAATGGGTATTACACGATGCAAATGCACTAATTTGATGAAACTGATAAAGGCTTGAACGACTAGATGAATGGTAAGGTCGCAAGGCTAGGTCGAGTGGTTTAGATTTAAACTTGGGTGGCTTAGGAGGCTTGGACTTTAGATTGGCTAGGCTAGACCAGGGTTGAGCTCTCTCTTTCTCTCTCTCACTCTCACTCTCACTCTCCTTGGTAAAGGGATGGCTAAGTGGCTATGACTCTCTTTGAAATGAGAAGGGATTTGAAATGAGAGTGGATTGGTGTGTGAAATGAGAAGGGAAAGGGGCTATTTATAGTCTCTCAACCCATTTTTCTTGTAATTTTTGGTGATCCTAGGGGTAAAATGTGGTTGAATGGATAGGATTGGAGATTATCACATGACATCATCTCATGGGTTGGATGAGTTGGTAAAATGATAATTTTGGGTAACGAGATGGGCATTAGAGTAAATACACCTCGACCGCACACTTAAGGCTTGCAAAAAGGAGAAACCCACATGCTTGAGAGGTGCTGCTCGAAAGAGGAGTGCCACGTGGCCGGCGACAACTTGACTGCTGCCGGTCCCCACTTGGACTCCCTGCTTTGGCAGGAAGCATAGTCCAAGCATGTGGAGGATCTGCTGTGAGAGTTGTTGCTTTGAAGTTTCGGCCATTACTCCGGTTGTGCTTGGGTTCGGGCTTAGTTTTGGGCTTAACTAGGTGGGTGTTCACAACCCCAAGTGTAGGGTTGCGTAGTAATAACTTGGTGAGACCGAGGTCGAATCCACAGGGACTAAACTTGTACGTATTCTGAAAATAACTAGAACTAGAACTAGAAAAAGATCTAAATCTAAATATGGAATAAAAGAGAGTAATTATGAATAATGTTGATTAAAACTATCAATTGAAAGGTGGGAACTAGGGTGCCATGGATCCACTTGTAGCTATCAGGATGTTACCTCACTTTGATTCAAGAGACACAATTGGAATTGGAGTCCTATCCTATCCAATTGGAAGATGAAGTAACTAAACCAAATCTGAACTCTTCATTGACCTAGCCACACATGAAGGAGTTTTGTGATGATTGGAAGGGATTTCATCATCCTACCATGCCTAGGAAATGATGGTGAATAACAGGATTTACCAATTTCACAATCTCAAAACAGGAAAAGAAGGTATTCAAAGCTATCACAACATCTATTGTAATTTGAGTCATAATAAATCACAGAAAATTGAAAATATTCCTTAGATTCAAACTAAAAATCAATGAGGTTCAAGAAAAACAAGAATTAAAGCAAGAAGATCATCCCGATATATTACAAGCTTAACCTCTGAGCCATAGCTACGAGGTTTAGCTAACCATAGGCATGATTGGGTCTAAAACCCTAAAAGAAAGCATTAAAAATAAATAAGGAAGGAAGAAAAACTCTCGGGAGGCTGCTCCACCCTTTGGCTCTGCTTTTGATAACCTAATTCATGTTTAGAACTCCTCAAAGAACCTATATTTATAGCCTTTGTCCGACGTCTTTGAAATCGCCTCAAATTTACGCACTCTACGTAACGCCTTCGATGTCATCGAACGTACCTTGAATATGAAGGTCACGCCATTTCGCACTGCATAACTCTTCATGTCATCGAACGTACCTTCGATGTCATTGAACAGTCCTTCGATGTCATCGAATGGTGTTCGATCAATCGAGAATGTGTCCAAAGTGTAGAGCTGGTCATCGTGTCGAGTCAGACCGGATTGGGTCCAACTTAACTCGGTCCAAAGTTTCCATGGATTGACCCGAACTCGATTCGATTTAGGACCAACTCCAGGTCATCTGACTTGATCCAATTTGGTACACTGTTAGCCTGATCTGATCTGAATCCGACTTGGTCAGGGAAACCGAGTCGGATCAGATTGGGTACGGTTCGAATTGGTTCGACTAATACAATAGCGAGCCATGGCCGACAGACCACCAGCGAGCCAGGGCGGGCCACCGCTCCAAAATATATGACAATTTTTTTAAAATGGAACCTACAGTACCTACCTGATCAATGGAGAAGATGAACGATGATGATGAGTCCCGGGCTGTTGAGTGACTAGATCGAGATGGGTGGGTGTAGGCCGTGCAAAGTTGCTCGTTCGGGTAGAGAATGAGTAAGAAGGGATTAGGGCATTTGGGTGAGGGTAGATGGGTAGGTAAAAAAGTTAAAAAAAAAAAAAATTCTTAAAAATTACTTATGACCCATGCCAAATGGCACATATATCACATGCACAACAATGACGTGACTTGCACCAGCTTGGTGAGTATTCCAAACAAGTATGTATGAGATCCATTTCATCCATCAGATAACAAGTTATATGTTTACAATGTATTTTAAATTTCATTTAAATATAATAGCCATATGTATCATGTCATAAGAAAATTGTGAATCACGTATATAACCTCTAAATTCATTTTTTAAGTACACATGAGCATTTAAATCACGTATAAATTATAATCTCAGGAAATACATTCTTCATTTTATGTTGGATGAATAGATAGGATTGTGTGTATATAGCATGGTGATCTCATGCACAATTAAGTAGATTTTAATGGTGAAATTTCTAATCTCAATTGTAGAGAATTTGAACATTTTATTACTCTGATTTTTTATTCCTGATATAAATACTTGGTGGACCACCTGATATACGGCTTAAATCTTATGAAAATGAAACCATACTGTACAAATTAGCAAAAGTAACGTGCTCATCCATACGAAAGTAATGCAGGAAAATTTTGTATATCATGCTACTATTGATTGATGGCATAAGCAGCGAATGCAGGCTTTTCAGGCGAGCGGATTAGGTGCTCCCTCAGCATCACAAAACACGGTGCGGCCCTAAAAGTGGGTTTCATCTTGATGAATGAATTGTTTATCCACGCCGTCCATCTGTTTTTTCAGCTCACTTTAGAGCAAGGTCTCAAAATTAAAGTATATCTAAATCTCAAGTAGACCACACCACAGGAAAACTGAGAATTGAAAGCCTACGATTGATAACTTGTTAGGGCCCACCAAAGTTTGAATCAAGCTAATATCTGCATTTTCCCTTCATCCATGTCTTTTTGATCTTATGAACGGGTTAGGTGAAAAATAAACATCACTGTGGGCCCTAGTAAGATTTCGACGATGAACGTCATTATTCCCACAGTTTTCTATTGCGTGGTTTATTTATAGTTTAGATATGCTTCAAATTTTCGCTAATGACCTGAAATGATTCCAAAAAACAAATTAACGAAAACGAAGAAAAACATAAATCTAAGTGAGCCCACAGATTATCCACACACGTGGGTGAGCTCCTCGTTGCACGATCCACGTATGTGAGAGTAACCTAACTAGGAACTAGCCCTAGGTACCTGTTTCTGGTTTTGACTATATAGCTGTAGCTTGTAGATATAGATTGAGGGTTCGTATATATAGTACTGCTCTTGCGTGACTTGCACTCACCTGTTGCGACCTATGCTATCATACAGATATCGTTTGCACTGATAAGGCGTGACCTGCACCAACTTAGTGACTACATTTGATAAATATACATAAGATCCACTCCATCCATTAGATGAGCCACCATATTTTCACCATGGATACTAAATTTCATTTAAATATAAATCTTACGTGGACCATTTAGTAAAAATCTGATTAAAAATTCTAGATTCACATAATGTGGCAAACATTAGTCTTGGAATGTACCGAATTTCTGAAAATTTATACATCCTTTTGTGAAGGGTCGGATGGCATATTTATAAAACACTTACCTATACACAATTTAAAAGATTTTAATGGTAAGATTTTCAATCTCAATTGTTTCCCATGGAGTAGGCCACCTAACCGTTGAATCGTCCTAATCTTTGGGTCTCAATCATAATATGAGGTGGGACATCTAACAGATCGTGTGGATATTATCCACATGAAGTTATACCATATAGTCAGAAAAAGTAAGGCACTCATCCGTACCAAAGTTACCTGGCGCTTTTTGAATATGAGATGACTATTGATAGACTTCAGAAAGGAAATCGGATTGTGTACTGAGTTACTTAGTACCCTTTTATCGTACTGAGTAGACCCGACCGGATCGAATCTAATCGGATCGGATCCCAGATCGGATCGGTCCGGATTGACCACTAATCCAAACTCGATCCGATGTACGGTTGGATTTGAGTGGGCCAACTTGATCGAACCCGATCCTGGCCTTCGGTTCTGATCAGATCGGGTCGGATTGGTTTGGATTCTACCCAGCTCTACTAGAGTGTTCCAGAGAGTTTCTCCAAGAATCCATAAAAATTTTGATGTCATCAAATTACCTTCGATGTCATCGAACAAGTCTTCGAGAAATCAAACAGTGCTTCGATGCCATCGAGAACTGCATCCAATTTGTCCAACAACCAACTTGATTTTCATGTAATTCTTCGATGTCATCGACCCGTGTTTGATGTCATCGAACACTGGTTTCGATTTTATCGACCGGCAGTCAATGACATAGACAGTGAAGTTCAGATTTTATGAATTTTTGCACTTAGCACTTTCGACTTCTTTCTTTCTCCACTTGGTTTCCTTAAATATTGGGGTCTTAAAATCTTCAATCTTAGTCTCCTAAGATTTATCCCTTGCCTTGGTGATTCTTGAGCTTCAAATCCATGCTTTTAATATTCTTTTCAATCCAAGCTCTCATATTCACCTTGCAATACAACATATATAAAATATACCCATATAGCGTTATCATGTTCATAAAACCAAGATATAAATTGGGGAAAATATGTAATATTTGACACTTAACACCCCCCCCCATGTAACACCCTGGTTCTCATAACCCAAGAATGATCGCTCCTCGTTAAGAACTCGAGTATTACTTTATGAAATGATCTATCATACATCTAATTAGTAGCAAATCTCATAACACCAGGTAAGACAACTACCATGTAAACTAAAATATCATGAGCAATATCAAGGAAGTTTAATGAAAGCAAAATGAAATCCCATAGCAGGGGATTTTAATTACAATCCTCAAGTTTGAAAGAAACATAAAGTTCAAATAACAAGAACACATAAAACGTAGAAAACTAATTGAGCTCCAACGGCTCAACTACACTAGCATAGAGTCCTTTTTCATTAAGCTCCTCTTCATTCATTTCTGGGATCTCGACTGAAGGGTCTCCTTCCATCATTAAACCTGCATCTATTTGGTGCAACCGCACGGTAGGGTGAGTGATAAACTCAGTGGGTACTTCCCTCAAAGATTTTATGCATATTATTGTATTTCAAATTAGTTTCAATCAACTTAGCAGTTCATAATAAAAGCCAAGTAATATGAATACATGCATGAATGTATGAATGTATGTCTAAAGTCACATACCTAGGCATGCACATCCAACTGTCAAAAGAAATGGTCAGCCATGGTAGACTAACTATTTGGAAAAGACCATATAGTGAGTGCGCCCAAGGAAATTTAGCCTCCTGAAAAAATATTCCGGATATACCTGAGGAGGTTTAAAAACCCAAAAAAGCCTCATGTAAAGAGAGCGGCCCATAGTGGTATGAATGCACTTATCTTGAGGTTTAAACTAGAATAATAGAATTCTTAGTAAACCTAACAGAACGTGGCTTATATCGAGCACTTGGTAAAGCTCATATGTCATGCGTGGATGTTATGCACTATGATAGCCACGTACATTCCTTAGATCGAGCAAGATCAGCCCTTAAATTATAGTCATTATCAAATCTTAAGTTTCTTAGCAAATATTACACATCCAACCATGAGCTTAATAAGGCTTTTAACATAAATCTTTATATTTCCTCTAGGCTCAAATAAGCGCCCACAAATATGGAATGTTAGTCTCAAGTATGAATAAACCATTTGAAATATTTAAAAGTTCATTCTACATTTCGTACAAAAGAAGACATTCCACACATATTCTTCATTATACAATTTATAAAATAAAGTGAAATGTAATTTCAAGGCTCATGTCACAACTATTAGAAGTATACCTATATTTAAGCAATCACTAATGTGACATAGAGAATACAAGGCTAAATTCTATACACATGGTTAATGTCACGCCCCAAACTCAGAGACCGGGCTCACAAAATTCCCGATCGCCGAATCCGGCGCCGACAGCCTCCGTAGTACCCCATTCTCGGCTCCCGGTACCCATATACCAGGTTCCGATCCTGGGATGTTACAAGGAGGATTTTTTTTTTGTACATTTAACTCGCAATAAGCATAACTACAAAGTTACCCATTTCACAAAGGCAACATCATCATCACATATCCACTAATATAATCATTTGAGTACAATGCTGAAAGAGAAATACATAAATCGAAAATCAAGATCCAGAAGACCGCTGTACGCTCCAAGCTCAACAATATTACGACCTAACATCACCTGCACGCATCTATCGTGCATAAGCTTATATAAAGCTTAGAGGGTGGCGTAAGTGTGTGCACAAGGTAAGTGCCAAGTAAGCAATATCAGAGTAATCAGAGTAAGCGGGAATACTAACAAGCCCATAAATCATACAATATCAGAAATAAGCAGAAATACAGATAAGTCCATGAGTCAATCAATATCAGAATACGCATTATAAAACATCTATGCAAATGAAGAGTCATAAAGAGTCAAACATCAGATGCCAAGGATGCGATGCAGTACGCAATTCCTAATGAGTGCACGAATACCGTCAGTCATATGTAGACCGTATAAACACATAAACATAGTAGCCCGGAATGCCATATGCAGTAGATGTAATGCGCTGTGCGGTGCGAATGGAATGACCATGCTGGAGTGTGAAGTCGGGATGATAGTACGTAGTATCGCAGGCTATGGAGTCCATCACAAGGGCCTTCTATCCAAACCAGTCTCATACCTAAATTTGGATAGTCAGACTCAATGTGGTAAACTCCTGATCTCAGGTTAGTCGCGCGCCCAACCGAAATCCTGGCCATACGAAGGTACACGTAACAAATAGTTGCACACCACCAGCCCGAGTGGAGAGTAGATGAATGAATGAATGAGTATGCAATTTCTGCTCAATAAGTCCATATATCAGTACAATTCATCTCTGGGATCATCACCGGGGTCTATTACACTCTACGTCAGCTTGCCACCCCTATCCGAGCGCACAACTGGGTAAGTGGAAGAGACCTCACTATCCGCCTGCCAATATCGGGCCCGGCTCGTCGATAGCGGACCCATTCCTCAAGCTGGTCAAACTCAACCTAGATATTGCCCCCTCACTCAGGCGGGTAAGGTCACACCCCCTCCCAACCGACCACGACACAGTGGGAGACGCAACCTACTGGTATACGGCCCTCATGCACTCATATAAATCCACTCGGTCTCGACATTGGGGCGTCTCCTGGCCACGGAGGTTTAGGGATTTTCACCCAGGGACATCTATGGCGCCAGTATGCTAGAACCAAATATTTCCGGTGTCCCCTCTGGCCATCCACGATATGCCTGTGAAGGCTACGACCCTGATGTCGCTAGGGCGTATAGTAATCAAAGCATACAATGCAAGATGCATGAGTCATACAATCCAGTCATGCATCAATCCTGTGCATACCGTGCGCTCATGTGAGATAACCTCCGCCTATCAGGGAGTCTCATAACAACACGCTCAATGACATATGCAATGATCAACCACGTCTCATAACAAACATGCAGATGATGCGTATGGGCATGTATCATGATGCTATGCTGTCACATACTCATAATCGGTATCAATAACCGGCATCGACAATCGACCTCGACAATGTGGACATTTAACCAACATTGCCCCCAAGGAATGGCCCTCATGGATCCTAACATATAGTGAACCCATGACCTCACACAAGGGCCAATTATACAACACCATGGGCCTCTCTCAAGAGCTTACTATACATCACGATAAGCCTCTCACATGAGCCTAATATACATCATGCTAGGCCTTACACACAGGCTGAATACACATCGCAATGGGCCTCAAATACTGGTCGTATATACATCACACAGACCGAATACACACCACAATGGGCCTCAACTACGGGTTGCATATACATCGTATAGGTCTCGACAAATCAGAATTGACAATCGGCCACGATCAGTAATCGGTCACGATAATTTGCCTCGATCGATAATCGGTCAATTGGCCACGACAAGCAGAATCAGCATTCGGCCACGATCGGTAATTAGTCACGATAATCGGCCTCGATCGGTAATCGGTCAATTGGCCACGACAAGCAGAATTGGCATTCGGCCACGATCGGTAATCAGTCACGATAATCGGCCTCGACCGTGGTTATATCAAATCCAGTAGTGTAAAACCATCCGTCTATGGCGAATGAGGCCCACTAATTAGGATTAACTCACTAAGAGAATAATGAGAATGGGCCTAACCAAGACCTAAGAGAATGTCACAATGTGGACATTAAACCTTTATTGCTCATCAATGTGGTCATTTAACCAACATTGTTCCCAACGAGTAGCCCACATAAAGCCAAATGTGCAGTGGGCCCACGGCCTCACACAAGGGACATATATATATATATATATATCACAATGGGCCTCGAACACATCATAATGGGCCACAACCCATGGGCTTCAAACAAACAATAGGTGGGCCCTACACATGGGCCTAATACAATCAAGTGGGCCTCAAATACATCTCAATGGGCCATGACATATGGGCCGGAATTGCATTACAATGGGCCTTGCTAATGTACTATAAATACACAATAGGTGAGCCCCATCACATTGGCCAAATATACAAACAGGTGGGCCCCGCACATGGGCCAAAAATACGTCATAATGGGCTGCATCAATGGGCCGCACCAATGGGCCATCATATACATCAAGTGGGCCGCATCAATGGGCCATCATATACATCAAGTGGGCCATCATATACATCAAGTGGGCCGCATCAATGGGCCATCATATACATCAAGTGGGCCATCATATACATCAAGTGGGCTGCATCAATGAGCCATCATATACATCAAGTGGGCCGCATCAATGGGCCATCATATACATCAAGTGGGCCGCATCAATGGGCCTTTAACCCATTTAGAGGTCAATCTAGCACATTGCTAAAGGAATGAATCGTATTGAAAGATCATCTGGACCAAAGCACAAATAGCAGTGGAGATAATAATTTTCACCGTTATAAAAATTCCAGGGCCCACCATCAAGTTCATTTCCCATCCAGTCTGCTAGTAAGGTCACAAAGGCCTGGTTGGGAGGAAAAACAAATATCAATTTAGTCCAAGACTGCCGTGGTCCATAAGGACTTCAATGGTAGACGTTCATCTCTTCACTGTTTTCTGTGGTGTGGTCCACCTGATAAATCTGTCTCACTTTTTTAGTCTTAAGCCTAAGACGGGCTTGCCAATAGGATGGACTGTGTGGATCACCCAAAAGATGGTCGGTTTGGATGGAACACAACCATCAGGTGGGGCCGTAAATGGCACCGTCCAAGTGGACCGAGCAGATGAAATACATACACTGCGGTGGGTCCCACCAGAACTTGATGACATCAACTTCACAACAGCGAGCTGTGTGAAGTACGCCAACCAAACCGTTCATCTGGTGAGTCCCATGTACGAGTGGTCCACCATTCATTTATAATATAAAATATTATATTATAAAATAATATATATCATATATGTATATTGGTACACTTGTGTGCAATGGAAGGTGGGAGTAACAGCGTCAACACGGACGGCGATTAGAATACATCCAGCAAGGTGGGCCCTCCCCACACGTGCAGGGTGAGTTCCTAAAATGCCATAAAACGGTCTCTTCAAGTGGCTGGATGGTACGGATGTAAGGTGGGTCCCATGTGCATAGAACACATACATATGAGGTGGGTCCACACGCGTGGACCCACAGCTTTGGAGGAAGCTGATATTCGTGGTTTCCAATGTCCAGCAGCAACTGCTACTGGACGGTGCGTATACGACCCCAGAAAATGGTGGGGCCCACCTCAATGGACGGCTTGGTTATACATGCACATCACGTGGGACCCACAGGACCTGCTACATCAGTTGGCAGGTGGGTCCCACCATCAAAACGGATGGTCGGCACGATGAAATACATACGCCAATGGGGACCCACGGAACTTGCTGACGTCTTTTACAGCAGCACCATAGCGGGTGTGTGGCGTACAACAGCCAATCCGTTTCCAATCTAGGTGGGTCCCAAGTAGGGCCCACCATAACGTTTATATGGCATCCAATCCTTTAATAAGGTCACACGGACCTGAATCAAGGGGAAAAACAAATTTAGTAATGGTCTAAAACTTCTGTGACCCAGAAATGATTTCAGTGGTAGACGTTCAATCAACACTTTTTCCTGTGGTGTGGGCCACACAAGCTCCCCATATGGCTGATTTTCGAGGGGCCCACTATTCCAAAGGGAACCCAACAAAATGCACGGTGTTGATGATCAACACACATCGTGATGGGCCCACAGCTGGGACCCTGCCCACCGCCTAAAGCAGCAGACGCCATTGGCGTCCTCTGACAATTAGCAGCAGCTGCAGCGGCTGCTGCACCTATTATTATTATTTTTTTTAAAATTTTTTTTTTTTTGGGTTTTTCTTAGGTTTTTCTGAGGTGGGGCTGCATCAAGCAAAACTGACGAGACCAATATTGGACAGGTTTTGGCGTAACGAAACAACCGGCGGTATTTCAATGGTGGGAAGTTTATCATCCAAACTATGGTCCGCTAGGAAGTCGGATCAGCCTCTTTTTTTTTTTTTTTGCTCAACGCCTAAAATGATACGGGAAACGGAATAGACGGCTTGGATTAAGTAACTGCATCAAGGTGGGGCCAATATGGGTGGCCCACCATTTCCTTCTTTCCTTTTTTTTTTTTTTTTTTTTGGTTTAGCTTGTTAGTACACTCCCCGGTCAGCACACGCATGCCATATTAGCCTCACCCGTCTGGATGGCATGGACAAACACATCATTGTGGTGGGTCCCACATGGAAGCGGCCCACACATTGTGGCCCACCTGTTGGATCAATATGATATTTGTGTTTTTCCTATCACCAAGGGGTATGGTCCACATGACATGGACGATTTGGATAAGGCATACATCAAGGTGGAGTTCATCCGAGTGGGCCACACATCATACAAAAATGGGAAAGAAAGAGAGAGAGAAGCACCCACAAACAAAGAAGATTCACCCACCTTAGATTTCTCCTTCCTTCTTTCGCCAATGCATGCTAGAGCTCCAATTGAACAATTTCAACGGTCGGGATCAAACTTGGATGGTGGAGATGAGAGATAGGAAAGTGGGCCACAAAAGCTCTCCTGTGGAAGCTTGCTTGGACGTGGGATGCTTGCTTGGAAAATGAGTGAAAATGAGAGAGAGAGAGAGAGAGAGAGAGAGAGAGAGAGAGAGAGAGAGATGGTGAGGTGATGGGAAAGTTGACTTTATGTAAGGGTGATGTAAGAGGGGGATGGGTGCTTGTACTTGATTTGATGGGATGGAGTACTTGACTTATGACATGATTGATGGGACATTCTCTTGGGATTTGTAATGCGCGGCGTTTTCCTCGAACTGAACGCGGGCCGACATCTTCTAGCCTGGGTATCGGGTCGGTGCGTGAGTCGCGGCATTGGAACCGCGGTGACGGCGCGGTCGCCAAGGTATAGGTTTCTGGTCGAGCCGACTTTGGCATGCAAGTCTCGTCTTAGGATCGTGCGCAACGTTGGCTTTAAGTCGAGGATTGCCGGAATTCGACCGGAAGGATCGCGGAAGCCTTCGGAACAGTACGGACTAGGATACGAGTCTTACAATTAATTAATATAGGATTAGAGTAATAGAAATTAAAGCATTGCCTCATGACCATTAATACTAAATAGGAATGAAAGGAATGAATTCATATCCACAATATTCTACAATTATTTGTACATTAGATTCAAACTAAGATGGAAACTAGTGAATGTAAGAAGCAATGAGGGTAATTCCCCACCTTTAAGTGTAGACTTGCTTGAGTTGGTAGAAATCGGCTTGACTCAGTCATACTCAGTGTCGACCCAGAATTTCTTAACGTGTTGGGGAGCCATGATCTGACAATATCCTTAGTGTGTCTGGAGCTCTTCTCAACCTGAACCTAAGCCTGACTCGGCCTGAGTCAACTCAACTATTAACTCTGGCCCATCCTTTCCTTTCTCCTAGCTACTTATATTCTCCTTCTTTTCTTCCTTCTTTCTTCCACATTTTTCCTAAGATAATTAACAACAGCTGGTCAGGAACCAGCCCTATAAGACAAGTGCTTGGCCCCCCACATTTGCAACAACAACGTTACAGCTCCTTCATCTTTCCTTCCTTTCTCATCCTTCTCGTGGCCAGAGATGGTGTAAGACCCGTATCCTAGCTCGTACCGTTCCGTAGGGTTCTGCGGTCCTCCCAGTTGAATTCTGGTGACCTGTGATCTGTTACATGTGTTTGCGCGCGATCCTGAGTCATATCCCGCATTCCAGAGTTAGCTCGACTCGAGACTTGTACCCTAGCAATCACGCCGTCACCGCGGTTCCGATGCAGCGTATCGCACGCCAAGGTGATACCCGGGCCAGGAGATGTGGGCCCGCGTTCAGTTCGAGAAAAATTCCGTGCGTTGCAATCCCAAGAGAATTCATCACATCAAATGTCAAGTACATATCCCATCAATCACCTCAAGCAAGTACAACCACCTCTCCCGTAAAGTTAACTTTCTCTTACAACCAAGTACACCCATCACTCACTCACCCATCACACCCCATCACTCACCCATCCCTCTCTCTCTTACACCTATCTTTCTCATCTCTCTCTCTCTCTCATTACTCCCAAGCAACCCCATAAGAACTCCCAACGTCCAAGCTTTCCTCCATTTTTCCACCCACCTTGAAGCTTCATATCTCTTCATCCAACCTCTAAAATTCAATCTTAACCATTGATTCTTTCTCCTTGGAGCTAGATCACCCTAGTGTAGAAGAAGGAGGAGTGGTTTTAAAGGTGGGTGTTCATTATCTCAATTTTGATTTGGGGCCACTTGTAATGGGACCCACTTGATGTATGCATTGCATTTAGAGGGACCCATAGTGACAGGCCTAACTTAGGTTTGATGGATCTTTCCTTTGAGGAACAAACAAATCCTTAGGCTTATTTTATGACCATTACAGGTCATGATCAGGCCTGAATTTATGGCATTGCTGGGCTTGACTTCTGCAACTAATGAATAGACAAAAGGCTGCATGGCCAACAACTACTCTCCATCAATATTAGTTTTTATGAAGGACCTAACTCAATGGACAGACAAAGATAACATATTTTCTGCAGTTGCAGTTTCAGGAGTTAACAATTGTGACAATGCTGATTTGAGTGTGGTAACAAAGTTGACAATGTAATTTATGTAATATTATTTATTAAGTTTTAAATATATAAAAAAAGAAAAAGAAAAAAAGAATGCATGTTTCAATCAAATATAAATCATGGCCAGCACATATTCTGGTACTTCCGTAAGCCTTTACCTATACTTTTGCATGCCTTTTTTGGCGCTTCAAAAAACTTTTACAGGCACTTATAAAACTGCCGGTAAATCTTACTGATAGGGGCGTCTAACACAACTTCCACAGGCCTTTACCAACCATTTTGAAATTCTGGTAGAACTGCTACTATTAAAGTATACATATATTTCCAAGTGTCCTAGAGGGGGTTGAATAGGACTTTTAAAACTTTAATCCTTATTAACTGAAAGTTCTACCAATCTTTAGTTTGAGTTAAGTAGGATTATCTAAAGATTAAACATATTCAACTTCTAGGATAGTGGAAATCTAAATGCTGCCTTAGATCAATTATATATTGTGCATAATATAAATATTCAAAAAGTCAATACACATAGGCAAGATCAATCATCACAAACGTAACAATATATAGTGGTTCGACAACTTGCCTACTCCACTCCCGGCTGATGCACTCCACCCTAGAGTGTGCCGGATTTCACTATCCAATGGTTTTAAATTAGGTTAATCACAAACCTTTACAACCTACATAAGGTTAGCTAAGGAGACTACACAAGACAGCCTTAGGAGCCTACACAAGGCTACTCATTATGCCCACACATGCCTACACAAGACAATCTATCCTAGATAAGGACACTATATGTATTCTCTCGTCGGAGGCCTACAAAAGTTCTTAGCGAGTTTGAAAATAAAGTCTGAAACCAAATCCTACACAAGGAAGAGGCTTCAGACTCTTTGGAATCTTATACTTACTTGTAAGTGAGTGAGCCCCTTGTCAACACATGTTGAAGACGATCGACTTCCTGTTGGTGAAGAGTCTTCAGTTCCCTTGAACCGCAACCGTCTGCTTGATGCTTCAATCGATGCTCCGAGGTTGTTGGTTTATGGTTAAGTTTGATCTTCTTGCATTCAATGTGAATATCATGCAGGAATGTGTACTCACCCCCACCTGTTGTAAATAATCTTGTAGAGTACGAGGTGGGGGTGCATGATGCACCTCATTCTCATCTTCAACTTCCTCAACTGGATGTTGAGGTTGATTTGCAGCCATAACTTTAATTAATTTAGAGGTTCTCAAGTGATGTCTAATCCGGTGATGGATAGACAACCCTTCGACTAATCCTCATTCACTCAAGAGACGAAGAGTGTTATCATAGACCCACTTGGGCATGAAACACTCACAGCCCTCAAACGACTAAACAAAACTAAATCTAAGAAAAAGAAAACTAAATAAAAATAAAGCAAATAAGAAATCTAGAAAAGATAAGAGAGGTTTGTAACAAAATTACCGGATAAGAGTTGCTATGTTAGGATCCTATAAAACATAAAATAATGTTAGTCTTTAAAAACAATTTCGGAAAAATCCAAACCCAAAAGCATAGAAGAAAAATTAACCCTAATCTTTACTTAATTATAATACTAATTAATCTCAGAAAAATGTAGGCGAAGTCGCCGGCAACAGTGCCAAAAACTTGTTGACAACCCCAAGTGTAGGGTCGTGATGTAGTAATAACTCGGTGAGACTGAGGTCGAATTCACAGGGACTAAAGTTATACATATTCTGAAAATAACTAGAACTAGAACTACAAAAAGATCTAAATCTAGAATAAAAGAGAGTAATTGTTAATAATATTGATTAAAACTATCAATTAAAAGGTGAGAACTAGGGTGCCAAGGATTCACTTGTAGCTATCAGGATGCTACCTCACTTTGATTCAAGAGACATAATTGGAATTGGAGTCCTATCTTATCCAATTGGAAGATGAAGCAATTAAACCAAATATGAACTCTTCATTGACCTAGCCGCACATGGAGTTTTGTGATGATTGAAAGAGAATCCATCATCCTACCATGCCCAGGAGACGATGGTGAACAACAGGATTTAGCAATCTCACAATCTCAAAACAGGAAACGAAGATATTCAAAGCTATCATTGCATCTATTGTAATTTGAGTCACAATAAATCATAGAAAACTAAAAATATTCCTTAGATTCAAACTAGAAATCAATGAGGTTCAAGAAAAATAAGATTCAAATCAAGAAAATTATCCCAACACGTTACACGCTTCACCTTTTAGCTCTAACAAAGAGGTTCAGCCAACCACAGGCATGATTGGATCTAAAACCCTAAAAGAAAACATTAAAAATAAATAAGGAAGGAAGAAAAACTCTTGGGAGGCTGCTCCACCCTTTGGCTTTGCTTCTGAAAACCTAATTCATGTTTAGTACTCCTCAAAGAACCCATATTTATAGCCTTTGTCCGACCGTCTTTGAAAACTGCCTCAAATTTACGCACTTTGCGTAATGCCTTCGATGTCATCGAACAACATTCGATGTCATCGAACGTAATTTGAATCCGAAAGTAATGCGTTTTCGCACTGCATAACTTTTAATGTCATCGAACATATCTTCGATGTCATCAAATAGTCCTTCGATGTCATCGAAAGGTGTTCGATCAGTTGAGAATGTGTACAGAGTGTTCGAGCAAGTTTCTTCGAGAATATGTAAAAATCTCAATGTCATTGAACATGTCTTCGAGCAATTGAACAAGGTTTCGATGCCATCGAGAACTGCATCCAATTTGTCCAACAACCAACTTGATTTTCATGTTATTCTTCGATGTCATCGACCCGTGTGCGATGTCATAAAACATTGGCTTCGATGTCATCGATCGTCGATCAATGACATAGACAGTGAAGTTCAAATTCTGTAAATTTATGCACTTTGCACTTTTGACTTCCTTCTTTCTCTGCTTGGTTTCTTTGAATCTTGGGGTCTTGAAATCTTCAATCTTGGTCTCCTAAGATCCATCCCTTGCCTTGGTGATTCTTAAGCATCAAATCCATGCTTTTAAGCATCAAATCCATGCTTTTAACATTCTTTTCAATCCAAGCTCTCAGATTCATTTTGTAGTACAACATATATAAGATACCCGTTAAGCGGTATCATGTTCATAAAACCAAGCTATAAATAGGGGGAAATATGCAATATTTGACACTCAACAGTGAGTTGACTGGGTTATGGGTTTGGGTAAGCCGACCGGGTGAGTTGACACAATTAGTTGACCAGGTGAGTTGACCCAAAGTTGTAGGGTTTTGGGTTCATATGGTTTAGGGTTAGGCTGACTAGGTTGATTGGGTTGGATGAGCTAAGTTTAGAGTTTAAGACTGGGTTTCATAGGGTTTAGGCTTCTAGGGTTTAGGATTGGGTTTCCTAGGGCTTAGGCTTCTAACGTTAGGGTTTAGGATTAAGGTGTGGTTATTTATCCATCTATTCAAACTCAATCAGCTTGTTAGCCTGAGGTGGGGTGTTTACATCAATCTAGCCTTACAACACTACTGTTCATCCAACCATTCAAGTCTCTATCAGTTTCATCGGATCATTGCCTTATCATTGTGCAACATTCATTCCCTTCTCAACTCCCTGCTCCTCATATACATCAACGTCATAGTGCATTTTCATTGTTTTCACGCATCTGACTGTCGGGCGTATGCTCTGAGGCTTGCTGATATAATCAAATCTTGCCCATCAGAAACCTTAGCCAGTTAGCCATCATTTTAACATATACATTGCATTCCCTTGTTTTTCCGTATCTGACTGGCGGGCGTATGCTCTAAGACCTGTCGATACAATCGCAACAAGTCCACTAGAAACCTTAGTCGATTGCCTATTGTTTTATCATAAGCATCCATACAACATTAAGCATCCCATACATACATACACCCTGCACTTTATCATTTCGAACATATGCTTTGTAGCTTGTCAATATAGTCGGATCCTACCCATCAGAAATTTGGATCGATCAATTACTAGTACCATTGCATTTTATTACATTTTC
Source organism: Magnolia changhungtana (assembly GCA_030180095.1). NCBI lineage: Eukaryota > Viridiplantae > Streptophyta > Magnoliopsida > Magnoliales > Magnoliaceae > Magnolia > Magnolia changhungtana. The sequence goes on along the minus strand of JASAUF010000421.1, from coordinate 11,603,655 downwards.
TGCACACGAGAACAACCCTTATTATTTAGAAATCAGTAAGATCTTATGAAGTAAAGACCTTACATCTATATGGGCAGAGTGGTTGCCTAACACCTTTCTTCTTTGTAACCGCGATCTCTTACTTGGAATCTCTGGAACGTAAACTCATGAGTCATCTTAGGGTCGATGATCTTCAGGTTCTCAACCTTAAACGTTTCTACAAGGTTTAACCAACTGTAGAATCGTAATAATTGCTTAGTGGTGACTCTGGTCAAATAACACATCCTTTTACCCTATTACGAAAGGCCTCATGCCAGGCAAACAATGGAAGGAAGAGAATAGATCTCCCATACCCTCGAAAAGATCTAGCATCTAGCATCCACAACAGTTAGGGGCTTTAAGGCCACATTGATATATGTATTTTATCCGAATTTGGATCATCCTCTGCTTGCCACAAGTTGGGATTTTCTGCTTGTTGCAATGTGATTGGTCCACATCATCATTACTGTTGTCAGCACGGATGCATTATTGATGATGTGACTCAATCACATTACAACAAGTAAAAAATCCCTGCTCGTGGTAAACAGAGGATCTGGACTCATTTTATCCACACCGTCCATCCACTTTACCAACTCATTTTAGAGCATGAGCTCAAATTGAGGTAGATCCAAATCGCAGGTCAACCATACCATGGGAAACACTAGTCATTAAACTCCCACCATGAAAAACTGGCCATTAAACTCCCACCGTGAAAATTTTCCTAAGGCCCATTGTAATGTTTATTGGCCATGGAAGCTGTTAATTAAGTCACTCCAACTAAATGAAGGAAAAACACAAATATCACGTTATTAAAAAAATTCATTAACCCCCATAAGCATTTAGTGGTGGGCGTTCCATCACCACTGTTTTCCTGTGGCGTGGTCCACCTTAGATTTGGATTTGCCTATTCTTTTTAGTCCAGATCCTTGGGAAATAAGGATTTTCCATTTCCAGCATTTTCTCCGGGTCATTTCATTACTGATAACATCAGCATTGTTACAATATATAATAAGTGTCGAATGAAAATGCAGAAAATGAATGATGCCATCGATAATAAGTGCCCAATGAAAATGTAGGAAATGAAAAATATTTGCCAGCAGCATAGTATAGGGATTTTTTTTGCTCATGTCGTGAAATGAGCCGGCAAAATAAGATGGATGATGTGGTTTTGTAGTGGGCCCACGGAGCTTTTCTAGCACCGAGGACGGTAGGGGGCGGACGCGGATTGTGTCCTACCCGGCCCACCGTGATGTTGTTTCATCCATGCCGTTCATCAATTTTCTCAGGTCATTTTAAGGTTTGACTTTATAAATAAGGCAGGTCCACAGTTCCATGGACCACACCAAAGGAATCTGCAGTGATAATGACACCCACCGTTGAAACCTTTCTAAGGGCCAAAGTAATGTTTTTATTATTATTATTATTATTATTATTTATTTTTTTATTATTACCATCCAACCTATTCATAAGGTCACGTAGACGTGGATGAAGTGAAAACACAAATATCAGCTTGATCCGAAACTTCTCCAGCTCTCAAGAAGTTTTTAATAGAGTACTTTCAATCCCCACTTTGTGGTTCACTTAAGCTTAATCCTGCCCTTTTTTTTTTTGGATGATATCTTAAAATGATCCGAGGAAAACGATGAACGGCGTGGATAAAACACTTACATCATGTTAGGCCCCACAGAGACCTGCCCGGACGGATTAGTAGGACGCAATCCGCGTCCGGTAGGGGGCACTACCGAATCTGAGTCCTGCTCTGACCTTTCAATGATCCAAACCATTGATCTTATGTTATCTACCGTAGATGGGTAGCGTGAGAGAGTCTTGTTGATTGGATTAGCGTAACTTATCTACTTTCGGCCCACAAATAGATGGTTGGAAAGAGAAACACAATGACGGTCCACGCGCTGTTAATCGAAGAAGGGAGAAATATTGATGGCTAGAATATTTCGTTATGAGACATTCGAGGTGTGGAAGCAATGTATCAATGGCCTAGATCATTGAATACTGGCCCGAGTTGTTAGAAATGAAACCTATGTAGGGATTTTGCTAAGCGTACACGCTGCAATAAATCTCATGTAGCACCAAACGTCTACCAAAGGTTCGAGATCCAATCCATCCCTCAGGTTAGTCCCACTTTTTACATATTTTCCCAAAAAATAAATACGGTACACTCAGCATGTGGGCCCATTATTGAAAGCAGCTGGATGGGCTAGAAAACGTCAGCTTAAGTTTTCGTTTATCGTGGATCAACCTGATTCGTGCTGAGGCATCATTGTAGTGTTTTCTTTCTTTCTGATGGATGAGATCTTAGAGCTATCTTGCCATTCTGTCACATGTGTGGCACGTACACGAGTTTTATTAGACTAGTGTGGGCACTCAGCAAGGCTCTCGGCAAACTTTTCAAAGCCATAGACCGTGGATCGTAGGATTCCGTTTGTCATGGGGAGTGGATTAATTGCATATTACTAGAGTTGTTCATGAACCAAGTTAGCTTGATTAACTTGCTAGGTTTGACTACGCTCAAAATTGGGTTTGAGTCGAGTCGAGTCGAGTTATTTTTTGGAACTTTGAAATAAATTGAGCCGAGTCTGTGCTAGACCGAGCTCAACTCGCATTAGCTGGGCCCTTAGTTCGAACTTGACTCAGTTTGACTCGGATCAAGTTCGACTCAATTGACTAGGTATAAATACTGACGCGGGGGAGGACATGAGGTCAAGCACCGTCTTCCTCAAGAGGATAACTATTCTGAATCCACGAAACTTCTCTGGACTCCTCAGAGACTTCTCGAATCCACGAGGAAAGAAAACAGAAAATAGAAATAAATTCTAATAAATTTGAAATTGATTAATGAATCAATAAAAACGAGTTCACAACCCTTTAAATAGGGGTACCAAGAAATTAGAATCAAACTACAACTAAAACTCCTAAAAATCACGACTTACCATAAGCAGTAAACTTACTATTTATAGATGGTCGTGATGTCTACTAGTGCGAAAGGTTTTCGACCAAAAATAGTAAGTTTCCTATTTAGCTTCACCAAACCGTTCTACTAATTATTCTAAGCTCTTTTCACGTTGGGCGCAACTCCTAAAGCCCGACGGATGAAGAGTTATAATCAAACTAAAACTTGCTATTTATAGTAAAAACGAAATTAAAACAGGGAAACGACCATCGATCCAGGGGTTTTTCACAATTCTGGGCATCGCAACCCTGCAAAGCAGGGTTGGTTGGCTAAAGTAGCTCGTTCTACCCTAAAATCATATATTTTACGTCAGATAACTCATTCTGGATTGCGAGATACGCCCGGTCTATGGTTCGACGGTCCGGATCACTTCTGTCGTCGACCGAGCTTTTTTTGATCCATCTTGGCCATGAAACTGTCCGCGACCCGCTGGTATAATACTCACCCCCATTTCTACTCTTTTTCCAACACCCGGCTGGTAGCTAGACCCTAACCCACCACCCCACCAACTTCTCCCCCTCTTTGTCTGAACTTTCGGCCAATTCCTCTGATCCGGTGAGCACCGAGCTCGAGCCCTACTCTGGTACTCTCTCTCTCTCTCTCTCTCTCTCTCCTCCTCCTCCTCCTCCTCCTCCTCCTCCCCCCCCCCCCCCCCCCCTCTCTATTTGCTCCCTCTTCTCCTCCAAAGTTGGCTTGAAAGCTTAAGCTCGAAGTCAACTCAAGCTGGCCCGAGCTGTTGACCAAACCAGGCCGAGCTAGACAGTCAAGCTTAAGGACTGAACCAACCCAAGTTCGAGTTGGAGTTGGCTACTGGGCAAGCCGAGTCGAGCTGTGCCAAACTCAACTCAATTTGACTCATGTACAACTCTACCTGCGACCCGAGCATAGAGATATCTCTATGCCCCGAGCTATGTGGGGCCCATAGAGATGGGCATGATAAATCCACTCTGGCCATCTATTTTAAAAGACCACAATAGGAAAGGATTCTAAAAATCTGGTAGATCTAAAACTCATGTGGGCCATACCACGAAAAATAGCGGGGATTCAATTGCATAGCTGTGATAGAAGTTTTGTATAAGAATGATATTTGTTCTTACCATTTATCTGACTGGTAATAATTCTATAAATGGTTTGGATGGCATATAAACGCTTAGCTCTAGGAAGATTTCAACATTGGATGCTGCTGTTCATACTTTTATTGGTGTGGCTTACATGAGTTTTGGATCTACCTGATTTTTAGAAACCTATCCAGTTGTGGTCTTTCAAAACAGATGGACACAGTGGATTTGTCATGGACATCTTTGTTAACCCCACACAACCCCGGACACGGAGGGGGTCACAGGCAATCCGCTCCCCAAGTGAGGAGGACGCGAATTTCGTAAGTCCCGTTGTAGCAAGCTCTTGCAACAACAAGCTTTGTGGGCCCACCATGATGTGTGTACCACATCTACTCTATCCATCATTTACGTCAGCTTATGTTAGGATGTCAGCTCATGTCAGGACCTAAGCTAAAAAATTAGACATCCTAGATATAGATAGCCCTAATTAGACACATGGAAGATGCTCTTTTTATGTCACCGCAATGACGAATGCATACTTGCGCTATCATCTTAAATTCAGTTGGTGTCTTACAATTTTTCTTATCCATTTGATGTTAAAGCAAGTTCTTTCTCTCTCTCTCTCTAATTTTTTTTAAAAAAATTTAATTTTACTTTTCTCCAAACCCAAAACTGCATAATTTCTTCTTTGTTTTCTTTTAACTAGACCCTGAAAACAGTCCCTAAAATCCACATACACAACCCCTTGTTCACAAATTTGAGTAAATCATACATTGTGGCTGTTGGGGACTTTGCACAAAACCTTAGGATCTAGCCTCCCGAAATAAAACAGAATTATGGATAATAAAGCAATGAAATAAATCAAAGCATAAACCACACACCACATAAGAGATTTTTACGTGGAAAACCCTCAAAGAGGTAAAAACCACGGGACCTCGTTCAGATCAACAATCCACTATGAAGTAGAACATTACAACCTTCTTCACTCACGCAGGAGTTGATTAACAATAAGATAAATAAAGAAAACGGAGAGATCTCACCGATTACGAGGACATAGAAGCGTTGAGATATAAATTGCACAATAGATAACCTCCACCAGCATAACCTCCCTTCTATAAGCTTCCTCTCTCTCTCTCTCTCTCTCTCTCTCTCTAAGCTTCTCTCTCTCTCTCTTTCACCTTTGATAACCCTAAACCCTTTAGCAAATCCCTTGTAAAGCTTTAGGAGACCCTCTTGTCGTACCTAGAAAACCCTAGGTACCTCCTATTTATAGTTTTAGGAAACTCCTATCTGCATTGTAGTTGCGAAAGGACTTACAACACAAAATCCGTGCAAAATTGCAGAATGAATCTGCGTAGCTACGACTGGTCGTGATGGACTTACGACTGGTTGAGCGCCACCCATGGCTAGTCGAGTACATCCTTCGACCGGTCGAGCACCCCGGAAACAAATAACCCAAAGTTGCTGGAGTTCGAGTCGTGTCAGGGCTCGTCTTCCATGACTGGTCATGCATAGCCTTCGACCGGTCGAGCGGGGCTCACGACCAGTCGACAATGGGTCAAAAAAAATCCATCAAATCTCCCCCCTTTTGACCCAAGAGGGATCCACCTTCTTCAAGCTAGCCAGGTTTCTACAAACCTCGAATTTGCCCTTGAGCAAAGCCTTGGTCATCATGTCTGACCCATTATCGTCCGTGTGGACCTTCTCAAGCTATAACACCTTCTGTTCCAAAGTATCCCTGATCCAGTGATACCGAATCTTTATGTGTTTCAACTTGGAATGCTGACTTGGATTCTTACTCAAGTGTATAGCACTTTGACTATTGCAATAGACCATGTGCTCCTCCTGCTTCAGGCTAAGTTCCTGTAAGAACCTCTTAATCCAAAACATCTCTTTACATGCCTCTGTGACTACAATGTACTCGGCTTTTGTCATCGACAATGCTACGACCTTCTGTAGCTTGCTCTGCCAAGAAACTGCTCCCCCTACAAAGTGAACATGAACCCCGATGTAGACTTCCTGGAGTTTATGTCACCTACCATATTTACATCTGTGTAGCCCTCTAATATAGGTTTTCCGTCACCATAGCGTAGGCTCAACCTGAATGAGCCTCTTAGATACCTCAGTATCTACTTAACCGCTACCCAATGTTTTTTGCTAGGATTGGTAAGATACCGGTTGATAACACTAACCGCATATGCTATGTCTGGGCTTGTACACACCATAGTATACATCAAACTTCCTACCGCTGATGCGTAGGGTATTTTCTGCATCTCTTCCACCTTTGCCTTCGTCTTGAGACACTGCCTGTCACTCAATCTGAAGTGATAGTGGAGTACTCACCTGCTTCGCTGCATTCATATTGAACTGCTCTAGGACTTTCTCAATATACCGCTCTTGTGACAACTAGAACTTCCTGCTGCTTCTGTCACGGGTAATCTCCATTCCTAGGATCTGTTTAGCAGGGCCCAAGGCTTTCATTGCAAAAGACTTGCCCAACTCCTGTTTCAGCCTGTCGATCTTCTTGATGTCTTTTCCCATGATGAGCATGTCATCAACGTATAAGAATAGAACTAAGAAATCACTATCTTGCACGTGAACACACAGTGGTCCGACTCTGTTTTGTCATACCCATGCTGTAACATGAACGAATTGAGCTTCTTGTATCATTGCCGTGGAACTTGTTTCAGCCCATACAAACTCTTCCTCAGCCTACACACCATATGCTCTTTGCCCTTGACTTCAAACCCCTCTGGTTGGTGTATGTAGATCTCTTCTTCTAGGTCACTATGAAGAAAGACAATTTTAACATCTAACTGCTTTGTCTCTAGGTCCATGCTAGTCACCAATGTTCACTCCCCAAGTATAGGGTTGTGATGTAGTAATAAACTCGATAAGACCGAGGTCGAATCCCAAGGGACTGATACCTGTACATTATCTGAAATTAACTAGAACTAGAACCAGACTGAGATGTAATCTAAATCAACTGTAATTTGAGAAATAATGGTGAAAATATTATCTACAATTTTAAAGAATTCAGAGGTAGGAAACTAGGGATTCAGAGGATCCACTTGTAGAGATCAGAGAGATCTTACGCCTGTATAAAAAATCATGGAAATTAACTGAATCCGCCATTGATATAGTTTTCAAGAGATGAAAGGTATATGAATTAGAATAGATTCCATCACCAAACCATGCCCAAGAGGTAAAGCAAACAACAGAATTAAACTAATTACCAACCAATCAATATGTTATGAGGGTTAGGAAGGGTACCATCATCCAACCATGCCCAGGCCCCCTTGATCCACGTCCACAACCTCCTTTTATAGCTGCTGGAAGGCTGGAGTCAGTGACAGAGTCACAATAGGACACAGAGTGTAACTTTTCACAGCCAAGTTTCAGTGCCTTAAAACTCACAACTTTTCTCGCTCAATTTCCAAAGAAACATCGTCCCTTAGGACGTTTTTTAGTCCTCTACATGATGGATCGATTAGATTGACCGTACGGGATATGTGTGGGGCCCACAACCTTCCGCAAGATGGATGCCGACCGTCCGTAATGCAGTTGCTGGAAACGGCAGTTGCCTTTTTGGGAAGAAAGCGCGGGTCAGCGCTGCTGATCGCGTTAAGTGTATTCGGTGTGGCGCTGGCACGTGTGTACACTATGTACACACACTGTACCTACGGGCCCACTGTGATATGTTTCAGAAATCTGATCCATCCATTTGCTTTGTCTCCCCCTAAAATTGGTTGAAACCAACTTTCAAGCGTATCCAAATTGTAGGTGGGGCCCACTTAATGAATTAAGGGGCTGATCTATCCATTGGCCCACTTCTTGAGATATCCAATGGCTAAAATTTTACGTGTACGGTTAATTTATGGGCCCCATCCCATGTATGAAATTTTGAGTCAATCAGATGGCGAGAACCCTGTAATCTTGCACTCTGGACCAGTTTCGGACCTCTTTAACATAAACGGCTTGATTTCCTTGGATCCTTGGCTTGTAAATCCTTCAATCTTGGTCCTCTGGAGTTCGTCCCTTGCTCTGATGACTTCGGAGCGTTAATTCCATACTTTTAGCACCATGTTTTCGTCCAAGCTCCTAAACACACATTGGAGCATAAACACAGTTAAATTGAGCCATTAAATAGTACCATATTCGCAAAATCAGGTAATTACTAGGGTCTGATATGCAATATTTAACCCTCAACACAACCCCCAACCAGCATTTTGCTAGTCCCGAGCAAAGTATGCGAAAAATAAATTGAGAAGTATAAGATGATTATGAACTCGAGTGATTCTTGAAAAATAATTCAGATACGAGAATTCTAAGATTCATGAATATTGGGCAGTATTTTCACCTGGGACTCGAGCACATGGTAAATTTCATAGTCAGGCTCAAAGTAGTAATTCATTAATTAGAAAAATTCTAAACATTAAGTACCATGAGTGTATAGTGAAATCTCGTCTTATCATCAAGGTTCACTTCTCTATGACATGATGTCCTTGGCACTTAACAAGAGCATTCAGGACAACCAAAACTTGCCTCACGGCTCATTCTTTCATTCTTTCATATTTTTTTTATTAAAAGTAACGCCATGGAGGGGAATCACATCCTCACCTATAGGGAGCAAACCTATGGTGAAGACCATACACCTAACCCTTTTCACATATCGTCCATGGGGAATCAAATCCCCACCTATAGGGAGCAAACCTATGGTGAAGATTATTCGCCCAACCCTTTCTGCAGGCAGCTATCTTGTAACTGGGTATTTTCTTTTTGTTTCATTATTCTTATTGAACATGATGGCCAAATTCCCCAGGTTGGTTCCTTCCATGCTTAATGATCACCAAATTATAATTCAATATCGAACTGAAACTGTAACGTGCAAGCGAGATGCGTCTTGTAAAATCATGACTCAATCAATGTTTAAACCTCTAATCAAGGATTAACAGTTCAAACTTAACTGTGAAATCTAACAAATACGGAATCCAAGAGTCATAAATTGCTAACATCACTTATCTTGTAATTCTAAATCCAAGATGGCCGTCAAAATCACTTCGACTTCATAAGAAATTCCAGAAAAATTAAAAATTTTCACAATTTTTGCTCAAGACTAAGAAAACACTGATTAGGTAACCTAATCTCCCACCCCCAACCTAAAATCTACATTGTCCTCAATGTAAAAGATATGAGCATGTATTGCACATGGGACAACGAAAGTAAAGGAAAAGTGATGGGAAGATAGTACCTGGATAACGAATCGAGAGAGACTTTCCAAGGATATCTACGTAAGAGTGGGTTAGCACAAGAGAGAATCCAACAGAAGTAAAACAAAAATAACAAAAATAAAATCCTACCTACACCACTTTCGCAGGTGCTCTCGATTGCATTTAGCGTATGCAACAAGCCTTTAAACCCCTAGGTTGCCCCTAGTGGACGAGTTGTAGTCTCGTGAGGGTTTGCAGCAATGTTACCCACAAACATTGAATTAACTAACTACGAAAATGAAATGGAATGAAAAGCTGGGTTGCCTCCCAGGAGCGCTAAGTTTATCATCTAAAGCAACTACCCTAGTCCTATGAAAGCGATAAACCTACCTCAATTGTGAAAGCTCAGAAAATCTACTCAATCATGCATCCAGGTTCTTTCGTTGGCCAGTATCTTGGTAAATTTCTCAAAAAAAGATCATCCAAAAGCCCGTTTTGTAGTAGGCTTGAATGACCTGGAGGATGAATGTCCAGGGAAATTGAGGGACTTCAGCATAAAGTTTTCTTTTAATCGTATGAAGTGTCCAAAGTATATATGATTCACCTGTGGCAGAAAAAATTTCAAAGTTAGTACACCATGATGAATCAGAGACTACAAGTAGATGAAATTCAGAAAATTTTATAGTAGGTGGTGTAGTCTCAACACACGCCGAAGTTTCACTCTTTAGTTCAATTATCAGCTCCTCCTCCTTTAATGGTAAACATTTAGGATCTGGGGAAGGAGGTACTTCAGAATAAGGGTTCTCTCGGTCCGTGACAGCTACCGAGAAGTGTGCCAAGTAATCATCCAAGGAGTCGAAACATTCAGTTGAAAGGAGTTCATTCATCTTATCGAGATCTGTGATGATATGTCCAGTAACTCTTTTATCTTCTTCGAGAGTAGAAATGAGCATACTCTCTTGTTTGTTCTCAAGGTAGGATGAAATCACCATTGGGTATGTCTCTTCTTGACCTAAATAGGCATATTCCAAATCAGAAGGTAAAGGTTTTAGGTCAAGCTTCGGTGCCTTAAGGTTAGATGGTGGAGGCACTGCATCGATTTTGGACAACTCTTCAAATTGTGGCCTCCACCGGTTAACTTCAAGTACCGGCGCGGTATCAGGCAAGGCACACGACTCCCTAATCATATCATCATCCAAGTCATGAGAGTGTGTCAGGCACGTCTCTAGAGGGTCAGAGGATAAGGTCAGAGGCATTCTATCTTCCACGAAAGAATCAATCATGTTAATGTCATGGAAATCGTCATCATCCTCTGAGTTTCTGCCGTTATTGAAAAAGATGTTTGACTCCAACGTCATATTCCCGAAAGACAGTCGTGACACCATTCCTGCAATTGATAATTGCGTTTGAAGTGGCAAGGAATGGGCGACCAAGAATGACGGGAACCTGAGTGCTCATGTTATTGATGGGTTCAGTGTCTAGGATGATAAAGTCTACAGGATAGTAAAATCTATCGACCTGGACCAACACATCCTCAATTATCCCTTTTGGTACACAAACAGAGCGATCAACAAGTTGTAGTGTGGTTAGGGTGGGTTTTAATTCACCCAAACCTAACTGTTTGTATACCGAGTACGGAATCAGATTGACGCTCGCTCCTAAGTCAAGAAGTGCGTGATCAATTCGATAATCCCCGATTACACATGATATGGTTGGGCTACCTGGATCTTTGAATTTCTGCGGCACATCTTGTTTTAGGTTGACACTCACTTTCTCAGTCAAGAAGATCTTCTTTTGAATACATTGCGGTCTTTTGGTCGTGCATAGGTCTTTCAGGAATTTGGCATATGAAGGTATTTATTTTATGGCATCAAGTAGAGGAATGTTGACTTTCACTTCAACACCTCTAAAATATCCTGAGAGTTAAAGAGAGGTTTTGGTGCAACCAACCGTTGGGGAAATGGAGCAACTGGCTTCTTTTGAAGTTCCAGTTCTAATTCTTGTAGAGCAATGCTAGGTCTATCATTGTTATCCTCTTCCGGGTCCTTAGGCTTTTCAGCCCTAACCAGAATAGTTTTGTCAATGGTCTTCCCACTCTAAGAGTGGTGATAGATTTAACATGCTCCATCTGATCCAAAGAGCTTGGATCACTTATCTCATATTGCGGTTTGGGATTTGGGAGAGGTTGAACAGGAAGCATCCCATTTCCCCCAATCATTATGTGTGACTCTATCCTTTGAATGGATGATGTAAGTGATCCTATCGCTGATCTGATATCTTGGTTGAATAGCTCTTGGTCTTAAATGTATTTTAGAACTGGATCCTCTTGGGGTTTCCCTTGATTTGGAATTTGATTGAAGAAACCTTGAGGGGTAACAGTTTGTCTATTCCTCCAACTAAGGTTTGAATGATTTCTCTAACTAGGATTGTACGTATTAGAGGTGGGTTCATTGAAAGGCCTTTGGTAATTATTTACGGCATTAGTTTGCTCAGTCAGAACCTCTTGAAAGACAGATATATTTGGATAATTTTCAGTTGTGTGACTGCTACAACCACAAATACTGCAAACAACTTCCTTACCCTTATCCTTCCTCGATTCCATGGTCTCGAATTTCTTTATGAGATTAGCCACTTTAACATTGATATCATTATCCTCTTTAAGCAAGTATACTCCGCTCCTTTCCTTTGATTGAGTAGGCCTAGAAGTGGTACTCGATTTTGGGTGTGTGTCCCATGATTGTGTGTTTTCAGCAAGTCTATCCAAATAATCCCACACATCATCGACATTTTTATTCATAAATTCTCCATTGCACATTGTCTTAACCAATTGGCGCATGGAAGATGTCAGCCCATCATAGAAAAAGTGCGTAATGCGCCACGTTTCAAAACCATGTTGTGGGCAAGAGCTGACAAGATCCTTGAACCGCTCCCAACATTGAAAGAATGTTTCATCCTCCCTTTGGGCGAAGTTCATGATTGATTTTCTAAGGGTGTTCATTTTATGATATGGAAAAAATTTCTTTATGAACTCCCTTTGCATATCATTCCATGTGCTAATAGATCTAGGACGTAGTGAATGTAACCACATCTTAGCTTTCTCTTTCAAGGAAAAGGGAAAGAGTTTCAACCTGACTGTGTCCTCGGACACGTTTGAAAAATATAAAGTAGTTATAATCTCATCAAACTCTTTCAGGTGTAGATATGGTTCTTCAGATTCTAGCCTATGGAATTTAGGAAGGAGTTGGATCACCCCTGGCTTGATATTCATATGTCTCGTATTCACAGGAAAAACCATACATGAAGGCTTGCTCACCCCCGTCGGTTGTAAATAATCGGGTAAAGTACGAGGCAGGGGTGCTTGATGTTAATTTACAGCCATAACCTCAATTCAGATTCTAAACGCAGACCTAAAAGAGAGAAATAAAAATCTAAAAAGAAAGAGAGGATTTGGAAAGAAGTTACCAGATTTGGTGTTCCTAAGTTAAAACCTGCAAAACGAAATAAGAAGGTCAATTTCCTTAAAAGCGAGAAATTCCTAAAAAGAAAGTTTCTAAAAACAATTTACGAAAGTCCTAACTAGAAAGTCAATTAAGAAAAGAGATATGAAAAAAATAGAAATTAGAAATTAGAAAGAGCTTACCAAATTAGAAGTTTCTATCCTACAAAACAGGAAGATTAGTTTTTAAACAGGAATTCTACAAATAGAAAATTTCTAAAATTAAAAGGCAAGCTTAGAAAAATCCTAATCTAATCCTAAAAATAGTTAAATTCAGAAAACGTAGCCATCAATCCCCGGCAACGGCGCCAAAAACTTGTTCACTCCCCAAGTATAGGGTTGTAATGTAGTAACAAACTCGGTAAGACCGAGGTCGAATCCCAAGGGACTGATACTTGTACATTATCTGAAATTAACTAGAACTAGAACCAGACTAAGATGTAATCTAAATCAACTGTAATTTGAGAAATAATGGTGAAAATATTATCTACAATTTTAAAGAATTCAGAGGTAGGAAACTAGGGATTTAGAGGATCCACTTGTAGAGATCAGAGAGATCTTACGCCTGTATAAAAAATCACGGAAATTAACTGAATCCGCCGTTGATATAGTTTTTAAGAGATGAAAGGTATATGAATTAGAATAGATTCCATCACCAAACCATGCCCAAGAGGCAAAGCAAACAACAGAATTAAACTAATTACCAACTAATCAACATGCTATGAGGGTTAGGAAGGGTACCGTCATCTGACCATGCCCAGGCCCCCTTGATCCACGTCCACAACCTCCTTTTATAGCTGCTGGAAGGCTGAAGTCAGTGGCAGAGTCACAACAGGACACGGAGTGCAACTTTTCGCAGCCAAGTTTCAGTGCCTTAAAACTCGCAACTTTTCTCGCTCAATTTTCAAAGAAACATCGTCTCTTAGGACGTTTTTGAGTCCTCTATATGATGGACGGTTCAGATCTGCCATATGATGAAATATGGTGGGCCACAACCCCCTGGAAATCTGGATTTTTACGGATGCGCGAAAGCTTTCGCACCTTTTCGCTGCATAGCTCGGCGGGCCCCACAGAAGTGTTTTTGGGAAAATCCATCCCGTCCATTGGATCCAGGATGAAATTTTAGTCAAGAATGAGTATTTTCAACGTCCATTGACGTGACATAGAGAAGAAATCACAATAAAATCAATTTTGAACGTCGCAGGGCAGTCCACTTGTGGCCTCTGTAACACATACATGTGCACGCATGGTTACAAAGTAGAAACATGGTTTTGTAGTATTCGAGGCCGTTTACACGATGGACGGATTAAATTTACCGTACGGGATATGTGTGGGGCCCACAACCTTCCGCAAGATGGATGCCGACCGTCCGTAATTCAGTTGCTGGAAACGACAGTTGCCTTTTTGGGAAGAAGGCGCGGGTCAGTGCTTCTGACCGCGTTAAGTGTATTCGGTGCGGCGCTGGCACGTGTGTACACTATGTACACACGCTGTACATACGGGCCCACTGTGATATGTTTCAGAAATCTGATCCATCCATTTGCTTTGTCTCCCCTTAAAATAGGTTGAGACCAACTTTCAAGTGTATCCATATTGTAGGTGGGCCCCACTTAATGAATTAAGGGGCTGATCTATCCGTTGGCCCACTTCCTGAGATATCCAATGGCTAAAATTTTACGTGTATGGTTAATCTTGCATCCCTCTTTATTTTCCTCGGATCCTTTGTAAATCCTTCAATCTTGGTCCTCTGGAGTCCGTCCCTTGCTCTGGTGACTTCAGAGCGTTAATTCCATACTTTTAGCACCCTGTTTCCGTCCAAGCTCCTAAACACACATTGCAGGATAAACACAGTTAAATTGAGCCGTTAAACAGTACCATATTCATAAAATTAGGTAATTACTAGGGTCTAATATGTAATATTTGACCCTCAACAGCCAACCCAAGCAACACTCGTATGGATGTCATCTTCACCGCTGGTGAGAATATCTCCTCGAAGTTTATGCCTTTCCTCTAACCAAACCCTTTCACCACAAGTCTGGCCTTGAACCTCGTCTGTGAATTCTTCTGCTCAATCTTTTTTCTAAACACCCACTTGTTGCTCAAAGCTTTCTTACCCTAAGGCAATTTCACCATATCATAGGTGTGATTCTTATGCAAGAATTTCATCTCCTCTTGTAATGCTTTCAACCACTCCCCCTTATGCTCGTCGGCTAGAGCCTCAGAATAATCTTTTGGCTCTCCCCAATTAGTCAGCATAATGTACTCATGTGGCGAGTACCTCTTGGATGACTGTCTATCCCTAGATGACCTCCTCACCTGTGGCTCAACAGGTGGATCAAGTGGGGGCTGCTCCCCTGGTATATCTTCTGAAGGAACTCCCTCGTCCTCTGCACCTTGCTGTACTCCCCCGTCATTAGGTACCATGGGAGGAGTAACCAGATCCATGTCCTCTAGCTCACTTGAACTAGGCTGGTTCTTCTCTAACTTACCAATGTCTTCTATACACTGATCTTCAAAGAAAACCACATCTCTGCTCCTGACGAGCTTCCTCTCGGTCGGATCCCACAATCTGTAACTGAATTTTTCATCACCGTACCCTGAGAACACACACTGCCTGATCTTTATATCGAGCTTGGACCTCTCGTCCTTTGGTACGTGAACGGATACCTTGCATCTAAACACCCTGAGATGACTGTACGATGGATCATGTCTAGTCCACACCTTCTCAGGCACTTCTCCATTCAACGGGACTGATGGAGATCTGTTTATCAAATACACTGCCGTGTGCATTACTTCTCCCCAAAAGTCTTGGGTAATTTCGCATGGGATAACATGTATCTGATTATCACTACAATGGTGCGATTCATTCGCTCAGCTACACCATTATGTTGGGGAGTCTTGGGAACCATTTGTTCATGCCGTATGCCTAGGGACTTGCAGTACTCATGAAAGTCACTAATGTATTCACCACCATTGTCAGTGCGAATATACTTCAATGATCTACCTGTCTCTCTCTCTCGACCATAGCATGAAACAATTTAAACACACCAAAGACCTCGTCCTTGGATTTCAAAGCATAAACCCAAACCTTCCTAGATGCATCATCTATAAAAGTAACAAAATACAATGCCTCACCTAAGGTTTTTATCCTCATAGGACCACAAACATCAGAATAAACCAAATATAATGCATGCACTTTATTAACATGAGAAGCAGATTTAATAAATGAAACTCTGTGCTGTTTCCCTGATAAACAATCAAGACAGGTTTTGAGAGGTGTACCTGTCACGTTTGGAAGGAGCAGCTTCCTTGCTAGTAACTGAAGCCCTTTTTCACTCATATGGCCTAGACACCTGTGCCACATGTCAATAACTGAATCTTCTGCTGCATTCAACCCACCCTTGCACATATTGACACTTGCCTTGTAAAGGGTGCAACACTTCTTTCCTCTGGCCACGATCAACGAAACCTTGATGAGCTTCCATCACCCACCTGTAAACCGGCTTTCATAGCCATCATCATTTAACCTTCCCGTGGACATCAAGTTGAGGAGAAGGTCTGCGATATGCCTCACATCCCTGAGAACCAATGTGCAGCCCACATCGGTCTTCACACAAATATCACCAACTCCTACGATTTTTGATACGCCAGAATTTCCCATCTTCACAGTCCCATAGTCACCTGACTTGTAGCTTGTGAAGAAGTCCCTGCATGGAGTGACATGAAAAGAAGCTCTTGAGTCAATTACCCAGTCGGTGTCCTAACTCGTAGCCGTGAGACATACATCGTGATTTGCTGAAAGAATAACTACAACGTCGCCATCTGAAGCGACCGCGGTGGAATCTAATTCATCTTCCTTTTCTTTTCCTTTTTTATCATTCTTCTTACCACGACATTCATGCTTGTAGTATCCCTTCTTGCCACAATTCTAGCAATCAACATTTTTTCTGTTACTCGACTTACCTCTTGATTTATCTCGGGCCTTCCCGCCCTTCCTGTTCTTTCCTCTCCCCTGTTCTTGTGTTACAAGGGCCTCTTGCTGATTAGACTCCTGAGACTTCCTCCTTGTCCCTCATTGAAGAGACGACTGGTTACCTGTTCCATGAATATCTTTCCGTCTGGTGCAGAGTTACTTAGAGACACCACCAATGTCTTCCAACTGTCAAGCAATGAACTAAGCAATAGTAAAGCCTGCAATTTATCATACAGAACTATCTTCATAGAGGAGAGTTGGTTCACTATATTACTGACCTCATTCATGTGCTCGGCCACAGAACCACCATCTTTGAGCTTGAGATTCATAAGTCGCCTTATCAGAAAAATCTTATTACCGGCTGTCTTCCTCTCATACAGCCCTTGTAATTTTAGCCATAGGCTAACAGCTGAGGTTTCTGTAGACACATGGTGGAACACAAAATCATCCAACCATTGTCTAATAAACCCCACTGCCTTTTGGTCCATCTTCTTCCAATCATCATCAAATATATCATTGGATTTTGCTGATATGCCTAAAATTGGAGAATATAGGTCCTTGCAATAAAGCAAGTCCTCCATCTTAGTCTTCGATATGGTCCAGTTAGAACCATTGAGGCTGATCATCCTTGATGAGCCACTTTCCATATTTTAAAACCGATCCTACCCGTTCAATGAACTTAACTCTAATACCACTTTGTTGGGAGCCTTACACAAAACCTTAGGATCTAGCCTCTTGAAACAAACCAAAATTATGGATAATAAAGCAATGAAATAAATCAAAGCATAAACCACACACCACACAAGAGATTTTTACGTGGAAAACCCTCAAAGAGGTAAAAACCAAGGGACCTCGTCCAGATCAACAATCCACTATGAAGTAGAATGTTACAACCTTCTTCACTCACGCAGGAGTAGATAAACAATAAGAGAAACAAAGAAAACAGAGAGATCTCACCGATTACGAGGACATAGAAGCGTTGAGATATAAATTACACAATAAATAACTTCCACGAGAATAACCTCCCTTCTATAAGCTTCCTCTCTCTCTCTCACCTTTGATAGCCCTAAACCCTTTAGTAAATCCCTTGTAAAGCTTTAAAAAACCCTCTTGTCGTACCTAGAAAGCCCTAGATACCTCCTATTTATAGTTTTAGGAAACTCTTTTCCGCATCCCAGTTGCGAAAGGATTTGCGATACGAAATCCGTGCAAAATTGCGGAACGAATCTGCGTAGCTATGACTGGTCGTGACGAACCTACGATCGGTCGAGCGCCACCCACGATCGGTCGAGTACATCCTTCGACCGATAGAGCACCTTAGAAACAAATAACCCAAAGTCACTGGAGTTCGAGTCGTGTCAGGGCTCGTCTTCCACGACTGGTCGTGCACAACCTTCGACCGGTCGAGCAGGGCTCACGACTGGTCGATGACGGGTCAAAAAAAAACCCATCAGTGATAAGTCAAAATGGAAGTTTTTCTTCGTTTTGCTGACTTGATGAACATAACAGAGGAGCCTTCAATTGGGATTTTTTTTTTCTTTTCATTTTTTGCGTTGTAGAAACATTCATCAATTATGGAGTGAGTATCCAATAGAAGATCACATCATTCATTCCTAATGTTGGATTACAGGTAACTTAATGATGGTTTCTCTCTGATTCATCTGATTTCAACAACATTGTTACATTAGAACTCAGTGAAAAAATATGCACCCCTGAAAACTAGTATCAATTTGATTCCAATGAGATAATCACTACTGTATTACTAAATTCTACAATGCAACTTCTTTGAATCTCAATTCTCAAATGACATTAAATTAAGTGGTATGATTGGATTTTGTATCATTGTCTTTCATGTTGGAATGCATGCGCCGATGCTTGAATGCATTCTTGACATGCATGGGGTTTAATCCACATAGTTTTTATTTATTTATTTATTTATTTATTTATTTATCTCCATTGTACATATTTATAGATAATTTTTTTTAAATTATTTGGGATATAAATTATTATTTTTTTGCTATTTTGTTTTACAAGATTTAGTCAGAAATGAATTGGAGTTGGATTGATGGAATTTTTATTATTTATTATTATTATTTTTTTATGTATTTGAAATCATTCAACTTATTATTGTAAACATTATTTTAATATTTATATTTTAGGGCTAGCTAATGAATGGGCTATGGCCTAGCTTAGGTTTGATGGATCTGCCTAGCTTAGGTTTGATGGATCTTTCTTTTGAGGAACAAACAAATCCTCAGCGTCATTTTATGACCATTACAGGTCATGATCCGGCCTGAATTTATGGCATTGCATGCCAGGCTTGACTTCTGCAACTAATGAATAGACAAAAGGCTGCATGGCCAGCAACTGCTTTCCATCAATATTAGTTTTTACGAAGGACCCAACACAATGACAGACAAAGCTAACATATTTTCTGCAGGTGCAGTTTCAGGAGTTAACAATTGTGACAATGTTAATTTGAGTGTGGCAACAAAGTTGACAGTGTAATTTATGTAATATTATCTATTAAGTTTTAAATATATATTAAAAAAAAAAAGAAAAAGAAAAAAAGAATGCATGTTTCAATCAAATATAAATTGTGGTCAGCACATATATTGGTACTTCCCCAAGCCTTTACCAATACTTTTGCATGCCTTTATTGGCTCTTCAAAAAACTTTTACAGGCACTTATAAAACTGCCGGTAAATCTTACTGATAGGGGCGTCGAGCACAACTTCCGCAGGCCTTTACCACCATTTTGAAATTCCGGTAGAACCGCTACTATTGAAGTATACATATTTCCAAGTGTCCTAGAGGAGGTTGAATAGGACTTTTAAAACTTTAATCCTTATTAACTGAAAGTTCTACCAATCTTTAGTTTGAGTTAAGCAGGATTATCTAAAGATTAAACATATTCAACTTCTAGGATAGTTGAAATCTAAATGCTGCCTTAGATCAATTATATATCGTGCATAATATAAACATTCAAATAGTCAATACACATAGGCAAGCTCGATCATCACAAACGTAACAATATATAGTGGTTCGGCTACTTGCCTACTTCACTCCCGGCTGACGCACTCCACCCTAAAGTGTGCCGGATTTCACTATCCAATAGTTTTAAATCAGGTTAACCACAAACCTTTATAACCTACGCAAGGTTAGCTAAGGTGACTACACAAGACAACCTTGGGAGCCTAGACAAGACAAACACACATGCCTGCACAAGGCAATCTATCATACACAAGGACACTATATGTATTCTCTCGTCGGAGGCCCACAAAAGTTCTTAGCGAGTTTGAAAATAAACTTTGAAACCAAATCCTACACAAGGAAGAGGCTTCAGACTCTTTGGACTCTTATACTTACTTATAAGTGAGTGAGCCCCCTGTCAACACATGTTGAAGACAATCGACTTCCTGTTGGTGAAGAGTCTTCAGTTCCCTTGAATTGCAACCGTCCGCTTGATGCTTCAATCGATGCTCCGAGGTTGTTGGTTTATGGTTAGGTTTGATCTTCTCTAATAAATGATTTATCCTTAGAGTTTAGAGAAGATTCCCATGAGCTAAGCATTCAAGAGTTTCAACACAAAGATTTATCATTAAAGAGTGCTACCAGAAACTCAATGAATGCCAAAGTTCATAATTCAACCTAAGTAAAAAAGATGACAATAAATGCCCGTGCTATGGATTGAATGATGAACTCTTATGGGAAAGAGGGCTGGAAGATGAGGATATTAACAATCACAATAACTCTCTCAAGCTATCTTCAATTCTCGCTCTCTTTACCAAGAAGCAACCCATGGGTAATTTTAAATTAGAATCCCAATAGTAAAAAAATGTGCAGAAATCTGACATTGTACGATGTTATTGAATGGTCATCAATTCCATCGAAATTTGAAGTTTATTGTTATCGAACATTTTTCGATTGCATCGACTACCTACACTAGGAGATTCATTTGTGTGTAGAACAAATTTTGTTTGATCTTATCGAGCGCTCTTCGATTCCATCGATGTGCACTTTGATGTTATCAAGGGGTGTTTCGATCTATTGGATTTTCTTTAAAGAAATTTCTCTTTGGTTGCTGGAAGGTTTTGTCCCATTTTTTGATGTAATCGATCAGCCTTCGATGCTATCGAATTTTGAAGTTCGATGACATTAAAGAGATTTCGTCGTGATTGAAAATGTTGGATATTCCTTAATAGCTTGCAAGACAAAACTGGAGTATATTTCGATGTAATCGAACATTCTTCGATGCCATCGATAACTTATTCTCGATATGATCGAAGAAGCTTCGATTATGCCGAGGAACACTTAGAGAGTATTTTCTTTGTAGAGAGAGTGCATTTAGTTGATTGAGTCGAAGTGGGTTCGAAGCTATCGAAATTTGAACTTCGACGTCACCGAACTCTATTCGATGTAATCGACAATACTTAGCTTATGATCATTTTGTTGCTAGACTGTATGGGCCTATTTTTCGATGCAATTGAACCATGTTCGATAATATCGAAAATATCCTCAATTGCATATCGATGCAATCGTGATTTTTCTTGTTTAGTTCATATTTTTTCCTCTAATACTCTAGTTGATCAAAGCTGAGCTTACCAAGAATATTTTGACAATTGTTGTGGGTAAGACTAAGTTTAATGTGGTCATATACCTTAAAGGTTTGATTAGAGAAATGAGGCTTTGTTTACCTATGCGGAGCGCTCGAACTTCTTCTTGGTTAAGTTCTTGGTCTTGTAATCTTTAGCTTAGGGCTCACTTGTAAGACTGACTCAACACTCATCCAATTTGACAAACTAAGGGTACTTTCATGTTTTTTGAGGTAAAAACCCGTTTTCTTGTAGTGCATGATGTTTGTGAGAAATCCACCCATCCATCTGTTTTTACTGGCCACATTACAGGAAATAGTGGGGATTGAATGATTACCATTGAAACATTCTTGGGGCCATGGAACTTTGAATCATGCTAATATTTTTGTGTTTTTAGTTCATCATAGAGGTAATGACTTTTTTTACTGTGGACCCCAGAAAAGTTTCAACAGTAGGCATTTCCCTTCCCACCTTTTCATGTCGCGTGGCCCACTTAGAGTTTCAAATATGCCTAGTAAAATGGTTGGACGGGTGGATTTATCACCAACATCACAGTGGTCTCACCTAGCTTCAAACTGGTCGGGGTCGTAGGCAATCCGAATCCATTCTTCTCTAGTGGAAAAGACAACGTAGGCATCACCATTCGCCGAGCATCAGGGACGCGGATCAAGTGGCGTTGCCGACAGCCCTAGCTGGTAGCGTGGTGATGTGTTCGGCGTTGTGGAGCCCACAGTGACGTAGGTTCTTGATAGCCACGGCGTCCATCTGATTTTTCATCTCAGTTTAGGGCATCAACGCAAGAATGAAGCAGACCCGAAGCTCAAGTGGACCACACCACGGGAAATAGCGATGATTGAATGCCCACAAGTAAAAACTTTTTGAGGTAAAACAAGCTTTTGATCAAGCTCATATTCGTGTCCTCCCTTCATCCAGGCTTGAATGACCTTATCAACAGGTTGGATGGCAAATAAACATTACGTTGGAAAGGAAGGTTTCAATTGCGAGTGTCCTTTTCTGTAGTGTGGTCCACTTATCTACGGATCCGCTTTATTTTTGGGCTTATTACCAAAATTTAGTTGAAAAAACGGATGGTCAGCCTAGATATGAAATACATAGATCAAGGTAGGCCCAGCAGTGCACGACACGTCCCCCCACCACTACTAGGGGTGGTGTGGGCAACAGCACCTAACTCGCGTCGAAGAATCGGTTCCTCGACAGAGGGAATCCCACTGAAAATAACTCCCCAACCGGTACAAGTAACCGACATCTGTTATGAATTTGGGTGGGATTGTGGTACAACCAGCTTCTTTGGACAAATGGGACCGTCCGAACACTGATCTGGACAATCCATTCATTCCAGCCTAGTATTAGCTGCGCATCAGGCAAAATTCATATCAATCAGACAATCCTGCACCCTTGAATGCTGGCCACTTTTCTATAACCGTTCATTTTAAAAAGCCATATATAAAATTGGAATCTGATCCTATAGTTGTCACAAATAGAAAAAGCCTATCTCTTGCAATATGATTAGGCAATATCATCATTAGACTGCAATTAATGCTGCAGTACTAATATTATTAGTGATGATGTGTACAATGTAAGAAGACAGGTTTTTCCTATCTGTGGCAATCATAGAATCCATATGCATAAAATGTGTAGCAACATCTGACCGAATTCAGCAATCTAAAGGATATCCAATTGAATGAATGCTTTGAGGTGATGATTTGGCCTCTCTAGCTTTTCTGGATCTTGGCCGTGCTTGCTGCTGCGATGGTTACAACCATCTGATTGGTGTGATTGTTGAAGCGTCACCAGACAAGTGTTGGGTAGAATGAATGAACGGTGTAGATCAACGCTTGGAGGGTCCAAAGTGTAGAAATAAAATAGCAGTATGGAAGCGTAACGACTGTATAGTTGTATATATCCTTTCCCGTTTAAATTTTATTTAATCTTGTATACTCTGCTGATGCGATGGAAGACGTGACAACAATAAAATTTTAAGGACACGTCAGTACATTTTAAGTAAAAAGCGACGTGAACCGCGTACCGAGAGGCATACAAAGAATATCAACACACCGCATAAAATAGTGGGATTTGATTTGAATGCCCACCGGCCTATTTGGTCTTATTGAACTGTATTAGATAAGATTGATTGTATGTTTGGAAATACTCAGCTACGAGGAGAACACTGGATTAAATAAAATTTTGTTTGTTGGACCTTAAAATTATAATTAACGAACCAGATTCATAACAGATGCTAGTTACTAATACACGTATATAATTAGAATGTCATGTGTAAAGGGCACACGTGGATGGCTGGCATGGATAAAACACATGCATTAATGTAGAGTCCACGTGTGGTGGACTTCAAAATCAATCAAAAATATCACATCATACCAAATGCAATTCCATCTCACTTAATTCCAACCATTCCCGTTCTCCCCAAACACCTAACGAAATTTGTACAAGGCTAAATGAAATTCCATCCCACTAAATCCCATCTAAGCCGATTAAAACATCTTTAAGGGCTACATTAGTTTTGGATCTAAGATTATATTTGTATTTTTCTTGTATCTAGGTTGCATGAACGCGTTGGATAAAACATAAGCATCATTGTGGGCTATAGGAAAATTTAAAAGTCATTATCTCTATTTTTTCTTATAGAGTAGTCCACTGGAGCTTTGATATGCTTTAATTCCATGCTCATGCTGACTGTGCCTATAAGACAGATACAACACAGTGGGCCTCATGGAGTTTACTTAGTTTGCTACTCAATTCATGCTTGCAAGTCTCTCCATGAGACCGACTTCCTTTCTAGTTTGTCGATTTTTATCTCCTAGATTGTGAAAATGCTTTCATGACTTTTGCACGAACATAGGCACTACTTCAACTAATTCAGACTTGTTAAAACTTAGAGTTCCATCATGTCTTAATTGTAGAGCTCACCTTGATGTATGTGTTGTATATCTATGTTGTTCATCAATTTTTTCAGATAATTTCAAAGCATGGGCCTAAAAAAATAAAATAAAGTAGATCCAAATATCATATGTACCACATCATAACAAACAATGGTGATTTATCATTTAAACTTATTTTAAGCCACAAAAGCTTTTGATCAAGCTGATATTTGTGTTTTTCTTTCATTCAGGTACTTGTGACCTCATCATGTAAATAAACATTACAACAGACCTTAAAAAGTTTTTAACAGTGAGTACTTGATGATCCTCGTTTGGTGTAGTCCACCTGAGATGTGGATCTACCGTTGAAATTTGGGGTTTTTTGAAAAAATAATTCAAAATTTCAAATATTTCAAAATTTCAGGATTTTGCCGCTAAAATAATTTTTTGAAATTTGAAATGGAAAAGTGCGGTGTGTGCATTTTGTTCCACATCGGAAATGATAGGAGAAGATTTGGGGTTTATATGTGGATGTGTGTAGTATTCTTACTTGGAGCTTTGGAGATTGTGACACTCAGGTTGCGTGTTCCAGTGCATAGTACTTGAATACACACACGCAGCACGCGCCTGTGCATGCGTGGTCAGGCACGGGCACAGGCGTGGGTGTGGGCAAGGGCGAGGGCAAGGGCAATGTGGCTGTACTAGCACTAGTTGGTGCACTTTGCACTTGTGTATAGTGTCGCAGAGTGGTTGCTCCCTCGCGAGACGGTGTGAGTGGTATAGTAGGAGCCTAGGTGCAATGGATCTGAAATGAGCCAAGGCTTTATAGGCGACTGAGAATGGTAGGATCATTTTTTAAAACGGCTAGCTGCCTTGAAAGCCACGACAGTCCAAAAACGGACGAGACATGATGATCCAATAGTCAGATCTTTTGATCTAACAACCAGAAACAGTTGAAATTACTTATCAACGGTTAGAAACATTTTTCAAATGTTCTGAACCATTGATGGCCACCTAGCAATGGTCCACTCTCCCTGATGCCTATATAAACTGGAGCATTCTGGTCCAATGTGATCATCTCGAACACAAACCTTTCCCTTTCCAATAAATTCTCCAGATAGCATCTCATTTTAGAATACTGTTAAAACACGTTCACTATTTGATATTCTACTAGATGATTTGCTGTGTTGAATTGTTTATAAGTGAATCCATCGTAATTGTTGCACGCCAGATCCAGACAGATTTGTCTTATCTTGGAAGCAATTCGCTTGTAATCTATCAGCAATTGATAAGGGAGCGAATCACACTTTAAAGACAACATATATTTTTTCGTGATTCAGCCTAGTGGAACGAAATAATTGAATTTTAATTTTAATTTTTCGGTATATCCAATGCATTTTATCCAACATCTACTTAGTACGGAAGGGGTCAGAAGGAAATCCTAGTTCGTTATTTTCACGGACTGACTCATCAATGCACATCGAGAGTTGGCAGGACAGAAGTAGCTGTACATAGAAATTCCCATTTCACAGTCCATCCAAGGTTTGCTCCTAATACATCCCACCGGCCTAAGGTGTTGATATGCAATGCTGAAGGTGGATGCCTTAAAATTCGTAAAGCTCGGTAAATCTGAGACTTTAAAATCAATGGCCTACAAAGCAACACAACGGTACATATTCGTTAGGAAAAGTTAAATAATATAAGTGCTTAAGTATTCTAATTGAGAAATTCTTTTAGTAGGTATCCTCCATCTGCGCTGACGCCAATCTTATAAACGGTTTAAATCAGTGAATAAGACCCCGGATCTAACGAATATAGGCTCGACGTATTGTATTGTAATACGTGGGATGTATTCTACCAACCTCCGTCCGTGTTTGTTATGTTATCATGCATGTCTCGTTATCTTATTCCTAATCTTACTCGCGCGAGTACAAAAACAGACGATAGGCATGGACGTGGATTGCCTATGGACACTGCCTGTAGCGATTGGCTAGTGTGGGCTCACTATGATGTATGTGTCTTATTTTCAAGCTCATTTTAAGGCACTAGCTCAAAAAATGAGTCAGATCCAAATCTCAGGTGGACTACATCATAGGAAACACACTACGCCAAAACAATGAAAAAAGGACGGTCCAAAACTGTCCCAAATGACCAAAAAGGACGGTCATGGACCCTCGCATGGGCAGTCAAATTTTGATGTGTCTTATTACTTAAAGGACAGTTGAAGACCGTCATTCTTATTGACAAAAAAAGGACGGTCATGGACAGTCCTTAAAAAGGACGGTCATGGACCGTCCTTAAAGACCGTCTCTTGTGAGCCTTCAAAGGACGGCCATGGACCGTCCTTTAAAAGGACAGTCATAGACCGTCCTTAAAAAGGACTGTCATGGACCGTCTCTTATGAGCCTTCAAAGGACGACCATGGACTGTCCTTTAAAAGGACGGTCATGGACCGTCCTTAAAAAGGACTGCTATAGACCGTCTCTTATGAGCCTTCGAAGGACAGTCATTGACCGTCCTTTAAAAGGACAGTCATGGACCATCCTTAAAAAGGACTGCTATCAACTGTCTCTTATGTCTCCTAACAGGACATTTTCAAATTTGAGACGGTCAATATACACCTGTTACAATATATTTCATCGTGTTCTTCCTGATATACACCTGTTATATAATATATTTCATCATATTCACATTCACATCCATCTAAACCCAAACTACATAAATCCATCCAAACATACATTACATTCATCCAAACATAAACTATATTCATCCAAACACAAACAATCTTATCCACATTACATTCATCCACGCATAAATACATGTAAGTCATCATAAATTTTTTTTAAAAAAAAGAAAAAAAAATGAGCAACAATTTTCCTTTTTGCGTCTTTCATCTAATAAAAAAATATCCAACCAACAAAACATTATAATTCAGAATCATGAAGAATTGCAGAAACTTCTTCCAAAAAGGTGGGCACTTTTTAAAAATAAAACTGATCATTAAAATAAAACTAATGGAAGCAAATAATGCAAATAAGTGTTTCAATTCAAGTTAATAGAAACAACAACAAAAATTAAAGCTTTGTAAAAAGGGGAATGTGTTAAAAGGGATACATTCTTGTTTGTTGCCATGTGATTGGGCTACATTATTACAGCAATCGGGTTTGGGTTTGGGTTCGGGATCGGGTTTAGGTTTGGGTTTTCAAGTTTAGGTTTAGGTTTAGGTTAGGGAGTTGAGATTAGGATTAGGTGTAGGTCTAGGTTTAGGGATTTGAGAATACATTTAGGTTTTATGTTTAGGTTTAGGTTATAGGTTATAGGTTTAAGTTTAGGTTTAGGTTTAGGTTTTAGGTTTAGGTTAAGGTTAGGTAATAGGTTATAAGTTTAGGTTATAGGTTAAGGTTTAGGTTATAGGTTTTGGTTTTGGTTTAGGTTTAGGTTAAGGTTAAGGTTTAGGTTTAGGTTTAGGTTATAGGTTATAGGTTATAGTATATAGGTTATAGCTTTAGGGAATTGAGAATAGGTTAAGGTTAAGGTTTAGGTTTAGGTATAAGTTTCGGGTTCAGGATCGGGTTTGGGTTTGGGTTTTCAAGTTTAGGTTTAAGTTTAGGTTAGGGAGTTGAGATTAGGATTAGGTGTAGGTTTAGGTTTAAGGATTTGAGAATACATTTCGGTTTTAGATTTAGGTTTAGGTTTTAGGCTTAGGTTATAAGTGCAGGTTATAGGTTAGGGTTTAGGGAATGAGAATAGGTTAAGGTTTAGGTTTAATAAATCGGGTTCGAGTTCGGGATCGGGTTTAGGTTTGGGTTTTCAAGTTTAGGTTTAGGTTTAGGTTAGGGAGTTGAGATTAGGGCTAGGTGTAGGTTTAAGTTTAGGGATTTGAGAATACATTTAAGTTTTAGGTTTAGGTTTAGGTTTAGGTTATAGGTTAAGGTTTAGGTTTTAGGTTTGAGTTAAGGTTTTAGGTCATAGGTTTTGATTTAGGTTAAGGTTATAGGTTTAGGTTTAGGTTTAGGTTTAGGTTAAGGTTTAGGTTAAGGTTATAAGCTATAGGTTTAGGGAATTGAGGTAGGTTAAGGTTTAGGTTTAAGAAATCAGGTTCGGGTTCGGGATCGGGTTTAGGTTTGGGTTTTCAAGTTTAGGTTTAGGTTTAGGTTAGGGAGTTGAGATTAGGATTAGGTGTAGGTTTAGGTTTAGGGATTTGAGAATACATTTAGGTTTTAGGTTTTAGGTTTTAGGTTTAGGTTATAGATTAAGGTTTAGGTTTAGGTTATAAGCTATAAATTTAGGTAATTAAGAATAGGTTAAGGTTTAGGTTTAGGAAATCAGGTTCGGGTTCGAGATTGGGTTTAGGTTTGGGTTTTCAAGTTTAGGTTTAGGTTTAGGTTAGGGAGTTGAGATTAGGATTAGGTGTAGGTTTAGGTTTAAGGATTTGAGAATACATTTAGGTTTTAGGTTGAGGTTTAGGTTATAGGTTAAGGTTTAGGTTTAGGTTTAGGTTATAAGCTATAGGTTTAGGGAATTGAGAATAGGTTCATGTTTAGGTTTAAGTCCTCGGGTTCGGGTTCGGGATTGCGTTTAGGTTTGGGTTTTTAAGTTTAGGTTTAGGTTTAGGTTAGAGAGTTGAGATTAGGATTAGGTGGAGGTTTAGGTTTAGGGTTTGGAGAATACATTTAGGTTTTAGGTTTAGGTTTAGGTTATAGGTTATAGGTTTAGGTTTAGGTTTAGGGAATTGAGAATAGGTTAAGGTTTAGGTTTAGGAAATCGGGTTCGGGTTCGAGATTGGGTTTAGATTTGGGTTTTCTAGTTTAGGTTTAGGTTTAGGTTAGGGAGTTGAGATTAGGATTAGGTGTAGGTTTAGGTTTAGGGATTTGAGAATACATTTAGGTTTTAGGTTTAGGTTTAGGTTATATGTTATAGGTTAAGGTTTAGGTTTTAAGTTTAGGTTAAGGTTAGGTTATAAGTTTAGGTTATAGGTTATAGGTTAAGGTTATAGGTTTAGGCTTAGGTTTAGGTTAAGGTTTAGGTTATAAGCCATAGGTTTAGGGAATTAGGAATAGGTTAAGGTTTACGTTTAGGAAATCGGTTCGGGTTCGGGATCGGTTTAGGTTAGGGTTTTCAAGTTTAGGTTTAGGTTTAGGTGAGGAGTTGAGATTAGGATTAGGTGTAGGTTTAGGTTTAGGGATTTGAGAATATAATTAGGTTTTAGGTTTAGGTTTAGGTTATAGGTTAAGGTATAGGTTTAGGTTATAAGCTATAGGTTTAGGGAATTGAGAATAGCTTAAGGTTTAGGTTTAGGAAATCGGGTTTGGGTTTGAGATAGGGTTTAGGTTTGGGTTTTTAAGTTTAGGTTTAGGTTTAGGTTTGGGAGTTAAGATTAGGATTAGGTGTAGGATTAGCTTTAGGGATTTGAGAATACATTTAGGTTTTAGGTTTAGGTTTAGGTTAAGGTTTAGGTTTGGGTTTACGTTTAGGTTATAAGCTATAGGTTTAGGGATTGAGAATAGGTTAAGGTTTAGGTTTAAGTCTAGATCGGGTTTAGGTCTGGGTTTTCAAGTTTAAGTTTAGGTTTAGGTTAGGGAGTTGAGATTAGGATTAGGTGTAGGTTTAGGTTTAGGGATTTGACAATACATTTAGGTTTTAGGTTTAGGTTTAGGTTTAGGTTATAAGCTATAGGTTTAGGGAATTGAGAATAGGTTAAGGTTTAGGTTTAGAAATCGGGTTCGGGTTCGGGATCGGGTTTAGGTTTGGGTTTTCAAGTTTAGGTTTAGGTTTAGGTTGGGGAGTTGAGAGTAGGATTAGGTGTAGGTGTAGGTTTAGGGATTTGAGAATACATTTAGGTTATAGGTTTAGGTTTTAGGTTATAGGTTTAGGTTTAGGTTATAATTTATAGGTTAAGGTTTAGGTTATAGGTTTTGGTTTAGCTTTAGGTTTAAGTTATAGCTTTAGGGAATTGAGAATAGGTTAAGGTTAAGGTTTAGGTTTAAGAAATTGGGTTCGGGTTCGGGATCGGGTTTAGGTTTAGGTTTTCAAGTTTAGGTTTAAGTTTAGGTTAGGGAGTTGAGATTAGGATTAGGCATAGGTTTAGGTTTAAGGATTTGAGAATACATTTTGGTTTTAGATTTAGGTTTAGGTTTTAGGCTTAGATTTAGGTTATAGGTTTAGGTTTAAGTGTAGGTTATAGGTTTAGGTTTAGGTTAGGTTATAGGTTAAGGTTTAGGGGGAATTGAGAATAGGTTAAGGTTTAGGTTTAGGAAATCGGTTCGGGTTCGGGATCGGGTTTAGGTTTAGGTTTTCAAGTTTAGGTTTAGGTTTAGGTTAGGGAGTTGAGATTAGGATTAGGTGTAGGTTTTGGTTTAGGGATTTGAGAATACATTTAGGTTTTAGGTTTAGGTTTAGGTTTTAGGTTATAGGTTAAGGTTTAGGTTTTAGGTTCGAGTTATAGGTTATAAGTTTAGGTTATAGGTTATATGTTAAGGTTTTAGGTCATAGGTTTTGGTTTAGGTTTAGGTTTAGGTTTAGGTTAAGGTTCGGGAATTGAGAATAGGTTAAGGTTTAGGTTTAGGAAATCGGGTTCGGGTTCGGTATCGGGTTTAGGTTTGGGTTTTTAGTTTAGGTTTAGGTTTAGGTTAGGGAGTTGAGATTAGGATTAGGTGTAGGTTTTGGTTTAGAGATTTGAGAATACATTTAGGTTTTAGGTTGAGGTTTAGGTTATAGGTTAAGGTTTAGGTTTAGGTTATAAGCTATAGGTTTAGGGAATTGGGAATAAGTTAAGGTTTCGATTGAGAAATCGGGTTCGGGTTCTGGATCCGATTTAGGTTAGGGTTTTCAAGTTTAGGTTTAGGTTTAGGTGAGGGAGTTGAGATTAGGATTAGGTGTAGGTTTAGGTTTTGGGATTTGAGAATACAATTATGTTTAGGTTTAGGTTATAGGTTAAGGTATAGGTTTATGTTATAAGCTATAGGTTTAGGGAATTGACAATAGCTTAAGGTTTAGGTTTAGGAAATCGGGTTCAGGTTTGAGATAGGGTTTAGGTTTGGATTTTTATGTTTACGTTTAGGTTTAGGTTAGGGAGTTGAGATTAGGATTAGGTGTATGATTAGGTTTAGGGATTTGAGAATACATTTAGGTTTTAGGTTTAGGTTTAGGTTAAGGTTTAGGTTTGGGTTTAGGTTTAGGTTATAAGCTATAGGTTTAGGGATTGAGAATAGGTTAAGGTTTAGGTTTAAGTCTACGGGTTCGGGTTCGGGATCGGGTTTAGGTTTGGGTTTTCAAGTTTAGGTTTAGGTTTAGGTTAGGGAGTTGAGATTAGGATTAGGTGTAGGTTTAAGTTTAGGGATTTGACAATACATTTAGGTTTTAGGTTTAAGTTTAGGTTTAAGTTATAAGCTATAGGTTTAGGGAATGAGAATAGGTTAAGGTTTAGGTTTAGGAAATCGGGTTCGGGTTCGGGATCGGGTTTAGGTTTGGGTTTTCAAGTTTAGGTTTAGGTTTAGGTTAGGGAGTTGAGAGTATGATTAGGTGTAGGTTTAGGTTTAGGGATTTGAGAATACATTTAGGTTATAGGTTTAGGTTATAGGTTATAGGTTTAGGTTTAGGTTATAAGTTATAGGTTAAGGTTTAGGTTATAGGTTTTGGTTTTGATTTAGGTTTAGGTTTAGGTTATAGCTTTAGGGAATTGAGAATAGATTAAGGTTAAGGTTTAGGTTTAAGAAATCGGGTTCGGGTTCAGGATCGGGTTTAGGTTTGGGCTTTCAAGTTTAGGTTTAAGTTTAGGTTAGGGAGTTGAGATTAGGATTAGGCGTAGGTTTAGGTTTAAGGATTTGAGAATATATTTTGGTTTTAGATTTAGGTTTAGGTTTTAGGCTTAGATTTAGGTTATAGTTTAAGGTTTAAGTGTAGGTTATAGGTTTAGGTTTAGGTTAGGTTATAGGTTAAGGTTTAGGGAATTGAGAATAGGTTAAGGTTTAGGTTTAGGAAATCGGGTTCGGGTTCGGATCGGGTTTAGGTTTGGGTTTTCAAGTTTAGGTTTAGGTTTAGGTTAGGGAGTTGAGATTAGGATTAGGTGTAAGTTTTGGTTTAGGGATTTGAGAATACATTTAGGTTTTAGGTTTAGGTTTAGGTTTTAGGTTATAGGTTAAGGTTTAGGTTTTAAGTTTAGGTTATAGGTTATAAGTTTAGGTTATAGGTTATATGTTAAGGTTTTAGGTCATAGGTTTTGGTTTAGGTTTAGGTTTAGATTTAGGTTAAGGTTTATGGAATTGAGAATAGGTTAAGGTTTAGGTTTAGGAAATTGGGTTCGGGTTCGGTATCGGGTTTAGGTTTGGGTTTTCTAGTTTAGGTTTAGGTTTAGGTTAGGGAGTTGAGATTAGGATTATGTGTAGGTTTAGGTTTAGGGATTTGAGAATACATTTAGGTTATAGGTTTGGGTTTAGGTTATAGGTTATAGTTTAGGTTTAGGTTTAGGTTATAAGCTATAGGTTTAAGGAATGAGAATAGGTTAAGGTTTAGGTTTTAGGAAATCGGGTTCGGGTTCGGATCGGGTTTAGGTTTGGGTTTTCAAGTTTAGGTTTAGGTTTAGGTTAGGGAGTTGAGATTAGGATTAGGTGTAGGTTTAGGTTTAGGGATTTGAGAATACATTTAGGTTTTAGGTTTAGGTTTAGGTTTAGGTTTTAGGTTATAGGTTATAGGTTGTAGGTTAAGGTTTTAGGTCATAGGTTTTGGTTTATGTTAAGGTTATAGGCTTAGGTTAAGGTTTAGGTTTAGGTTTAGGGATTTGAGAATAGGTTAAGGTTTAGGTTTAGGGAATCGGGTTCAGGTTCAGGATCGGGTTTAGGTTTGGGTTTTCAAGTTTATGTTTAGGGTTAATTTAGGATAGGGAGTTGAGATTAGGATTAGGTGTAGGTTTAAGTTTAGGGATTTGAGAATACATTTAGGTTATAGGTTTAGGTTTAGGTTATAGGTTATAGGTTTACGTTTAGGTTTAGGTTTAGGTTATAAGCTATAGGTTTGGAGAATTGAGAATAGTTTAAGGTTTAGGTTTAGGAAATCGGGTTCGGGATTGGGTTTAGGTTTAGGTTAGGGAGTTGAGATTAGGATTAGGTGTAGGTTTAGGTTTAGGGATTTAAGAATACATTTAGGTTTTAGGTTATAGGTTAAGGTTTAGATTAAGGTTAGGTTATAGGTTATAAGTTTAGGTTATAGGTTATAGTTTAAGGTTTAGGTTTTAGGTTTAGGTTATTAGTTATAGGTTAAGGTTTAGGTTTTAGGTTTAGCTTAAGGTTAGGTTATAAGTTATAAGTTTAGGTTATAGGTTATAGGTTAAGGTTTTAGGTCATAGGTTTTGGTTTAGGTTAAGGTTATAGGTTTAGGTTTAGGGAATGAGAATAGGTTAAGGTTTAAGTTTAGGAAATCGGGTTCGGGTTTGGGATCGGGTTTAGGTTTGGGTTTTCAAGTTTATGTTTAGGGTTTATGTAGTTGAGATAAGGATTAGGTGTAGGTTTAGGTTTAGGGATTTGAGAATACATTTCAGTTTTAGGTTTAGGTTTAGGTTACAGGTTATAGGTTTAGGTTTTGGTTTAGGTTATAAGCTATAGGTTTAGGGAATTGAGAATAGGTTAAGGTTTAGGTTTAGAAATCGTGTTCGGGTTTGGGATCGGGTTTAGGTTTGGGTTTTCAAGTTTAGGTTTAGGTTTAGGTTAGGGAGTTGAGATTAGGATTAGGTGTAGGTGTAGGTGTAGGTGTAGGTTTAGGGATTTGAGAATACATTTAGGTTTTACGTTTAGGTTATAGGTTATAAGTTTAGGTTTTGGTTTAGGTTTAGGTTATAGGTTTAGGTTTAGGTTATAAGTTATAGGTTAAGGTTTAGGTTATAGGTTTTGGTTTAGGTTTAAGTTTAGGTTTAGGTTTAGGTTATAACTTTAGGGAATTGAGAATAGGTTAAGGTTAAGGTTTAGGTTTAGGAAATCGGGTTCGGGTTCGGGATTGGGTTTATGTTATAGGTTTAGGTTTAGTTTAGGTTATAGGTTAAGGTTTAGGGAATTGAGAATATGTTAAGGTTTAAGTTTAGAAATCGGGTTTGGGTTCGGGATCGGAGTTTAGGTTTGGGTTTTCTAGTTTAGGTTTAGGTTTAGGTTAGGGAGTTGAGATTAGGATCGGTGTGTAGGTTTAGGTATAGGAATTTGAGAATACATTTAGGTTTTAGGTTTAGGTTTAGGTTATAGGTTATAGGTTTAGGTTTAGGTTATAAGCTATAGGTTTAAGGAATTGAGAATAGGTTAAGGTTTAGGTTTAGGAAATCGGGTTCGGGATCGGGATCGGGTTTAGGTTTGGGTTTTCAAGTTTAGGTTTAGGTTTAGGTTAGGGAGTTGAGATTAGGATTAGGTGTTGGTGTAGGTGTAGGTTTATGGATTTGAGAATACATTTAGGTTTTACGTTTAGGTTTTAGGTTTTAGGTTTAGGTTTAGGTTTAGGTTATAGGTTTAGGTTTAGGTTATAAGTTATACGTTAAGGTTTAGGTTATAGGTTTTGGTTTAGGTTTAGGTTTAGGTTATAGCTTTAGGGAATTGAGAATAGGTTAAGGTGAAGGTTTAGGTTTAGGAAATTGGGTTCGGGTTCGGGATTAGGTTTAGGTTTAAGTTTAGGTTATAGGTTTAGGTTTAGGTTAGGTTATAGGTTAAGGTTTAGGGAATTGAGAATACGTTAAGGTTTAGGTTTAGAAAATCGAGTTTCGGGTTCGGGATCGGTTTAGGTTTGGGTTTTCTAGTTTAGGTTTAGGTTTAGGTTAGGGAGTTGAGATTAGGATTAGTTGTAGGTTTAGGTTTAGGAATTTGAGAATACATTTAGGTTATAGGTTTAGGTTTAGGTTAGGGAGTTGAGATTAGGATTAGGTGTAGGTTTAGGTTTAGGAATTTGAGAATACATTTAGGTTATAGGTTTAGGTTTAGGTTATAAGCTATAGGTTTAAGGAATGAGAATAGGTTAAGGTTTAGGTTTAGGAAATCGGGTTCGGGTTCGGGATCGGGTTTAGGTTTGGGTTTTCAAGTTTAGGTTTAAGTTTAGGTTAGGGAGTTAAGATTAGGATTAGGTTTAGGTTTAGGTTTAGGGATTTGAGAATACATTTATGTTTTAGGTTTAGGTTTTAGGTTATAGGTTAAGGTTTAGGTTATAAGTTAAGGTTTTAGGTCATAGGTTTTGGTTTAGGTTTAGGTTTAGGTTTAGGGAATTGAGAATAGGTTAAGGTTTAGGTTTAGGAAATTGGGTTCGGGTTTGGGATCGGGTTTAGGTTTGGGTTTTCAAGTTTAGGTTTAGGGTTTAGGATAGGGAGTTGAGATTAGGATTAGGTGTAGGTTTAGGTTTTGGGATTTGAAAATACATTTAGGTTTTAGGTTTAGGTTTAGGTTTTAGGTTTTAGGTTTAGGTTTAGGTTTAGGTTTAGGGAATTGAGAATAGGTTAAGGTTTAGGTTTAGGAAATCGGGGTCGGGTTCAGGATCGGGTTTAGGTTTGGGATTTGAGAATAGGTATAGGTTAAGGTTATAAGTATAGGTTTAGGTTATAGGTTAAGGTTTAGTTTTAGGTTATAAGTATAGCTTTTGGGATTTGAGTATAGGTTTAGGTTATAGGTTTAGGTTTAGGTTATAGGTTATAGGTTTAGGTTATTGAGAATAGGTTTAGGTTATAGGTTTAGGGTGTGGTCCCTGCAAATACAGATATAAACATAGCTTGTCCAAATGGCCAGGCCCTTCGAATGCTGTCCATAGGAAATGAACAGTTTCACCATGGTCATAACAGCGATTCCCACCTTCCAGGGACCCCCGCTCATCCGAATAGCTCTAACGCACATCCGGGTCTACTCCATTAATTTCGAGCAAATACATAAACACGGCCTGTCCAAATGGCCAGACCCCTCCAATGTTGTTCATAGGAAATGGATAACTTCATCATGGTTATAACAGCGGTTCCCACCTTCTAGGGACCCCTGCTCATCCGGATAGCTCCGACGCACATCTGGGTCTGCTCCATCAATTTCGAGGTAATATATTTAAAAACAACATAAATATATTTAAAAGCATCTGGATACCTGGGGAAGGCCTCCCATATTTGTATTGTTGGTTACTCATCCCTTTCTCTACTAGCCACAATTGACCAACAATTTTTATTGCTACCTGTACTCTGAAAGCATCTGGATACCTGGGGTTTACTTTTGGGATCACGCATACATACATGCGTACAAATATGCATGATGATACATCCATCCATCCATGCATGCATACATACATAAACACATGCATGATGATCCATCCATCTATGATTTAACAATCCATCCATCTATCCATGCATGCATACACACATACACACACATGCGTGATGATCCATCCATCCAGTCTTCCATCCATGCATGCATACATACATACATATACACACATAAATCCATCCATGCATGTATGCATGCATACACACACATGCATAATCTGTCCATCCATGCATGCATGCATACGTTTCATCCATCCATGCGTGCATGCATACATATACACACATACATGTGTTTTATCATAAAACCATGCATCCATACAAAAAAATATATATATCCATGCGTGCATGCATACATATAGGGGAATTGAACACATTTATACCAATTTGTAGTTCAATCATAACCATCGTGTTTGAGGGAGAAGAAGATTCCTAAAGAATACTTAAATGACACTAACACCACCAGAGAGTTTTGCTATTCTTTCATTAAGCTTCTCTCTTTCATAATCCTATTCAGCAGCTTGCAAAAACCCAAAATATATATGCCACTAAGGATGCTCAATAGCTGAAAGATGATGGAGAAGGAAAGGTTAAGAACAATTTAATTACAATTGAAAAATGAAAAATGAAAAAATAAAACACCTCAACAAAAAATGTAATTTACTCTTCTAAAACTTCACCTAAAAGTTAAAACGCTACGTAACTGATGGAATTTACTCTTCTCAAAGTGGTTAATCTCCATTTGAAAATATAAGTATTTAATTGAAAAATTGAGAAAAAGGACAGGTTCAAATGGCTATCTAGCACTTTTTTTTTAAAAAAAATTAAAATAAAATCAGATATATAACAAAAAAAAAAAGGGAATATGCAAGTTCTAGTGTTCCTATTGCTAGAGCCTGATGCAATTTGAGATGAGATGTGTAGTTATATAATGATTTCATTTCCTCAAATATGAAAGTGAATCATCGTAATAACGGATAACCAAAGGATGTTTCCATCATCTTCGTCCTTTTGAATTTTATAGTGCATTGACTAAGAAAAAGAATGCCATCATTCA
Source organism: Magnolia changhungtana (assembly GCA_030180095.1). Classification (NCBI taxonomy): domain Eukaryota; kingdom Viridiplantae; phylum Streptophyta; class Magnoliopsida; order Magnoliales; family Magnoliaceae; genus Magnolia; species Magnolia changhungtana. Next base: position 11,566,133 of record JASAUF010000421.1, on the reverse strand, counting down.
TACACATGCACATCAAAGACGCTTACATATACACATCGTATACATAGGCAATTAGACATCACATATTTTAGCTACAAAAAATCAAGGGAGAGCTTTTCCACAAATTTCTATTCTTTTCTACAATTTGTTATGATAAATCATTGCTTACTTCTAAAAACTATAGTATTGGCTATAAGAAGAAACATGGTTTTGTTGCAATATACTGTTCATTGTAGATATTGTAATTGGTGGTTTCTCCTGCTTCACGATGGGAATACTAGAGATTTAAGCTAAAAGTTCTAAAAACTTGAGGAAGGAAACACTTAATTTTTAAGCTAAAAGTTCTAAAAAGTGTGACCCAGCTTGAGCAGCTTTTGGACATTTTTGTCCCCACAATTAGCTTCCTAGGGCAGAAAACTTTCAATACTCAATGGGTTTTGAAAGAAATTTCAAATGAAGTCAAGGGTATATTGGAAACTAAAAAATGTGGCTGTTGTTGGTTAAACAGTTCCGATTTTCCCTGGAAAAGGCTACAACAGGTTTGGATTTTCCCACAGGAAGCAATTCCCACAAAGGTTTTGATATGGTCGCTCCTTTAACACAATTTGGTATGGTGGCTGGTTTACACCCCCAAATTGCATCCTTCGATTTATTTATGCCATTCATGCTCTCAATACAACCACATAGAAGCTATCTACATGACTGTATCAATCCCCTCTACTTATCTACATGTATTTGCATGTATCTGCATTTGTATACCTCAATGTCAAACTTCTGGTTCATTTTAAGGTTTGGTAGTGCATAGATCTCAGCAAGCAAACCAAGGATGCCCATAGTCCGGGGATTAGAAGGCTGATAAGCAAGATTACTTTGGCATGGCTCCAGAATCTGCAGAAAATATTGGCATATTAAAAACCCAGACCTATGATAGAAAACCACATTGCCAATCTTGTACTCACTAACGGATTAAACAACTTTCTAGTCATGAGATCCAAATTATACCCGCTAAGAAAACATATTAAATGGATACAACAAATCAGCAAACACAACACAAACATAAACAAAGCACAATGATAGAAAACCCCTTTCTACAATAATGATATACTATAGCCTATTAATGACATACCAGGCATTAATGCAGGGGCTGGAATTGCATATTTATGGGTTCAAATCAGGAGGAAACTGCAAATATTTCCTATCCTTTAGCATGAAAATCCCAAAAGCAGAATTGCAAGATATTGTAGTAAATTTTAGAAGATCATAAATATTAGAAAGTATTTTAGGAGCACTCATGGGTGAAAAAGGAATGTTGTTAAAGTCTTTTACAAGGAAATGGAAGTTTAAGGCCTCGATTATGCAGTGCCAAATTCTAAAAGAAAAAAAGTTGTCCACAACATATAAAAAACCCAACATTACAAAATTTTCATGTAAATTGACACCCAACATTGCCTCGCTTTTCGACCAATTGCATCAAGTTTTCTGAGACTTAACGATGGTCAACTCACCAAGTGAACAACCAGAAAAAGCTTCCTTGGGGGGTAAGAGAACGGGCATGGCCTTCAATGAGTGCAAGACTGCATTATTTGTTATGATGCGTGAACTTATAACTACCGATGGAATATGGAGCCCTTGCAAAGGTATAGAAATATGACATGTGGCCATGCATTTCAAAGAGAAAGTACTTACATAAAATTTGAGAGTAACAGCTGAGATATGAATTCTTTAGAGCTCACAAGATAGTAGAGATTTAACTTTGTTGGATTGTAAAAGGTCCTTATACTATTATATTTCTAGAGTAAGGGAAACCGCAAATCTTCTATATAAATCTGCTCCCAATGTCATTGGAGAGAACAATTTCAGCCTGTTGATGCTTACATAAAATTAGACAGTACAGTTGAGAAATGAATTCTTTAGGGCTGACAAGAAATGAATTCCATAAAAGAGATTTTTTATTATTATTATGGAATCCGTATACCAATCATTGTCATCTACAAGCTATAAAAGAAGCATGCAAAGGAGGTCAACAAGATTTAACATGTGATATATCTTATCACAATAAGTTCAAATTGGGGGCACGAACACGAAGCACAGTAATTTGCTAACAGAAAATGGGAATGAATGATGAAAAAATAAATAAATCAAATTCAAGATAAATGGCAGGCCAACACATGTGCATATTCAATTAAATAGCCCAAATTAGATGGATGATCAGGCCAACATTGTCAATTCCCACAGTTGGTATCAGAGCCACTGTGCAAAGGCATGGATGATCAGATTCAGAGTCACCCATTATAGATTCATATTTAAAATTTCAGATTTTTTGAATTCCCAAATCAAGCAAATTGGGATTTTGAATTTAGTTTTTTTTTAAAGGGATTTTTCCTTGAATTCAGAAATTAAGACATCCAGATTATAGATTTTGAATTCGGAATCCCCAAATCATCAATTAGGGATTTTCGGATTCAGAATCCTCAAATCGAAAATTTGGGATTATTCGAAACCCTAAATCAATCGAGTCAATTAGGGATTTTCGAATCCCTGACTTTAGAAATTAGAAATTAGGGACTTTCGGAATCCAGATCCCCAAATCCAGATTAAATGGGGATTTTAGATTCAAAATCCCTAAATCCAGTTAAATTAGGGATTTGGGATTCGAACCCCTAAATGCAGACATTCAATTAGGGATTCCAGATTCGTGATTTCAAAGCCCAGATTCGAAACCGATAATCCCAAATTGGGGATTTTATATACCCTTACCTGTGTTATCGATGGAGGCAGCCATGGATGCTCTGTCCAGCACCGACGTTGTGTATAATCTCTGATTCATCCCAATCGGGTTTCTTCTGCCTCCACGCATGGCCTTATAAACCTTGTCGCGCTCATCCTCTTCATCTTCAACCGTGGCAGCCATTGTCATGGTTGTAGGTGTATGCTTCTTCTCTCAGCCATGAGGAAGATACCACCTGTGTCAGATTCGAGAAGGATGGCAGCGGTGAGGACTCTCAATTCGGCCATGGGTTTTTGGGGAGGGGTGGGCGCGAGAGAGGGTTTGGGTTTTGGGAGGGGCGGGTGTGCGAGAGTGAGGGATTTGGGAGAGGGGCACGCAGGGGCCGATTATATTTTGGCGGTGGGGGTGATGGAGGGCATTTTAAGTCTTGAGTTTTAGGTCTTGTGGGGCCCACCGTGATGTATGTTATTCATCTACTCCGTCCATTCATTTTAAATGATCATTTTAAGGGTTGATACAAAAAAGGAGTCATATCAAAGCTATAAATGGATCACATAAAATATTAACGATAGAATTTTTTTTTTATGGTGTGGTCCACTTAGACCTTCAATCTACTTACTTTTTAGGCTCATCCACTGAAATTATATATCAGAATTTATGGGCGGCTTAGATAAAAAAACATATATTCCAATGGGCCCCATGAACAGGTTGGATGACAAATAAACATCACTGTGGGCCATAGGAAGATTTCAACGGCGGAAATCATTATTCCCACTCTTTTCTATGGTGGGTCCACTTGAACTTTAGATCTGCCTCGTCAGTCAAATGCACCATTCCATGGTGGGCCATTAGCTTAAAAATAAAGTCAATCCATGACTTGGGTGGGCCACACCACATACTATAGTTGAGAGGGTTGCCCTCCCATTAAAACGTTTATAATCATTTATTGGGCCCACCTAGATGTGGTTCATAGATCCAGTCCATTCATTATGTGTGTCCCACTTGGATGAGGAGTCAGACCAAGTTTCATACACATCCAAAACTCATGTGGGCCCCACCAAATGCTCACACAAAACAGTGTGGAATAATGATTTCCACCGTTGATACCTTCCTTAGGCCCACAGTAATTTTATTTGTCATCTAACATGTTCATAATATCAAAAAAAAATATAAATGAAGGGAAAACACAAACATCAGCCTAAATGTGGGGTCACACCACATAATATAATGGAAGGGTTTCCTTAGAACATTCATAATCATATATTGGGTCTGCCTAAATGTGATTCACATATCCAACCCACTCATTACTATGTCCCACTTGGATGAGGGGTCAGACTAATTTTCAATTGCATCAATGTCTGTATTAACTTATAAACAGGTTAGATCTCAAATAATCATCACGGCAGGCCTTAAGAAGGTTTCAATAGTGGGTGTTAGTATCCCACTCTTTTCTATGGTGGGTCCACTTGAACTTTGGATCTACCTCATCAATCAGATGCACCATTCCATGGTGGGCCACGACCTTAAAAATAATCATTTATTAGGCCCACCTAGATGTGGTTCATAGATCCAGCCCATTCATTATGTGTGTCCCACTTGGATGAAACACATACATCATGGTGAGACCCATAGAGCACCGACCAACATCCACCAAGTTTTGTGGGCCCTACTATGATGTATTTGTTATATCCACACCTTCCATCCATTTTAAGATATCATTTTACGTCATGAGCCAAAGAATGAGGCAGATAAAAATCTGTAGTGGACCCCACCACAGAAATCTTAGGTGCACCACACCACATGAAATCAATAGTAATTGGATATCCATCATTAAAATCCTCCTAAGGCTTACTGTACTGTTTATTTGACATCCAATATGTTGATTAGGTCATACAGGGCCAGATGAAGGGAAAAAATAAAAATCAGCTTGATCCAAAACTTTTGTGGCCCCAAAATGGTATGACATCCAATATTGTACTGTTTATATTTTTTTAGATGCCTTCACATAGTTTTAGATGGTAATCAACACCTGAGTTTCGTATATGGATGATTTTTGAGATATCTTATAAGCTGAAGGGGAGACATCAAATGCACAGAGTTGATGTTCGACACACATCATGATGGGCCCATTTTACGTGTCTGGTCCATTCACTCGATTTTACTGATCATTACCCTCAATTTGACTAGTTACTCGCCTCGATCATACTACATATGAGAAATATATTGGGCAAACAAGATTGATCAGCAATTTGAGTGAATTTTGATTTAAACATCTGAAGTTATTTACTCTTCATGTCCGGACTAATCAGATTGTCCAAAAATAGTTAAAGGTTGTTCATAATATCAAAAATATATAAATGAATAGAAAACACAAACATAGCTTGATCCAAAACTTCTATGGCCTCTAAGAAATTTTAAATGGTAGAGGTTCAATCACACTATTTCCTGTGGTGTGGTCCACTTGAGCTTTAGATATGCTTCGTTTTTGTTCTTTAGACCTCAAATTATCTGTTAACATGGATGAATGGAGTGGACAAAATAAATAAAACCCACAGAGTTTACTCTGGTAAAGGTAACGAGTAACTCACTTAAATGTAGTGGAGAAAGGTTTCCTTAAAACATTCATAATCATTTATTGGGCCTGCCTAAATGTGATTCACATATCTAACCCACTCATTATGTGTGTCCCATTTGGATGAGGGGTCAGACCAAGTTTCAACCGCATCCAAAACTCATGTGGGCCCCACCAAGTGGTTTTATATTTTTGAGGATGTCTTCGCATAGTTTTAAATGGTATGGCCCACTTAAGTTTCGTTTACCTATGATTTTTGAGATACCTCATAACCTAAAGGGGACACATCAAATCCACGGTGTTGATGTTCGACACACATCATGATGGGGCCCACAAAACTTACTAACATCAATTCTTAGGTTCTCACGAGGTCAGTAAGTTGGGTCACAATTTTAACCAGAATATTTGGCCCATTTTACATGTCTAGTCCATTCACTCTATTTTTCTAATCAATACTCTCAATTTGACTAGTTACTCGCCTTAATCAGGATACCTATGAGAAAGATATTGGGCATACAAGATTGATCAACAGTTTCAGTGAAATTTGATTTAAACATCTGAAGTTATTTACTCTTCAATTTGAACTGATTAAATTGTCCAAAAACGATTAAAGGTTCAATTAGTGGATGTGCCTAATAATTTAGTAATTTTATTGTTGACAAATAAATTTAACATTTTTTTTTTCAAAACGTATATTTCTTTTTACTCTTTTAACTAAATATTATTTTTATTATAAAATATTTCAAAAATATTTAAAATACAAATTTTGAATTTTTATTTTCAAAATCTTAATAAATTTCTCATATTTTAATTTTTTCTCAATAATTTCAAAATGCCGATTTTTTTTCTTTAAAAGCATTATTTTGTTCTTAAAATTTTTCTAAAGCACAGTTAAAATTTCTAAACTTTTCAATATTCTTTGTCATGTGATATTACAAATCATTTAAATATTACCTTTTAATTATATATATATATATATATATATAATTTTTCCATTCATATGACATAAAAACTATATATATATATACACACACACACACACACACACACACACACACACACACACATATTTTTACCGACAAAAATTTTTAAAGTATAAAACATTTTTACATTATTACCCAGCCTAAAAATGGGTTGGAGAAACATAGGGGTGCAAGGATATACAACACATCATCAAAATCTCACTTTTGTTATCTAACTTTTCAATTTTTCTTGTTACAATACAAAATTTAGTTTTCTTTTTAAAAAAAAAATATTTTTTTTTTTTACAATTTGTCAATTTTTTTCATAATTTTGTTTAATTTTTTAAATTTTCTTTTTCAAAATATCATTTTTAAAATCTCACTTTTGTTATATAACTTTTTCATTTTTCTTGCCAAAATACAAAATCTAGTTTTCTTTCTTAATATATATATATTTTTACAATTTGTCAATTTTTTCACAATTTTGTTTAATTTGTAAAATTTTCTTTTTCAAAATATCATTTTTTAAATCTCACTTTTGTTATATAACTTGATAATTTTTCTTGTCAAAATACAAAATCTAGTTTTCTTTTTTAAAAAATATATTTTTTTACAATTTGTCAAAATTTTCACAATTTTTCACAATTTTGTTTAATTTTTTAAATTCTCTTTTTCAAAATATCATTTTTTTAATCTCACTTTTGTTATATAACTTTTTATTTTTCTTTTCGAAATATAAAATCTAGTTTTCTTTTTTAAAATATATATTTTTTTACAATTTGCCAATTTTTTCACAATTTTGTTTAATTTTTTAAAATTTCTTTTTCAAAAATATCATTTTTTATCGATTTTTTTTTTTCAAAATTATCAACTTTATTTAAAGTTCTTACTTTTTTTTTTTCAAAATCTAAAATTTTTTCTTAAACATCGTTAGTTATTTTTCGAAGTTTTTAACTTTTTTTTTTTTGAAATTCATAAATTTTTTTGTTCTTAATTTTTCACTTGAGCATTAGAGACGGTTTAGGACTGTCTGCATTAGAGACGGTTTAGGACTGTCTCTAATGCAAACGGTCTTTGACAGTCTCAAATGACCACTATAAGATGGCTAAGGACCGTCTCTAATAGAGTCGGTCTTTGACAGTCTCAAATGGAGACGGCTAAGGACCGTCCCTAATGCAGACTATTTTTAACTCTTTTAGGTAACTAGTAAAAGACGGCCGATGACCGTCTATAATTGAGACGGTCCTTAACAGTCAGATTACTAATAAAAGACGGCCAATGACCGTCTCTAATACGGACAGTTTTTGACCATCTCAAATGACCGCATATGAGACGGCTAAATACCGTCTCTAATAGAGACGGTCCTTGACAGTCTCAAATGGAGAACTAAGGACTGTCCCTAATACGGACAATTTTGAAGAGTCTCAAATTACAGGAAAACACTGTCAATGACCGTCTCTAATTGAGACGGTCCTTGACAGTCTCAGATTACCAGTAACAGATGGCCAATGACCGTCTCTAATACGGACGGTCTTTGACTGTCTCAAATGGCCGCATATAAGATGTTCAGAGACCGTCTCTTATTCAAGACGATCAATGACCGTCTTTTATCCATAGTTAATGACGGTTTTTGACCGTCTTAAATGATTTCTGGACATTCAAATTTTTGAGACAATATTAATGACGGTCAAGGGCCGTCTAAAAGTTTAGAGACGGTTTACGGCTGTCTCTAAAGTGTCTTTAAACCAAGAAATTTTTGAGACGGTCTAAAACCGTCTCTAAATCTGTCATTTTTTCCATTTTTCACGTAGTGATAGTGGTGATTGAATGTCTAATAAAATCTTCTTAGCAGTTATGGAAGTCTTGGATCAATATGGATATTTGTGTTTTCCCTCCGTCCAGGCCTCTATGACCTAATCAATAGGTTAGATGACAAATAAACATTACAACAGGCCTGCTAAGTTTTCAATAATAGTCATTCAATTGCTAGTGTTTCCTCTGATATGGCTCACCTGAGATTTAGATCTACCTCATTTTTGGGCTCTGCCTAAAATAATGATTTAAACTAGATGGATGATTTATAAAACACATACATCATTGTGGGGGCAATGGAGAACCGTCCAATAGGGACTTTTGCTAGTGACAGTCTGTGGGCCAACCGTGACCTATTATATATTTTATCCACTGTCCAGCTATTTTGACCTATCATTTTAGGGCATGCATGACCCCAAAAGGGAACAGATCTAAGGCTCAATGGACCACACAACTTGAAGCAGTGGAGATTGAACTAGTATTATTGAAAAATTCCTAGGGCCCACCGTGATGTTTATTTGCCATCTAATCTGTTCATAAGTTCATGTCAACGAGGATGAAAGGAAAGCATAAATATTAGCTTAAAATTTTCCAACAGTAGATTTTAATCTCCAATGGTTCTTATGGTGGGTTCACTTAGCCTTCAATCTGACTCTTTTTTGAACTGATGTCCCAAAATAATTTGTCAAAATGATGAACGGCAGGGCCCGTCTCTGGCTAGGTCCTGGTAGGGTAGTAACCAATCCGCGTCCCTCCCTGTCCCTCCATGTGGGGGCAGGTAATAGTACCCGGATTACCGGCAAAAGGACGCCGATTGTAAGTAGCAAGGTGGCTACTGACAGTGCTACCTGCAGGCCTCAGCATGTTGTATGTATTCTATTCGTGCCAGTCATCCATTTTTTCCGTACTATAAATAACATGAGCCAAAAAATGGGGACGCGATTTGGCTGGTGACGCTGCCACTAGCCAGGTGCATGGCTAGTTTTTTTTTTTTTTTTTGTCAGCCAGTGGCTAGTTGTTAGTGCTATGTGGGCTCCATTATAATCTGTCTGTGTTTTATCCGCACCGGCCATCCATTTTTCCACATCATTTTAATGACTTATCTCATAAATGAGGCAGGTCAAAATCCAAGTAGACCACACCATAGGAAAATAGTACTAGTGATTGAATGTCTACCGATAAAAATCTCCTAGGGCCACGGTAATGTTTATTCAACATCCGACAAGTAGATTAGGTCATTCAGACCTAGATGAAGGCAAAAACAAATATAAGCTTGAACCAAAACTTTTGTAACCCCAAGAAATTCTTAATGGTGAGAGTATTTCAATGAACATTTTGTGTGGCTCACTTGAGATTTTGATCTATCTCAGTTTTGGGTTCTCTCTGTAAAATTATCTGCAAAAATGGATGGAGGGCACGGATGAGACACATACATCACGTTAGGGTCCTTGGCTACGGGCAGGAGAGTAGCCCATTCGTTTCAAAAAATGAGGCAGATCTAAATAACATATGGACCACGCAATACGAAATAGTGGTGATTGAACACTCACCGTTAAAAACTTTTAATAGTCAACAAAAGTTTTGGATTAAGCTGTTATGTATTCTCTTCAATCAGGTGTTTGTGACTTAATCAACCATTTCAATGACAAAAAAAACATTACAGTGAGCCTAGGAAATTTTTAATGGTGGGCATTTAATCTTCACTGTTTTCTAGTGATGTGGTCCACCTAAGACTTGGATCCCTCTATTTTGGGCTCATGCTCTATAACGATATGGAAAAATAGATGGATGGCTTAGATAAAACAAATATATATCATGCGGGGACCAAAAAGTACTGTCAGTAGCCACCTCGCGACTCACGTTTACGTGATCGGCGTCCCCGGTAAAAGGCTTTCCCAGTTAATCCGCGTCCGGTAGTGCCCAATCGACGTCCTACGGCAGCAAGCACACGTCACGTCAGGCTCGCGATGAATTACTAGAGATCCTCGACTGAAGGGGTTTTCAGCATATACTCGGGTTTTAACTTCTGATAAGTGGGGCCCGTGGTCCAGAGAGTCTAGACCATCAATCTAGTGGGACCCACTGTGGACACAATGTCTTATAGATCTGAAAGACTATCTGTTGAAGGGTCCGACCACTGCACGGAGCAATGATCCAGTGGCCTGTATTACTGAATTAAGGGCCCCACCTCGTCGGAGCTCAACATGTCTACGTATAAAAGAGAGAACTGCAAGAATCAAACAGCTAAAATTCTTTGATCAGGGCCTTTCACGCAAGGCCCACCAGATAGGACAACGCCAGTTTTACACAGGCATAAACCACCAAAGCTTGGTGGGGCCCACCATTTTTCATCTGTAAATCTACTCCGTCCATCAGGTGAGAACCCTCATTTCAACGGTAGATATAAAAGATCAGCCCGATATATATATATATATATATATATATATATATATATATATATATATATATATATATATACACACACACGCGCGGGGGAAAAGGTACTATGCGGCTCGACCTCACGATAAGCTCCCGTGAGGTCGAACTGTGTGAGCCCCACCGTGATGCGTGTCGACCATCAACACGTGCATTTGATGGGTCCCCTTTAAATTATGGGATATCCCAAAAATCAGCCGTATACGGAACTCAGGTGGGCCATACCATTTAAAATTATGTGAAGACACCGTTAAACATTTAAAAGCACTTGGTGGGGCCCACCTAAGTTTTGCATGCGCCCGAAACTTGGTCTGAACACTCATTCAAGTAGGACACACATAATGGATGGGCTGGATTTGCAAACCACATCTCGGTGGGCCCTCAAAAATGGTTATGAATGTTTTCATAGTGCACGGCCCCTCTCCACTTCTGTATGTGGTGTGGCCCGCAAAAGTCACGGATTGACTTGATTTTTTAGACCTAGGCCCACGATGGAATGGTGCATCTGACTGATGGGGTAGATGTTCGGAACGCATCACGGTGGGGCCCACATGGTTCGACCTCATGGGACGAACTCACGAGGTAGAGCGCATAGTACCTTTCCCCCCCCCCCCCACACACACACACACACACACACACATGTATATATATATATATATATATATATATATATATATATATATATATATATATATATATATATATATATATATATATATATGTGGGAAAAGGTACAATGCGCTCGAGCTGACATAAGCTCCCATGAGGTCGAGCTGTGTGGGCCCCACTGTGATGTGTTTCGACCATCAACACCGTACATTTGATGGGTACCCTTTAAATTATGGGATAACCCAAAAATCAGCCGTATATGAAACTTAGGTGGGCCATACCATCTAAAATTATGTAAAGACACTGTTAAAACATATAAAAACACTTGGTGGGGCCCACCTGAGTTTTGCATGTGCCTGAAACTTGGTCTGAACCCTCATTAAAGTGGGACACACATAATGGATGGGTTGGATTTGTAAACTACATCTCAGTGGGCCCTAAAAAATGGTTATGAATGTTTTAATGGTGCACGGCCCCTCCCCACTTCTGTATGTGGTGTGGCCCACACAAGTCACGGATTGACTTTATTTTTGAGACCTAGGCTCACGATGGAATGGTGCATCTGACTGATGGGGTAGATGTTTGAAACGCATCACGGAGGGGCCCACACAGCTTGACATCATGGGGCGTTAAAACCAGCTCGAACGCATTGTACCTTTGCCTCTCTCTCTCTCTCTCTCTCTATATATATATATATATATATATATATATATATATAGGGAAAAGGTACAATGTGCTCGAGCTTACGATAAGCTCCCGTGAGGTCGAGCTGTGTGGGCTCCACCGTGATGTGTTTCGACCATCAACATCGTACATTTGATGGGTACCCTTTAAATTATGGGATATGCCAAAAATCAGCCGTATGCTGAACTCAGGTGGGCCATACCATCTAAATTTATGTGAAGACACCGTTAAAATATATAAAAGCACTTGGTGGGGCCCACCTGAGTTTTGCATACGCCTGAAACTTGGTCTGAACTCTCATTCAAGTGGGACACACATAATGGATGGGCTGGATTTGCAAAGCACATCTCGGTGGGCCCCTTTAAATGGTTATGAATGTTTTAATGGTGCACGGCCCCTCCCCACTTTTGTACGTGGTGTAGCCCACACAAGTCACGTATTGACTTCATTTTTGAGACCTAAGCCCACGATGGAATGGTGCATCTGATTGATGGGGTAGATGTTTGAAACGCATCACAGTGGGGCCCACACAACTCGACCTCATGGGGTGTTAAAATCAGCTCAAGCGCATTGTAGCTTTTCCCATATATATATATATATATATATATATATATATATATATATATATATATATATATATATATATATGGGAAAAGGTACTATGTGCTCGAGCTCACATAAGCTCCCATGAGGTCGAGTTGTGTGGGCCCCACCGTGATGCGTGTCGACCATCAACATCATGCATTTGATGGGTCCCCTTTAAATTATGGGATATGCCAAAAATCAGCCGTATACGGAACTCAGGTGGGTCATACCATCTAAAATCATGTGAAGACATGCCAAAAACATATAAAAGCACTTGGCGGGGCCCACCTGAAATTTGCTTGCGTCTGAAACTTGGTCTGAACCCTCATCCAAGTGGGACACACATAATGGATGGGCTGGATTTGCAAACCACATCTCGGTGGGCCCAAAAATGATTATGAATGTTTTAATGGTGCACGACCCTTCTCAACTTCTGTATATGGTGTGGCCCACAAAAGTAACGTATTGACTTGATTTTTGAAATGTAGGCGCACAATATTGGAATGGTGCATCTGACTGATGGGGTAGATGTTCGAAATTCATCACGGTGGGGTCCACACAGCTCGACCTCATGGGATGTTCCCATCAACTCGAGTGCATAGTACCTTTTCCACACACATATATATATATATATATATATATATATATATATATATATATATATATATATATATATAAACTCCTATGGTCTACACTAATCCGAACGGTGTAAATTGCTTCTAAAACCTCTAAGTTCACACTATACTTCCCGCCCCAGTTTTGCATTAAGCTGGCTTTTGTCTCTTCATTCATCCTGATGATTTACATCTGATTAACGGGTTTTATGAAATGTATAAACCAGGGTGGCCCTACGCACAAACTATGGCTGTCATCCCATTCCCATTGTTCCCTGTGGTGTGGCCCACCCGTGCTTTTTATTGGGTTGATTTTAGCCTTTGGTTCTAGAATTGAGGATTAGAACCTGATGGACGGAATGGATTTTACATACTTAAAATTGTGCGCCCCACAGAGCATTATGTTTTACGCAAAGGCTGCAGAGGACTCAACTCCCACCTGCCAGCAGATAGAAGGTTCGTATGCATCAGGATTCAAGCAACGCAATCACCTGTGCATACGAACCAAAGAGAGGTTCATCGCGACGAACCCAGAATCTCGACAGCTCTAAAACCGTTTTTATTTTTTTCTCCATGCAGGGATTCCTCTTTGTTCTGACATTGGCCATATAAGCTGCCCGGACGTTCAAAACCCAAATTCCAAAGTCCTATTCCTTTCCTTTCTCATCGTGGATGTGAAATCCAACGGTCCAAATGGCTAGAGACGGATACGTCGTCCTAGGCGACCCTCGGGCATCTATAAAGAAGAAAACGGTCGTGTCGAGGAGCTGGATACTGCTAGATTGCACCGGCGAGTACACGATCCTGGACGTTGACAAGTACGCTATCATGAACCGGGTTCAGATTCACGCTCGCGATCTTCGGATCCTCGACCCGCTTCTATCCTATCCGTCAAAGATTTTTGGCCGAGATCAGGCCATTGTTCTAAATCTCGAGGTGAAGTTCCGATCCTTGTTGTAATTTTGATGACTCTTAGGTGATATTATTACTATTTTTGTAATTTTTTTTCCCTTTATTTTTTTGCCTTTCTTCAAAAGCAGCATATCAAGGCCATAATCACTGCAGAAGAGGTAGGCAATCACTGAAATTTCTATTCGTTATTTTATATCAGAATGCGATTTCTGATTTTAATTTAAATTTTTTTTTTTTTGGCCTGGAGTAGAGAATTGTGCCGTGTTTGGATGTTCGATTGAACTCAATAGCGATAATTCAGTTCAGTAACCATATGGGAAAAATTTAGGCTACTGACATACCATTCATAATAGGAATTGGCCCAAATTTGATCTAGCCTTTCATCGTATTCATAATTAGAAGTAACTCTTAAGTTGCAATTACATTCCTTTCAAGTCCAACTTGAATATAGAGTAATTACAATTCAGTTGTAGGCCTTCAATAGAGCTAGACATGAATTGAGCTAATTCGGTTACCATTTATTTGAGCCCGAAAGCTGAGCTCGATCTGGCCCAGCTTGACTAGACTTGGCTCTCTCTCTCTCTCTCTCTCTCTCTCTCTCTCTCTCTCTCTCTCTCTCTCTCTCTCTCTCTCTCTCTCTCTCTCTCTCTCTCTATATATATATATATATATATATATATATATATATATGGGAAAAGGTACTATGCGGCTCGACCTCACGATAAGCTCCCGTGAGGTCGAGCTGTGTGGGCCCCACCGTGATGCGTTTTGACCATCAACACCGTGCATTTTATGGGTCCCCTTTGAATTATGGGATATCCCAAAAATCAGCTGTATACGGAACTTAGGTAGGCCATACCATCTAAAATTATGTGAAAACACTGTTAAAAAATATAAAAGCACTTGGTGGGGCCCACCTGAGTTTTACATGCGCTTGAAACTTGGTCTGAACCCTCATTCAAGTGGGACACACATAATGGATGGGCTGGATTTGCAAATCACATCTCGGCGGGCCCTCAAAAATGGTTATGAATGTTTTAATGGTGCACGGCCCCTCTCCACTTCTGTATGTGGTGTGGCCTACAAAAGTCACGGATTGACTTGATTTTTGAGACCTAGGCTCATGATGGAATGGTGCATCTGACTGATGGGGTAGATGTTCGAAACACATCATGGTGGGGCCCACACAGCTCGACCTCATGGGACAGACTCGTGAGGTCAAGCACATAGTACCTTTTCCCTATATATATATATATATATATATATATATATATATATAGTGAAAAGGTACAATGCGCTCGAGCTGATTTTAACGCCTTATGAGGTCGAGCTGTGTGGGTCCCGCCATGATGCGTTTTGAACATCTACCCCATCAGTTAGATGCACCATTCCATCGTGGGCCCAGGTCCCATAAATCAAGTTAATCCGTGACTTTTGTAAGCCACACCACTTACAGAAGTAGGGAGGGGCTGTGCACCATTAAAACATTCATAACCATTTTTTAGGGCCCACCAAGATGTAGTTTGCAAATCCAGCCTATCCATTATGTGTGTCCCACTTGAATGAGGGTTCAAACCAAGTTTCAGGCGCATGCAAAACTCAAGTGGACCCACCAAGTGGTTTTATATGTTTTAACAGTGTCTTCACATAATTTTAGATGGTATGGCCCACCTGAGTTCCGTATATGGCTGATTTTTGGGATATTCCATAATTTAAGGGGTACCCATCAAATGCACAGTGTTGATGATCGAAACACATCATGGTGGGGCCCACACAGCTCGACCTCACCGGAGCTTATCGTCAGCTCGAGCGCATTGTACCTTTTCCCATATATATATATATATATATATATATATATATATATATATATATATATATATATGGGAAATGGTACTATGAGGTCGACCTCACGGGAACTTCCCGTGAGGTTGAGTTGTGTGGGCCCCACCATGATGTGAGTCAAACATCAACACTATGCATTTGATGGGTCCCCTTTAGGTTATGGAATTTTCCAAAAATCATACATATATGGAACTTAGGTGGGCCATGCCATTTAAAACCATGTAAAGACATGCCTAAAATATATAAAAGCACTTGATAGGGCACACCTAAGTTTTGTATGTGGTTGAAACTTGGTATGGGCCCTCATCCAAGTGGGATACACACAATGGATGGTCTGGATTAGTGAACCACATTTTGATGAGCCCAATAAATGATTATAACTGTTTTAATGAGAGGGTAACCCTTCTCAACTATTGTATGTGGTGTGGCCTACCCAAGTCATTTATTAACTTGATTTTTAATCCCGTGGCTCACCATGGAATGGTGCATCTAACTGATGGGATAGATGTTCAACACACATCACGGTGGGGCCCACACAACTCGACCTCATGGGAAATTCCCATGAGGTCCACCTCATGGTACCAATTCCATATATATATATATATATATATATATATATATATATATATATATATATATATATGGGAAAAGGTACTATGCGCTCGAGCGTAAAGCGATCGTCCGTGAGGTCGAGCTGGGTAGGCCCCACCGTGATGCCTTTCGAACATCAACACCATCCACTAGATGCACCATTCCATAGTGGACCTGGACGGCGCAAAATCAGGTCAATCCGTGACTCAGGTGGGCCACACGATCTAAAACCATAAGTATACATGCAAAAAACATATAAAAGCACTGGTGGGACCCACCTGAGTTTTCCATGCACCTGAAACTTGGTCTGAACCCTCATTCAAGTGGGACACACATAATGGATGGGCTGGATTTGCAAAAAAATCTCGGTGGGCCCTCAAAAATGGTTATGAATATTTTAATGGTGCATGGTCCCTCTACACTTCTGTATGTGGTGTGGCCCACTAAAGTCATGGATTGACTTGATTTTGGGCCATCCAGGCCCACCATGGAATGGTACATCTGGTGGAAGGTGTTGATGTTCGAAAGGCAACACAGTGGGGCCCACCCAGCTCGACCTCACGGGCGACCGCTTTACGCTCGAGCGCATAGTACCTTTTCCCATATATATATATATATATATATATATATATATATATATATATATATATATATATATGGGAAAAGGTACTATGCGCTCGAGCTCACGATAAGCTCCCATGAGGTCGAGTTGTGTGGGCCCCACCGTGATGCGTGTCGACCATCAACACCGTGCATTTGATGGGTCCCCTTTAAATTATGGGATATGCCAAAAATCAGCCGTATATGGAACTCTGGTGGGCCATACCATCTAAAATCATGTGAAGACATGCCAAAAACATATAAAAGCACTTGGTGGGGTCCACCTGAGTTTTGAATGCTACTGAAACTTGGTCTAAACCCTCATCCAAGTGGGACACACATAATGGATGGGCTGGATTTGCAAACCACATCTCGGTGGGCCCAAAAAATGATTATGAATGTTTTAATGGTGCACGACCCTTCTCAACTTCTGTATGTGGTGTGGCCCACACAAGTCACGAATTGACTTGATTTTTGAGACCTAGGTCCACGATGGAATGGTGCATCTGACTGATGGGGTAGATGTTCAAACGCATCATGGTGGGGCCCACAGTGACCTCATGGGACGTTCCCATCAGCTCGAGTGCATAGTACCTTTTCCATATATATATATATATATATATATATATATATATATATATATATATATATATATATATATGGGAAAAAGTACTATGTGCTCGACTTCACGAGTCTGTCCCATGAGGTCGAGCTGTGTGAGCCCCATTGTGATGCATTTTGAACATCTACCCCATCAGTCAGATGCACCATTCAATCGTGGGCCTGGTCTCAAAAATCAAGTCAATCCGTAACTTGTGTAGGCCACACCACATACAGAAGTGGAGAGGGGTCGTGCACCATTAAAACATTCATAACCATTTTTGAGGGCCCATCGAGATGTGGTTTGCAAATCCAGCCCATCCATTATGTGTGTCCCACTTGAATGATGGTTCAGACAAAGTTTCAGGCACATCAAAAACTCAGGTGGGCCCCACCAAGGGCTTTTATATGTTTTAACAGTGTCTTCACATAAATTTAGATGGTATGGCCCACCTGAGTTCCGTATACGACTAATTTTTGGGATATCCCATAATTTAAAGGGGACCCATCAAATGCACGGTGTTGATGGTCGACACGCGTCACGGTGTGACCCACACAGCTCGACCTCACGGGGGCTTTTCATCAGCTCAAGCTCATTGTACCTTTTCCCTATATATATATATATATATATATATATATATATATATATATATATATATATATATATATATATATATATATATATGGAAATGATATTATAAGGTTGACCTCATGCGAACTTCCCATGAGGTCCAGCTGGGTGGGCCCCATGGTGATGTGTGTCAAACATGAACACCATGTATTTGATGGGTCCCCTTTAGGTCATGGGATATCCCAAAAATCATTAGGAACTCAGGTGGGTCATACCATTTAAAAACATGTGAAGACATGCCTAAAATATATAAAAGCACTTGGTGGGCCACTTGAGTTTTGGATGCAGCTGAAACTTGATTTGACCCCTCATCCAAGTTAGATGCACACAATGGATGGGCTGGATTTGTGAACCACATCTCAGTGGGCCCAATAAACGATGATGAATATTTTAATGGGAGAGTAACCCCTCTCAACTGTTGTATGCGGTGTGGCCCACCCAAGTCATGAATTGACTTGATTTTTAAGCTCGTGGCCCACCACGAAATGGTGCATTTGATTAATGGGGTAGATGTTCGACACACATCATGGTGGGGCCTACACAACTCAACTTCATGGGAAGTTTCCATGAGGTCAACCTCATAGTATACCTTAAAATTTATGATTCCTTGTTAGTTCTGCCCAGGCTAGTGAGGGGTACTATCGTTTTATACAATGCTAGCATTGGGGCTATCAGACTCTCATGATTGGGGTCCCTGCCAGGATTTCTCCTTTTTTTTGTTTGTTTGTTTACACGAGGAGTGAGGCCTGAAACCTTTTTGTCGGGGCCCGCTTGATAAACTGTACAACCTTTTTCTGGATCAATGAATTAGTGGCTCCAGCCCACACACACACACACACACACACACACACATATATAGCGGAACGCTCACCTGCGAACCAGTTCACACGGACTAAATACAAACCTTTTTTGAGAACTCATCATATCTGATGAGTCTCAAAAATCTAAACGGTCCACATGAAGCAGAACCTTTTGAAACCCCTTGGTATCAATTTTTACTTTGAACCAAAACTTTGGTGGGCCATAAAAAATGCAAACAGTTTCTTCCCTTGATTTGAATTTCTCTTTGCTATGGTCCACCAGAATCTTAGATCAGGGTGAAAATTCACCCCCTAAGGTTTCATGGGATTCCGCTTCTTATGGACCGTTCGGATTCAACACCCATGACACGTGTGCAAAGGTATATATATATATATATATATATATATATATATATATATATATATATATATATATATATATATATATATAGATATAGACACACACACCCACCCACACACACACAGAGGAATGCCCACCAGCCCACCTTCTTACGTGAGCACGCGCTCCCACAAAATCTAAACGATCCATGTGATGCGGCACCCCCAGAAACTCTATGGGCCCAATTTTCATCTCGATCCAAAACTCTAGTGGGCCATAGCAAAGAGAAATGCAAATCAAGGGATGAAGCTGTTTCCTTTTGCCATGGCCCACCAGAGTTTTATATCAAGCTGAAAATTGAGCTTGTGAGGTTTTGGGGGGTGCCACATCATGTGGACCGTTCAAATTCTATGCCCTTGACATGTGTACAAAGGTGTGGACAGGTGCCCACATAAGAAGGTGATATATATATATATATATATATATATATATATATATATATATATATATATATATATATATATATATATATATATGAGGTGTGGACAGTGCCCACATAAGAAGGTGATATATATATATATATATATATATATATATATATATATATATATATATATATATATATATATATATATATATATATATATATATAACCAACCCAAGTTGGCCAGTACGGCTCGAGGACTGAGCCGAGCCAAATTCAAGCTGAGGTAGGCTATTGGCCGAACCGAGTCGAGCGTGGCACAACTCAGCTTGGATCAGCTCAATGTCCGCTCTAGCCTTCAATGTGTCCTTGAGTGGAATGGTGGAAATGGAATAGGATTCCCCAATTACTTAGGGATAAGGCTTAGCTGATGATGATCATGCACGTAGACCTTCAATATGACTGTGAAGAAATTACAATCTGGTCATTTCTACCTTATCAAACTGAACATTGCAATTCAATTGGATAGTGGATGCAAATTCCTGTGCTTTATTTGGTTATAAGTAGAGGCATTACCTTTATATTTGGTGATTTCAGGCATGTAGACTCATGTTCTAAATATCTTGGCAGTAATTACAGCACCCACGTTTTGTCAGGCCCATAAAAAATTAAAAAGGAAAAATGCGAAGTTTGATACAGAAAAGTTGTTTAGAATTGAGCAGTACCAAGTATACATAGAGGATAATGTTCCAATTATCCAAGCCGTAGTTCAAGTGTCATATTTTGTCCTGTGGGATTTAAGTACTTCCAACTTCCAAGTATGGATAATCACGTTGCAGTTATCCAGATTGTAATTCGAGTCTCCAGTTTTCATTTGACTAAAAAGAAGAAACAAAAGGAGAAAAAAAGAAGAAGAAAAAGATAAAGATAAAGAAACCCCTCTTCATACTGGTTAGTTTGCAGCTTTCTAAATATATATATATATATATATATATATATATATATATATATATATATATATATATATATATATATATATATATATATATATATATATTTGGATCAATAATGAATTTATTAAAATGAGTTTCTTTTGAGTAGGTGTTACTTCGAGATCCCACTGATGATAATGTTATTCCCATTGCTGAGGAGCTTCGTAGGCGTTTGCCACCTGCAAATATCATTCACCCGGCAGAGGGTGGTGGGAGGGAACACCCAAGTGGGCAAAATGATGCTGAAGCTGGAGAAGAAGGTATGTCAATATACTAATGTTTTTCTGTGGTATTGACTTTGCCTCTTGATGTTTGAACTAACTTCACCTTTCTTTCTTTCTTTCTTTCTTTCTTTTGTTTTGGAAAATCTATGATTGCTTTTGATGCAAGTGGGTAGTGTTGGGGATTGGGCTATGGAATCACACAGATGGATCTAGGATAACAATCCAAGAGCACCAAGCAAATATAAGACAACACAAAGATTTAACGTGGAAAACCCTTTCGGGAAAAAAACCACGGCACAAAGCGACAAAGATCCACTATGAAAGCATAAATTACAAAGAGAAAGGACTTACCCGATTTGAACAACCTCGAATCTAACCCTTGTTACACCCTTTGGAACCCTAGAATCCCTTCTAGAAACCCTCTGAAATACATTAGAAAGCCTTAACATGTTTTAGAAAGGCCTTAAGAACTCCTATTTATAGTTTAGGAAACCCCACTTTCGGACTGACTTGGAATAGTCGAAAACCGCCTCAAATTTAAGCATTCTATATGTTGTCTACGTAACCTTCGATAAGTCAAAGCAGATCTTCGACAAGTCAAAGATTATGAAAATTCCAATACATTGTTGCTGGACTTTGAGCCGAACTTTCTTCAACCAATCGAACTTTTCCAGAACTTTCCAGATTTAAGACATCTGTTAACAACAATCTCCACCATGTCTTTAATCTTCAAACATGTAGCTTTTTGACCTCTTTTCTTATCTCTGCATCACATCATAGCTTCAATTAATGCTTCTCATGCACACTTCGTCCTTCTTTTGTGCCATCGCCAAGCCTAAAGAAGTTGCACAAAACTTAGACTTATTCTATAGGACCGACCTTGGTGAGCATGTTTATTGGATTCATACTAGTGTGAATCTTCTGTAGAGTTATGCCTCATTCTTCAAGCACTTCCGTCACTTCCATATATTCTGCTTCGGTCATGGAAAGAGCCACCACGGATTGAAGCTTCAACATCCAACTAATTGCTTCACCTACTAGTATGAACGAGTAATCTGAAGTCGACTTTCTGAAATCCACAATGCCTGCGTAATCTGAATCCACATAGCCTACCAACTTTGTCCCTGTCTCTTCAAAAGTTATGACGTAGTCTTCTGTACCTCGAATGTATCAAAGAACCATCTCACAGCCATCCAATGTTGCTTGCCAGGGTATTTACTCACAACACCGATTGCCTATGAAATAATCGGTCTAATACAGATCATGGCATGCACTGCCAACTGCATTCGAATAAGACTTATGAGATATATCCTGTTTTTCCTTATCTATTTTGGGACATGTCATGAGGAAAACTTGAAGTGAGTCGCGTAGGGAATGTTCACCGACTTTGCTTGGTTCATCGCAACCTGATTAATATCTACTCAAGGTATTCTGCTTGAGATAATCAGAACTTGCTCCTCTTCCAGTCTCTATGAATATCACTGCCTAGAACCCTTTTCGCAGCCCCCAAATCCTTCATCTCGAATGTTCCACTTATCTGAGTCTTCAGTACATTGATTTCAGACATGTCTTGATTAACAATCTACACGTCATCAACATATAATTCCAGGATGATGGACGTGCCATCATTCAGTGTCATGCAATAGGCATAGTGATCGTATTCACTCCTAGAAAATTTCTGACTCAACATGAAGGAATCAACTTTTATACAACGACCTCCTAGGCAACAGGTCGTACAACGACATCCTACAAACTTTTTTCTTTGCCCCTTTAAACTTCGAACCGTTCTGGTTGCCTCATGAAGAACAACACTTCCAATTTTCCGTGCAAAAGTGCAGTCTCCACATCTATCTGTTCTAGCTCGAGATCGCATTGGGCAACTAGCGCCAATATGAATCTAATAGACACCTGTTATACCGCCAGTGAGAATATCTTTGAGAAATCTATCCCTTTTCTATGAGCATGATCCTTCGCTACTTGCCTCGCTCCATATTTATGCTGTATCCTTTTGAAGATCCGTAAGCATCCAATCACTTTCCGGCCCACTGGAACCTCTACCAGCTCCCATGCATGTGTTGATCTGGTACAACAAGTCCATCACATTGTCCATAGTCACCTTCCACTTCTCAGTACCAGGCTTACCTAGAGCCATTTGAATAGTAGAAGGATCTCCCTTATCTATAACGAGAGCATATACGATATTAGAGTCATCCATGTACCTCACTGATATCCTACGATTATGTTGTGTGATTCTTCTCACAAGTAGTTGCTCCGTCTGCACCGTATCTCTGTCTGCGCATCTTAGCCTTCATACCCTGCCTACTCATGTGGCCATCACTAGCATGCCACACATGTGCGGTGGTAGAATCTGCAACAGTCACTACAGCTCCACCTGTTAAAGTGCTCCCTATCAACCTGTAAAGGTTTCCATGCTTTTACACTTTCATGATTACACGTGCCCCCTTAGATACTCTAAGGGCACCATCAATACCCGTAAACTTGCACTCTATAGCCTCGAGTGCATCGAGAGAAATCATACTCTTCTTTATGTCGGGAATGTGCCTTGCCTTAGTCAGGGTACGCTCTGTCTCATTAAACATCTTGATCCGCACCATATCAACAACCATAACTTTACAGGCAATGTCATTGCCAATAAACACCTATTCACCATCGCACTCCCTGTAGCTGGTGAACCAACTTCGATGAGGAGTCATGTGAAAATATACCCTTGTGTCTAGAATCCACTCGCCCCTACGATCATCGTATGGGCGTCTGATTGTAGACACAGACAAGACATCACCATCACATCCACTCGATCCATCTAACGTGATAGCGTTGGCCTCCCTGTACGAAGCCTCAGTTTCTTCTCTCTTAGATTTAAGATTTGTACAATCCTTTTTCATGTGTTCTTTCATCTCACAGTTTCAGCACTTTAACTTACCTTTGCCTTTGCCCTTGGATTTGGATCTAGAGCTCGAAGATCCTGTACCTTGCTTAAAATTCTTACCCCTCGTAATTAGTGCATTGGAAGATGTCCCCATGTCACCGTTTAGCTTTCTCATGACTTTCCCTTGAAGGGCTGAGATAACGGTGTCGACACTCGAGGTTTTGTTTGTAGTGCAAATTATGTCCTTGAATGACTCATACGTTGCCGGAAGAGAATTCAACAACATACATGCTTGTTCCTCATCTTTAATCACTTCCTCCATATCTAGCAGTTTGTAAACCAATTTATTAAAGTTGCTGATGTGGGCCTCCAGATCTCTACCCTCTGTCATCTCGAAGTTATACCACTGTATCTTCAATTATATGCAATTTACAGAAAATTTATTCGCATAAATATCCTCTAACTTCGCCCATAACTTAATCACAATTTTCTCCCTCAAAAAATTATAGAGAACTTCGTCCGTGAGACATAAACGGATGGAGGCTAAAACATTACTATCAAGAGTATCGCATTCTTCATCTTTCATAGTCGATTTTCGCTCCTCTAGAGCCTTAGCTTCGCCTTACTTGGTTAATAGACTAATCATCATAATCTTCCATAACTCAAAATTATTTTTGCTTGAGTACTTCTCAATATTAAACTTGGTGTTTCCCATTAATGCTAATCCTGCGGATCTGGATTTGTGCCCCAACGATTTCTCTAATATCACTTGTTGGGGATTAGGCTGCGAAATCACACAGAGATAGATCTAGGATAGCAATCCAAGAGCATTAAGCAAACACAATAGAGCACAAAGATTTAACGTGGAAAACTATTTCGAGAAAAAACCACGGCACAAAGCGATAAAGATCCACTATGAAAGCCTAAATTACAAAGAGAAAGGACTTACTTGATTCGAACAACCTCAAATCTCACCCTTGCTACACCCTTTGAAACCCTAGAATCCCTTCTAGAAATCTTTTGGAATACTTTAGAAAACCTCATCATGTTTTGGAAAGGCCCTAGGAACTCCTATTTATAGTTTAGGAAATCTTACTTTCACATCAACTTGGAATAGTCCGGAAATCGTCTCAAATTTACGTAGTCCGTGTGTTGTCTGCGTAACTTTCGACGAGTTGAGGATCATGAAAATTCCAATACATTGTTGTTGGACTTCGAGCCGAACTTTCTTTGACCTGTCGAACTTTTCTAGAACTTTTTAGATTTAAGACATCTATTTAACAACAGATAGTGGATCCCGACGAGTGGACACTTGATCACTAGCATGGGACCCACATGGTCACATGTGTGATCTCACATTGGGCTCATGTGAGGGGAATTATTGTGGTTGTTATTTTTTGGATTATTGTTTTAAAATAAAGGTAAAATACCAAATTATTCTCTCTTATGGGCTACTAGTGAAAGGCATTGTAAGTGTGGACATTCTCATCTTTTCATCTAGCATTATGGGTTATTTATTTATTTTTATTTATTTTATTTTTAATATTTGAAATTATGCAAGTCCCTTATGGGATTTGTGACTCTTCTCGGCATGATTGCTAGTTTCTTCATTTTAGCAAACTCTAGTGCTTCCAGTTGCATAAGCATTTTAGTATGATCAGATCTTTTCATTTTCTATTTTAGATTTTAGAATTGAGTTTGCTTTCTTTCATCTAGATGTGCTATTGTTTGACGTCCTAATGGGGCTGACTCATGCAATGTAGAGTCTCCATTTGAATTCCGGGCCCTGGAGGTAGCCTTGGAAGGCATTTGCAGTTTTCTTGATGCACGTACCATAGAACTGGAGAATGCTGCTTACCCAGCTTTAGATGAGCTGACCTCTAAGGTAATTGGATTCCTTTCACAATCTGTTTATGACCTTCTAATTTGGCTGAGAGAATAAAATTGAGTGGTGATTTGTTAGCATTTTTAAGAATGATCTTTTTTTATGTTACAAATGTGACTTGGATGAATGTCTCATTTGGGCTAGGAGATAATATGTAGGTTGGATTTGAAGGAATTTTAGGTTCAGAGTAAATTGGAGTACGTTACGTACATGCTTACATACATAAGCCCAGATAATTTCAATCCTACCACACCTCAGTGAGTAGGTTTTTATTTATTTATTTAATATTAACAGGTGATATTGTTTAGTGGAAATTAGCTTGCAATATCAGAACGTGACTTCCTTATCTAACTTACGTTTTTAGTTAGCAAAACTCCATTTTGAATTGTGTTTTTGAAAGAAGAAAAAAGATATGCATAAAAGAAACTTCCAAGTTATCTTCTTCCTTATTTAAGTTATTTTATTTTATTTTATTTTTTTGAAAGAAAAACATGCATTTTGTTCAGGAAAATTTTTTTGGGGGCAATTCAAAAATAAAGATCGAGGTCACCACGAATTGAGTAGAAGGTGGGAATGTTTAGTAGAGATGGATTGGTTTATGAAAAGGAAGGATATAAGAGGTAAAGAATTATATTAACCCACTATTTGATTACCTATAAAATTATTGTTCATGCATATAGAAATTCTAATATTTTAATTGAAGTTTTCCATTTTAACATTATCTATATCCCACACAAACATATAGATGCGCATAAGCCCTTTTTTCACTCTATTCTATTAAGTTGTGACCGTATGAAACCCGAGCTTTTCATTCTCTAAAATTTGGTGTTTCCAGTTCTTTGACCAAAATTTGAATGACTTCTTAATGATTGAGACCGAATTAAACACGAACATCTCTCGAACTTTTTTTTTTTTCCATATAGTGTTTACCTAACTATGTGCTCTGCTAATGCTATTTGTTCAATTTATTTTTGTGTGCTAAATTTCTTATCTTCTTCTGTCAAATTTGTTTGCTGATGCAGATTAGCAGTCGTAACTTGGATCGAGTGCTCAAGTTGAAGAGTATAATGATAAGGTTGACTACTCGAGTTCAAAAGGTAAGACTTTCTTCCCATCACAATGTTTTACTTTTGTAGTAATTCCATACTCGTATTTTTCTATGATGTGTATCAGTATCAACTTCCTAATGCAATGGCATTTTCACACTGGGATCGAGTGGGATGGCATGTGAGATGTAGGGACACACTCGGGGTGGCCTGCGGGATGCAGGGGCACACTCGGGATGGGCGGCCTGTGTGGTGCGAGTGACTCGTGTGAGGTGGAACCTATGTGATGTTGGGTCCATGAGGGGGTTCGGCCGAGGACCTAACCCATGAGATGTGAGACTTTGGCTATGAGATAATGGGATTGATTCACTATACTCTATCAGTTCGAGCTTTTAGAGCAAGTGGTTAGTTGTCCTACATTAAAGTGGTATTAGAGCGAGACTCCTCACCGGGTTGATTAATGCAATAACATTTTCTGGCCTGAGTGATGAGATAAAGGGATTGATTCACCATGCTCTATCAATTAAATTACTATAATGTCTCATTTACTATTATTATTATTTTTTAGAAAGTGTTGAAGTCGAGAAGTGTGGGGCCCAATTGGCATGTGTATGACTTCCAAGGCATCCAACAGATGCACCCCACCATGATGATTGGATGAATAGAAATTATGGAGAATCCAATAATTGAGCGGACCACACCATGGAAAATAATTTACTCCATCCAAATTAATTTGTAACCCATCAAATGATTTGATAGGCCCAATTCTTTGTTTGGGTGATCATCAGGCTCAGGTGCATATGTTAACAGGTTGGATGTCATACATACTATGTGGGCCCTACAATTCTTGACTATATTTATCTTTAAAGAAAAAATTAATTGAGGAGCACTTCTAAAAAAAACATTAAATGAGGCCATTTTGGTAATTCACTCCCTCAGAAAGCACCGATCTTCTGAGGAATTTTTCCATAAAAATCCAAAAAACAAAAACAGATCAAGAAAAAAAAAGATAATAACATTGGAAAATAGTTGGTGATGTTATGTCTATGTCTTTCGAGAAAAAAAAATAAAAAATCCTGCTTATCAATAAAACATAGCGACTGCCCTATTATGGTTTCTATTCACCTGACCTTTTTTTGTTTTTTTTTGTTTTTTTTTTTTGTTTTTTTGTTTTTAAGCATGTAAATTTCATTTCAAAAAATTTACTGACCTTCGCTATAAGCAGTAGTAGATTAATTACTGGTCCAAATCAATTATTTACTGTTGGTACTAGATACATTAGAACTTCCATTAGCAAACATGATATGGCTATTTACCTCTGTTAGCTGGATCAAGGCCTGTGCGGATGTTGGGCTTATGGGATTATAGCTGATATCCTCACTTGCAACTTTTGGTAGGTCCTAATTAAGTATTTAACTACCCAAACATCACTCTAGGCATCTAAATAGAGAGGTAAATTGCTTTCCAATATTCCTGTCATCTCATTCTTCAGTTACTGTCTTTAAACTTCCAAAGCACATGACATTCGTCGACTGTTCATCCTCCTACCGAAACATCCAAAAGGTTCTTCAAAGACTACAACACTTCACTTGCATTAACTTTCAAGGTCTCTTCCAGTGCATGGTTTTCATGTTCATTACTTGAAAAGGTCTTGAGTCTCTTGACAACCTCCACTTCGCGTCTCTTGCAATCTCATTAGTTTCTTCTGTACTCCTACATGCTGCCTGTAAATTGTAGGAGTGGTTCAGCTAGCTTTGCGTGTCCAATGGGTCTCGTAGTGGATAGAACGGATTCAGATTTTTTGTTTGAATTTAAAATATTCCAAGGCTGCATTAGGAGACTCAGTTTTGTGGATTTCATCCATTCTGTGCTCTCGTTTTGACTTACTTCTGTCTCCCACAATTGCATAAATAATTCAAATCATTTTCCAGTCAGTAATCAAAAGAATATGTGCTTCTTGGCACCCTAATGAGCCTTCTTAAACCTTACACTACCTTCAAAAGAATAACATGCCACCCTATTTTAACTCTCTCCTAACCTAATGTCAGCTGACGTTCTCAAAACTGATGTTCTTTAAGCTCTAAGGTTCATGTTATATTCCTACGATCTGGATGGGCAATATGACTACACTTTCTTGTTGGTTGGACGGAAAATATGTTGCTCCAATATTTGTTGAAAAAGACCTTTGCAATGATGCGTTCTGTAATTCTGGTTCTACTACTTTGTTGGAAGTGATCTCTTGCACTGCAATATCCATCACACAACAATTTGATCACTTCCACCGGTTACGACTGCATTTGATGTTGAGGAATTGCGGAATCACACATAAATGAATCAAGCAAAGTATTCCAATCGCACAATCAAGCCCGATTACAAAGACTCTAAATTTAATATGGAAAAACCCTTTCGGGAAAAAACCACGGCACAAAGCGACAGTAATGCACTATAAAAGCAGAAAATTATAAGAGATAGAGATTACCCGATTCGAACAAGCCTCGAATCACCAAGTTATGCCATTTGAAAACCTTAGGAACGAATTAGAAAGCTATTTGATACTCCCTATTCCCGATTACACCCATATACATAGCCTGTATGAGAATCACAATCGAAATAGGAAATAAATCTTGAACTTATGCAACTCTGTGTAACTCTGAGCACGCTTGATGGCACTTTGATGGCATCAAAAGATCACTGATGGCATCGAAGGCACGATGTCATCGAACATAACAACAAAACATTTCAGTGACTCGACATAGTTTTTCCGATGGCACTTCGATGGCATCGAGCAGGACACCTAAAGTGTCCATCAACCAACATGGAATTTTCAAATTTTCTCGATGGCATCGAGCAGTTGTCGATGACATAAAAAAAACTCTCAATGGCATTGAATGGTTTGTCGATGACATCGACAGATCCTGTTGCTAAAAGATTTGAGACATCAACAACAATCTCCACCATGTCTTCAATCTTCATTCTTCACAGCTTCTTATCCTCCTCTCTAATTTTGCCTTACATCATAACTCTACCATCGCTTCTCATGCATCTTCCATCTTCCTTTTATGCCTTCACCAAGCCAAAAGAAGTTGTACAGAACTTGTACTTCTCTGAGGGAACCACCTTAGTGAGCATGTTAGCCGGATTCACATTCATGTGAATTTTCTCTTGAGTCACGCTTCCTTCCTCAAGTACTTGTCAGATAAAATGGTGACGTACATTAATATGTTTAGAATGTGAGTGATAAACAGAGTTTTTAGCCAAATTAATTGTGCTTTCGCTGTCACAATTGACTGACATGGCCACCTATTGAAGACCTAATTGATTTATCATCCCCCTCAACCAAACACCTTCCCTGAGTCCTTCGGTCATCACCATATACTTAGCTTCGGTTATGGAAAGAAACACCTCAGATTGAAGCTTCAACATCCAACTGATCGCTCCACCCGTTAGTGCAAACAAGTAACTGGAAGTTGACCTTCTACTATCCACATTGCCCGCATAATCAGAATCCACACAATCTACTAACTTGGCCCCTGATTTTTTCAAAAGATAAGACATAGTCCTACATACCTCGAATGTATCGAAGTAGCCATTTCACTGCTTACCAATATTGCTTTTTGAGGTTAGACATGCATTTACTAACAACACCAACCGCATATGAAATATCTGGTCTAGTACAGACTATAACATCCATCAAGCTACCAACCGTACTCAAATAAGGCACACAAGACATAAAATGCTTTTCTTCATTAGTTTTAGGACACTGTTCTGAAGATAGCTTGAAGTGAGCCACGTGCGGAACACTGACCGACTTTACCTTATCCATCTCATATTTGATCGACACATTCTCAAGGTATTCTACCTGAGATAACGAAAGCCTGCTCCTCTTCATGTCTTTGTGTGTATCGATACCGAGAACCCTCTTTGCACCCCCCGTATCTTTCATCTCGAATGTCCTTGATAATTGAGTCTTCATTAAATTGATCTCAGACATGTTGTGACTCGCGATAAGCATGTCATCAACATCCAAAACTAGGATAATGAATTTCTCATTACTTAGTGTCTTGTAATAGACACAATGATCATATTCACCCCTAGTGAACTTCTGACTCACCATGAAAGAATCAAACTTTTTGTATCACTGCCTAGGTGATTGTTTCAAGCTATATAGTGACTTCTTTAACCAGTAAAACTTGTTTTATGTCCCTTTTATTCCGAATCCTTCTGATTGCTTCATGTAGATTTGCTCTTCCAATTCCCCATGTAGGAAAGCAATCTTCACATCCATCTGTTCGAGCTCGAGATCGTATTGGGCAACCAGCACTAACATGAATCTAATAGATACTTGCTTCACAACCAATGCTAATATCTCAGTGAAGTCAATACCTTCTCTTTGAGCATATCCCTTTACTACCAACCTTTCCTTGTACCTATCATGTTTCTTCTTGAAGATCCACTTGCACCTGATCGCTATACGGCTAGTGGGAAGCTCTATTAGCTCCAATGTATTGTTCCTGTATAAGGAGTTCATATCATCATCCATCGATGCTTTCCACTTTTCAGCATCAGGCTCATCAAGGGCTTCCTGACTAGATGGGTCCCCCCTTATCCGTAATGAGGGCAAAAGTGATATTTGAGTCATCCTTGTATCTCACCGGTAACCTACAATCCTATGGAGGATTCATTGTCATAGGCGGCTACTCTACCTGTTCCCGTACCTCCATCTGCATATTTATATCAGCTTGAGCATCATCTGTGTCCACCTAAATGTCCACTTCCAACTTTTTTCGGTTACTCATGCTCATCCTTATAAAATAAGGATCTCTCGTAGAATTTGATGTCACGGCTAATGATGATTTTCTGTGTAACCTGATCATACAGTCTGTACCTCTTCTCTTCACACCACCACCATAGCTAATAAAGATGTACTTCTTGGCTCTTTGGTTTAGCTTATCTCTCTCAACTGATGGTACATGAGAGTAAGCTTCACAATTAAACACATGCAATCTTGAATAGTCTACATATTGACCACTTTATATTTCTTTTAGAATTTTACAATCAATGACTATAGAAGAGGACTGATACACTAAGTAACAAGCTATATTAACGACCTCAGTCAACAATTCCTTGCCCAACCCAATATTACTAATCATGCATCGAGCCCTCTCTAAGAGAGTCTGATTCATCCACTCAGCCACATCATTTTGCTCTGGTGTATGGTGCATTGTGTTATGTCTTACTTTCCCTTCGTCCTTATAGTATTGATTAAATTCACCTGAAGTAAATTCTCTACCTTATTTGTCCTTAGAACCTTCACTTTTCACCCTGATTAATTTTTCAACCATCGCCTTCTGTTGCTTAAAGTTGATGAAAACATTAGATTTACTTTTCATAAAATAAACCCACACTTTCCTAGAGTAGTTGTCAATGAACGTAACAAACCATGATGACCCTCCAGTGGAAACCACGGGCGCCAACCCCCATAAATCAGAATGCACATAGTCAAGAACACCCTTACATACATTTTTACTAGACTTAAAATATAATCTAGATTGTTTACTATAAATACAATATTACTTGCATAAATTAAAATCTAAACTTTTAAAATCTAGAATTAAACAACGGTCAGAAAGTACCTTCATGCCCCGATCGCTTGTGTGACCCTGACGTGCATGCCACATACGTACAGACGTGGAATCTGCTATAGATGTTGCAGCCCCACCTAATAAAGATCTCCTGATCAACCTGTAAAGGTTTCCAATCCTCTATGCCTTCATGACAATGAGTGCCCCTTTTGAAACTTTAAGGACATAATCAAAATTTATGAATCTACACCCAAATGCCTCGAGTGCACCAAGAGATATCAAGGTCTTCATCATATCAAGAACATGTCTCACCTCGGTCAACGTATGCTCCATACCATTAAACATCCTAATACACACTGATCCAACATCTACCACATTATAGGCATTATCATTGTCTGTAAATACCTGACCACCATTGCACTCTTTGTAACTAGTGAACCAACTTCGATGATGAGTTATGTGATATGATACCCCAGTATCCAATATACATTCATTCTTACGATTATCGTATAAGTGTCCGACCATGGCCACCATTAGACTCGGTAGTGTTGTCCTCCCTAGAAGAAGCTTTTGAGTTCTCTTTCTTGCCTTAAGATTCATACAATCCTTCTTCATGTGCCTAGATATCCCACAATTCTAGCACTTCAACTTTCCTTTCCCCTTACCCTTGGATTTGGATCTTAATCGAGAAGATCCACTGTCACACTCAGAATTCCGCTCCCTCATAACCAATGCATTAGTCGAGGCGCCCAGGTCACCACTTTTCTTTCTCATTGCCTTTCCATGAAAGGCTGAGATAATGGTATCAACGCTAATGGTCAATCTACCAATGCACAACAAGTCCTTAAATATATAACTTATACGAAGTCGGGAGAGAATTCAATAGGATGCATGCCTAATCCTCATCTTTCATCATTTCTTTCACATCTAGCAAGTTGCAAATTATCTTGTTGAAGTTATTAATGTGGGCCTCAACATCACCTCTCTTTACCATCTTCATTGAACAACTAAAGTTTCAAGTATAACCAATTCTCAAGAGATTTCTTTGCATAAATGTCCTCTAATTTCACTTATGTACTTGTTGTAGTTTTATCTCTCATGACATTGTAGAGGACCACATCCGTTAGACACAATTGGTTGAGGTTCTCACTTTCTTATCCATCTCGTTCCATTCTTTATCTGTAATAGAATATGACTGCTTCTTAAGGATGGTATCGTCCAATCCTTACTGAACTACAAGATCGGTCATCTTGACCTTCTATACTTCAAAGCTACTTTTTCCGGAATATGTCTTAACATCGAACTTAGGATTAGAAGCCATCGATACTTTACTTTCAAAATCAAAATTGCATCCCAACATTTTGCTCTGATACCACTTATTAGGGAATTGCGAAAGCACATATAGACAAATCAAGCAAAGTATTCCAATCACACAATCAAGCCCAATCACAAAGACTCTGAATTTAATGTGGAAAAACCCTTTTGGGAAAAAAACCACCACACAAAGCGATAGCAATGCACTAGGAAAGCAGAAAATTACAAGAGATAGAGATTATGCGATTCAAACAAGCCTCGAATCACCAAGCTATGACCTTAGAAAACCCTAGGAACGAATTAGAAAGCTCTGAGATACTCCATATTCCCGATTACACCCATATATATATATATACATATATATATATATATACATATATATATAGCCTCTAGGAAAATCACAATCGAAATAGGAAATAAATCCTGCACTTACTCAATTCTGAATAACTCTATGCACATTCAATGACAGTTTCGATGGCACTTCGATGGCATCAAAGGTCTTTGATGTCATCGAACATAACACCAAAACATTCCAACAACTAGACATGGTTTTTTCGATGGCACTTCGATGGGACTTCGACGTCATCAATGGCTCATTGATGGTATCGAACCCCTTCTATGTCATCGAGCATGACTCCTAAAGTGTCCAACAACCAACATGAAATTTTTGGATGTTCTCGATGGCATCGAGTAGCTATTGATGGCATCGAATAACTCTCAATGGCATCGAATGGTATGTCAATTGTATCGATAAACCCTGTTGCTAAAAGATTTGAGACATCAACAACATTTAACACTGTGTGGAATGATTTTAAACACAACTACCTTGGCAGATAGGCCAATATCATCGATGTTGTAATTTTATTTTTCTCTTCATGTTCATCTAAAAAACTTATGAATCATTTCAAAAAATTAAATAAATAAATAATTTGAAACTTCCAAAGTTTAAAATGAGGTGAGTTTTCCACAAGACTCTTGGCAGCGTGATTGCCAAGTAAGAGCCGGTCCTTTCAATGAAAGGGGGCCAATTCTATGGAAGCTACTCCTAGTAGTTTATTGGGGCATATGGAAAGAAATAAGTAGAAGGATATGAGAAGATTTTTCCACTCAGGAAACAAATATTTCAAAATGCATCCAAAGAAACTTATCAATTGGGTTCTCCTTGACAAGGAGAATCAAAGGCAATATTCTTGATGTAACTAATGGCATCCAATACCCACGGAACCCCAAAAGTTATCTTTTGTCTTTGATTAAATTCACTTCATTGCTCCTATAATAAACGTTTCGTTTACCCACATTTGTAGAGAAGCAAATTCGCGAAAGGATGGGTTTGTCGGGGAACAATCGTCCCTCCCTGCTCTCATTGTAGGGAATTCAATCCCCATCCCTTGATTATTTATTTATTTTTTGTT
The DNA here is from genome assembly GCA_030180095.1 of Magnolia changhungtana. NCBI lineage: Eukaryota > Viridiplantae > Streptophyta > Magnoliopsida > Magnoliales > Magnoliaceae > Magnolia > Magnolia changhungtana. Next base: position 11,531,070 of record JASAUF010000421.1, on the reverse strand, counting down.
TGTTTGAATAAAAAATTTCATCACTTGTAAAAAAAATAAACCATATTTTAACAATTCCTCCTCAGTCACAAACATGGCCATTGAACTGTTTTGTTAAAGCAGTGTTATTGTGGTGAGTTGTTATATCATTGTATCTGTCTTTGTAATGTTTGATTGGCTTGTTCATTGACCTATTGTTTAACTAAGGATATGTTCCTTAATAGAATGGATGAGTGGAAGAAGATTCGTATGGCCGGTCCCATTTGGTTGGAATAAGGCTTTGTTGATGATGATGATGTGATGATGAATGTTCAATGACCAGTTGCTCCATGCACCTTACATCAACCCTCCTTTCTTTCTTTTTTTTTTTTTTTTAGATAAACTTCCTTAATATATATTCATATAGATGTGAATTACAATTCTTTTTCATAGCCAAAATTTGGGCGGGACCACCGTCAAAAGGTTGTAGGCCCACCTATCATAAAAAGCTAAGGAGAGAAAGGGTACAAAATTAGCCTTCTCACAGGATGCCTAACCCAACTCTGTATAAGAACCATAATCAATGAATCGTAGGGGAAGCTCTCTTAGCGATTGGTATTACCAGTCCACTTGACCATCACTCCCCAATCAAGTTAGGCCATCCCCAATAGAGTTAGCCTCCTTAGGGGTGTGGGCGATGCAAATTTCCATTCTGTTCATGAGAGAGTCGATCCTAGCCCTCCAATACCACATGGACCACGAGCATAGAGAGGAATGAAACCATTGAATCTGAGTCGATCACCACCTCCACCTTGATGAATCTAAACCTCGTACACTGAGTAAGACCATCAAGGATCGCCCTGATCTCAGCCTGCGTATTGGAGCCAAAGCCATAGCTAGAGAACAAAGAAAAAAGGAAATCACCTAAGTTATTTCTTCTTACTCCTCCCCCATGAAGGACCTAGGTTTCCCATCGCTGATCCATCTATGTTTATCTTAATCAATCCATGTTAAGGTTTAGCCCCTTGATAACTTGAACTTTGGCTGTATTGGGCGCCAGTCCTTCGATCCCTAGAGATCTGAGTGTTAGTGTCATGGACATCTTTAGAGACTTGGGCAGAGGCAGAAGGGGACCGATTAGGCTGATCCAACAGTGGATGTTTGAGATTACCTCAGAGGCATGAATCTCGGATCATTCAAAGTAGGCGATGTTTCTAGCCTTCCATAGCTCTTAGAAGACGAAGGTGGGAATGAGGCCCTTAAGGAGGAGGAACCTACCTGAAGATGTAGATGTATCCCACCATGAGTTAGCCCTTCTAACCGCCGTTGTGGGGATAGGCCCGCGTATGTTGAAAAGCTATCCAAAGCACCCCCAGACCTACCTTTTCATGTCACCCGAGGAGAAAACATGGTTAATCATCTCAATTTGGGGCGTAGAAGCGAAAGAGCATCAAACGCATTTATATACAATGCAAACTCCTTTGCTTTGAATTCTAGTAACCACTGGGACTGCCTTATAAATGATCTTCCAAGTTAGTAGTGAGAGCTTCGGATGGAGCTTTGCATGGTACACCCACTTCGACCAGGCTTTCTTCTTGCCACGAGATCTGATACTATGCTAAGCCAGCCCTACGATGAGTTCACCCGAAATGAAGTCTGACCAGATGCACTTATTGTCTAAGCTAGAGGTGTAGATCCCCCCATCTGATGTATGATCGAGGACTGCCTGAGGGAGGAGATATGGCGCTGAGGTCTGTGATATCCATCCATTAGGCCCAATTATATCGCAAACCTTTGCTACTTGTAAGGGAAAGGGTGATGAGTGTAATCTCTAAGCGTTGAGGGGTCCTAGTCTCGTCTAGTCCACATCCCAGAAGTTACATTCCCCTCAGCCAATCAGCTAGCGTGTGCGAGTAGCAATTATGAGGCTTAACTTGCAGATCTGCTTGTAAAAGGGCGAGGCGAAAGAGGCCAGATTAGCTCCTCCCATTGATTGGAGATCTCTAGCATACTTCGCCTTCATGAAATTGCTCCAACAGCTAATCTCACCCATGTAACGTACAATCCAAGCCATCTTCATGTTGAAAGCCTTCATCATCGACTTGAGGTTTCTCAGTCATAGACCGCCCTTAGATTTTGGAAGAGAAATCTTCTTCTATCTTAACGAGTGACAATGCTTCTTGTTCCCATCCCATCCCCAAAAAAATCTGAAAAGTTTCTTTCTAGCTCACCCAAGAGGCTAGAGGGAACTTCTGTGGCAACTAGAGTGTGGATAGGGACGCTAGCTAGCACGTGATTGATCAATGCAAGCCTACCTGCCTGGGTTAAGATTATGCACTTCCAACCCAATATTCTATTATGGATTTTCTCAATCATAGCCTGAATATACGCCCTCCTCGGCCTCCCTTGGAAGATACGGACCCCCAAGTAGGTGAATGGATCGGCTCCTCTATTGAAACCCAGAATTCTTTTTGTCGGTCTAACGCGCGCTTCAGATTGCCCGACTGAGTGGATAAGAAGCTCTTTTGGTTGTTGATTTTCTGGCCTGACACCTTTTCGTATTTGTTGAGAAACTTGACAATCTTCCTTAGGAATTCATAGCTTTCGTTCACAAAGAAGATCGTGTCATCAGCGAAGAGGAGATGCGAGACCATCGGGCAACTGTTGCAGGTCTTAAAAGGTTTGTAAAAGCCTCTACCCACCAATTGATTGAAGCCTCCACTAAGAGCTTCAATCACTAAGATGAAGAGTCCCGGTGAGATTAGGTCACCTTGGCAAAGCCCTTTCAACGACTTAAAGAACCCACGCGCCTCTCCATTCATCAGGACCGAGAATCAAGAGTTAGACCAATACTTTTCCACCATATCAAACCATCTTTTGTCAAACCCAAACCTGGCGAGAACCCCTTTTAGGAAGTCCCAATCAAGTCTATTGTAGGTTTTTTCAATGTCCAGCTTGAGCAAAATATTACCACCTTTGAGTTTACGGTCTATATCTCGGAAGATCTCCTGAGCAAGAGCACAACTTTCATCTATGGATCTACCCTAGATGAAAGCCCCTTGTTCGATGAAGACGATTTTAAGAAGAATCCCACCCAATCTATCAGCAATAATTTTAAAGAAAATCTTATAGACACAATTGCACAAGCTAATAGGCCTGAAGTCAGAAAATTTTACTAGGGAGGGTGTTTTAGGGATAAGACAAATGTGGTTTAAAGTGAAAGCCCTGGGGAGAGTCCCTCTGTTAAAGAAATAATGAACTGCCTTTAGTAGGTCTTAACCAAATTTATCCCAATAGGCTTGAAAGAATGGCCCTGAGAAGCTATCGGGGCCAGGTGCTCCATTAGGTGGAAGAGTGTTAACTGCCTCAAGCACCTCTTCCATAGAAGGTTCAAGCAATACAACTTGATTATCACCTTTTGTTACACATTGAGGAATCACTTCCAGGATCTCCCCCATTTGGTTTGCAAGCTCATCCCCAGGAAGCTTTCATAAAACTTGATGGCTGCACGCTTAATTGATTCGTTGTCCGTTGCCACCGTTCCCCCATACAGCTTGATTTCTTGTATTCTGGATCTCCCCGTTCTCCTTGTAGTAGTGGCATAGAAGTATTTGGTGTTTCGATCTCCCTCGTGAAGCCATTGGACCCTTGACTTCTATTTCTAAAAGACTTCTTTGCAGAGTTTAAGGTAGGTCAGCCTATTCCGGGCTAGTTGCAAAGATTGTTATAGATGAGGATTCCCTGGGCAACGTTCTCAGTTGCAAAAAGATGAATTTCAGCCTTTTTCAACTTGTGGAAGATGTTCCCAAAGATATCCCTATTCCAACCCCTTAACACATGCTTGACGCTCTTGAGCTTTCTGAGGAGAATCAACAACGGTTCCCCTTCTATATCTAAGACTCAGACCTTCCTAACCAAGTCGTGGAATGTTTCATGCAGGATTCACATACGTTAAAATCTAAATGGCTTCGGAATGGATACCTATGGCAGGGAAAAGGAAAGAAGAAGTCAGGCATGATATGAGTTTATCCTCTATAGGTGATTCACTTAAAAGGACAAGAATGCTTAAAGCCATAGATTCTTGCAACATACTCTATCCAATCTTGCCCATACATGAGCTTGCCCCGCCTGGTTATTACACTATGTGAACCTACTTCTAATGAAATGGGCATCGATTAGGCTAGCATTGTTTAGCCCTTCTGCGAATTCATTGGAGCTTTGATCATCAAAGGAAATGGTCCCTCTCCTCTCTGAAGAAGTTAGGATAGTGTTAAAATCTCCACAAATAGCCCATAGAGTTGAGCATCCCTCCCCTAGCTGGGCCAACTCCTCCCACACCTGCCTTCTCAAAGTTCTCGAGCATTTTGGATAAACAACTGAGGCCATTTGTCCGAATTTCCTTGGGCCCCCACCACGATGGACAACATCTGGTTGGAAGTAGTGAGGACCTCAGTTGATAGAAAGATGAGAAAAAAAATCCACACCTTCCCTCCTTGGGCAGCGTTGGAACATGAGGAATGGTATCCTAATTTCAACCCTATATGGACTCGCTTCTCGTCTTGAGTCATTGGGTTGAGAATGGTAATTATGTCTGGTTGAAATTGTCTAATGAGCCTTTTGAGGGTTCTTCTAGTGGGAATGTTTACCACCCCGCGCGTGTTCCATATGAGGATATTATTCATGAATTAATTGAACGGTCATCTCACCTCGACGCTTTAGTCTTCTAAGCCTCCCATTCTAGTTTTTCAATGTCTCTCTGTATATCACAACCCTTTCATGTTGGCCCTGCACTTGATCAGGCAATGTGGCTTTAATGTATTTTCTTTTATTGTATGTGTGTTGCTTGGCTCTGACCTCATTCTTCTTATCACCGCCTGCTCTAATAGGATCTAGAAGAGAAGCTGAGAAGTCCTCTTTCTGAATCAGGTCTGATACCAACAAATCTTCCTTATCCTTGATAAGGGCGTCGTGAGTCCCCTCCGAAGAAGAGGTAGCAGGTTGTGTCCCTTCGAATGAGGTTACGACATGACAATCATTATCCCCATAAGGAATCATACAAAAATTGTCTTACTAGTTGTGTTTGAGAGTCGCTGCCTAGTTCCCTCCTAGAATGTCCCTCTGTCTAGACCTAGAGCATGAGCAGGAATTCAACATGGGCGACCCAATTGCAATTGGGTTCCTATAGACCTAGGCAAGCATAGAGGGTTAGAAATATGGAGATAGGTCTACTGTAAAGTGTCCACCACTGAGTACCCCTGTCCTACTATCTACCACGATCAAATAGGAATTACATGCTGCTACTTGAACGTCCTCCTGTTCTTCCTCAAACCTCTCTCCTAACTTAAGCGGATTGTGGCTGTAACGACCCGTAAATTTCCGTATAAGGGCTCGAGTATCACCTCGACCAGAATTCACTTAGGTTAAATCCTTTAGAAATTTAACAAAGTTAACTAAGTGCTAAACTAGATTAGCCATGAAATCCATTGGGATCGCTTTAAATACGATTTGTAAGACCCAAAACTTGTAGAATCATTGACGCTAGGTTATCCTAAAGTCTAGGATCAAACTCATTACCCGACTGCTCTCGGGGATGAATTGAAACTCCATATTAGGTCTAGACCGCACATCGGAAGTCCGATGAATACGAAGTTAAGGAACTAGGACCGCCTCACTGGGCTCGACAACCATCTCGGAAATCAAGTCCAGACTATGTCCCACGGCCATTCGCTCGAGTCTGGAGTGAGGGAGTGTGAAAACCTCTGTTTTCTTTACAAAATAAATATCTTGAATAGTGATCTGGCACCACTCGCTTGCGAGATCAGTATACAAAACAGACCGTCAGAATCAGACCAAATTACACCCTCGGATTAGGAAAAATTTCAGGAACATTTACATGTACTTGGAATTTCGGATCGAGGCCCACTGACCGTTGAACTGAAAGTGGTTTGCCACGCGTGATCTGGGAATCCGATCGAGATGAAAACATAACCCCACGTAGATCCATGGATTGTGACCTTAAGTCCGACGTTTGGCTCAAGGAGGGCCGCCAGAAACCCTCTTTTGAGCCGGAACAACGCCGATTTGCTTACAATGTAAGTAAGCCTTGAACATAAGTCTATTCCGAAGAGGTTTTAGGTTATATAAGGGCCTTAGAACAACCCCTCTCACAGCCATACGAATTTGGGTTGAAACCCTAAGGAGAGAGAGGAAAAAGAGAGAAAACTTAAGAGTTGTGGGAGCATCTTCCTCCTACTGCTTTCGATCACCACACGGGCTGCACCACCCCTTCCTTGCCGCTTTCCCGGAGATACCGACTCCGTTTTAAGGTAAGAAACCCTAACCCTAGATCTGTTTTGAGGTGTATAGGCTATAGGTTATGAAATAGCTAACCGATTTCACTCTTTAAGTTAGAAAACTCCCGAATACGGAAGCTCATCAAACCTTGCTGATCCGTTGAGATTCCAAGGAGCAAGGTAAGGACTTTAGGTGTATAGGTTACGGTTTTCAATGCTTTCAATGCCAGATAATGATAGATTCATGATCTGCATGCAATTGCACATGTACAAAGTGCTTTCCGTTTTCTGTTTCGATTAAAGTTGTGGAATATGGAATTTTACATATTCTAGGTATTCGTAGAAATACCGTATACGTATATTTTTTGGAAATGTGTTTGACATGATTATTTGTTGTATGATTATATAGTATATGGATAAAATACTGATTTGGCGAAAGGATTCGCCTAAATACATGTTGTACTAATATACACTATGTATGTAGAAATACGGTATTGTAAGAAGTACCGTATACATGTATATTTTAGTGATGTGTTTGCCATGATTAATTGTTGTATAAACATATTATGTGTGCACAAAATACTTGTTTGGCGAAAGGACTCGCCCTAATACATGTTTGTTAACATACACTATGTATGTTGAAATAGTGTATGTCAAGTGTTTGTGGAAATGCTAGAGTGAGTAAGTGTTTGGATGTAGATGCCTTAGTAGGGTGTTGAGATTGGATTCTCAACTACCCTAACGACATGTATGATTACCTCCATGAGGTTGATCACTTAAATCGCTTACTTGCAATACATGTGTTTTTATTCTTATTGATGTAGTGCTTTAAAACATGCTTTATATCATGCTTTATAACATGCCTTAAATCATGCCTACTAGCATGCTTGAACTATTTTGTCTATCATGCTTTACTCTACATGCTATGGATGAGAATTGATTGAGTTTGGGACTATGTCTATAGTCCAGACAATCGGTATCAGATTTGAGATCGTGGTTCAGTTTCATGTCGCCACGTAAGATGTGTTTGACAAACCCGAGTCATACGTCAGTTGGTGACAGTGGTTAGGCCACGCGAAGTGCTATGCACTTCATGTCGTCTAATTGATCGTGCCCTCGAGCTAGTCAGGCACGTCATGTAACCCGATATGTCTAATGTATGTTCACCATGTTTGGTCACTACTGCTTGAACCTAGGGTACCAAACTTACCAGTGAAATCTCCTTTAACCATGGTACCTCGATCCACTAAGACTCATGAGCCGGGCATGGTGGTATGGGACACCGTGGTCGAGCTGCCGGCCTACGCTGGGGCCATGTGCCTCCCCGTAGTGACCAGTGAGCAACCAAACTCGTGAGCCGATTATGGTGGTATAGGACACTATATTCGAGCTGTCGGCCTACGCTGGCACAGCCTGGCTGTGGTCCCCAGTCGGGATGCATCCGAGTTCCATTCTCAATAAGCGGACTGGTTGGGCTTCGAAAATAGACTGCCAGTTGGTAGGGTGTCAGTGGAGTGACCTCGAGCATACTCTAATCTGCGGTGAGGCTACGAGCCTTCCTGTAGTAACAGACTATAAACTAGGCCTGTATTGATAAGGTGATGGGGGAGTGGTGCAACGATTACGTGTATGTACCACTGCGACCCTTGCAGCGACCTAGAAATACACCATTGTATGAGATTAACTAGGACTGACGACCCTAGAATGGATCATGTTTGGGAATGTTACAAGGGAGGTACCTTAGTTTTCCAATCCTGCTATTTGAAATGGACTAATTAAAAAAACTCGGTAATCATGCTCATCATGTATTGCATGTGCCTAGAAGATGTGGAGCACTGAGGGATGAAAGCATGCCGCGAACGAAGAGGGTGTCGCATGAGGCAGTATGTCAGTGAGGGCATCCATCATACCTGCATCCATACTTGCATTAATAAGAGTAGTTAGGAGTGTTTGATTTTATTGTTTTATCATTACTGCTTGACTGTATTGATAACATGTTAACCTATGCTTCATTGTTCCACTGAGTTAGTTACTCACTCCCACGTTACGGGACGGTGTTGCCCACACCAATCAGACTCTGTCTCAGGTTTAGGCGAGCCGATGACTCAGGAGGCGGAGCCTGATTATGACGAGGACCAGGAGGAGTTCTCGTATATGCAGTACTGTGGTGGCTTCGACTAGGTTGCCGCACTGACGGAATTTGCAGGGATCATTCCTTAGAGTATTTTTGACATTTTGTTCGCAAATAAATATATGTATTTAGTAACTCAGATAGATTCATACTCTGGAAAACAAATATGATTTTTGTTTCATTACCTACATGTATATGTAGTTCAGTCTTCCGCTTGCCTTTATACTAATGATCTGGAGTATGAATTCCTATTTTTGGTGTAATCTCACTCATGTTTATTGTTCTAACACAGACAACATTAAATCAGCATTATTTATGTTGCATAAGTGATGCGTTGGAACTCGGGAGTTGAGTTATACTCGACCCCCGATTTTCAGGGCGTTACAGTGGCCCTTAGAGAGAGCCCTACGAACAAACTTTAGCCGATGAGACGTTTTAGAGAGGAGGCTGGGGCTGTGCTCCTGTAACGCCCTGAAAATTGGGGGTCGAGCATAAACTCAACTCCCGAGTTCCAACGCATCACTTATGCAACAAAATGAATGATGATTGAATGTTGTCTGTATTAGTGCATTGAACATGAGTGAGATTAAGCCAAAACAACATATCATACTCCAGAGACAGTTAAATTTGTAGGCAGAAGACTGTGATAGATATTTAAAATATATAAACTATGGTGAGTCTCCAGAGTGTGATAACGTTACCAGGTTAAATAATTATAAGTACCATTCTAAAATATACCAAATGTGTAGTGTCATCTAGTCAACATCCCTGTAAGCTCGTCGATCAGGACATGGCTCACCGGAACCTGCCTGAAATGGCATAAAGGAGGAATCCTCCTCATCGTCATAAAGTCCGGCTCCGCTTCGCAGCATCGCCATCATCTAAAACTCAAACAAGTCTGGTTGGTGTGTACAACACCGTCCCGTAACGTGGGAGTGAGTGATCAACTCAGTGAAACAATAAAGCATAGGTTAACATGTTATCAATTCAGTCAAGCAGTAATGATAAAGCAGTACAATCAACAATTCTAAATACTCTTATTAATGTAAGTATGAATGCAGTCATGATGGATGCCCTTGCCAAACCACCCTCATGCGACACCATCTTACGTTCGCAGTATGCTTTCATCCCTCAGTGCTCTACATCTACCAGGCACATGCAATGCATGATGAGCATGATTACCGAGTCGTTATTAGTCCATTTCAAACAGCAGTATTGGGAAACTAAGGTACCTCCCTTGTATTATTCCCAAACATAATCCATTTTAGGGTCGTCAATCCTAGTTACTCTCATACGATGGTGTGTTTCTAGGTCGCTGCAAGGGCTAGCTGCCAGCGCTGTTATGCACAATGGTTACACACTCCCCCATTACCTCTTTAACGGTTCATCACTATACAGATACAGGCCTAGTTCATACTCTATACACCGCGGCAAAACTCTAAGGCTCACCGCAATTTCAGAGTATGCTCGAGGTCACTACAAAGGGCTGCCAGGGCTGTTGCTCGCATTCGTTGCACCACTCCCCCATCACCTTATCAATGTAGGCCGACAGCACGAATATAGTGTCCCATACCACCATAATCGTCTCACGATTTTGGTTGCTCACTGGTCACTACAGGGAGGCACATGGCCCCAGCGTAGGCTGACAGCTCGACCACGGTGTCCCATACCACCATGCCCGGCTCATAAGTCTTAGCGGATCGAGGTACCATGGTTAACGGGATTTCACTGGTAAGTTTGGTACCTTAGGTTCAACCAGAGGCGTCCAAATATGGTAAACATACATAAGACAGATCGGGTTACTTGACGAGCTCGACTAGCACAAGCGCCCGTTGAGTTGTATGACATGAAGTGCATAAGTATTTCATGTGGCCTAACCACTGCCGACAAGCAACGCATGACTCGGGTTCGTCAAACACGTCCTACGTGGCGAAATGAGTCTCAACCACGAACTCAAGTCTGGTACCGATTGTCTAGACTAAAATCATAGTCCCAAACACAATCAATCCTTATTCTAAAGTATGCGGAGTAAAGTATAATAAACAAAGTAATTCAAGCAAGGTAACAAGTATATCATAAAGCATGTTATAAAGCATGTTATAAGGCACTATATAAACAAGAATACAAACACATATATTTCATAAGTAAGCGGTTAAAGTAAACAACCACATGGAGGAAATCATATATGTCTCTAAGGTAATTGAGAATCCCATCTCAACACCTACCTAAGGCACCATCATCCAAACACTTACTCTCACAAGCATTTTTACAAACACTTAGAATACACTATTACAATATACATAGTGTATATTAGCAAAACATGTATTAGGGTGAGTCCTTTCACCAAGCAAGTATTTTACACATATATAATATATTCATACGGCAAATAATCATGGCAAACACATCTCCAAAATTTATACGTATACGGTACTTTCTAGGATACACCAATTCTACATACATAGTGTATATTAGCAAATCATGTATTATGGCGAGTCCTTTCGCCAACTAAATATTTTATCCATATATATTATATTCATACAACAAATAATCATGGCAAACACATTTCCAAAATTTATACGTATACGGTATTTTCTACGAATACCTAGAATATGTAAAATTCTATATTCTTCATCTTTAATCGAAACGGAAAACAGACAGCACTTTGTACATGTGCAATTGCATGTAGATCATGAATCTATCATTATCTGACATTGAAAGCATTGAAAACCATAACCTATACACCTAAAGTCTGCACCTTTTGTCGTAGAATCGTAACGGAGTCGATGGATTCGCTAAGCTTTCGTATACGGCAGTTTGGTTACCTATAGCATGCTTTCGGTTAGTTATTTCATAACCTACACCTATCAAAACCCCAAATCAGATTAGGGTTAGGGTTTCTTACCTAGAAATGAAGTCGGGATCGCCGGGAAAGCGACGAGAATGGGGTGGCGAAGCTTGTGTAGTGGCAGGGAAAGAGGGCAGGAAGGATCTCCCACAACTCTCTAACTTTCTCTCTCCTTTCTCTCGTCTCTCCCTAGAGTTTCTCTCAAATTCGTATGGCTGTGAGAGAGAGAGTTCTAAGGTCGTTATATAGCCTAAAAAGTCTCCAAAATAGACTCCAGGTCAAGATATACTTAGGTTATAGCCAAAGCGAGGCTGTTTCAGCTCAACGGAAGACTTCTAGTGGCCCCTTTTCTGTGTGCGGTCGGACTTAAGCTCACTAACACTGGATCTAGGTTTAGTTAAGTTTTCGTTCCAGTCGGGTTTCCAGATCACGCGTGGCGGACCAGTTTCAGTTCAACGGTCAGTGGATCTCGATCGGAGATTCTGAGTAAATGGATATGTTTGGGAAAATATCCCTGATCCGAGGGTGTAATTGTCTGGTTGCTTAATACTGATCCGCAAGCGACAAGTCTCAGATTTCACTATTTTGAATTTAATTTAGAATTATTTTCACATTTTTCACACTCCCCGCTTCGAGCTCAAGCGAATAGCGCTGGGACACTATCTGGATTTGATTTCCGAGATGGTTGTCAAGCCCAGCAAGGTGGTCATAATTCCTTAACTTCGTGTTAATCGGACTTCCGACGTGCGGTCCAGATCTGATATAGAGTTTCAATGTGCTCCCGAGAGCAACTGGGTAATGAGATTGATTCTAGATTTTAGGGTAACCTAGCGTCAATGATTCTACAAGTTTTGGGTCGTGCAGATCGTATTTAAAGTGAGTGGTGCTAATTTTGCAGGTACTCTAGTTTAACACTGGCTAATTCTCACCTAATTTCTAAAGGATTTAGTCCTGAGTAATTTCTGTCTGAGGTGGTACCTGGGCCTTTGTAGTTTGTATGTAAAGTGATCCAAGTTATACTACTTAGCTAGTTTAAGATAGTGTCTAGGGTGAAAGCACTTAGAAAAATTAAAAGAACAAGGTGGTGAAGGGTGGGATTTGTGAAGGAAAAGGGTTCAAAAGCGGTTTTAGACTTTGGAATTGAGTTCTGACAAGTTAATAAGGTGTTAGGATCGACCCATTGCCTAAGGACGTCTAATTCCAGATTGGCAAAAATTCAGGATGTTACAGCTCCTCATTCGAAGTTGCTGAGAGACTAATCTAGAGAATTATGTGGTTAATTTGATTGGGGTTCTGCTAACGCTGGATAGGTAGCATTCCTTGCCTGCCCCTGGTTAAGAGATGCAGGTTGCATGACACTGGCCGAGAGTTTCTCACCCAAAAGCTGGTCCTCATTGGGATTAACTTGTCCCGTGGCTATTGGTTCAGATGTCAAAGGAGCATTACCGCAAACGCCTTTAGAGGTTGCTTAGCAGGTAGGTTCTGGTTGCTCGCCGGGGGGGGGCGCATTTATGCAAATACCTTGGGATGTAGTTGCCCTAGTAAGTGAGGGCAAGCCTGAGGGTTGCACTGTTTGCTTTGGTGGAATTGTGGGGTGGTAGAAAGCTTTTTTCACCCACTGTCTTATGGTTTCCCTACCCTCTCACTTGGAGTTTGTGTGTTTCTCTTTTTCTCCTCTTATCGAATCTGTAAGCTCAAGATAAGGCCACATCGGGAATATCCTCCCTCCCACCTCCAACTTCCGCACCTTTTAAGTGTCCTCTCCTGGTTGGACAACGACCTTGACTCTCGCGACAACTTGGACTAGACTAAGTGTCGAACACCTGTCGACCTCCACCACCTTGCCAAAAGTGTTTCCCAAAACAATGAAAACAGACTTAAACCAGGCATGCGCCAGTATGTCATACAAGTGAATCCATACCCCTTCGTTGCCAAGAACATATTCCAGGGTCTAGGCCTCTACCTTTGAGATTCCCTTCCTGTTCTGAAGAGATGAGTCTGAGTAGAAAGAGATAAGCTCCATCCTTGTCTTGAAAACAAGGAGGAAGCGATTTGGGGCTATACGAGCAATATCAATAGTAGAGGATATGTACTTGGATTTGTTAATGCTTTAAATCACCCGAATGAGAGGGATGTCGTTGCCCTTAGTGTGGCCCACCAGAGCTAGATTTAACTCACTTTGCTTCTTCACCATCCCTCTGCAATTAGCCCTAACAGCGAGGTTATCCTTGACAATCAACTTACCTTTTGTTAGCTCGCATCCCTTAGCAGATGCGATTGGAGGTATCAGAAGCCTCTGTCCCACACCCCTTACCGCCTCAAGGAAGGATATCCCCTCCTTCCAAGACAATTTGAGAACGGTTTTTGGTGGATATGGACAGGGTTTACATAAAGGGAGGTGCCCTTCCAAGATCCTGTTGAGATGTGGAGCTGCATCTGGACAGGGTTGCTCGACCAGTTGAGTGCCCTGTTCGACCGGTCGAGTGGCCCACTCTACCAGTCGAGGGCCGGTTCGACTTAAGAGTCCAGCGAGCAGCAATTTTTTGGGTCTGAGGTGCTCGACCGGTCGAGGCCCATGCTCGACCAGTCGAGGTTACGCAAATTTATTTTCAGATTTTGCACGGACTGCATAATTTTGAGGCGGTTTTCGCAGAGGTACGAAAGAGAAGTTGCCTAAGCTATAAATTGGGGTCCCCAGGGCTTTTCTAGGGTTATGGGCATTATTTTAAGGTGTATGCAAAGAGTTTTTTCTACACATCCAAGGGAAGAAGTTAGTATATTGCTTATAATCTCGTTTTCTTCATAGTGGAAGTTTGCACTCGTGATTTTTTACCCTTGTTTGGGATTTTCCATGTATATTTTTTCTTGTGATTTATTTAGTATGCTTTGATTCTTCTTCTAGATTATATTTCTTCTTGTTTATCATTTGTGGGTGAGACCGAAGATTAGATCTCGGTTCACTGCGTTGTTGGCATGCTGCGCAACAACTAGTATCAGAGCTATTGGTTTAGTTTAAGTGGGAGCGATGATGGAAGAAGGGAAGACTAGAATATTTGAGAAGTTTGAAGGTTCAAAATTTACCTTTTGGAAGATGCAAATAGAGGATTATCTGTATCAGAAGGACCTGTATATTCCTCTAGGAGGAAAAGAGAAGAAACTAGAGAAGACAACAGATGATGAATGGTCTTTATTGGATCAGAAGGCTTTAGGAACGATCCGAGTCTCTTTGTCTAAGAGCATCACCTTCAATATATCCAAGGTGAAGACCACAAAAGAATTACTGAAAGCCTTAGCTATAATGTATGAGAAACCCTCAGCGTCCAATAAGGTTCATCTTATGAAATAACTATTCAACGTGAAAATGTCAAATAGTGGGAGCGTGGTTGAACATCTAAACGAGTTCACTACAGTCAAGAGCCAGTTGGAATCCATTGGCATTATTTTTGGAGACCAGCTCATGGTGTTATTGATCTTGTCCAGTCCGCCAGACAATTAGGATGGTTTGGTGATAGTCGTGAGCAATTCTTCAGGGTTAACAATGCTAAAATTTAATGATGGCAATAAGGTTTAGATGTATGAGAAACCCTTAGCGTCCAATAAGGTTCATCTTATGAAATAACTATTCAACGTGAAAATGTCAAATAGTGGGAGCGTGGTTGAACATCTAAACGAGTTCACTACAGTCAAGAGCCAGTTGGAATCCATTGGCATTATTTTTGGAGACCAGCTCATGGTGTTATTGATCTTGTCCAGTCCGCCAGACAATTAGGATGGTTTGGTGATAGTCGTGAGCAATTCTTCAGGGTTAATAATGCTAAAATTTAATGATGTGGCCGGTCTAATTCTCAGCGAAGAATCTAGAAGACATGCATCAGGAGTTTCAGGGGATTCAGAGAATGTTCTAAACGTTGAAGGAAGAGGAAGATCGTTGAACAAAGGAGGTAATAAACACGGACGTTTTAAGTCGAGGAAGAAGTCTAAGGGACCGAAAGATAAAGATGGGCGTTGGCATTGCAGGAAGAAGGGGCACATGAAACGTGATTGTAGGGTTCTTAAGAAGCTCTCAAGGTGGGAAGGATTCAGTGAATCTATCTGAGGAGAGTGACACAGAGGCATTGATCTTATCTCTTGATACGAGGAATGAGTTTCGGGTTATAGACTCGGGTGTTTCATTTTATGCCACTTCGTGTAAGGAAGTTCTGTGTGATTATGTGTCAGGTGACTTCGGGAGAGTCTACATGGGTGATGATGAGTCGTGTAGTATTGTTGGAAATGGAGATGTTCATATAAGTCAGAATGACTTTGAAATTGAAGGATGTCAGACATGTACCGAGTTTGAAACGAAACTTCATCTCAATGGGGCAGTTAGTCAATACCGGATATATGACGACTTTCACTAGTGATTCCCAGAAGATCATAAAAGGTGCCTTGGTGATATCTCGAGGCAAGAAGGAATATACTTTGTATGTGACTTCATGATTGTATAGTTCACTCGCAGTCGCATCAACTGGAGTGAATGGACGGCTATGACATCAGAGGTTAGGACATATGAGTGAGAAAGGGATGAAAGTGCTATTGTCAAAAGGGAAACTACTAGGGCTGAAGTCTATTGACTTGAAATTCTGTGAGGATTGCGTGTATAAGAAGCAAAAGAGGGTAAGCTTCAAGAAAATAGGACGCGCTCCAAAGACGCATCTATTGGAGCTTGTACACACTAATGTGTGGGGACCGACACAGGTATCATCTCTTGGTGGCTCACGTTATTTTGTTTATTTTATTGATGATGCTAGTAGAAAACTATAGGTCTATTTCTTAAAGCATAAATCTGATGTATTTGATGTATTTAAGCAGTGGAAAGTAATAGTAGAAAATGAGACAGGTAAAACAGTAAAATGTCTCAGATCAGATAATGGGGGAGAGTACTATGATAAGAGGTTTGAGGAGTATTGTATTGCAAATGGAATCAAACATCAAAAAATTATTCTAAGGACACCGCAATAGAACAGTGTGGCAGAGCGCATTAACAGGACCATGCTTGAGCGCTCCAAGAGCATGAGGTTACATGCAGGGTTGTCTAAGACGTTTTGGGCAGATGCTGTGAATACTGTCGCATATCTCATCAATAGAAGTCCCTCAACCCCATTGGATGGTGGGCTAGAAGAAGAAACGTGGACTGAGAAAGAAATGAACCTTGCACATCTCAAAGTGTTTGGTTGCACTTTATACATTCACATTGATGCAAAGTACAGAAACAAGCTGGATGCGAAGTCCAAGAACTGCACGTTTATAGGCTATGGGTAGCATGATTTTGGCTACAGGTTTTGGGATACAGAAAACATGAAAATCATCAGAAGCAAAGACGTAGTCTTTAATGAAAATGTAACGTATAAGGACAGTGTGTAGTAAAATAAGGCCGATGAGAAAGAATTTGTAGAGTTTGAAGAGTTATCGGACACGGGTGTTATAGCGCTATAAGATGAACATACATAGGAGCATAATGAGGCAGAGCCGCAAACATTGGTTATGAGGAGGTCTACTTGGGATAGGAGACCCATGGTCCGATACTCACCCTCCTTACATTATCGACTGCTGACAGATAATGGTGAACCAAAGTGTTTTGAAGAGGCATTACAGTTAGATACACGGGTTAAGTGGGAGCAGGTCATGGATGATGAGATGAACTCTCTTAAGTCTAATCATACATGAGAGCTAGTCACTCTACCTAAGGGTAAGAAAGCTCTTCATAACAAGTGGATTTACAGACTGAAGGAGGAGCATGATGCTTCGAAATGGTACAAGGCTAAATTGGTTGTGAAAGGGTTTCAACAAACGGCAAGTATCGACTTCACTGAAATATTTTCACCAGTGGTGAAAATGTCTATGATTTGTATGGTCTTGAGTATAGTGGCTACAAAGGACTTGCATTTAGAGCAGCTAGATGTTAAGATAACCTTTCTTCATGGGGACCTTGAAGAAGAGATATATATGCATCAACCGACAGGATACGTGGCACTAGGAAAGGAGAACAAGGTGTGTAGACTGAAGAAGAGTCTATATGGCTTGAAGAAGGCTCCGAGGCAGTGGTACAAGAAGTTTGACAGTTTCATGTCAGGAAATGGTTTTAGGAGATGTCATGTAGACCACTGTTGCTATTTGAAGAAGTTTGATACGTCGTACATTATCCTTCTTTTGTACGTTGATGATATGCTTGTGGCCGGTTCAAGCATGAAGGACATCTCAGATCTTAAAAGACAACTGCCTAGAGAATTTGCCATGAAAGATTAGGAGCTATAAAACAAATCCTAAGCATGAGGATAAAGTGTGATAGGAAAAACAAGAAACTAGTTTTATCACAAGCAGCGTACATAGCCAAGGTACTTGATCAATTCAGTATAGGAGGTGCTAAGCCGGTTAGCACTCCATTAGCCAACTACTTCAAGATTTCTAAGGAACAAGGTGCAAAGACGCAGGAGAAACGGGACTATAAGGCTAAAGTTCCATACGCGTCAGCTATTGGGAGTCTCATGTATGCTATGGTGAGCATGAGGCCAAACATTAATCAAGCAGTGGGAGTTGTTAGCAGGTTCATGAACAACCTCGGGAAGGAATATTGGGAAGTTGTGAAGTGTATCCTTAGATACCTGGTAGGTACGGCGGATGTAGGGTTGTGTCGTGGCGGATCGGAAATCAAGCTACAAGACTACGTAGAATCAGATTTGGCAGGATATATTGACAGCGGAAGAAGTACTACATGTTATATCTATACTCTAGGTAGTGTTGTAGTCAGTTGGGTCTCTCAGTTACATAAGATAGTATTTATCAGTACAACAGAAGTAGAATATGTTGCAGCTACATAAGCGTGCAAAGAGATGGTGTGGATGTAAGGTTTCATGGAAGAGTTGGGGAAGAAGCAAGAAGATTGCAAGCTGTAAAGTGATAGTCAGAGTGCAATACACTTGGTTAAGAATTTAGCCTTTCATTCAAGGACCAAGCATATTGACATCAGATATCACTTCATATGTTCGTTATTGGAAGATGGATCGATTGCTCTGGAGAAGATTCATACAAGTGAGAATCCTGCAGATATGCTGACCAAGGTGATCACATGGGAGAAGCTGAAGCTCTGTTCAGCTTCGATTGGTTTTCATGCTTAAAGATGAGAATGTGGTGCACTCTGGATGTAGAAGATGAAGGTTTATGGTGATGTGTCTCAAAGTAGAAGATTGTTGAGATGTAGAGCCACATCTAGACAGGGCTGCTCGACCAGTCGAGTGCCCTGCTAGACTGGTCGAGTGGCCCACTCGACTAATCGAGGGCTGGCTCGACTCAAAGTCCAGCAGGCAATAGTTTTTTGGGTTTGAGGTGCTCGACCGGTCGAGGCCCATACTCGACCAGTCGAGGAGCCTGCTCGACCAGTTAAGGTTACGTAGATTCGTTTCCGGATTTCGCACGGACTGAGTAATTTTGAGGCAGTTTTCGTAGAGGTGCGAAAGGGAAGTTGCCTAAACTATAAATAGGGGTCCCTAGGGCTTTTATAGGGTTATGGGAGTTATTCTAAGGTGTATGCAAAGGATTTTTTCTATACATCCAAGGGACGAGGTTAGTATATTGCTTGTAATGTCGTTTTCTTCATAGTGGAAGTTTGCACTTGTGGTTTTTTACCCTTGTTTGGAGTTTTCCACGTATATTCTGTCTTGTGGATTGTTTGGTATGCTTTGATTCTTCTTGTTTATCGTTTGTGGGTGAGACCGGAGATTGGATCTCGGTTCATTGTGTTGTTGGCGTGCTGCGTAATAGATCCAACCATCGACCACCTTACCATCAAGAACACCCATAACTGCATTTGCATTGTCAGCATAAAAAAAAAATAATCTAATGAAGGCATAGTCTCGGGACCTTTGGAGGTTGTGATTCTAGGGGATGAATACATCTGTGAGCTTCCCGTATATTTTAAATATTCTGATGAGATCGTCGACCGTGGTGTCAAAAGTGACGTTACCTACGTATAGGGTGAAGGATTTGGGTAGGAATTTCCTCACCCGGACTTGCTCCCACCTGAGCTCCCCGTCCCCGTACTTCCAACTCAAGGATTTACCGCACTCGGGCTTGAAACCACTCCTAGATGTTTGTCTTTTCGTGTAGTCTGACATCAAACCTCCTTTACTATGACCGGCTGATGTAATTGCTACCAGGTGGATGTTTTTCATTCACACATAAATGGTATTCTTTTACATGATTTGAAAAATCGCACCCACACTTTGGAGAGATAGATGGTAATTAATGACTGGTTGAGGAATACTTACCCTTTTTCCTTGAGAAGATAGTGTGGATCTTCAACTGCAATTGGCTTGACTGGAACCTCATTCTTGCATTTTTCATTAGTATTTGAGCTCTCAGCATCAGTAAAGCTCCACAGATCTCTTTTATGTTTTACATGGTTCCTTGATTATGGGCATGTTAACAAAGAAAAACATGCAAATCCAGGGAAATGGGAGTTCTCCATTTATTTGACCTTTTATGTTATTTGGATAACAAAGAAAATAATGGATTTCTCCTAGCAACCATTAGCCTTTTCCATATTTGGATTCACAAACACAAGATACAGAGTGATTATTGTGAGAGGAATATGGGATTTTCACTTGCTATCCAAACAAAACCGCTAAAATGGAATCCATGTTTAGATGGTGCCTTGGGAAATAATGATTACATAATGATTGCGATTTCTAATCCCACATCAAGGATTCCTCCAGTCCAAACATGTCCTATTGTTGTAGGTGGAGAGTATGCCATCTACTTCTTCTTCTTCTTTGAAAGATGAGTATGCCATCTACTTACGGCACCCGATGCTTGTCACCTCCTTTTTTTTCTTTTTAAAAAAAATTGTTTATGAGCAACACCTACTTCATTTTTCACTTGCAAGAGTTGCTTATTCTAACTAGTCTACCCAATCTAAAAGCATACAAGAGTTATCTTAGTACAAGGTCCAATTCATCTATGATCTAGATTAAAAGATAGAGGGAAACAGAATTTGAAAGGGGACTTCCATGGAAGACGGTTCTACATCGACGATCTCAGACCTCATCCACGTTCTCCCTTTTTATGGCAAATCTAACATTCGATACCTCTGTTGAAGATCTGGAGCGGATCTTTGGGCGATTTGGAAAACTAACTAATGTATACTTCCCATGGAATCGAAATCTTAATCGATCCTGTGGCTTCGCATTCATACGTTTCCGATACCAACAGGATGCCTTCAATGCCATTCAATGTCTACATGAAAGAAGGATAGACGGACGGGTTGTTCACATAGCCTGGGCAAAAAGACAATCTGCCCAGCAGAAAACAGGGCATCCCCCCTCTATCATCCATATTTCGGCTAAGGTGGTGCCCTGTGCTCCAACTTATGCGGAAGTGATCTCAGGGCTGACGCAGCGACCAATCCCTAATAGGGCAGGCTTTTCAGCGAAAACAACCATTGCCGACTCTCAAGCAGTGGTGACCCGGATGCGCCTGTTGTCACTTGCCATGGTAGGGACTGCTTCAGATCCGGATGTTAGGATTGTACAGCTGAAAGACGCTTCGAGCCTCAAATCGGTGGGGATGGAGGAGATCGTACGGACCTCACCTACGAAATTTCTGATAACATTCAAATCAAAAGCGGATCTGGAGGCTTTCTGAAGTAATGTGCAACTGCAGAAGGATATGGGACTTCAATCGGCTGAGATGTGGACCCCTGAAGAGGTTTTGGGGAGTGATGGAGTTTGGATTCGGCTATTTGGCATCCCTGCTCAGGCCTGGATTGAAGCTGTCATCTTGGATCTGGCAAGCTATTTCGGTAAAATTATTCAGATAGACTCCAACTCACGATTCGGCTACTTCCATGCGTTCGCTCGAATCAAGATCCTTCCTCGGTCGGGTGTGAACTTCAATCAAGTCTTGGGACTGTAGGTGTTGGAGAAGAGCTACCCCATTATCACAAAGCTGGAACCATTATTCAAGTATGGCTATTCCCCTTCCATCAAACAAACAACAAATGAGAGCACAAGGGAATGGGTTATTCGTAGATTTCATGCTCCTTCAGGCAACGGGACAGGTGTTTGTGGAAAGACCCCAGCCGGGATGATAGGGAATCAGGGTGAAGACTTGGAAAACCATCGACCTGTTTGTCAAAATGCCAAAATGGATGACAAGATTTCTGAAGGTTTTCAAAGGACATTAGATGCTTGTTGGGAGGTCAGATCGACAGAAGGGGCACATGAAGCGATTCAACAACCGCTAAATACCTATCAAAGAATGGCTAAAACATCAGTGGCTCATCTACAGACGGATCCTACTATACCTTACCTCCTGACATCCAGAGTAATCGATAGGCCTAATTCGTCCATCATTCCTAATAAGGATCTCCAACTAGACAAGAATCTGGATGCAAGTCAACTCAGCCTCCAACCAACGAGAGTAGTGCTACATCTAAGTCCAACAATCAGTCAGGGAGAAGTAGAAATGCTGAATGGAATGCTACGACTTCAGCCAGAGTTCTGTCATAGGGGGCGTAACTGTAGCCTCAGCCCCCCTCCTATTCGACAGGTTGAACCAAGGGCAGGTATACAAGGCATGGAGACAACCTCGGGAGGGAAGGTTATTGTTAGGCATTCACATGGCCTCATCAGTAACAACGTCACACTAGTAGCGGACCCCCAAACATTGGACATGTGGCTAAGATTCAACTCTCCACTATACACAGTCAATCAGGGACGAAGAGAAGGGGATCATCTGACATTGTCAAGAAGGCAAGACACTAACCAACACCTATCAGGCGACAACCAGGAACTCAGATATCAGAGGCACGACACCATAGTAGACTTCCCGGCTCAGCTGACAGACCACACTTCCGGCGAAGTCAGGGATTGCATACAGGCAAGTGACTCCCCATCTGCAGGGAACAACACTTCAACACACCAACTCATCCTTTAACCAGACACGAACGACAGGGGATCGCAACAAGCGTGTTGGGATTACCTAGTGTAGTCTCCAGCAGGAATCAAAGATCAAGACCAGCAGATCATCGTTAGAGAAATGGGAGATGAATCAGAAAAACAACAACATCCAGTCGCTCCTCCTCTACCTCTCCTCCTATTAGAATACCGTCTCCCTATCCTCTCTCCCCCGCCTGATAACATACCCCAACCCATGTCCTCGTCCACCCTCTCTCCACCCTCCTTTCAGTAAACTCCAACCTTAGCTTCCCCACCCTCACCCCCTCCTCAGAGCTGGTCGAACTCAGCTATCCCTATTTATCCCTCCATCTGAGGCCCCTCCCAAGATGCCTTATCTAATTCCCTGTCCTTCCTTCGGTCTCATTGCTCCCCTCCCCAAAATTTTCACCGTGCCTCCCCTCCTCAACCCATTGCGATCTGTGTTATCCCCTCTGTCCACCTGACCTAAGGTACCACCCTATCCTTAGCCTCCCTTTCCTTCCTTCAGTCCCCCAGTGCTCCTGTCCCATGCTCACCCCCCAAACCTGTAAAATTTGGGAGAGACTGTAACACAAACAGATACTGGCTCTTCACCTATCATCATCGAGCGAGATCAGTGGGTTGCTCGCCCATCTTCCCCCAGCAGGACCCTCAGGAGCTGGATGAGATTACAGATGGCAGAAAGAAAATTAGAGGGAAAAGTAAGGCCTCAATTGAAGATCAGGTAGGCAACCTGGGGAAAATTGCAGTTAACTTATCTCCATACTTCCATTAGGAATTTCAGATATCTTCTACTCAGGCCACACCAAAAGAAGCTAAGAGAGCAGTTCAGTCCACACAAGCTTCAGCTAGTCCTCCAACTGAGCCAAACGACCTCAGAACTGGTCACAGGAAAGGTAGAAAAAAATCATCCAAGGGAACCCCAGGTATGCAGTTGGTAGGCGAATGGTACAATAGGCTCCAAAAGTTGAAGCAAAGGGCAATGAACACGGGTTGTGTGACTGATGGATAACGCCCTTATCTAGAATGTGCGTGGGGTGGGTAATGTCCCCACGATGAAAAATCTCAAGAAGTTGGTCAGGAAATTTAATCCGGGCTTCGTGGCTATTTTAGAACCCATGATAAGAGAGGAGAGAAGGGTAGCCATTGGTATTCAAATGGGATTCCACTCCTCCCTATCCAACAGTGCCTCAGGGGGAAAGATCTGGATTTTCTACCAATCTCAGTTGAATCTCTCAGTGCTCGCCACCTCCAAGCAGATGATTTCTCTGTCTCTCTCCCTGCAGTCCCACAACGACCCGCTTACCCTCTCGATCGTGTATGCTTGATGTTGCAAAGTGCAAAGAAGGATTCTTTGGAATGAATTGTCCTCTCTCAGTAGGACAGTTCAAGGTGCTTGGGCTGTCGGGGGAGACTTCAATGCGGTGACGGAAATTGAGGAAAGAAGGGGGTCACGGGAACCCAATAGGTCCAGCATGTCAGATTTTACGAATGCGATCCATAACGTCGGTCTCCTCGACGCCAGTTTTGTTGGAAACCGCTTCACTTGGTGTAACAATCGCGAGGGGAACGCTCGCGTTTGGGCCAGGCTCGATCGAGTTCTCCTTAATAGCAGATGGGCCACAACTTTTCCGCTATTTAGAGTGTAACATCTTCCCCGGATAAGGTCCGACCACTCTCCTCTTCGGCTGCTCTTCCTTACAAGTTCACACCCTAAGGTCAGGCCATTTAAATTCCTCAGGATGTGGACGCTACATGACACATTCCATTGCCTAATTAGCAAAGCCTGGGAAGGGGAATGTGCCACTAAGCCGTTGCTTAACATTCACCTGAAGCTGAAGAAAACTAAACAACTTCTGAAAGTTTGGAACAAAGAGATCTTCAGCAACATTTTCCATCAGATTCATAGGGCTGAGGAAGAGCTAGAGATTATCGACAGCAGAATACAAACTCCGATAATAATGGCCTGCTTCAAGAGAGTTTGGCCATCAGACAAAGGCTGGACCAGTTGGAGCTCCTAGAAGAGGTATTTTGGAAGCAAAAATCGAGGAACTCCTGGCTTCAAGAAGGAGACAGAAATACCAAGTTTTTCCACTCATCGGCAAACGAAAGATCCAGAAGAGCTTCCATTTTGGTCATCAAAACAGAGACAGGTGACAAAATCACTAACCAGGGGGATATCAAGAACGCGACTGTAAATTACTTTTAAGACCTCTTCCAGGCAGAGCCCGTCGTTTCGCAAGCAGAATTCATACATGCTATTCCTTAGGTTCTTAACCAACAGGACAATGATGCTCTCCTGCTCCCTCCCACCATCAAGGAAGTCCATTCTGCAATCCTCTCCATCCCAAAGGATGGGGCTGCCGGTTCGAACGGCTTCTCGATGGCCTTCTTTGCCGATTGCTGGAACATTGTGGCTAATGATATTCACAGGGCTGCAGTGGAATTCCTTGCGGGGGGTGCTCTCCCACGAGCATATACTACGACGCTGATTTGCCTCATCCCCAAATCCATCACAGTTGCCTCCTTCTCTGACTTTAGGCCTATTAGCCTCTATAATGTTATTTACAAAATTCTTGCAAAAATTTTGGCTAACAGACTAAGTTCTATCCTCCCCAAACTTATTTCTCAGGAACAAGGACCATTTGTTCAAGGGAGATCAATTGCGGAACACATTGCGCTGGCTCGGGAGGTGTCCCGTGAGCTCGACCGAAGAGTCTGGGGGGGTAACTTCATCCGAGTCTGGGGGGGTAACTTCATCCTAAAGCTAGACCTAGAGAAGGCATATGACAGGGTGAATTGGAATTTCTTGAAGCAGGTCCTCCTTAAACTCGGATTCAATAACAGCTGGGTAGCGCTTATGGAAGCTTGTTGGGGCAACAACTGGTTTTCTATCCTCCTCAACGGGGAAGCGGTGGGTTTCTTCAAATCGTCGCGAGGTTTACGTCAGGGAGACCCTCTTTTTCCTGCTCTCTTTATCATTGCGATGGAAGCCTTCTCCATCAACTTGAAGCTCCTTCTTGCTGGCGGTAGCTGTCAACCCTATAAACTCCCCCATGGCAGTCCGATCGTCTCTCATCTTTTATATGCAGACGATATGTTACTCTTCCTCAACGGGGCCCGATCCTCGCTCAGATCAATCATTACTTTTCTGCAGCTATTCCAATCAGCTACGGGTCTGAAGATTAACAACAGGAAAAGCTGCTTTCTGTGCTCTAAACACGTCCGGGCCAGCAGAATCAGATCCTCGAAACGAATCTTGGGCTTCTAAAGAGCAGGAAACGGTATCCAATACCTGGGGGCCCCTCTTTCAAAAAACAGGATAAAGGTGGTTGATTTTCAGTTTATCACCGACAAAGTCACCAGGAGAATAAACGGCTGGTCAGCTAGACTGCTTTCCCAAGTTGGCAGAGCTACTCTCATCCGCCATGTATTGGGAAGGTTCCCTAATCATGTGATGGCTGCAATGCATATTCCCCGGCAGGTAATTGATCGCCTGGAAAGTCTCTTCGCCAATTTTTTCTGGGGTTGGGCAGATGGGAAACGTAAGCTACATTGGATAGCCTGGAAGAAAATTAAAGCTCCAGTGGACGAAGGAGGGCTGGGTATACGAAGTCTGAAGGAGGTTATGGCTGCCTTACATCTGAGGCCAGCTTGGGCTGCAAAATTTGGAGAAAGCATTGGCCCGTGGGTATCCCTCATGAGGGCC
The DNA here is from genome assembly GCA_030180095.1 of Magnolia changhungtana. Classification (NCBI taxonomy): domain Eukaryota; kingdom Viridiplantae; phylum Streptophyta; class Magnoliopsida; order Magnoliales; family Magnoliaceae; genus Magnolia; species Magnolia changhungtana. The sequence continues at coordinate 11,505,161 of JASAUF010000421.1, read as the reverse complement.
AAACATCATAGGGATCTCTCCGCGGTAGCCCTGCCTCCTTCGCAGCAAACTGCTTCACTGTTCTGGAGAAAAATCAGAACTTTTCTCCCTATTTTGTAAGAGATTGTCCAGTGGCAGATTGGTCGGGGTACGATTAATCTATGGGAATTTAATTGGATGGGAATGGGTCCCCTCCAGCAGCTTGTAGACAGGCCTATCCCTGAGGCCCTTCGAAATCTTCAGGTGCGGGACTTCCTGGGGACCACTGGACCTCTCCCTCCTTCAGCGATGTATGCTTTTCTCCCTTAAGAAGTTATCAACAAAATTTTTACGCGCGCCTTTGCTATCTCCGATGCGAAGGATAAATGTTTCTGGCCCCTCGATTCTGATGGTGCCTTCACCGTCAAATCAGCCTGAAAATTACAGAGAGAATCTCATCCAACGGTGCAGTGGGCTAACTGGCTTTGGGATAGTACCCCCCCCCCCCCCAAAAAAAAAAAAAATCTCATTATTTATGTGGCGATTGTTACAGGGTGCAACCCTAGTTGATGAAAGGATCCAATCAAAGGGTGTAGCGTTGGCCTCTAAATGCCAATGTTGTAACAGAGAGGACCCTCCAAGCCATCATTCGGAGTCCATTTCCCACCTTTTTCTAGATGGAATGCAGGCTGTTTCCATCTGGAACCATTTCGGTTCCTTGATTGGAGTGTCCTCGCCCCCGGTTCAAACAGTTGGCAATCGTCTCCTCTAATGGCGAAGTGCCTTAGCCCCACGTAGTGCTTCCGCCCAAACTAGAGCTAAGCTCCCTATCCTCATTCTCTGGGAGCTTTGGCGAGCGAGGAATCTAGCCAAATATGAAAATAAACTGATGCACATCAGGGCTTCCATTGCCCGAATCAAATGGTGGGCTTCCCAAGTGTTGGGAGAGGATAGTGCCTTCAACTCAGTCATCAGCATCCAGAGACTAATACCTAGGTCAAGGGTCATGGACTGTCAGAGAGACAGAGCTGTTGTTGTCAAATGGAATAGACCACCTCCGGATTGGGTTAAGCTAAATGTGGATGGTTCTGCAAGAGGTAATCCCAGAATTTCCGGCGGTGGTTGCATTTGCAGAAAGGATGACGGTGTTTTCATGTTCACTTTCGCCACTGGCTACGGAGTGGGTTTCAACAACCTGGCAGAACTGCAAGCAATTCATGACAGGATGGTCATATGCCTACAGAGAGGTTTGTACAAAGTGATAATTGAATCAGATTCCAAAGTGGTGATTAACCTTCTCATGGGGAAGTCTGGTACCCCATGAAGATGGAAACCTTGGGCTATCAGGAAAAATGCGTTGAAGCAGTTGGGCTGCTTCACCTTCAATCACATTCTGCGAGAAGGAAACGGCTCGGCTGACAACATGGCTCGAGCAGGGAGCGGGAATCAGGAGACAACTCTACACATCCAGACGTCTTCTCTACTGGAGCAGGTTCGAGGTCAGATTTTCCTAGATAAAGTTGGGCTTGGGACGGTGAGATCTAAACCGTCGAACTCTTAGGCAGATTTTTCGTTTTCTTTTTTGCTTTGGCTTTTGTAGATTGGTGGCCGATTTGTGACCCCTTACGATAGGCCCCCCATGACTTTTTTGTAGCTGGGGCTGCCCGAATGGCCTTGTTTGTTGTACATCCTTTTGCTGATATCAATATAGCGAAGTTTCCTTGAAAAAAAAAAAAAAAAAAGGTATCCTTTTCAAAAAAAAAAAAAAAAAAAAAGATCCTATGGATGGTTTCAGTGAACTTCACCATTGAAAATAAAATTCTTTGTTAATTGGTCATTGATATGTGACTAAAGTTTGTTGTTTGCAAGTGGAGAATGATACTGAGTTCCATATCAAGATTGTTGGACGTAGGCTAGTGGGGCCCACTGGTGAGCAATCACTAGTGGGTGGCTTCTTCTGGCCTTTTCCCTTCAGTTAAGATTTTAAATTTGAATTTGATATTGGATAGGAGATAGGGAGAAGACCGGATCATCCGGTCTCATCCTATCTCCTTCCTTTCCAATAAAAAGGGATGCGCTCTCTCTCGCAAAATAATCATGAGAAATACCGAGGGTATATGGAGAGAGATTGTGTGCATCAGAGTCTATCCATTTTGGCTTGTCCTTGAGACGATCTAATCCATAGATCGCAATCCGGGACCACATTATACCGTAGGATCAGAGGTGTGAATAGTTCCATCTGCTCCAGTAGTAGATAGGCGGGCCGTTGGAGCACCGTTCTTCTACTTTGTGAGAGTTCCAACCTTCGTGTAGACCGTCAGATCTTGAGGGCTCACCTTCCGCGCTTCACAACAAAGATGATGTGTTGCACAATGAAATAGAGATTGAAACTTCAGTAGTGCTGCCTGATTTAACCTTAGATGTATCTTCTACGATGACTCCAAGACAAGTTTGTCTTCCATATGATCTAATTTCTTGATTTGTTTTCTCAAGTTGTGGATGTTGCAGCTCTTATTGACATCATTGCATGTTTAAATCTTGACTACAGAGACATTCTAATTCTGTCACTGTGTGATTTTCCTATGAAACAATTCATTGCATTTTCCAGGTAAGGGATGAGCTTGAACAACTTCTGAATGATGATGATGATATGGCAGACCTTTACTTGTCAAGAAAATTGGCTGGCTCATCATCACCTGTTGGTGGCTCTGGTGTATCGGATTGGTTCCCTGCCTCTCCAACCATAGGCTCAAAGATATCTAGAGCAAGCCGGGCAAGCGCAGCAATGATTCACGGAAATGAGAATGACGTCGAGGAACTTGAGATGTTACTAGAGGTTATAAAACCTACTCGTCGATAATCATTGATCAAGACACTTGCAGCCTCTTTGGAAATGAGATTTACTCTTCTACACCCCTCATGCACGGGACATTTCTAGGGCAATTGGAACTATTTGTCTGGTAGCCTGCCCCAACTATTTGGTGTCTATGGCCTTTTTATGTTGTGAATTGTCACATACCTGATTGGCAGTTCAATTGTCCTATAGATGTCTGCTGCTTGTACAGTGAACATGTTGGAGAGAAGAGAACCTCCATCGCCAAAGCGGTTTGTGGATGTTTCTAGCAAACTACTTTCCTCAAATTCAAAATCTAAGATGAGCTTCTGTTCAATTTCACAGGCATACTTCATGCAAATTGATGGCACGCTGAACAAACTGACCATGGTATGCACTGATTAAGCTTTAGTAGTCATCACTAATGATTTTTTCAGTAATGGTTTATGAAGAAATTACAATTTGAAAATGAGTTGATATCCACATATGTTATTGCTTTTACATATCCATAAAAAAAAGGTTCTAGTTGGGCCTACGAATCCTTCCAGTATTTTATACTGTAGAAAAACTGATTGTATCCTGGATATTATATGCAGTCTTTTTTATGTTTTCCCAATTTTCCTCGTGTAAGAGTGACACCATGTCTTGAATAGATTGCTTAAATCGGTATCTTATGGTTATTGCTGTCAATGCGGTTCTAAAAAACTGCTAAATATGATTGTCTACAAATTATTGCGTGTCAAGCAATATATATATATATATATATATATATATATATATATATATATATATATATAATTTAGAAGATCTGCATGTATTTGTGCCCAGTAGCAATTGCATTATCTAGTCTGCAAGCCCGGTAAAGGAGGGTTTATATCATGTGGTAAGCTAGTCATTAAACCCTGCCAAGCAATCATAAGAATTTCTTTTTAAACAGGACTTGTAAAGCAAACCCCAAATAGTATTCCTGTTTAAACAGGACTTGTAAAGCAGACCCAAATAGCTGGGACAAGGCTATGATGATGATAATTATTATCTTTAGCTAATGGCTACTTTGCTGAGTTCTTAAATAGAGGATTCAGTGCACATGCTTGACAATACCAACTATATTTTGCTTCATTTACTATCACATTGACGGCTCTATCATATATAATGATAATATATAATGATAGAAGAAAGTGAATCCTATTGACATTTAGAATCCCAAGTGGCAGCTTGAAATCTTCTAGTAACCCTCAAGATTAATAAAACATATAAGCCATGAATTTCACGTTGTTTTGACTGCCATTGTACGTGGTAAACCATCTTCTTTCTTCTTTTCTATTTTCTATTTTACCTTTTTATTATAGAATTTTACTAAATTAAAATATCTTTCCAGCTACGTGAATATATTGACGATTCAGAGGATTACATTAATATTCAGGTAATTGTTTATACATGAAGAATTCTCTCTTTTACATCCATGTGGTTTTATTTGGATGGAAATAGAATGTTATTGTTTTTTTTTTTTTTTTAATAAATAAATAAAATAAAGCCATATCATGTAGTAATGGTTTTTGTTTTTTTTTTTTCTTTTCCCTCTGCCACAGCTTGACAATCAACGAAATCGACTAATTCAGGTAAGACTTTATAAGTGTTTCGACAAGAAACGAATGCATTTGATTTGAGAAAATTTATTCAATGATAACAAAGAATTCGATGAGAGAACAATGATCACAAGATATTTATTCATTCTGAGTTTATTTACATCCTCAGATATTCCTTGATTATGAAAACAGAGTACAATCAATCAACGCAATGAATGAAAGAGTAGACTGCCCGATGGCGATTTTGGCAGCATTTGGACGCTTTTGATGTTCATCGCAAAGGCAGATGGGTTGTGTGAACTTGAAACCCTTGATTTGGTCATGCGATGGGTTTTGATCATCTTTCCGTTCATCCTTCCAGTCGTACGGACGGACTTTCTTTCTCCTAGAACTCTTTCTCTATGCTTTACATTTCTCTCTTTCTTCTGTGAGCTTCTCGAAGCTCTCCAATTTCTATCTTCTCTCACTTCTCCTTCTTGCTTCTCTCTCTCTCTCTCTCACTGTCCACTCCAAATGGAGATATGAGAGGTATTTATAGACATTAAATAGGTGTGGAGGTCATCTGTCCGAAGTGCACAAGCCTAGACAGAGAATGTGGAGTGCACAAGGCTTACTTCAGGACAAAAATCATGCATTAGGACAAGTTTCCATGGATAATGGTGCAAAAGGCACTCTTTAGGACAAAGCTCCTCTCCAAATGGTGCATGGGACTTCCATCAAGACAAGAAAAGGCTTGCCTTAAGACAAAGGAGAGAAAGAAGTGGCGCATGGGAGAGATATTAAGACAAGAAAAGCCTTGTCTTAAGACAAAGGGGAGAAAGAAGTGGCACATGGGACATCTTGTAAAAGTGGTTGCGCGGCTCGCGCAAGAGACTTCTTTTGCAAACCATTTTCTTAAAGAGTGGTTCATGAGACTTGCTTCAGGACAACAAAAGCTTGTCTTAAGGAGAAGGAGAGAGAGAAATGGCACTCCAGACCAAGCTTCAGGACAAACTCCATAACAAGTGGCGCAAGGGGATTTCTCTCTAGGAGAGGTTGCGTGAGCCCCGCAAAGGGGATTTCTTTTGGGGAGTTTGCGCAGTTGGTGCAAGGCCTGTCTTTAAGACAAGCTCCCACATAAAGTGGCACCTTGGGGTTTGCTCCCATTTCCATTATGCAGATGGCGCAAAGCCTGTCTTTAAGATAGGCTCCCACATAAAGTGGTGCCTAGGCCATTTCCATTGCGTGGATAGCACAAGAGGTTTCTCTCCCTCTTTTCATTGCGCGGGCGGTGCAAAGACTCTTTCCTTTGAGCGGATGGCACAAAGGCTCTACAATGCTCTCTCTCTCTCTCTCTCTCTCTCTCTCTCTCTCTCTCTCTCCTAGCTTCCATCATGCCTTCTAACAAACAACCCCTCAAATGAGGCATGGGGAGGGGTATTTATAGGCATCCTACGCCCCACACTCTTTAAATAGTGGTGATTCCGCTACTTCTTTCTTCACACAACATCCAACCTTCTTCCTTAAATAGTGGTGTTCACTAATCTCTCTCTTAAATAGTGGTGTACCAGTTCTTCCTCCATATAAGGCAACACCCATCCACTCCTTTTTACCAAAATACCCCCATTCACTCATTTTTACCAAAATCCCCCCCATTCACTCCTTTTTACCAAAATACCCCCATCCACTTCTCTATATCAAATGATGTCCATCCATTCTTCTATTCCAGATGACATCCATCCATTCTTCCATCCCAGATTGTGGAGTGTACAACCTCTTCTAACATGAAGCAATGCTTCATAAGGTTTTTCTACTATTATGGGTGCACAACCCTAGGAAGGATCTGCACAATAGAATTCCCCTACTAATGCAATGGGCATGTAATGAGATTTCTAGAGAGAATGATAGAATATTTTTTATGCCTCAAAAGATGCCCCTCGATCCTTCTTTGCTTGATTTATGAGATCAAATGGAGGATCGATCTTTTCTTGCATAAAAACCCTTTTACTTCAGAGAAGGATTCTTCATAAAATGTAATCACATAACGGAGAAGAGTCATTTGAACGAAGATCTTCAATAGTTGATTTTGAAATAATCAACCTCGAAGGAATCATATTTGAACAGATTACAGTTGAAAGATAACTGGGTGATCATGCTTGCATGGAAGACTGAATGATCACACTTGACCAGAAGACTGAATGATTATGCTCGAACGGAAGACTGAATGATCACGCTCGAATGAGAGATTGCACTCGAACAGGAGATTGAATGCCCCCTAGCCAGAAGCACCTAGTGAATGATTCAATAGAGAGGATAATGCAGCAACGAAAGCACTTTGTCTTCATAGATAGAACGACTTTCCGCAATCAGAGCTTCTGCTGCGTCCTCCACAACTTTAACTCCCTTATTCACATAATTCTCTTTTCATCGAAGCTTGCCACTGTACAGTTGTGGCGACTTCATCTTTGAGTAACTTGACCAACGAACTATCTTTTAGTACTGCTGCTACTGCAACGATCTCTTTGATCAACTACTCTTTCTTTAAACTTTATGGCTAGGAAATTATTCTTTAATGCTGCTCCTACTACAACAATCTTTTCGATTATCTCCTTTATCCATGATCTGTATAACCCAGGCTTTCGAATGATAGTCTTTCCTGCCAAATTGATCGGAATTAGTATCTCAAGACATCATAATTTTCCAATTTAGTTTCATGAAGTATTGATAATTTTGAAATATATCGAAAACTTTTCATCTTTTTTAGGCTGATTGTAATATTCGCAATATGATAATGATTTAATCATTTTACCTTTATGCTTGTCATCACGCTTCACATTGCATTCTTTGCTCATTATATCGTACTTTTGGAGATGTCATCTCCAGCTCCAAAGGTTCAACCGCTGAGTCTTTTCTAGTTTGTGCTCCTTGGCATAAACTTTTCCTTAGATTTTTGCTGATTCTAAAAAATAGATAAGACTTCTTTCAATTTTCATTTAATAACTTTCTGAAGGCCATAGAAGTTACTGATGATGATTTCATTTGTTCCTTATCTCCATCGGGTCCGGTACTTAGAGTCTTGTGATATCATTACTAGAATAATGAGAAGTTACGACATTGGGCCATATAACTGGGTCTTGATATAAAAATAACTCTTGAACATTCACACTGAACCATGCTTTATAATTCTTGGCATATGAATTCCTCCGCCACGCATAAGTGATTATTAAAAGACTAAGGCATACATTACTTTAAAGACATAGATCATGCCCCCTTTCCAGGTCAACTTCGCATAAAGATTTCTTCAGAAGATAATACTTCCGAAGTGAAGCCTGCTGATACCCTTGAAGGATGGATAATCTTTGCTGCTCTTTTTAAAGAATCTAAAGAATATATCTGAATCTTTCAATTATCCGAAAAAGAATGATAATTCTTCACTAGTTTATTCTCTGCCGCCTTTGAGAATCTTGTGAGATAATATTTCTCTATCATCACGAAGCCAAGAGACAAAAAGACCTCACGACTCTTGTCAATATATTAATTGATCTTGAAGATTTGAACTTTTGAGTAGATAATTGTCAATATTTTGAAGGCATTTGTTGTTGCTGTAATTTGAACATGATTCAAGAGAAACACATTTTTGCATGTTGTTTACTCAATATTTAAAATTTTCATCAGGCAATTGCATATTTGAGCATATCTAAAGTGAAATATGTATCTGCAATATTTTGATGTTACACTTAGTTTATGCTTTTTGAGCAGTAGAACTAGTGTACTTTTGACTGACCATACTTTGACTGGACAAGACTAAACTTGTCCTGACTTGACTGGACTTGACTAGACTAGTCTAGATTAAACTAGACTGAACTAAACTGGAGTAGACTAGACTGGACTTGACTGAACTGACACTTACACACAGTTTAGGCTCTTGAATAGTGGAGCAACACACAGTTTAAGCTCTTGAGTAGTGGAGCAACACAGTTTTTTAGACTCTTAAGCAGTTGGAGTCGGGTCTCACGTGATAGTCTCTGTAACTCTTATGAGTTCGCTGGACTTCTCACAGCTTGGTGAGTTCACAAACAGCGATCCATCAGAGGGGCCTAGTGAAGCTACTGGGGCCATGAACTCGGTTGGATTTATGTATGGAATTGGCCGCAGTAACTCTCTAGAGTTCACGAGGCTCACAAGGCTACCTTTGGGGTATCAAATCCAAGGCCGCCAGTCCATCAATGAGTAGGTTTAGGCCCTTCCTCATGAGTTACTACTGAAATCAAGCTAGAGATTTGGGGGGTCTTATGCATGGTTGGCCTATCTATGGACAATAGCCAAAGAGCACACACTACAGCCTGCGTTTTCTTCTTTTGCAAGGTCGGACCCATTCACGGGAGGGCAGTTTCATCCGTTCCCCATGACACTGTTGGAAAGCTATACAGACGACATTAGTGTTATGCGTGACTGGCTGTTGAGGACTTTTGGCCTTTTAGGACTCTTAGGCATTGGTTCCGTCTGCTACTCGCATGGGTATGCATATGATATCCTTCACGGGTTTTTTAAGGTCACTGGCTTCTCACTACTGCCCAAATGATGATGGTGATAGGCTTTATGCGTAGTTGGTCGTATAGGGCTTGGCTAGGCTGCCTTGAATGATAAACTATTGTCGCTGACTTGATAGTTGACCGTACAGGCTTTGCTAAAGATGACAGATTGATAATTGAAGATAACAAATCAATGATTGATATATCATCCCTATTGCTGTTGATGATATTATAAAATTTGGTCCGAATGGCTTCACCTTGGTAATAATATCAATTCCGATAAACTTCAATAATAGAATAATCTTCACATCAACGATTTGGCGATAGCAATGGTAGTTTTACTAATCTAATCTAACAATCATCGTCGGTGCTTGACAATAATAATATACTTCAACTTGATATGCTTAGGAATCTGCCTTTTATTCATGTATGACATCGGCATTCTGAGACTTGGCATTCTGAGACTTCGGCATTCTAAGACTTCGTATTCTGAGACCTGCATTCTAAGACTTTTCTTATCTTGCCCCTTTTTGATTTTGAAGTATTATGCTAATAATCTTCGAAATCAAAATTGTAATTTATCTTCAAAGATAATGTATTTTGTATGTTTTTGTCTGCCCCTTGAATAATTATGTCGTGAATCTTCTGAGTCAAAACGCAATGAATCTTCTAAGTCAAAACGTCGTGAATCTTCTAAATTAAAACACAATGAATCTTTTGAGTATTCAGGGATGATATATTTTGCTGAACTGACAGGTATATTGATGAAAATTTGCTCCCATGATGAATATACTTATCTTGCTTTCTTCTTGTCTGTTCTTCTATGAAGCGAATATTTTCAATCGGGACCATATGTCGTCACTTTCTCGCTTATTCCATATATCTTCTTTATGACAATTTCTACTATCGTCAATCATCTTCGGTAGAATGCCTTTTTCTTCTTTGCTTCATTTCCTTTGATTTTCTTTGCAGCTAGCCATTGATTCCTCATAGGAAGTATATCGTCTTCTTCAACTATATGTTTGCCATAGTACTTGAATTGTCCAAACCCTTTCTTTACTTTCTTAATTGTAATAAGACAAGAAAAGCCTTGTCTTAAGACTAATGGGAGAAAGAAGTGGCGTGTGGGAGATCTTGTAAAAGTGGTTGTGCGGCTCGCACAAGAGACTTCTTTTGCAAACCATTTCCTTAAAGAGTGGCTCATGGGACTTGCTTTAGGACAATAAAAGCCTGTCTTTAGGAGAAGGAGAGAGAGAAATGGTGCTCTAGACCAAGCTTCAGGACAAAGTCCATAACAAGTGGCACAAGGGGATTTCTCTCCAGAAGAGGTTGCGCGAGCCACGCAAAGGGCCGGGGATTTCTTCTAGGGAGTTTGCGTGGTTAGTGTAAGGCCTGTCTTTAAGACAAGCTCCCACATAAAGTTGTGCCCTGGGGTTTGCTCCCATTTCCATTGCGCGGATGGCGCAAAACCTGTCTTTAAGACAGGTTCCCACATAAAGTAAAGACAAGTTCCCACATAAAGTGGCACCCAGGCCTTTTCCATTGCGCAAATAACACAAGAGGTTTCTCTCCCTCTTTTCATTGTGTGGACGGTGCAAAGACTCTTTCCTTTGTTCGAATGGTGCAAAGGCTCTACAATGCTCCCTCTCTCTCTCTCTCTCTCTCTCTCTCTCTCTCTCTCTCTCTCTCCTAGCATCCATCATGTCTTCCAACAAACAACCCCTCAAATGAGGCATGTGGAGGGGTATTTATAGGCATCCCAGGCCCCTCACTCTTTAAATAGTAGTGATTACCACCACTTTTTTCTTCACACAACATCCAGCCTTTTTCCTTAAATATTGGTGTTCACCAATCTCTCCCTTAAATAGTGGTGTACAACCACTTCTTCCTCCATATAAGGCAATACCCATCCACTCCTTTTTACCAAAATACTCCCATTCACTCCTTTTTACCAAAATACCCCTATCCACTTCTCTATATCAAATGATGTCCATCCACTTCTCTATATCAAATGATGTCCTTCCATTCTTCTATCCTAGATAACATCTGTCCATTCTTCCATCCCAAATCGTGGAACGTACAACCTCTTCTAACATGGAGCAACGCTTCATAAGGCTTTTCTATTGTTATGGGCGCACAACCCTGGGAAGGATCTGCACAACGGAATTCCCCTACTAATGCAATGGGCATGTAATGAGATTTCTAGAGAGAACAATGGAATATTTTTTATGCCTCAACAATAAGGACATTAGTTATGAACTACCCATGCATTGGATTCTTTCTTCAGTTTGATCTCTAAGTTTTTGCATTTTACTACCAGTGTTCATTCCCAGTATTGTCATTCCCTATGATAGCCAATCAGGGAGAGTTATTTGAGATCTGTATGGATCCGCATGGTGCACTGCAGATCTACAAATATGTTTGGAGAAGACTTCTCGGTAATCATGACTGGAGCGTATCAGATGGTGTCGTGTATTGCTTAAGCAGCTGATAAGGAAGCAATCATGTGCAAACGGTTACAGGATAGGTGACAAGAGGGGAAGCAATTACGACTAGAACGTGAGAAAGGTTATAGCAATCGTCGGAACGTTGGAAAGATCTAGATGGCTAGATCAAAGCTATAAATAAAAAATCAATGCAAGAAGGAAAATCATCTCATACCAACCCAAACAAACTAATCTATCTTTCAATTATCCTATCAATTTACATTCCATAGTGTAATCCTTTACTTCCCTTGTTAAGAAAATTACATTTCTTAGTGTTATCTTTACTTTTCAAGCCTGCTGTTTTACCTTTCTTAGTGTAATCCATAGCAGTAACCAAGTAGTAAGTAATTTCTAGTTGTAATTCAAGTCTAAGCTCCAGCGCTAGTTTTTTTTTTTTTTTTTTTTTTTTTTTAAACTCTAGTAGCTGATCAACGGCTCCTAAATTCCATCTTTTTTACCTATAGGATTTTTTCATTAATAGGAGACATCTATACATGCTAAATTTCAAGTGAACCCATCAACAAAAGGGGAACATGTCAGCCTATCATGTAAACCAAGACAATAAATCTAGCCCTCCCTCAAACTTCCCAAACCCACTCTATCTAGGAATAAAAGACCTCTGATGATTGGGGGGAGCTCCGCCAATGATCGAAAAATCTTATGCATTTGGTCGTAACTCCCCTAGCGCGCCAGTTCATCTGCCACAAAGTTAGCCTCCCTAGTGGTGTGGGAGAAGCTAACCTCCATGGTACACATGAGTTACTCAATCCTGGCCCACAAGTACCACATGGCCCATGAGGGAGAAGATTGCTTGGAGAGGATTCCCACCACAGACTTAGAGTCACTGGCCACCTCCACCTTGGTAAAACCCAAATTCGCCCGAGTATTGGATCTAAAGCCATAACTGAATGAGAAAGCAAATAGAAAGTCACCCGCACTATTTCTGCCGACTTCACCCCTCGAAAGGGCTCGAGTTTCCTAGCACCGATCCATCTATGTTGATCTTGACCCAGCCATGCTGCGGTCTGGCCCACTTGACCACATTGGCTTCCTCGAGTCAACAGCTGACCCTTTAATCCTCAAAGCTCTTAACGTTGTTGACGTGGACCTCTTCGCCACCTTAGGAAGGGGGAGATTTAGGCTGAGTAGGCTGATCTAGTGGTGGACCCTGGCGATCACCTTGGCTGCACAAATCATGGATTCTTCAAAGCTGACGTCATTCCTAGCCATCCAGATTTTTCAAAAGATGAAGGTGGGTGTGAGACCTCTTAAGAGTAGAAAATGGTCAGACGTTGCAGCTGCTACCCTACCAAAAGCTGAGACGTAGCTAGATGTGTGGATATTAAATAGCAACTCAAAGTTTTCCCAAAGCCTTCTTGTTGTATCACCCCAAGAGAATAAGTGATCAATTATCTCAACGTGGTACATTTGGGCTAAAGGGTAGCGGTCACATTTAGAAGCAATACAAACTCCTCTCACTTGAATTATGGCATCCACCGGAACAATGTTGTGAATGATCTTCCACGTAAGGAACGAAAGTTTCGGCGGTAGCTTTGAGTGTCACACCCATTTTGATCAATCTTTCTTCTACCCTATAGATCTGATAATTTGCTAAACCGAGACAATGTCAAATTCACCCTATGAAGAATCTATCCAAATCTGTTTTTCCTCCACAGAAGAGGTACAAATCCTCTCATCTGAAATGTGATCTAGCACCACTTGTGGAGGAGATGCTGCACACCTAGTTGTGAACGCCAGCCATTAGGCCCAATCAGCTCTTGAACTGATTGAAACTAAGAGGCAGTGTATGCAGTCTCCAGGCGCTGAGGGGCCCTAATCCCGACCAGTCATCCTCTCAAAAGCGACACTCGCCACGTCTGATTGACCAACAGGCTCAGGCAGTAACAGTCAGGATTATCTTACAGATTTGCTTCCACAAGGGCAAAGCAAAGGAGGAGAGACTTGCACTGCCCATTGATTAGAAGTTGCAGGAGTACTTCGCATTCGTGAATGTTACCCAAGCACTATACCTCCCCTTATACCTGACAATCCATGCCATCTTCATCCGAAAGGCCTTCATCACAGTTTTCAGGACTTTCACCCCCAACCCATCCTCATATTTTGGAAGTGCAATTTTCTGCCAATTCATCTAATGGCAGCACTTCATATTCCCTTCCTAGCCCCAGAAGAAATCAAAGAAATGTTGTTCTCTGTCTCCTAGCAAAATAGAAGGGACCTCCGTAGCCGTAAGAGTGTGAACTGGGATGTTGCACATCACGTGGTTGATCAGCGTAAGCCTTCCTGCTTGGGATAAAATTCTTCTCTTTCATCCTGATATTCTGTGGTGTATCTTCTTTAGCATTTCCCTTTAAAAATAGGGACCCTTAGGTAGGTGAACGGTGATACCCCCTTATTAAATCCAAGGATCCTTTGGGTTGACCTTGTGTGTGCTTCAGATTGACTAGTAGAGAGGATGAAGAAGCTCTTCTGATTGTTAATTTTCTGCCCTGACACTCTTTGGTATTGGTTGAGAAAGCCTTTTCAGTGATTCACAACTATTGTTCAAAACAGGACCATGTCGTCTGTGAAGAGGAGATGTGAGGCCAATGGGCAATCCTTGAGGGTCTTGAAAGGTTGACAAAAACCCCAATCAACCAATTGCTTAAAGCCTCTAATGAGAACATCTGTCACTAAGATGATGAGATTCGGCGAGATAGGGTCCCCCTGGGGAAGCCCTCTTGAGGACTCGAAGAAACCATAAGACTTGCCATTAATCAGGACGGAAAACCAGGAGTTCCTCCAACATTTTTCAACCATCTTGATACATCGCGCACCAAACCCAAACTTAATGAGGACTTCTTTCAGGAAGGCCCAATCGATCCAGCATAAGCTTTTTCCATGTCTAATTTGATGAGAATGTTTCCCCCTCTGAATTTGCAATTAATGTCTCGAAAAATTTCTTCAATAAGAGCACAACTTTTTGCTATAGATTTTCATTGCACGAATGCCCCTCAATCCACAAAGATGATTCTGGGAAGAATCCCTCTCAGTCTGTCAGCAATAATTTTAGAGAAAATCTTATAGACACAATTACATAAGCTGATAGGGCGAAAATAAAAAAAAATTATTTGCAGAGGATAACTTCGGAATAAGGTAAATAAGTGTCAATGTAAAGGCCTTGGGTGGGTTTAGCTTATACAATTATGTCTATAAGATTTTCTCTAAAATTATTGCTAACAGATTGGGTGGGGTTTGTTCACATCCTAAGTATAGGGTTGCGATGTAGTAATATTCTCGGTAAGACCGAGGTCGAATCCACAGGGCCTGAACCTTGTACGCGATCTGAAAGTAACTTGAACTAGAACTAGGTAAAGATGTAATCTAAATCAGAAAATTTAAAGGAATAATGGTGAAATCTTAAACTAAAACTTGTAAAATTCAAAGGTGGGAAACTAGGGTGCCAAGGATTCACTTGTAGAGATCAGGAAAATCTATGCTTGATTTAAGAACACAACTGGATTTAAGGTCCCATCTTCATCCAGTTGGAAGATGCATCATTAAAACCAAATCTCAACTTACTTTGATCTAGTTTTCAATAGCAGATAGGTATGAGAATTAGAATTGATTTCATCACAAAACCACACCCATGAGACAAAGCAAACAATGGGTCCTTACACTTGCTCGAGTGGTAGACTCTCAAGAGTTTCAACTCCTGGTCAAGGGTTCGAGTACCCATAGGTGGTGAAATTCCACTAGCATGAGTGTGTGGGGTGTGTGTGCGTGTGTATAAAAAAAAAAAGACAAAGCAAATAACAGAATTTAACCAATCCACAACTAGTCTGAAAGAGTTATGAACGTTAGGAAGGATTCCATCATCCAACCATGCCCATGATACGACGGTGAACAACAGAGCTTTCTAACTTCATAATCACAATAATGAAAAGAACATGCTCAAAGCTATTACAGATCCATTATAATTTAAGTCACAATAAACCATTCAAAACTAAAGCCTTATAATCAAACTAGAATCAAAATCAGTTCAAAGTAAATATGAATCAAAAGGCATAAAGAAAAAGTCTCCCATCACACTACAAGCTTCACCTCTTAGCCCTAGCTAAGAGGTTTAGCCAACCATACTTATGATCAACTAAGTTCTCTTAAAGGAAAGATCTAAACAAAATCATAAAGAAAAGAAAAGAAAACTCAAGAAGAAGGGAAGGAACTCCCTAGCTGCAGGCCCAGATCTCTCTCTCTCTCTCTCTCTCTCTCTCTCTCTCTCTCTCTCTCTCTCTCTCTCTTTCTTCACGTTTGTAAGGATGTTCTTGCCCATGTTCTCCCTCTCTTTCTTATAGCATGTGTGAGGTGGTGGATGGGAGGCTGGAGTCGGTGGAAAATTTCATGCGGAAGTTTTCTTTACGCAGTTTAGCAACGTGCCCAAGAAGATGCAAACCATCTTGCGTTGGACGTGTCATTCGCACACGGGTGCATTTTTATGAAGAGATGACGTCCTTGCGGATAGTTTTTAACTGTCATTTAGATGAACGGTTTGGATTATTGGTCCGACGCTAACTGAGATCACACAACAGCCAAAGAGGGTCGGGCGGCGTCTGGTTTTCTCGTACGCATGCTCCCTGCGTAAAGCAGGTTGTGGCAGTCATGGTGGGGCCTACAATCCAAGGTGTTTGCTACATTTAGGCCGTCCATTGGATTTCTTATGAAAATTCAATCCAGGGAAATAATTCTTCGCTCTGGACTCGGTGTGGCCATCGAGTTCCATTCTTGTTGTCAGTTAGATGCAGTGGATGATTGGGGACACGTCCTGGTCAATTTTTGACAGAGTTCGGGCAGGTAATGGTTGGCTGCTTGTTCTACTTCGAACGGACGATCTAGATCATCCATTTGGGTCCATCTTGATGGCCCACCGAAATGTCCCGCGGTCCTCTATTTCCTATCACGGTGGCGGGAGTTCCTCTCCTTTGAATTCTCTTTGAAGATAAGGGACAAAACCCTGTTGATCGGTCTAGAGGTTCGGTGTACAGTGAGTGTACCTTTGTTGTGTGCACCGGCCATGCGAAGTGGGGTCCACTGTGATGTTTATGAGCAATCCGCTCCGTCCATCCTCTCTCTCATCCAACTTAAGGGGTTGAGACCAAAATTGAAGCATATCCAGATATCAGGTGGGCCCTAGATCAATGATTTATGGGATGATTTATTCGTTGGGCTACTTCCACAAAGATCCAATGGTTGAAATTCGATGTGTACAGTTAATTTATGGTCCTCAGGCCAGATATAAAGTTTTGAGCCGAACGGATGGTGGAAAACCTGTGATCTTGCATTCTGGACGATTTTCAAGCCTTTTTAGCATGAATTACTTGATTTTCTCGGACCTCTGGCGTGTAAATTGTTCAATCTCAGTCCGCTGGGGTCCATCCCTTACCTTGGAGCTTTCTGTGTGTTAAATCTATGCTTTTAGTACCCTTTTTCAGTCCAGGCTCCTAAATTCACCTTGCAACATAAATACGATTAAAATAGGCAGTTAAACAGCATCATGTTCGTAAAATCATGTAATAACTAGGTCTAATATGTAATATTTGACCCTCAACACAATCCCCAACCAGCATTTTTCTAGTCTCAAGCAAAGTATACGAAAAATAATTTAAGAATTACGGGACAATTCCTATAAAACTGAGTGATTTTTGAGAAATAATCCAGTTAATAAAATTCTAAGATTCACGAATGTTGGGCGTTACTTTCTCCCAGACTCAAGCGCACGGTAAACTTCATGGTCAAGTTCAAAGTATTAATCCATCAATTAGAAAAATTCTAAACATTGAGTTCCTTGGGTGTATAGTATAATCTCAGCTTCTCAACATTAAGAGTCCAATTGTCAATTTTCATAATAACATTGATAATCAAACAGAGCATTCCTGGATATCCTAACCTAAACCGAAAATTGCCTTATAGTTCAACCTTTTTACTCTTCTAGCTTTTAATTTTTCCATCAATGGCTTCACGCTGTGTCAACCTTTTAAAAGATCTTTAACAGGTAGTCGTTTTCGAGCACAACTATTTTTTAGCTGGGTATTCTCTCTCTCTTCTTTTTTTTTTTCTTTTTTTCAATGAACATGATGGACAAATTTCCCAAGTTGGTTCCTTCCATGCTTAGTGATTGTCAAGTTAATAATTCAATATTGAACGGAAACCTTAATGTGTAAGCTAGATGTGATATGTGAAGTCATGACTCAATCAATGTTTAAAACTTCTAATCATGGATTAGCAATTTGAAACTTAACTGTGAAATCTAAAGATAGCAGAATCCAAGAGTCATAAATTACCAACATTACGTATCTTATACTTGCAAAATCACTTCGAATTCACAAGAATTTCTAAAAAGAATTTTAAAAATTTTCACATTTTTTGCTTAAGACTAAGAAAACACTGATTATGTAACCTAATCTCCCATCCTCAACCTAAAATATATATTGTCCTCAATGTAAAAGATATAAGCATGTAATGCACATAAGACAATGAAAGTAAAGGAGAAGTGATGGAAAGATAATACATGGGGAAGGAATCAAAAAGCTTTTTCCAAAAAAGATATTAGCAGGAAGGTGGCTCGACACAAGAATTAAATCAACAAAAAACAAACTATCATAGAACAACTGGAAAGCAAACTAACCTAACAACATAAAGCCAACTAACCTAGAATGACAAAAAAGCAAACTACCTTAGTCTTATGAAAGCAGTAAACCTACCTAGACTAAGAGATCAATCCTGGTATACAGGATCATTCAAAGGCATGGACATGTCCTCTAAATCAAATTTCTCAACTAATGGCTTTAATCGATGTCCATTTACTTTAAACTCATTGCCATTATCTGGGTTCTGAATCTCGACAGCCCCATGGGGATGAACATTAATAACAGTGAAAGGGTCGGTCCAACTAGATCGGAGTTTACCTAAAAAGATATGTAACCAAAAATCATACAAAAAGACTTTCTGATCCGGCGTGAATGATTTTCGATGAATATGTTGGTCATGAAACTCTTCATCCTGTCCTTGTAAATTCTCGAGTTCTCGTACTCATCGTTCCGGATTTCTTTAAGTTCATTTAACTGAAGTTTGCGCAGCAAGCCAGCGTTGTCCAAATTGAAATTTGAGTTTTGATTGTCTGGTAGGATCTATGTTCTAACTCCACAGGCAAGTGACAAGCCTTCCCATAGACAAGTCTAAAGGGAGACATTCCAATAGGGGTCTTAAATGCAGTACGGTAAGCTCATAAGGCATTGGTCAATCGGATTAACCAATCCTTACGGTCAGGGTTAATCATTTTTCTCTGGGATGTGTTTGATCTCCCTATTGAAAATCTTAACTTACCCACTTGTCTGTGGGTGGTATGGGGTGCTCACCTTATGAGAGATACCATATTTCTTCATTAAACTCTCAAATGGTCTTGTTTCGAACAAGAAACAAAATGGTGACTTTGCTGGGGAACACGTGTGCGAAGTCTATAAATATCGCACCCCTCTCCTCATTTAGGGGAGGACTCCTCATTTGTAGAGGGGAAGAAGTTGGAAGAGATGCTCGTCCGCCCCTCAGTAGTGTTGCGCGCTGAAAGGCATTACGGGCTTGAAGTTGTTGCAGAGTCACCATTTTGTTTCGAACAAGAAACAAAATGCATTCGATTTGGGGGATTTCATTCAATGATAACAAAGAAAGAATGAGAGAACAATGATCATAAAGTATTCTATTTATTCTGAGTTCATTTACATCCTTTGATTTCCCTTAATTCTAAGATATATTATAACGAATAGACACAATAAATGAAAGAGAAAGATAGTTCAATGACAATTTTAGCAGCATTTCGACGCTTTTGTTATTCATCGCAAAGGCAGATGAGTCATGCAGACTTAAAGCCCTTGATTTGGTTGTGCGATAGACATTGATTATTCTTCCACTTATCCTTTCAGTCATACGGACATACTCTTCTTTCTCCTGGAACTCTTTCTCTGTGCTTCGAATTTCCTTTACTTTCCCTTTATGAATCCAGCAATTGGCGCACTTGATCAAGGAAGGGGCATTTTGGTCAAGAATACTAGTGCACAATCTAAGAAGAGATAGAAACTTCATGAACTTGGGTTGTGCCATAATTCCGTTGTGCGGATCTTCCATCCTGCTCCACTTTTCTCTCTCCTCTGGGAGTTCCTTGAGACTCTCCAACTTCTGTCTATCCAAATGAAGATGGGAGAGGGGTATTTATAGGCGTCTCACACATGTGAAGGCTATCTGCACACAATAGGGTGCGCACAACAGCTTCCAGCGTGCAACAACTTCCAGCGCACAACAGCTTTGACCGCACAACAGCTTCTAGCGCACAATAACTTACAGCGTGTAACAGGAGTCCAGGCAAGGGGCACACAACCAGGAGCGCACAACCAGGGGTGCACAACCAGGGGCTTCTCAGCAAGGGCCTCTGCACTCTAACAAGGATCACAATGGAATTTCCTTACTGAGGCGATGGATGCGTATTGATACCTTCAAGAGAGAGAAATATATATAATTTTGTGCCCTAACAGGTCTATTACAAAAGTGTGAGCCCCCATCACTAATGATAGCTCAAAGTGTTCTGAACCGGGAAATGATGTTCTCTTTTAAGAATTTAATGACCGTGCGATGGTCATTATTCCGGCATAGAATCGCTTTGACCCATTTAGTGATATAGTCTATGGCTAGCAAAATGTATAGATTTCTAAAGGATTGGGGGAAGGGTCCCATGAAATCGATGCCCCAGCAATCAAGTGCCTCTATAATAAAAATGAGGGTTCAAGGGCATCATATTTCGACGGGACAATGCTCCCAATTTTTGACAACGCTCGCAAGCCTTGTAAAACTCATGTGTCCTTGAACATAGTGGGCCAGTAAAAGCTATACTGAAGAATCTTGGTAATGGTCTTTTTAGCATAAAAGTGACCACCACAGGCCTGAGAGTGACAAAAGGAGATGACACACTGATGCTCATCATCTGGCACACATCTCCTTAAGATTTGGTCTGGGCAATATTTAAACAAATATCGATCGTCCCAGAAGAAGTTGCGCACCTTGGTAAAAATTTTCTTCTTATCTTACGCAGTCCAACGTGTCGATATGAAACCTGTGGTAAGATAATTAATAAATATCAGCGAACCAAGGTGAATGGGAGACTCTGAACAATTGTTCGTCAGGGAACATGTCATTGATATGTGTTGTCTCAAGGGAATCAGAGGGATTAAGGCAAGAAAGATGGTCAGCTACTACATTCTCTACTGCCTTTTTATCTTTAATTTCTAAATTCAATTCTTGGAGTACAAGGATCCATCTTATCAGGTAGGGCTTAGCATCATTCCTAGTAAGAAGATACTTAAGCGCCGCATGATTTGTGTAAATGATGATCTTAGATCTGATCAAGTAGGATGTAAATTTGTCCAAAGCGAACACTACAGCTAAGTGTTCCTTTTTCTTAGTCGAGTAGTTCACTTGGGTAGGATTTAGAGTTTTACTTGCATAATGAATAACGTAGGGCTTCTTTTCTTTTCTCTAGCCTAAAACCACCCTAAGAGCATAATCAGGCGCGTCGCACATAAGTTCAAAAGGAAGACTCTAGTCGAGTGGTTGTATGGTAGGTGTAGTAGTTAACATGCCTTTTAGCCTAGTGAAAGCTTCCTGACATTGCTCGATCCACTCGTATGGTGCATCCTTTTGAAGTAGATTACATAGAGGACGAGAGATGAGACTAAAGTTCTCTATGAATCGTCTGTAAAACCCAGCATGTCCTAAGAAGGATCGTACGTCCGTATGTTCTTGGGTGGAGGTGGGTTAGATATAAGATCAATTTTTTCCTTATCAACCTTGATTCCTTTAGAGGAGATGATATGTCTAGGGACAATTCCCTTACGAATCAGGAAATGACGCTTCTCCCAATTAAGTACTAAGTTCTTTTCTTCACGTCTTTTCAACACGCATTTAAAACTCTCTAAGCACTCGCTGCAAGATAGACCGAAGACAGAGAAATCGTCCATGAAGACCTCTAGATATTACCCCACCATATCAGAAAAAATACTCATCATGCATCGCTGAAAAGTGTCGAGGGCATTACATAGTCCGAATGGTATCCTTCGGTAAGCAAAGGTGCGGTAGTAGGGACATGTAAATGTAGTCTTTTCCTAATCTTCAGGGGCTATCTCTATCTAATTATAGCCCGATTACCCATCAAGGAAACAGTAATAGGAATGACCAGCTAGCCTTTCCAAGATCTGATCAATGAAGGGCAAAGGAAAGTGGTCCTTCCTCGTGACAGTATTCAACTTTCTGTAGTCAATGCACATTCTCTAACCAGTAGTAACTCTAGTTGGCATGAGTTCATTATTAGCATTGGTTACGATGGTGATTCCGGACTTCTTAGGAACCACCTGAGTTGGACTCACCCATTGACTATCAGATATAGGGTAAATGATACCCACATTCAATAGTTTAAAAATCTCGGCTTTAACCACTTCTTTCGTGTTTAGATTTAGTCTACGTTATGATTGCCGAGAGGTCTTCACATTATCCCCAAGATAAATGCAGTGAGTACAAATCGAAGGGTCAATTCCCTTGAGGTTCGCAATCGTCCATCCAAGGGCTCTCTTATGCTTAATGAGAGTAGATATGAGCATACTCTCCTGTTCTTTCTCCAGGTGGGAAGAAATCACCACCGGGTATGTTTTATCTTGACCTAAATAGACATATTTTAAATCAGTGGGCAAAGGTTTTAGGTCAAGCTTCGGTGGCTTGAGGTTAAATGGTAGAGGCACTTCATCAGTCTGGGGCTACTCTTCAAATTGTGGCCTCAACCAGTTAACTTCAAGTACCAGTGCAACACTAAACATGGTACACATCTCCCTAATCATGTTATCATCAAAATCAGGGGAGTGGGTCAGGCACGTCTCTAGAGGGTCAGAGGATAAGGTTAAAGGTATCATATCTTTCACGAAAGAGTCAATCATGTTAATGTCGTGGAAATCGTCATCATCCTCTAACCATCTGTCTGTATTGAAAAATATGTTTAACTCTAGTACCATATTCCCGAAAGACATACTTATGACACCATTCCGGTAATTGATAATTGCGTTTAAAGTGGCAAGGAATGGGCTACCAAGATGATGGGAATCTGAGTGCTCATGTTACTAATGATTTCGGTATCCAGGACGATAAAATCTACAGGGTAGTAGAATCTGTCAACATGAACTAACACATCCTCAATTATCCCTCTTAGTATACAAATAGAGCGTTAAGGTAGGTTTTAATTCACCCAATTCTAACTGCTTATACACCAAGTAGGGAATCAGATTGACGCTCGCTCCTAAGTCAAGAAGTGTGTACTTAATTCGATAGTTCCCGATTACACATGATATGTTTGGGCTACTGGTATCTTTGAATTTCTACGGTACATCTTGCTTTAGGATGACACTCACTTTCTTAGTCAAGAAGATTTTCTTTTGAATATTTTGCCATCTTTTGGTCGTGCACAAGTCTTTCGGGAATTTGGCTTATGAAAGTATTTATTTTATGGCATCAAGTAGAGGAATATTGACCTTCACTTGTTTCAACACCTCTAAAATATCCTGAGAGTTAGAGAGAGGTTTTGATGTAACCAACCGTTGAGGGAATGGAGCAATCGGCTTGCCTTGAAGTTCCGGTTTCATTCTTGTGGAGCAGTGCTACATCTATCATCGTTGTCCTCTTCCGGGTCCTTAGGCTTTTCAGCCTTTACCGGAATAGATTTGTCAATTATCTTCCCACTCCTAAGAGTGGTGATAGACCTAGCTTGCTCCATCTGATTTGAAGAGCTTGAGACACTTATCTCATATTGCAGTTTAGGATTAGGGAGAGATTGAGCAGGAAGCATCCCTTTTCCCCCAATTGTTTAGTGCGACTCTATTCTTTGAATAGATGACGCAAGTGATCCCAAAGTCGATCTGATTTCCTGGTTGAGTAGCTCTTGGTCTCGAATATGTTTTTGAACCGGATCCTCTTGAGGTTTTACTTAATTTGGAATTTGATTGAAGAAACCTTAAGGAGTAGCAGTTTGTTCATTCCTCCAACTGAGATTTGGATGTTTCTCCAACTAGGATTGTATGTATTGGAGGTAGGTCCATTGAAAGGTCTTTAGTAATTGTTCACGGCATTGGATTCCTCATTCAGCAACCCTCGAAAGGTAGGTATTGTTGTATAATTTTCAGTTGTGTGAATGTTGACATCACAAATACCACAAACAGTTTCATTAACCTTATCCTTCTTTAATTTTATGGCCTCAAATTTCTTTATGAGATTAGTCACTTTAGAATTGATATCATCATCCTCTTTCAGGATATACATTCCACCCGTATCCTTAGATTGAGTTAGCCTAGACATGGTGCTTGATTTTGGATATGTGTCCCATGATTATGCTTTTCCAGCAAGTCTATCCAAGTAGTCCCACACATCATCTACATTTTTATTCATGAATTCTCCATTGCACATTGTCTCGACCAATTGGCACATGGGAGATGTCAGTCCTTCATAGAAAAAGTTTGTGATGCGCCACATTTTAAAACCATGTTGTGGGCATTAATTGACAAGATCCTTGAACCGCTCCCAACATTGGAAGAATGTTTCATCTTCCCTTTGGGTGAAGTTCATGATCGACTTTCTAAGAGTGTTCGTCTTATGGTATGGGAAAATTTCCTTTATGAACTCCCTTGTCATATTATTCTATGTGCCAATAGATCTAGGACGTAGTGAATACAACCACGTCTTAGATTTCTCTTTCAAAGAAAAGAGAAAGAGTTTCAGCCTGACTGTGTCCTCAGATACGTTTGAAAAATATAAAGTGGCTATTATCTCATCAAACGCTTTCAGGTGTAAATATAGATTTTTTGACTCAAGCCCATGAAATTTAGGAAGGAGTTGGGGCTTGATATCCATGTGTCATGTATTCGCAGGAAAAACCATGCATGAGGGCGTGCTCACCCCCGCCGGTTGTAAATAATCTCGTAAAGTACAAGGCGGGGGTGCTTGATGTACCTCATTCTCATCCTAGACTTCCCCAACCCTAGGTGGAGGTAGTGCTTCAAGTTGATTTGCGGTCATAATCTCAATTAACTCATGGGATCTCGAGTGGTGTCTAGTCCTGCGATGGATAGCCAACCCCTCAACCAATCCTTTTTCAGTCAAGAGACGTCGAGTGTTGTCACGAACCCACTTGGGCATGAAACACTTGCAGCCCTCAATTTAGATTTTAAACCAAACCTTAAAAAAATAGAAATCTAGAAATAAAGAGAAAATAGTTGGAAAGAAGTTACGAAATTCGAAGTTCCTAAGTTAAAAACATGCAAAACAAAACAAAACAAGTCAGTTTCTAAAAATAGAAAGTCTAAAGTTAGAAAGTTCTTAAAATAGAAAGTTAACTTCTAAAATTTGAAAATAAAAAGTTTCTAAAAGCTAAATTAGGAAACTTCTAAAAACCTAAATTTAGAAAGTAAGTTAGTTTCTAAAAACTTAGAAATAGAAAGTTTCTAAAGATTAGAAAATAAGACCTATTAGTTTCTAAAAACCTAGAAATAGAAAGTTTCTAAAGATTAGAAAATAAGACCTAATCCTGAAATTAAAAAGGAAGAAAAATTAGAAAGAGATTACCAATTTAGAAAGCCTATATCAGGGTCTTACAAAACAGGAAAATTAGGTTAGTTTCTAGAAATCAAATAGAAAAACCTAAATCTAGAAAACCTTAATCTTAACCTAATTTTAAAACTAGTTAATTTCAGAAAACGTAATCGTCAGTCCCCGGCAACGGCGCCAAAAACTTGTTCACACCCCAAGTATAGGGTTACAATGTAGTAATAATCTCGATAAGGCCGAAGTCGAATCCACAGGGACTGAACCTTGCACGCAATCTGAAAGCAACTTGAACTAGAACTAGGCGAAGATGTAATCTAAATCAAGAAATTTAAATGAATAATGGTGAAATCTTAAAGTAAAACTTATAAAATTCAAAGGTGGGAAACTAGGGTGTCAAGGATCCACTTGTAGATATCAGGGAGATCTATGCTTAATTCAAGAACACAATTAGATTTAGAGTCCCATCTTCATCCAGTTGGAAGATGCATCATTAAAAATCAAATCTGAGCTTACTTTGATATAGTTTTCAATATCAGATAGGTATGAGAATTATAATTGATTCCATCATAAAACCATGCCCATGAGACAAAGAAAATAACAGAATTTAACCAATCCACAACCAGTCTGAAAGAGTTATGAACGTTAGGAAGGATTCCATCATCCAACCATGCTCATGAGACGATGGTGAATAATAGAGCTTTTTAACTTCATAATCATAATAATGAAAAGAACATGCTCAAAGCTATCGCAGATCTATTGTAATTTAAGTCACAATAAACCATTAAAGACTAAAGGCATTCCTTATAATCAAACTAGAATCAAAATCAGTTCAAAGTAAACATGAATCAAAAGGCATAAAGAAAAAGTCTCCCATCACACTACAAGCTTCACCTTTTAGCCCTAGCTAACCATACTCATGATCAACTAAGTTCTCTTAAAGGAAAGATCTAAATAAAACCATAAAGAAAAGGAAAAGAAAACTCAAGAAGAAGGGAAGGAACTCCCTAGCCGCATGCCTAGATCTCTCTCTTTCTCTCTCTCTCTTTCTTCATGTGTACAAGGATGTTCTTGCCCACATTCTCCCTCTCCTTCTTATAGCATGCGTGAGGGGGTGGATGGGAGGCTGGAGTCGGTGAAAAACTTCATTCGGAAGTTTTCTTTACGCAACACAGCAGTGTGTGCAAGAAGACGCAAACCGTCTTGCGTTGGACCTGGCATTCGCACACAGGTGCATTTTTGTGAAGAGATGACGTCCCTACGGACGGTTTTTTACTACCATTCAGATGAACGGTTTGAATTACCGGTCTGACGCTGACCGAGACCACACAACAGCTAAAGAGGGTCGGTCAGCATCCAGTTTTCTCGGACACATGCTCCCTGCGTAAAGCAGGTTACAGCAGTCATGGTGAGGCCTACAATCCGAGGTGTTTGCTACATCCAGGCCGTCCATTGGATTTCTTATGAAAATCAGATCTAGGGAAAGAATTCTTCACTCCAGACTCGATGTGGCCATCGAGTTCCATTCTCGTCGTCAGTTAGATGTGGTGGATGATTGAGGACACGTCCTGGTCGGTTTCCGATGGAGTTCGGGCATGTCATGGTTAGCTGCTTATTCTACTTTGAACGGACGGTCCAGATCATCCTCTGTTTCCTATCGCAGCGGCGGGAGTTCCTATCCTTTGAATTCTCTTTGAAGATATGGGTCAAAACCCTGTTCACCGGTCTGCAGGTTCGGTGTACAATGAGCGTACCTTTGTTGTGTGCACCGGCCATGCGAAGTGGGGTCCACTATGATGTTTATGAGAAATCCGCTCCGTCCATCCTCTCTCTCATCCTACTTACGGGGTTGAGGCCAAAATTGAAGCATATCCAGATATTAAGTGGGCCCCAAATAAGTGATTTATGAGCTGATTTGTCCGTTAGGCCATTTTCACAAAGATCCAATGGCTGAAATTATGGTTAATTTATGGTCCTCAGGCCGGATATAAAGTTTCGAGCCAAACGGATGGTGAGAATCCTGTGATCTTGCATTCTTGACGATTTTCAGACCTCTTTAATATAAATTGCTTAATTTTCTCGGATCTCTAGTATGTAAATTCTTCGATCTTGATCCCCTGGGGTCTGTCCCTTACCTTGGTGATTTCTGAGTTTTAAATACATGCTTTTAGTACCCTTTTTCAGTCCAATCTCCTAAATTCATATTGCAACACAAACACGATTAGAATAGGCCGTTAAACAGTATCGTGTTAATAAAATATGCAATATTTGACCCTCAATAGGATTCTTCCTAAAATCATCTCCGTCGAACAAGGGGCTTTCATCTAAGGTAGATTCATAAGTGAAAGTTGTGCTCTTGCTCAGGAGGTCTTCCAAGATATAGACCGTAAAGTCAGAGGTGATAACATTCTACACAAGCTGGACATGGAAAAAGCCTACGATAGATTGGGTAGAATTTTCTAAAAGGTGTTCTCGCCAGGTTTAGGTTTGATAAGAGATGGATCGATATGGTAGAAAAGAGTTGGTCTAACTCTTGGTTCTCGGTCCTAATTAATGGAGAGGCATGTGGGTTCTTTAAGTCGTCAAGAGGGCTTCACCAAGGTGACCCAATCTCATCGGGACTCTTCATCTTAACGATTGAAGTTCTCCACAGAGGCTTCAATCAACTGGTGGGTAGAGGCTTCTACCAACATTTTAAGACCTGCAGCAGCTGCCCGATGGTCTCACATCTCCTCTTCGCTGACGACACGATCTTCTTTATGAATGGAAGCTTTGAATCCCTAAGGAAAATTGTCAAGTTTCTCAACAATATAAAAAGGTGTCATGCTAGAAAATCAACAGCCAAAAGAGAATTTCTTTATCCTCTTAGCTAGGCAATCTGAAGTGCGGGTTAGGCAGACAAAAAGAATTATGGGTTTCAGTAGAGGAGCCACTCTATTCACCTACTTAGGGGTCCCTATCTTCCAAGGGAGGCCGAGGAGGGTGTATTTTCAGGCTATGATTGAGAAAATTCACAATAGAATATCGGGTTGGAAGTGCATAATCTTAACTGAGGCAGGTAGGCTTGCATTGATCAATCATGTGCTAGCTAACATCCCTATCAACACTCTAGTTGCCATAAAAGTTCCCTCCAGCCTCTTGGGTGAGCTCGAAAGAGACATTTCAGATTTTTCTGGGGATGGGATGGGAATAAGAAGCATCGTCACTAGTTGAGTTGGAAGAAGATTACTCTTCCGAAATATGAGGGTGGTCTAAGACTGAGAAACCTCAAGTCGATGATGAAGGCTTTTCACATGAAGATGGCTAAGATTGTACGTTACGGGGGAGAGACTAGTTACTGGAGCAATTCATGATGGCGAAGTATGCTAGAGATCTCTAATCAATGGGAGGAGCGAGTCTAGCCTCTTTCGCCTCACCCTTCTAGAAGCAGATATACAAGTTAAGCCCCATAGTTGCTGCTCGCACATGCTAGCTGATTGGCCGAGGGGAATATAATTTCTGGGATGTGGACTGGACGGGACTAAGACCCCTTAACGCTTGGAGATTACACTCCTCTCCCTCTCCATTACAAGCAGCAAATGCTTGTGATATAATTGGGCCTAATGGATGGATCTCGCAGACCTCAGCGCCACATCTCCTCCCTTAGGCAGTCCTCAATCACATATCAGACGAGGGGATCTACACCTCTAGCTTAGATGATAAGTGCATCTGGTTAGACTTAGTCTCAGGTGAACTCACCATAAGGCTGACTTGGCATAGAATCAGATCTCGTGGCAAGAAGAAAGCCTAGTCGAAGTGGGTGTAGCACGCAAAGCTCCCGTCGAAGCTCTCGCTACTAACTTGGAAGATCATTCGTAAGGCAGTCCTGGGGGCTACTAGAATTTAAAGCAAAGGAGTTTGCATCGTATCTAAATGCGCTTGTTGCTTTTTCGCTTCTACGCATTTTCTCCCCCGGTGACACGGAAAGGTAGGTTTGGGGTGCTCTGGACAACTTTTCAACATACACGGGCCTATCCCCACAACGATGGTTAGAAGGGCCAACACATGGTGAGCTACATCTACATCTTCGGGTAGGTTCCTCCTCCTTAAGAGCCTCATTCCCACCTTCATCTTCTGGGAGCTGTGGAAGGCTAGAAATGTCACCCGCTTCAAATGATTCGAGATTCATGCCTCCGAGGTAATCTCAAACATCCACCATTGGATCAACCTAATCGGACCCCTTCTGCTTCTACCCAAGTCTCTAAAGATGTCCATGACACTAACACTCAGAGCTCTGGGGATTGAAGGACCGGCACCCAATATGGCTAAACTTCAAGTGGTCAAGTGGGCTAGACCTCAACACGGATGGATTAAGATAAACATAATGGATCAGCGATGGGAAACCCAGGTCCTTCAGGGGGGGGGGGGGGGAGTCAGAAGAAATAGCTTAGGTGATTTCCTTTTTTCTTTGTTCTCTGGGTACGGCTTCGGCTCCAATACTCGGGCTAAGATCAAGGCGATCCTTGATGGTCTTACTTAGTGTGTGAGGTTTGGATTCACCAAGGTGGAGGTGGTGAGCAACTCTGCACGAGTGATTCTCCTGAAAAGAATGGATGATTCGCTCGCCATACGAAGTGTAAGTAGCTTCATAATGGCTCGGATGATGTACAAGGGAGGGACGTAAATACTTGTAAAGCCACATCTGTAGGAACTACAATGGTCCTCCTCCAGAATACACACTCTTGTGAGTGATTTCATAAATCCCCCTATATAGGTGGCCAAGCACGAAGGGTTCTAGAGCAAGCTTGTAGCCTTGGGCAAGGGTCTCGACCAAAGGAACATACTCTGTGGTGATTTGGTGTGCATTCACACAGAGCAAATGCCGACAATCCAGAGAAGTAAGAAGGCTAGCTACATGCTCTTCTTCATCGACCGGGCCATTGACATTACGGTAGGCCTTCATGAAGTGAGAATAGTCTTTTACATTCTTGTTGGGAAAATCTTTGCCATGTCTAGACACAAAACTTGGATAAATAGATGTACCGAAAGGAAGTAATCGGGTAAGATCCGAGATATATAAGACAGTCGGGCTCATAGGACTACAACCAAAGAAGAAGGTGTTGGTTGACTTGCTACAGAAAGTTGAAGCAACAAGAAGAAGGGCTGTATTTGCTGAATACTCATGGATAAAGAGCTTGATACATTCGTAAATGCCTGACTCTCTCCAAGTTGCTTCGTGTAAGGAAGATATGCAAGCAAACCAGGATTCCCATTCTGGGAGTGGTTTCAGCCATTCCCTAGGTCTCTTCAGGACATTCGCAACATCATGAATGGAATTAAATTGAATCAACAACATCTCCCCGTGGTAGATGGGGAATAAAGGATTCATTGCTTGAACCTCCTCCATTTCCGTTGTAAGAGAGAATGTAGGACCTAGGCACAGATAATTACCTAAGGGTGATTGAAAGACAATCTCGTCGATGCACTTGTCAGCAAGTTCGCCCATCACAACCATTAAATCTGTTTGTTGGAAGGCTGGACCAATAGAGGAAGAGGCAGCCATTGCTCGAGACGTGAATTGAGATCGGAAGCTGAGAGTTTAGAAGAAGAGAAGGAATGAAAGCATGGGGGGGGGGGGGGGGGGGGAATGAGATTTGAAATGGTGCTTATATCGGCCAAGAGAATGAAACATTTATTAGGGCATCATTATAGCTTTGATATGAACGATGTAAATACACGTGTCAACACGGGGTTCATCCCCTGTTTCGATAAAGCGTAGCCATTACTGACGTGTTATGGTGAGTTAATACTTTGCCGACATGTGGAGGCAAATGAATGCTGCATTAATGAACAACTACACGTCGCTTTCACCTTTTTCCAAAGGCGAAGAGACGTGGGGGGCAATGTTTGTTCCCAATATCGTCATTCCCTACGATAACCAATCAGGGAGATTTACATGTGATTGTACGGATTCGCATGGTGCATTGGTAGATCTGCAGATATGTACAGAGTTGATTTCTCGGTAATCATGACTGGAACGTATCAGATGGTGCTGTATATTACTTAAGTAGCCGATGAGGAAGCAGTCTTGCCCGAACAATTACAAGACAGGTGGCAAGTGGGGAAGCAGTTATGGCTACAATGTGAGAAGCATTTAGAGTTTCAAATAGTGGATAACGGTTATAGCAACCGTCAAAATGTGAGAAAGATTTAGATGGTTAGATTGAAGCTATAAATAAAAATGAATGCAAAAAGGAAAATTGTCTGATACCAACCCAAACAAGCCAATCTATCTTTCAATTATCCAGTCAATTTACATTCTATAGTACAATCATTTACTCCCTTGTTAAGCAAATTACAGTTCTTAGCGTAATCTTTACTTTTCATGCCTGTTGTTTTACCTTCCATAGTGTAATTGATACCAGTAACCAACTAGCCAGTAATTTATAGCTGTAATTTGAGTCTAAGCTCCCGCGTTAGATTTAGTTATTCCATCAGAAAGGTGTTCAACAGCTGTCATTCATGACCGACTGTAAGAATCTCTTTTCCCATTCCATTTTGTCTGTATTGAAAATTCATTTCACACAAAAGACAAAGGCGCAACCCATCATCAGAGGACGAACCCCACCTTCTGAATATTACTTTATCCAATTTTACACATTGAGCGAGTGGTTGAATAGGCGACCAATCTCCTCAGATCTCAAATATACACTGCGTGTCTACCTATCTTGGCGCTTGGGATCATTGTTGTTCGGTTTAAATTGAAGCCACAATTTCAATTCTAGCACACCTGCGCAGCAGCAACAACCGGCATTAATCGTTTCAATTGCAATGCATTATTTGGATATCTATTTATCTTTTCTTCTATTCCATTGCAGGTATATCTCTTCCTTAATGCAGGAATTCTTTGCCTCTCTATATGTTCGTTGGTTACTGGGATCTTTGGCGTGAGTATCCCAT
Source organism: Magnolia changhungtana (assembly GCA_030180095.1). Taxonomy (NCBI): domain Eukaryota; kingdom Viridiplantae; phylum Streptophyta; class Magnoliopsida; order Magnoliales; family Magnoliaceae; genus Magnolia; species Magnolia changhungtana. Next base: position 11,473,177 of record JASAUF010000421.1, on the reverse strand, counting down.
ATAAATGGAATCAAAACCATGGATATCTATTTAAATGGGTACATATTCTCTTCCTTTGTTCTTTCAAATGGATAATCTGTGCTTGACCAAACATACACTGTTTTCATATATAAATCCAGTTTCTTGTGTGCAACCAAACAGGTGGTCATCATCACGGGAGTAGCTTGTGCCACTGTTTTCATCCTCATCGTATCTTATGCGCGCTACAAAGGCCTAGTTGGGTCTTGATGTCTTAATACACTGGCATTCTCAGGAATTGACTCTGCTTCCAACTGCTACATTGCGGATAAGATGTGGATGTTGAAATTCTACATCATGGTTGGAGAAAGCCCAGTTAGCCTAGGGCTGTCAGTTAGCTCGTTGTGGCCCCCACCCAGTTCAAAATCTGGGCTTAAAGCAACCCAGACCAGACCGTTGACTGACCTATCCCCACTGAAAAATCAGACAACATCGAATTGTTTTCTTAGCCTAGTCTCTGTTTTTTGAAATGGTTTATTGTTTTTTTCAGTTTTTTAATTTTTTTTTAAAATTTTTTTAATTTTTATTTATTTATTTTTAAAATCTGATTGGTGACCATCAGATACAGCAGCCATTATTTATTATTTAAAGGGATTGCATGAATATGCGGTGGTCATGTAGTCGTCAGGGGGATTAATCTGATTTCAGGTGAAAGTACTAATAAATGACGTAGAATCAACATCAGTGGCCTTTTCTCGTATTTTTAATGTTGATAATCAATTATTATTTCAATTGTTTGTGACCCATATCAGAAATCGATGAGAGAGAGAGAGAGCGAGCTTGATTTTCCCAACTTGTTGTATTTATATATGATGCCGAATTATTCCAACTGTTTGGTGATCCAGACAGTTGATCTGATGGGGATGCCCCAGAGGTGTCCAAGGGATCAATGGATTGCAAATGGATCGTTAAGAAAGAAAGATAACAACCCCAAGATTTCCCACCCATAGCAGGCCTTATCAGATCAACGGCTTGATGACCGAACTATGGGCCCCACTTGCTCCGGACGGTTGTGTTAGGGCTGGATAGTTTCTCACTAGTAGTTCTATTATGCATTACATGAGACAAGAACATTGTCGATGCTAATCCTTACACTTGCAATTGAGTAGATTCAAAGTGTATGAGAGGGTCTGTATTTGTTGTGATACATCTATCGATTTCATTACTTCCCTATGGTGGGCTGCATTATGTAGTGTTGACCATCTGCGCCAAGTGTACGGTGGAGATGCTAATTGGGCTCTCATGCACGGTGCATCGGATCGCTTTGTATGGTTATGTTTCTCGACTCGACAGATCACAATCTCCTTCCAATCTTCACCCGGCACATGTAAAATGGAGATGATCCGAACCGTATACACCTCTCACCCTACCCCAAATGGCCCACCGTATAAAACTTGCTGCTTTCAAACATCCTAATAGTTTGATTAGGGCTGTCAACAGGCCGGGCCTGGGTTGGTCTTGGCCAGGGTTTTGAATTGTTTCGGGCTGAGCCATTGGGTCCGCCTTATTCAAAATTCTGATTTTGCAGCCCGAGTCCAGCCCATTGACAGCCCTAGGCTTGATTGGTAACCTTCAAACAATAATTGAATAAGAAAAGTTAGCCAATAACATTTGTATGAACCTTCCTTCGGAAACTTAATTAAAATAATCTCAATTATGCTGTAATAAAATCACTCATGTCATATTTTAAATCCATATTTTTTTAGCCCTTCGAACGCTTTTTGAGTTTTTTGGATGAAAATGCTCCTCTGGTAGCCATCCTTTCTTACGGCGGTAACATTTTGTGGAAGTCAAGATAGCTTTTGGAGAATGAAGAGTGAGCCCCACTGAATCAACGATCGGGCCATCCCTCCACCAATCTGATCCATTCACTTTAATACAACAACTCTATAATTAAGAATTATTTTAATTAATGACTAATATGCATGCTCTTCCAGTTAGCACATCCACCTGATGGTTAGGGCACCCATCATCATGGAGTTTATTTTGGATTTTGATTGACCCATACATTTCCTGATCGAGGTTGATCTTTCGCACTCTAAGAAAACACAAGCAAATATGTAGCTACCATGATGGACTATCCAGCGGACGGTGGAATTTTACTGATCTTGCTATTTGGCCCCGATCTATCAATCTAGATGCTTGAGGCTTGAATCATTTGATCAACAGCCGTAGAACTTGTAATCTTCCTCTTTACATTAAGAGTTTGCATCACCGAACTTGATAATTTCCAACTTATATATACAAACTGATAGCCCAAGGTTATTTACAGAATCTGGACCTAACATCAAATAAGAGGGCCACATTGTGGATGATTAATGCTGCAAAAATCTCCCAAATGCCCGATACTGGCCCTTAAACTGGACGGCCAGTAAATAGATGGTTGAGAAAGAAAATACGGTCCCGATCGACATCACCCATCTATGGTGGGTCCATTGTTGCATAGTCCCGCGGATTATCTACTGAACTCGACAGTAGCCAGTCTCGCTACTGAAGTGACGTCACCACGTTATGTGGGTCCCGTCATGATGTATGTGTTGTATCCACACCGTCCCTCCATTTGGAGAGATCATTTTAGAGGATTTTCCAAAGAATAAGGCAGATCCAAATCTCGAGTAGACCCCACCACAGAAAACACTGGGGATTGAACGCTATTAGGCCACATAAGTTTTCGATTAAGCTGATATTTGTGTTTTCCCTTATTCATGTCTTTTTTTAACTTATAACAGGTTGGATCTCAAATAAAGATCATGGTCAGCCCACGGTGGGTCCTAGGAATGTTTCAACGGTAGCTGTCCCCACTGTTTTCTATGGTGGGGTCCACTTGAGCTTTGGATCTGTCTCACTCTTTCGCTCATGACTTTAAATGATCTCTACAAGTGGATGGATGGTGTGGATACAACACATACATCATGGTGGGCCAAGGAATGTGGTGACGTCACTTCAGTAGATTTAAACAATGGTTGCATAAGCAAAAAGTCCTCTTACCAACCTCTAAACACTCTTTTTATAAAAAAATTTAATAATAAATATATTTATTTACTTATTAAAATTAAAATTTTATTTTTATTATAAAAACAAAACAACTTATGCAGGAATTTTGTTATGCATACACTTGCAATAAATCTCATGTAGCACCAAACGTGTGCCAAAGGCTTGAGATCCAATCCATCCCTCAGGTTAGTCCCACTTTTCTACATAGTTTTGCAAAAATAAATCTGATCATAATCGTACATTTGTTCTACAAACTATGGTTCACCTAACCAGTGGATCAACCTGATTCGTGGGCTGAGGCATCATTGTAGTGTTTTCTTTCTGATGGATGGATGGGATCTCAGACCTATCTTGCCATGCTGCCACATGTGTGACACGTACACGAGTTTTATTACACACGTGTTGGTGCTTAGCAAGGCTCTCAGCAAACTTTTCAAAGCCAGTGGATCGTATGATTCCACTTGCTGTGGAGAGTGGATTGCCTATGACCAGAGTTGTATGCGAACAAGTCAGCTCAATTAACTTGCGTATTCGACTTGACTTGAAAGTAGGTTCAAGTCGAGTTGAGCAATTACTTGGAAGCTCGAAAACATTCCAGCCGAGTGCAAGCTGGACCGAGATCGATTCAACTCGGCTAGGTCCTCGGTTTGAACCCGACTCAGTTCTACTCGGATTGGTTTGACTCAGTTGACTAGGTATAAATATCCGGTCGGTCATTCAGAACCCTAATTTCAACCCCCTGACCCTTTGTCTTCTCTGTCCAACACCCGTCCAAAACCCACTCCCATTTCTCCTCTCTCCAGAACCCGGTTGGCAGCTAGACCCTAACCCACTACCCCACCAATTTCTCTCTCCCTCTCTTTATCCGAACTTCCGGCCAATCCCTTTGATTTCTCTCTTTATCCGAACTTCCGGCCAATCCCTTTGATTTGATGAGCACTGAGCTCGAGCCCTTCTTTGGTTCTCTCTCTCTCTCTCTCTCTCTCTCTCTCTCTCTCTCTCTCTCTCTCTCTCTCTCTCTCTCTCTCTCTCTCTCTCTCTCTCTCTCTCTCTCTCTCTCTCTCTTCTTTGCTCCCTCTTCTCCTCCTCCAAACTCGGCTCGAAAGCTCGAGCTCGAAGTCAGCTCGAAAGCTTGAGCTGGCCTGAGCTGCTGACTAAATCGGCCAAGCTAGACAGTCCAGCTCAAGGATTGAACCGAACTGAGTTTGAGCTAGAGTTGGTTGCTGGCTGAGCTGAGCCGAACAGAGGTGTGCCGAACTCGACCCCGGGTACAGAGATATCTCTGTCCAAAGCTGTGTGGGGCCATAGAGATGGGCTCGATGAATCCACTGGCCATTTATTTTAAAAGACTACAATAAGAAAGGATTCTAAAAATCAGGTAAATCTAAAACTCATGTGGGCCATACCACACAAAACAGTGGGGATTCAATGCTAGATATGACAGAAGTTTTGTATAAGAATGATATTTGTTCCTACAGTTTATCTGAGAGGTAATAATTCTATAAATGGTTTGGATGACATATAAACATTATGGTCAGCTCTGAGAAGATTTCAACAGTGGACGATGTGTTGGGATTTTTGGCTTGCGGAATCACACAGATCTAGATCTAGGATAGTAATCCAAAGGCACCAAGCATACAAGAGAACATACAGATTTAACGTGGAAAACCCTTTCGGGAAAAAACCACGGCACAAAGCGATAGAATTCCATTATGAAAGCATCAATTACAAAGAGAGAGGACTTACCTGATTCGAACAACCTCGAATCTCACCCTTGCTACACCCTTTGATAACCCTAGAACCTTTTAGAATACCTTTAGAAAACCTTAGCATGCCCTAGAATAATTCTAGGGACCCCTATTTATAGTTTAGGAAACTTTCCTTTCGCACCCTTGCGAAAGGCGACACCAAAATACGCAGTCTGCATCGGATTCGGAAACGAATTTGCGTAACCTACGACTGGTCGTAGCTCTCCTACGACTGGTCGTAGACTTCGGAGAAAAACAGCATAATGTCGTTGTACTTTGAGTCGTGCCACGACTCGTACCTACGACTGGTCGAGTGCCTCCCACGACCAGTCGTGACTATCCCACGACCGATCAAACGACCTCAAAAACTTCAGATTAAAGACTTCTCTTAACAATCTCCACCAAGTCTTCAATCTTCAACCGTGTAACTCCTTGACCTCTTCTCTTATCTCTGCATTACATCATAGCTTTTCGTGTACACTCTGTCCTTCTTTTCTACCATCGCCAAGCCTAGAGAAGTTACATAGAACTTGAACTTCTCTGCAGGAACATTCTTGTTGATCATGTCTGCCGGATCTAAATTCACATGCCCAACCACCTTTGCTCCTGTCTTCCCAAAAGAAAGAAAGGCGTAGTCTTCTTACCATCTCACAGCTACTCAATATTGCTTGTCGGGGTACTTGCTCACAACATTGATAACCTGTGAAATAACCGGTCTAATCCAGACCATGGCATACACTGCCAACCGTATTCGAATAAGGCTCATGAGATATCCTGTTTTTCCTCATCTGTTTTGGGACATGTCCTGAGGAAAACTTGAGGAGAGATGCGTAGGGAACGCTCTCTAGCTTTACTTGGCCAATCACATACTTTATCAATACCTACACATAAGGTATTCCTCATGTGATTCCCAAAGCCTACTCCTCCTTCAGTCTCAATGCCGAGAACCATCTTTGCAGCCCCCCCGATCCTTTATCCTGAACGTCCCACTTAACCGAGTCTTCAGTAAACTGATTTCAGATATGTCATAATTGGCGATCCACATGTCATTAATTTTCAACTCACCATGAAGGAATTAAACCACTGCCTAGGCGACAGGTCGAACCACGACCTCCTACAAAGTCTTTTCTCAGCCCCTTTAACTTCGAACCACTCTGGTTGCTTCATGTAGATCTGCTCTTCACTTTCCCTTGCAGAAGTGCAGACTCCACATCCATCCTTCCAGCTCAAGATCACATTGGCCAATCAGTGCCAATCACCGATCTAATAGACACCTGCTATACCGTCGACGTGAATATCTTTGAGAAGCTGATCCCTTCTCTCTGAGCATAACCCTTCACTACTAACATCGCCCTGTATCTATGCTGTATCCTCCTGAAGATCCACTTGTATCCAACAGCTCACCGGTCCACTGAAAGCTCCACCATCTTCCATATGTCGGTCTGGTACAACAAATCTATCACATCACCCATAGTCACCTTTCACTTCTCAACATCAGGCTCACCTAGAGCCATCTGAAAAAAAGATGAATCCCCTGCGATATTGGAGTCGTCCATGTACCTTGCCGATATCCTGCGATCATGCCATATGATTCTTCTCACAGGTGGCTGCTCCACCTGCTCTGTATCCCTGTCCGCACGTCTCAGCCTTCTTGCCCTACCTGCTCATGTGGCCATGCCTAACATGCCACACACGTGCAGAGGTGGAATCCGCTACATTTACTATAGCTCCACCGTTTGAAATGCTCCCGATCAACCTGTACAAGTTACCGAGTCGTTGCACTTTTATGATTACCCGTACCCTCTTAGATACTTTAAGAGTACTATCAATACCTATGTACTTGCATCCTTTTACCTCAAGTACACCAAGAGAAATTAGATTTTGCTTCAAATCAGGAACGTGCCTAACATCAGTCAAGGTAAGCTTCACCCCATCAAACATCCTGATGCGCACCGTACCAACAGCCATAACATTACAGGCAATATCATTGCCCATAAATACATGTCCACCATCGCACTCCTTGTAGCTGGTGAACCAACTCCGATGAGGAGTCATGTGAAAAGATGCCCCTGTGTTTAGCATCCACTCGTCCTTACGATCACCATCACATTCACTCGATCCATCTGACGTGACAACATTGGCCTCCCTGTATGAAGCCTCAGAATCTTCTCCCTTTGATTTAGGATTTCTACAATCCTTCTTCACATGTCCTTCCTTCTCACAGTTCCAGCACTTTACCTTTCCTTTGCCCTTGCCCTTGGATTTCGATCTAGAACCTGAAGAACTTGAACCTTGTCCAGAATTACTACCCACTGTAAACCGTGCATCAGAAGATGTCCTCATGTCGCTGTTTAGTTATCTCATAGCTTTCCCTTGAAGAGTCTAGATAATGGTATCGACACTTAGGGTTTTGTTCGTGCTGCACATAGTGTCCTTGAATGCTTCAAAAGACGCCGGAGAGAGAATTCAGCAACATACATGCCTGTTCTTCATCTTTCATCACTTCCTCCATATCCAACAATCTGCAAACCAATTTATTAAAGTTGCTGATGTAAGCCTCCAGATTTCCACCCTCTGCCATCTTGAAGTTATACCACTGCCACTTCAAGTGCAGGCGATTTTCAGAGGATTTCTTCGCATAAACATCCTCTAACTTCGCCCATAACTTAGCCGCAGTTTTCTCCCTCATGACGTTGTAGAGAACCTCATCCGTGAGACATAAATGGATCGATGATAAAGCCTTTTTATCAAGAGTATTCCAATCACCATCAGCCATAGTAGACTTTCTCTCCTCAAAAGCACCATCTTCACCTTGCTTGATTAAGGAACTCATCATCTTGATCTTCCATAACTCAAAATTATTTTTTCCTGAGTACTTCTCAATCTCATACCTGGTGCTCGCCATTATTACTAGTCCCTCAGATTCAAATCTATGCCCCAACCGAACTTTGGCTCTGATACCACTTGTTGGGATTTTTGGCCTACAGAATCACACAGATCTAGATCTAGGATAGCAATCCAATGGCACCAAGCATGCAAGAGAACATACAGATTTAACGTGAAAAACCCTTTCGGGAAAAAACCACGGTACAAAGCGACAGAATTCCACTATGAAAGCATCAATTACAAAGAGAGAGGACTTACCCGATTCGAACAACCTCGAATCTCACCCTTGCTACACCCTTTGATAACCCTAGAACCCTTTAGAATACCATTAGGAAGCCTTAGCATGCCCTAGAATAACCTTAGGGCCCGTTTGGCCGGGTGGATTGGAAGGGATTGAATGGTATTAGAGTGGATGGCGTGGATTTCTAGGTAATGATGGTGTTGTCAGTGGATTGTCTTGAGATCCATGGGATTGGATATATCCCTGTATTGCTATACCCGGTCAGTTTTTGGCACGCCCGGCCAATCCAGGGATTCAACCTTCCCATCCCTACCAATCCCAACAACCAAACACGTCTAAGGCAAATTTCAATGGATTAGGGTGGATTGGATGGGATTTAAAGGTAATAATGGTGTTGTCAGTGGATTGTCTGAAGATCCATGGAATTGGGATCATATCACCGACCGTGTTTGGCAGGCCAGGCCATTCCCGGGATTGCTCCTTCCAATCCCGTCCAATACAATCTAATCCCTTCTAATCCACCTGTCCAAACACGCCCTTAGGGACCCCTATTTATAGTTTAGGAAACTTTCCCTTCGCTCCCTCGCGAAAGGCGACACCAAAATACGCAGTCCGCATCGGATTTGAAAACGAATCTGCGTAACCTACGACTGGTCGTAGATCTCCTACGGCTAGTCGTACTATGACTGGTCGTAGCTCACCTACAACTGGTCGTAGACCTCGGAGAAAAACAGCACAATGTCGCTGTACTTTGAGTCGTGCCAGGACTCGAACCTACGACTGGTCCAGCGCCTCCCAAGACTAGTTGTGGCTGTCCCACGACCGGGCGAACGACCTCAAAAACTTCAGATTAAAGACTTCTCTTAACACGATGTTGTTCACACTGTTTTATTAGTGCGGCCCACATGACTTTTGGATCTGCCTGATTTTTAGAATCCTGTCTTGTTGTCATCTTTCAAATCAGATGAACCCAGTGGATTTGTCACGGACATCTCTGTTAACCCCACACAGCCTCTGGCACAGAGGGGTCACATGCAATCCGCTCTCCTTATGACAAGGACGTGAATTTCCAAGTCCTATTATAGCGAGGGGAACGAATTGGCTACTGTACCGCACACTAGCTATATAGTTGCTGTAGGTACCTGTCGTGCGAAGACAAGCTTATACGAACGATTCAAAGGAGATCAAAGTTACATGGGCCCCACAGTGATGTATTTAATATATCTACACCATTCATCTATTTTTAGAGATCATTTTAGAGCATTATCCACAAAATGAATCATATCCAAAGATCATCTGGACCACACCACAAATAGCAGCGGAGATAATGATTTTCACCATTAAACAATTTGTAGGGCCCACTATAACGTTTATTTTCCATCTAATCTATTCATAAGGTCATAAAGACCTGAATTAAGAGGAAAAAGAAATTTCATATTGATCCAAAACTTCTATGACCCTAAAAAGGGTTTCAATGGTAGACGTTCAATCTCCCACTGCTTTTTTTTTAGTGTGGTCCACTTGATAGTTTGATCTGTCTTATTTTTCGTCTCAAGCCTTACGACGTGCTCACCAAATGGATGGACGATTTGGATATAACACATACCTCGTGATCAAACTCACAGAACTTGTTGACTTAAATACAGCAGCTATATATCTGGTGTGAGGTACACTTGCCAATCCACTTTCCTAAGCACCTGCCACAACAAGCTTTGTGGGCCCACCGTGATGTGTGTACCACACCCACTCCTTCCATCATTTGCGTCAGCTCACGTTGGGACCTGAGCTATAAAAAAATAAATCAGACGATCTAAGATATATATAGGGAAAAGGTACTATGCGCTCGAGTGCATACGGTCGTCCATGAGGTCGAGTTGGTGTGGGGCCCATCGTGATGCCGTTCGAACATCTACCCCCTCAGTCAGATGCACCATCCCGGGTGGGGCCCACACGGCTGAAAATCACCTCAATCCGTGACTTTTATGGGCCACACCACGTACAGAAGTGGAGAGGGGCCGTGCACCATTGAAACATTCAAAACCAGTTGTGGGGGCCTTTTGAGAGGTTTCTTCATGATCAAAACCGTCCATCATGTGTGTCCCACTTGAATGTAATTTTAAACCACTTTTCAGGTGGTATCCACATCTCAGGTGGGGCCCACCAAGTGCTTTTACATGTTGTTGCTTGCATACTTATATTTTCAGATGGTATGGCCCACCTGATCACGGTGGACGGTGTGGATCTTCGAATGGAATCACGGTGGGGCCCACCCCAGCTCGACCTCACGGACAACCGCTTTACGCTCAAGCGCATAGTACCTTTTCCCATATATATATATATATATATATATATATATATATATATATATATATATATATATATAACCCTAGTTAGAAACGTGTAAGATGCTCTTTTTACGTCACCGCAATGATGAATGCATGAGCATTCCTCTCCCACGTGTTACCGATATCGGATCACCTTGATGATGGAGCGTGACACATACAAAGTCGTTTCACTGATAAACCGTTAGATTTGCACAGGCCCACCACATTGGCACGATTTCCTTGACAATTTTTCTATGATGCGGATTGTCTATTATATATGGTATACTAGGTGAGGTCCACTATAATGTTTGTGTGAAATCCACCCGCCCATCCATTTTACCAACTTATGTTAGGACATAAGCTTAAAAGTGAGGCAGACTCAAAATTCAAGTGGGCCACACTACAGGAAATAGTGGGGATTGAATGACCACAGTTGAAACATTCGTGGGCCATGGAACTTTGAATCATGCTAATATTTTTGTGTTTTCAAATCATCACATTGGGAATGACCTTTTGAACGGTCTAGATGTCATATAAACATTTCTGTGGACCCAAAAAGGTTTCAACAGTAGGCATTTCCCCTTCCACCTTTTTCATGTCGTGTGGCCCACTTGAGTTTCAAAGGTGCTTGGTAAAACGGATGGACAAGTGGATTTATCACCAACATCACAGTGGGTCCCAGTTAGCTTCAAAACGGTCGGGATCGCAGGCAATCCGAGTCCATTCTTCTCTCGCGGGAAAGACAACGTATGCATCGCCATTCGCCAAGCATCAGAGACGCGGATCAGGTGCCCACAGCTAAGGGTGTACATGGAGTCGAACTGAGTCGAGCTGGCCTTAGCTCGACTCGGCTCCAACAGTGGCTAACCTCAGCTCGAACTCGGCTCAGTTCAGTCAGCAGCTCAGGCCAAGTTCGAGCCAAGATCGAGCCGAGTTCGCCATTGAGGTATTTCCACAAACACCTTAACTGCAACTTTAAAATACCACTATTTTACAAACAGAGGTAATGGTTTTACGAGTATTTTCTCAAACACCTTCTAAATAACATAAAAACCAAAAAATAAAAAAAAAAAAAAAAAGAGAAAAAAGGTATTTGTTTCATGTACATACCTTCCTTGCCACCAGCCAAACCTTCCTTGCCACCAGCCACATTTCATTGAGTCATTTTATCAAACAGTTGGTGAGCAACATCAATGGGAAAGTAATTGAGTCATCAAACTAGTTCGATTCGAGCTGGATTCGATCCGAGTCAAGTTGAGTAGGGGCCTGCTCGAACTCATTTTCGAGCTCAAAAAATCAGCTCAACTTGACTCCAACTCAGGTTTGAACCGATTCGAATTAAGCTTTTTTGAATTGAGTCGAGCGAGCTAACTGAGCTAGCTCAGTTCGTGTAAACCCCTACCCACAGCCCCAGCCGGTGGCATGGTGATGAGATGGGCGCTGTGGAGCCCACAGTGACGTAGGTTCTTTATATCCACAGCGTCCATCTGTTTTTTTCGTCTCGATTTAGGGCATTAACCCAAAAATGAAGCAGATTCGAAGCTCAAGTGGACCACACAATGAAAAATAGTGGTGATTGAATGTCCACTGTTAAAAACTTTTTAGGATTAAGAAGATTTGGATCAAGGTTATTTTGTGTCCTCCCTTCATCCGGGTCTATATGACCTTATCAACGGGTTGGATGGCAAATAAACATTACGGTGGACCCAAGGAAGGTTTCAACTATGGGTGTCCTTTCTTGTGGTGTGGTCCAGTTGATGTTGGGATCCGCTTCATTTTTATGCTCATTACCAAAAATTAGCTGAAAAAAGGGATGGTCGACCTAGATATGAAATACATGTATCAAGGTAGGCCAGCAGCCTACAACACATCACCCCACCACCACCTAATCCACGTCGAAGCATCAATTCCTCCACCTAACGAATCCCAGTGGAAACAACTCCCCCACCTGATGCTCCCTCAGTCACTTCAAATAAATGGGACCCACCCACCATTGACTTCACTTTGAGAAAGGATGAGATGCAATTAAGCATTTGGGTGGGATTGTCAGTTTCTTTGTCCCAACACTGTTCTGGACAATTAAGTATTAGTTGAAAAAAAAAAAAAAAGTATTAGTTGCACATCAGGCCAAAGTCATATCAATGAGATAATCATGCACCCTTGAATGCTGGTCCCTTTTCTATAACCGTTCATTTTAGAAAGCTATCTATAGAATGGTTAGCATCATCTGAACGAATTACCTATTTAGAATCATAAGCAATCCAAAGAATATCCAATTGAATGAATACTTTAAGGGCCCATTTGGTCAGGCGGATTGGAAGGGATTGGATGGTATTGGAAGGGATTGGAAGTTAAATCGCGGGATTGGCCAGGCGTGCCAAACAGATCGGGTGATCTGATCCCAAGATATAGCAATCCCATGGACCTTAAGACAATTCACTGACAACACCATCATTACCTTTAAATCTCATCCAATCCACCCTAATCCGTTCAAATTTGTCTGGGACGTATTTAGTTGGAGGGATTGGAAGGAATGGGAAGGTTTAATCCTAGGATTGGCCAGGCATGCCAAATAAACTTGATATAGCAATCCTGGGATATAGCAATCTCATGGATCTTAAGACAATCCACTGACAACACCATCATTGCCTTAAAATCCATGTCATCCACCCTAATACCACTCAATCCCTTCCAATCCACCCGTCCAAACGGGCCCTAAGCTGATGGTTTAACCTATCTTGGCTGTCCACTTGTGCATGCTGCTGCGATGGTTACAACCATCTGATTAGCATTATTGTTGAAGCGTCACCAGACAAGACAAGTGCTGGGTAGAATGAATGAACGGTGTAGATCAACGCTTGGAGGGTTCAAATTGTAGAAATACAATAGCTGTATCGGAAGCCTAACAACTGTATAGTTGTATCATATCCTTTACGTTTAAATTTAATTTATTCTTTAATACTGAAGATGTGATGGATGACATGAGAACTATAAAATTTCAAGGACACGTGCGGACATTGTAACTAAAAAGTGACGTCGATTGCGTGCGGAGTAGCATGGTGAGTAAACTCTCCGTTGGGTTCAATGTATGTCTGATCCGTCCATCGGTTTTACCATCTCGTTTAGGAGCTGAATTAAAAAATACCAAAGGTACGAGTGGACCGCACCACAGAAAACAGGGGGAGTCGTATCCAATTGAATTGTATTAATTAGATGGGATTAACAACATTGTTGATGTAAAAATCTGGTTCACCCTCACTGGGCTCCAACCACTCATGCCGAGTGTGTAAGCCTGCACAAGAGAAGGACAAAGAAAACCCTGACGAGAGTAGAGGACCCTCCGATGCCAAAGTCAGGCTAGGAATCTAGGTAAGTAGTGTGGGTAGGTTTCGGGTGAGAGAATGGAGGAGCGGGAGAAAGAGCGCCTATGGGAGAGGGTTCCCTCTGGACGATCTTGTGGAAAAACCTCTCCATTCTCCATTTTTGCGGCGAATATCACTTACGACACGACAGAAGATGATTTACTTTGTATCTACGACCGGTTTGGGAAACTGGTAGATGTTTACATACCCTGGAATCGATACCTAAATCGATCTCGGGGCTTCGTGTTCATTAGGTTTGCCTATGAACAGGATGCCTCCAACACGATCCAATGCCTCAATGGTAGAAGAATCGATGGCAGAGTGGCTTCCATTGCTTGGGCGAAGAGTCAAAAGGGCACTCCCAAAACAGATCTAAAACCCCTCCCGAAAAGGCACGCCGTTTCTCATAGGGGCAGATCTTATCTGGAGGCAGTAAATCAATAGCAACACACAGGGAAGAGGGATCCTCAAGGCCCAAGCCTAACAGCAGCAATAGAGAAAGCTAGGTCAGAGTGGGTGATGACTGATCCGTTCACAGTCGTAGCTGACAACAAAGTAGTTGAGAGCTTGGAGCTATCCTTATCCTCAGCCCTTATCGCATCTGCAGTGAATGACGACGTCTCTACTCTTCATCTCATCGATAATTTCCGCAAATCGTCCCTCTCAGAGCTGCGGGTAGATTTCACCAGAAAAACATCCAACCAATTTCTTATTAAGTTCAAATCCAGGGCAGAGATGTTAAAATTCGTTGCGGATCTCCCTCTACATAGAAAGATGGGGCTATCGAAAGTTGCGACCTGGTCGCCGGGTTTCGATGCCCTCCATCCTAGGGTTTGGATCTGTCTCTTTGGCATTCCACCCCATGCCTGGTACCCAGCTGCTAACGAAAACTTAGCTAAGAGCTTTGGGGAAGTGATGGAGATAGATAGTGTAGCTACCCTAGGCATCTTATAAGCGTTTGCTAGAGTTCGGGTTAAACTATCAACACAGCTGAATATTCATAAAATTCGTAATCTGAGGGTGAATGGTTCCACCTTTCCTATTTTGGGTGTGCTTGAAGACAAAAAAATAAAAAATAAAATAAAATCATGGGTTGTCAGAGAGGTCTGTCCCAGCATGTGCCTGTGGCTCCTTAATCTACCAAAGAATGGGTCATACAAACATTCCCTACTTCCAAAACAAAACTTAGCCTCAAACTTCACACCGACCACGCCCTGTCCTCCACCCCTCAATAAGTCGATCCCCTTCACTCCCAACCCAGAGCTACCTATACATCCTACCTCTCATCCCCATCTTCAACCCCTCCAATCAGGCCCTTATAACCAAGTTATAGAGATCCATGATCCCCCAGATTTCCCATTGGCCTAGGAGAACCCTCCTAGTCCCATCCTCCTGCTAGAATATCTCCTGCTGGACTCCAACATTGGCCCCACCCACTTAACTAATGACACCTCTATTGGCTTAACAACGTCTCACACAGCCGTTCCAGCAGACCCTCCAGACCAGCATCTTGTTGCGCCCCATCCTCTTCTTTTGATGGCCTTGGTACATGAGGATCAATTCAACAACACACACTCAGATCAGGCTCTTCCGCTGGAGGCTAATGTGATCACCTCAGTAATCTCATAAACACATGGCCAATTACAGCAACCCCAACCTTCCCTTCCTTCCACTGTCCCCTGAGAGAGGGTGGCATTCTCCCCAATCCTAATCATTTCCCCAGGAAAATCCGAGCTAGATCAGTTGGATGCTCACCCCTAAAACCATAGGATGTATCAAGTGAAAGGCAGGGGACCAGAAAGCTGGCCGACATTATGGAAGTTAGGCTGAGAACTAGATGGAAGAGCAAGGTATCAGAACCTGATGCAGAAGACAATTTGGGCCAAATCACAGTGGATCTGTCTCCATATTTCTCTTAAGAATCTCAGAGCAAGAGCCCACAGGCCACGCCAAGTGCCAAGGAGAATATAGCCCATCTAGATCAAGAATCTAATGGCCTTCTATTTGAGAGGCCTGTTCAGCGAACTAAGACCAAGGAAGGCAAGACAATAGGTAATATATAGGAATACTTCAGCTTTATAGCCACAAGGGGATTGGTACAGCAGGCTTCGGAGATTGAAGAGGAGGGCAATGAACTCTGGCTGTGTGACGGATGGATAACGCCCTCATTTGGAATGCACACGAGGTGGGCAACGCACCCACAATTAAATCTCTAAAAAATCTGGTCAGGAAATTCAACCCCTGTATAGTGGCGATATTAGAGCCTATGTTGAGGGAGGAAAGAATGGTTGTCATAGGGTTAAAAATTGGCCTATAAGTGGTGATAAGGACTTCCACCCTTAAAATTTCTAAGGGTTTAATGGTGGACGTTCACCTGATCCTAAATCCGTCTTATTTTTAGTCTCAAGCCTTAAAATGATCTTTAAAAAAAAAAAAAAATATTTAACGGGTTGGATGCAACACATGCATTATGGTGGATCCCCCTAGAGATGGGAAGGATGGACGGCACAGATGAGGTACATACCTCATGGTGGGGGCCCACACTATGGAAGGTGTGGATATAATATATACATCAATGGGTCCCATGTGGGGCCTACCATAATGTTTACTTCCCATCGAACCCATTGATAAGGTCACTCAGACCTGGGGGCCCACAGTAATGTTTATTTTCCACCCAACCTAGGCCCACTGTAATGTTTATTTTCATCCAATCTGTTGATGATGCCACATAGGCATGGGGCCCACCATACTGTTTATATGTCATCCAAACTGTTCATAAGGTCACGTGGACCTAGGGCCCACCATAATGTTTATTTGCATCTAATTTGTTCATAAGGTCACATGGACCTTGGGCCCACTGTGATATTTATCTGCCATCCGAACTGTTCATAAGGTCATGTGGACCTGGACAAACAGGAAAAACAAATTTCATATTTGATCCGAAACTTCTACAAACCTAAAAAGGATTTCAATGGTAGGCGTCCAATCTACTGTTTCCTGCCGTGTGGGCCACCTGAGTCCCATGTATAGCCGATTTTTGGGGTGGTCCACTATCAGAGGGGACCCGACAAAACGCACGGTGTTGATGATAGACACACATCATGGTGGTGCCCACTGTTGGGGCCGTGAGTCCCTGGCCACCGTCACCTGCAGAGGACGTTGCTGCGCTAGCAGCAGCAGCGTCTGATGCTTTCTTCTTTTTTTGTGTTTTTCCATGGTTTTCCCTAGGTGGGACCCACATCAAGTGGATCCAACCCAGCCATTGGTCCCTGTGGTTCAACACAAACCTGTCAAGCCCAATATTGGATGGGTTTTGGTGTACAGAATGACAGGGTGTAATTCAACTATGTAAACACTGTTTTCTTCTATACTAAGGCTCGCCAGGAAATCAGATTAGCCTCATTTTTTCGGCTCAATGCTTAAAATGATCTGAGGAAGAGGATGGACGACTTAGATTAAGTACAAACATCAAGGTAGGGCCTGCATGAGCAGCCCACCCCCAACTTGAATTTTTTTTTATTGTTAGCTGATAGTACACACCCATGTCAGTACACGCACTCCACGTTAACCACGCCCTACGTCCAGCGTCCAGACGCTGGATGACGTGGGTAGTCACAGACGTCACGGTGGGTCTCACTTGGATGTGGCCCACCTATTGGATCAACATGATGTTTGTGTATTTTATTATTATTTTTTTCCCACCCATCCAGACTCGCTATCGGGTTGGATGGAGCAGATCCATCACATCCATCAGATGGGTCCCACATGAAGGTGAATGGCTTGGATAATATATGCTTCATGGTGGGACACACACACCAAATGGGCCACACACCCCTTCATCTTCATCATCATACAAAGAGAGAGAGAGAGAGAGAGAGAGAGACGGTGATAGAGGGACCCCGCCACTATGGGCCCCTCATGGATACATCACATACATCAAAACGGTCCTACCAACAAGTGGGCCCTAAAATAAGAATTAACGGTGGATCACCCACCTCTAGGCCTTCTCCTCGGTCCCTTAGCCTCCTTAGCTCCTTGCCTTCACTTTTGATGGTGGGGATGAGAGATGAGAGGGTAGGGAAAGTGGGCCACATTTGTTGTTATGGAAGGGAGCTTGGAAATGTTTAGATGTGTGATGGTGTTTGTTGCTTGGGAGATTTTTTTTTTAAAATGAGCGAGAGAGAGAGAGAGAGAGAGAGAGAGAGAGTGATGGGATGAAAAGGATGGGTGAGGTGTGATGGGTGGAGTGATGGGTTGTAAGAAAGGGATGGGTAGAGAGAGGGAGAGTTGACTTTGGGAATGGGAGAGACGGGTTGCTTGTACTTGGGTATGGCTTGTACTTGACATGAGTGATTGATTGATGGGAGAGGTCGTAGAGATTCTCTCGGAATTCGCAACGCGCGGCATTTCTGTGGAATGAATGCAGGCCCACATCTCCTGGCTTGGGTATCGGTTCAGTGCATGAGTTGTGGCGTTGGAACCGCGACGACGGCGCGGTCGCCAAGGTACAAGTTTCGGTTCGAGCTGACTTCAGTATGCAGGACCCAGCTTAAGATCAAGCGTAAACATTGGATACAGGTCGAGGATTGTCGGAATTCGACCGGAAGGACTGTGGAAGCTTACGAAATTGTACGGTCTAGGATACGGGTCTTACATTAAGAATCCATCATCAACTGATAATCTGCACTCTCACTTGTGGATTTCTCATAAATATACATAGCAAATAATAGTGGGTACAAATATATATGTTGGATGAAGGTCTATATATCTATATATATATATATATGGGAAAAGGTACAATGCGCTCGAGCTGATTTTAACGCCCCATGAGGTCAAGCTGTGTGGGCCCCACCGTGATGCGTTTTGAACATCTACCCCATCAGTCAGATGCACCATTCCATCGTGGGCCTAGGTCTCAAAAATTAAGTCAATCCGTGACTTGTGTGGGCCACACCACATACAGAAGTGGGGAGGGGTCGTGCACCATTAAAACATTCATAACCATTTTCGAGGGCCACCGAGATGTAGTTTGCAAATGCAGCCCATCCATTATGTGTGTCCCACTTGAATGAGGGTTCAGACCAAGTTTCAGGCGTATGCAAATTTCAGGTGGGCCCCACCAAGTGCTTTTATATGTTTTAACAGTGTCTTCACATAATTTTAGATGGGATGGCCCACCTCAGTTCCGTATACGGATGATTTTTGGGATATCCCATAATTTAAAGGGTACCCATCAAATGCACGGTGTTGATGGTCGAAACACAACACAGTGGGGCCCACACAACTCGATCTCACGGGAGCTTATCGTCAGCTCGAGCGCATTCTACCTTTTCCCTATATATATATATATATATATATATATATATATATATATATATATATATATATATGAATACTTGTGTGTGAATATTTTTTTTTTTACCCTCTTATCTTCTACTGAAGAGGCAAAGAAAGAGGAAGATAGCTAACTAATATACAATGTTCATCTCCTTTATGAAAGTAAGCTAAAGGCAGAACTCATATACAAGTACATAGAAGCCGGATTTCTGAGGAGTATTAAACCATTCATTTTATTTTCCCAATAGCGGGACTTGTATGATGAAAAACTTAAACAATGAGAAATGGAAACCAACGCGTGAATCATCTGGTAAGGGTTACTTTTGTGGTCAGAGATGTTCTGTTGTACTCATCTGGTGAGGGTTATATTATATATATAAAAAAGATGGTCTAATTAGTTATGTTAGAAGAAGCTGTAAAAAAAAATTAAAAAAAAAAATAGAGAATGCAGTATAAGATCAATTTATAGTGGTTCTAGCTGATACGCGGCTTCGAATGGTGTCCCCACTATATAAGTAAATACTTGGCATTGGGTCCACAAATAAGCTTGATAAGAAACGACAAAAAACATGAGGATTTATAGCACTCTGGGAATCTTCTACTGAAAATGTTCATATATAAACCCCTGTATGGAGATCTGATTGACATGTCTTAGTACTTGAAATGATCATATTAAAAAAGTATTTATCCACTTGTTCAGCCCCATATAGATTCATGACAGGTGCAGTAAAATTATGAAAATTGCCTATCATTACCATATAACATATAAACAGCTCTTTCCTGTTCACCTGATTATGCATGTTAAACCATTCACATGTAACCTATATGTTTCTTCATTTCAAAACAAATGACCAAACTGACAGCAACACGTAGAGTATTCCATAGTCCACAACAATGCAGGGCCTTGTAAGAAACAATGTAGGGCATAATTATTTCTTTCAGATAGGCAATGAATAGAAATCGTAGATTAAGAGAACCAAAACTCCAATCATTGTGACAAGCAATGAACAGGAATCTTTGAATAAGAGATAACTAAATTGACTACATCAACTAGCATGAATTTGGGTCAGCCCAGCAAGTCTTCAAACTACATGATATTGATATGTATTGATATGGGGCCAACCAAATTTACTTGTCCTTGGTAAATAGAGTGAGAGTATTGCTATTGGGTACATAGAGATCTAGGAAGAGAGGAGGCTGCTAGTTCATGATTTTGTTGTGCAAGGATATGTATTCTGGCATACATCCCATTTTCAAAAATGCCCAAATGTGAAGAACATCTGTCCAATTGGAGTAGCAAAAATGCCCAAATGGGCATACATCCCATTTGAAAAATGCTCAAATGTGAAGTATATATGTATGGTCATTTTTTCACAACAATTTTGTGATGATTGTTGCAGTATTAGTTGGCAAATGATGAAATGGTAGTGTAATATTTGTTGGAAGAGTGGCTGCAAGATCTTGGTTTTGTCATTATTTATTTATGTTGGATGTTTAGAAGGCAATTGTAAAACAGAAAATGAAGAAATACCTTTGTTGTAATTGGAAATATGCTCTTCAGTATAAAAGTTTGAAACTCAGCTGCATATTGACATTAATAGTGGCAATCTTCATTGCAACAATAAAATAGTCTTGAAAAATACAAGTCTATTGGCTATACACACCAAGCACATGTACCTAAACACGTGCAGTATCTTACTTTCATATCAAAGGAAGGATCCTATTGCAGACTGACCTAAGGGTTGACCTTCACTATTGCCACCAGAAACCTAAAACACAAGTCAAGGGATAGAGGTTGTGATGCATAACAATGAGTTGGATATTTCTATTGTAGTACTTTAGGTATGCCATTAGCTTGAAAAAAAAAAACATGGATAAAGTAAAACCCAATATGTAAGGAGTTTGAAATGTCCAAATTTCAATATATACTCTCGAAGGACCAGTGTTTAACTTTGTTCCCTATATAGATCTTCCTGCAATCTCTCTTGAAACCTAATTTCGAGCATGTGAACCACTTTAATTGAATCTTAGAATAAATTCATAATAGAAGTATATATTCACTTGCTCGAAAATCATCCAAATTTCACAGTTGGAGAGTTATATAAAAGAAGTGTGAATGTATGCGTTTGGGCAACAAGGTGGGATATTTTAAACAAGAAGAACTCACAAATCAACTGTCCAAAACTCATTTAAATGATCAGTGGCATATGAAGATAAAATAAATAAGCAAGCTTCCTCTGTCGATGTATGCAGGTTTTGAAGGACATGACACATGTACATTAGGCCATGTTGTTAACAACAAAATATGAGATTAATGTGTCCAGCCTCAGATTACTAATAGCACTCTCGAATCTCAGAATCTGAATCAGTGATGCAACAAGGGTAAACCAGATTTGGCAAGGATTCACCATCACACTCATGATTAGTGGACCTGTCCAGTCAAATGGTTCATCATTTGCATATAATGACTGGATCGATGTGCCTCAACAACTGGGTCCCAAACAGAAATGGATAGAGTAACTTGTTTCATAATAAGCCTTAAGAGGCAAAATAAAAATTATTTCTCGCATGAAGATAGCAGAGTGGATAACATATATCATAATTTGAGGGATATTGCACTATCTATCAAACTGTGAAACAGAGTAAAGAGTGATTACAATAATATTTCATCATTTTCGCTATGGAGGCAGAAAATGCTATGAATGAGAGAGGGAAAAAATAAGAAAAATAATATGGAGCATACCAAAGATCTTTATCTAAGTTAATGGTGGAGATCAAAGAACATTGAGTTGGAAATGGAAGCAAATTAGCAGTTGGATATGAAGATTGTTAGATTAACTAAAAACCAAAAATCCCGAAACCCCTATTTTCTGGAGAACCCTCCCAAAAGTAGAATTAAGATTTCACAAAACCCCCAATATCCAGAAACCATGAGAAAATAGGTTTCGAAAATTAAAATCCATCAGTTCAATACAGACTATTTCAAGCAGAATCAGTTCTCCTAGATGCAGAAATCCATCTCAGATTAAGCGAAAAAGCCCAAAATCTAGAAATTGGGGGTTATCTGGAGTGAGATTGAAGAGTAGAATTAAGATTTCACAAAACCCTCAATTTATAGATACCATAAGCAAACAGGTTTCTGAAAATCAACAATAGGACTAAATACAGACTGTTTGAAGAAGAATCAGTTATCCAAATTAAGAAAATCAAAATCAGATTACGCCACAATGCCCACAATCCGCTTACACGGGGGTTATCTAGAGAAGGCAACATCGGAAAAAATCTGATTTCCCAAAACCCCCAATATCCGAAAAACATAAGCAAAGAGGTTTCTAAAAATGGAAGCAATCAATTGAATACAGAAGGATTGAAGCACAAACAATCCTCCTGGATTCTCTATTCCATCTCAGATTAAGCCATCACACCCTAAAAATTCGAAACCCCCTATTTCTGGAGTGCACAATACATAAAAAATCGGATTGCACAGAAACCCTCAAAATCTAAGAGCTTGTGTAACCAGACATGCAGATCGGAAGCCAATGGTCCTCACACAGAGTGGTGGGATGACATGCATGACGGATTCTCAACTGTATGCCACCATATCAAACCATAGGAGGAAGAAGACGTACCTACGCATAGCAACGATGATGGCTCTGATGGCCACCATCGTCGAAAATACTTGAGATTTATAAGACGATTATCACGCAAAATGATCCTTCCCACCACCGATCCCACCATATCTAGCGACCTTCAATCTCATCCCTCAGTCCGTACAAAGGACTGGGATGGGCTCGAGGCAAATCCAGAGAGAGAGGAGCATATCTGAGGGAAATCTAGCGAGAGAGAGAGAGAGAGAGAGAGAGAGGTTCGTATTCGGCGTTATCCTACAATCCAGCCGTCAAT
This sequence comes from Magnolia changhungtana, assembly GCA_030180095.1. Taxonomy (NCBI): domain Eukaryota; kingdom Viridiplantae; phylum Streptophyta; class Magnoliopsida; order Magnoliales; family Magnoliaceae; genus Magnolia; species Magnolia changhungtana. The sequence goes on along the minus strand of JASAUF010000421.1, from coordinate 11,450,364 downwards.
CCAGCAGGCGACGTCGCCCTACTCATCTCTCTCCCGTCCAAACAAGCAGACGCCCGTACTCTCACTACAAAAAAGAGGGTTTTTAGCGATGAAATGCATTTTCGTAGCCAAAAGTCACTTTTAGCAACGAAACGCGTTTTCGTCGCTAAAAGTGAGATTTTAGCGATGAAAATTTTCGTCACTAAAACTAGTGCATTAGACTTTTAACGACAAAAATTTTCACCATTAAATGCTCCACACATTTTACATTAATGTGGAATAAATTTCTTTTAGCTGCTAAAATTTTCGCTGCTAAAAATACTGTATGAGACTTTTGGCGACGAAAACTTTCGTCGCAAAATATTCTAAACATTGTCTTAAACTTTTAGCGGCGAAACTTTTCACGGCAAAAAGTCTTGTACTGTACAAGACTTTTAGTGGCGAAAATTTTCACGGCTAAAACTCTTGTAGTGTACAAGACTTTTCGCAGCGACAATTTTCGCTGCTAAAACTAAACTAACATATCTTTTAGCGACGAAAAGTTTCGTCGCCAAAACTTTCTTTTAAAAAAAATTTATTCCAGTTTAAAATACGTACAATATTCCAGATATACTCCTGTTAACAATATATTCCATCATATTCATCCTGATATACACATTTCATCATATTCACATTCACATTAATTTAAACCCAAACAACATAAACTTTTAGCGGCGAAAATGTTCGTCGCTAAAAAATACTATACAAGACTTTTAGCAGCGAAATTTTCGCTGCTAAAAATAGTTTTCAAAAGATTTTAGCAGCAAAAATATTTGCGGCAAAATAAATTTTCCAAGACTATTAGTACTTACTGTTAAGCATGCTAAAAATTTCAAAGACTTTAGCGTGAAAAAATTTTAAAAAAAAAAAACATTTTCAAGATTTTATCAGTGAAAACTATCGCTGCTAAAAAAATCTAGGACTTTTAACAGCGAAAATTTTCGCCGCCAAAAAAATTTTCAAGAATTTTTAGCAGCGAAAACTTTTGCTGCTAAAAATCGTTCCACTTTTAGCGACGAAAATTTTCGTTGCTAAAAGTTTTTTTTTAAATATACAACTCAAAATTCATACAAAATTCTGATATACACCTGTTAACAATATATTTCATCATATTATCCTAATATACACCTGTTATATAATATATTTCATCATATTGACATTCACATCCAGCTAAACCCAAACCCAAACATAAACTACATTCATCCAAACACAAACAATCTTATCTGTGTCACATTCATTCACGCATAAATACATATAATTTTAACATTAACAAATAAACAAAAAAATCACAAAGATGAAGGCAGAGGTGGCGGGGCATCGGTGGGTAAGCATGCAGCGAAAGCCTGAAACATCTTCTTCATCCGTCGCTCCTACTCCACCCACATCTCCTACATCCTCCTCTCATGCTCCTCCCTCTGCCTCACCAACTCCTCCTCCATCCTCCTCTGCCTCGCGAGCTGATCTTCTATCCTCCTCTCCTGCTTCTCCCTCTGCCTCGCCAGCTCCTCCAGGTTTAGGTTTAGGTTTAGGTATAGGTTCAGGTTATAAGTATAGGTTTTGGGATTTGAGAATAGGTTTAGGGTTTAGCATTTAGGGTTTAGGAAATCGGGTTTAGGTTTGGGTTTCAAGTTTAAGCTTAGGTTAAGGTTAGGGAGTTGAGATTAGGATTATGTGTAGGTTTAGGTTTAGGGATTTGAGAATACATTTAGGTTTTAGGTTTAGGTTTAGGTTTTAGGTTACTATTAGGTTATAGGTTATAAGTTTAGGTTATAGGTTATAGGTTTAGGTTATAGGTTATAAGTTTAGGTTATAGGTTTAGGTTTTGGTTTTAGGTTTAGGTTAAGGTTATAGGTTTAGGTTCGATTTAGGTTTAAGTTATAGGTTATAGCGTTGGGAATTGAGAATAGGTTAAGGTTTAGGTTTAGGAAACTGGGTTCGGGTTCGGGATCAGTTTTGGGTTTTCAAGTTTAGGTTTAGGTTTAGGTTAAGGAGTTGAGATTAGGATTTGATGTAGGTTTAGGTTGAGGGATTTGAGAATACATTTAGGTTATAGGTTTTAAGTTTAGGTTTTAGCTTATAGGTTTAGGTTATAGGTTTTGGTTTTGGTTTTAGGTTTAGGTTATAGGTTAAGGTTAGGTATAGGTATAGGTTATAGGTTGTAGCTTTGGGAATTGAGAATAGGTTATGGTTTAGGTTTAGGAAACTAGGTTTGGGTTCGGGATCGGGTTTAGGTTTGGGTTTTCAAGTTTAGGTTTAGGTTTAGGTTAGGGAGTTGAGATTTGGATTTGGTGTAGGTTTAGGTTTAGGGATTTGAAAATAGGTAAAGGTTTAAGTTTAGAAAATCGAGTTCGGGTTTTGGATCGGGTTTAGGCTTGGGTTTTCATGTTTAGGTTTAGGTTTAGATTAGGGAGTTGAGATTGTGATTTGGTGTAGGTTTAGGTTTAGGGATTTGAGAATAGGTTAAGGTTAAGGTTTAGGTTTAGAAATCGGGTTCGGGTTCGGGATCGGGTTTAAGCTTGGGTTTTCAAGTTTAGGTTTAGGTTTAGGTTAGGGAGTTGAGATTGGGATTAGGTGTAGGTTTAGGTTTAGGGATGTGAGAATAGGTTAAGGTTGATGTATAGGTTAAGGTTTAGGTTTAGGTTTTAGCATATAGGTTTAGGTTTTGGTTTTAGGTTTAGGTTATAGGTTATAGGTTAAGGTTTAGGTTATAGGTTTTTGTTTAGGTTGAGGTTATAGGTTTTGGTTTAGGTTTAGGTTTTAGTTTATAGGTTTTTATTTAGGTTGAGGTTATAGGTTTTGGTTTAGGTTATAGGTTTAGGTTTAGGTTTTAGTTTATAGGTTTAGGTTCTCGGTTTTAGGTTTAAGTTAAGGTTATAAGCTTAGGTTAAGGTTTAGGTTCTGAGTTTTGGTTTAAGTTAAGGTTATAGGCTTTGGTTTAGGTTAAGGTTTAAGTTTTGAGTTTAGGTTAAGGTTATAGGTTTAGGTTAGGTTTAGGTTTAGGTTATAGGTTATAGGTTATAGCTTTGGGAATTGAGAATAGGTTAAGGTTGAGGTTTAGAAACAGGGGTTCGGGTTTGAGATCGGGTTTAGGTTTGGGTTTTCCAGATTAGGTTTAGGTTTAGGTTAGGGAGTTGTGATTAGGATTTGGTGTAGGTTTAGGTTTAGGGATTTGAGAATACATTTAGGTTTTAGGTTTTAGGTTTAGGTTTTAGGTTATAGGTTTAGGTTATAGGTTTTGGTTTTGGTTTTAGGTTTAGGTTATATGTTAAGGTTATAAGTTATAGCTTTGGGAATTGAGAATAGGTTAAGGTTTAGGTTTAGGAAACTGGGTTCGGATTCGGGATCGGGTTTAAGTTTGGGTTTTCAAGTTCAGGTTTAGGTTTAGGTTAGGGAGTTGAGATTCGAATTTGGTGTAGGTTTAGGTTGAGGGATTTGAAAATAGGTAAAGGTTTAGATTTAGGAAATCGGGTTCGGGTTCTGGATCGGGTTTAGACTTGGGTTTTCATGTTTAGGTTTAGGTTTAGGTTAGGGAGTTGAGATTGGGATTTGGTGTAGGTTTAGGTTTAGGGATTTGAGAATAGGTTAAGGTTAAGGTTTAGGTTTAGGAAATTGGGTTCAGGTTCGGGATCGGGTTTAGGCTTGGGTTTTCATGTTTAGGTTTAGTGTTGAGGGTCAAATATTGCATATCAGACCCTAGTTATTGCTTGGATATACGAACATAATACTGTTTAAAGGCCGACTTAATCGCGTTTATGCTGCAGGTTGAATTTAGGAGCTTTGATTGAAGAAGAGTACTAAAAGTGTGGATTTGACGCTCTGAATCCATCGAAGGCAGTGGACAGGTCTCCATGGGACCAAGATCGAGGAGTTACACACCAAAGATCAGAGGAATTCCAGCCACTCGCTTCAAACGGGCCCGAAAACCAGCCAGAATGCAAGATCAGAGGGTTCCCACCATCTGTTTGGCTCGAGACTTCATACATGGCCTGAGGACCATAAATTAACCGTACATGTCAATTTTCAGCCATTGAACACCTGTGGAAGTGGGCCAATGGCTAGATCAGCCCCTTAACTCAATAAGTGGGGCCCACCTGATCTCCGGATATGCTTCAATTTTGGTCTAAACCCTATAATTAACATGTGGAAAAGAATGGACGGATCAGATTGTTCAAATACCTAAAAGGGGGACCCACTTCACATCCTGCGTGTGCATAGCACATGCACAGACGCCAAACACCAAACGAAGAAAGTCGGTCAGCGCCTGCGCTGACCGACGATTTTTCTTAAAAGAGAAAGACGCCACAGCGTCTTCACAGCCGACGTCGAGCCTTGCTTGTGGGCCCCACTCATCGTTCTTCTGGAAGATCAGAGCCGTTCACTCGATCTGTAGGACGGCCTAAACCTTCTCCTAGGTGTCGGTTTTAACCCATGCAACCTATTGAAAAATATTGGCCGTTAAACGCAGATCTGACGGTGGAACAAGAACTCCGGTGGGCCACGGAAAATCTAATCCAGAAAGCATCCTCCCGGACGGTTTTTTGCCCTGGAATTAATGGACTGTGTGGATTTTTCCATAATTGTCAATATGGGACCCACCGACCATCTTCACCAAGAAAAAAAACGGAACTTTCCGTTTTGAGACAAATATTACCGTCTGTCTGTTCGGTCGCGATTGTGGGCCCCATCCAGTGTGCAAACGGACAATCGGAATCATTCATCTGTTTCCTAGGGTAGCTACAACCTATGCCTAGCTGACAGAAATTGAAGATGTGAAGTTCTTGGGGATCTCAGCCGTTCAAAAGCAAACAGACGGTAGAGCAGAAAACCTTGTGGGCCACACTGAAATCAACCGGGTCTTGGGCTCTCCTAATGGTTTTTCGTTCTGCATTGAATAGACGGATTGGATTTCTCTGGCGATATCAATTTTTGGGGTCCACAGTTAATGCAAATAAAGGCTTCCGTTAAAGTTACGCAGTCGGGCTATGTTACACGAAGTGCGGAGATTTGCAGCCGTCTCCATCACGCGTCCGCACCTCTCCACATCAGCAGATATAAAAGAAGAAAAAGAGAAAGAGAAAAGGGACTTCAAGCAGCCGTGGAGGCTTGGACAGGGGGGATATCTCACGGCAGAGAGGAGAAAGACGGCTGAAAGAGAGACAAAGAGAGAACTTTTATTTTGTGTTTTTACTGTTTTCTCCCCTTTCCTGTTGAGTGATCTAGCCAACATGGTTGGCTAAACCTCTTAGCTAGGGCTAAGAGGTGAAGCTTGTGGTATGATGAGATGATTCTACGGCTTCGATTATGTTAGTTGAACTACTTTGATTTTAGTTTTATTATAAGGAATTGCCTGTAGTTGTTTTTATGGTTTGTTGTGACTTCCATTACAATAGATCTGCAATGGCTGCAAGTAATTTCTTTTCTTTATTTTGATTATGTGGTTAGGAAGCCCTGTTGTTCACCATCGCCCCTTGGACATGGTTGAGTGATGGAATCCCTCCTAACCTTCATACATCACACTGATTGGTTGTGGATTGGTTTAACTCTGTTGTTTGCTTTGTCTCATGGACATGGTTTTGTGATGGAATCCATTCTAATTTACACCTGTCTCATCTTTTGAAAACTTGATCAAAGGAAGTTCAGATTGTTCTTTAAGCGATATATCTTCCAACTGGATGAAGATGGGACTTGAAGTCCAGTTGAGTTCGTGAATCAAGCGTAGATCTCCCTGATCTCTACAAGTGGATCCTCTGAATCCCTAGTTTCCCTTCTCTGAATTCCTTTTATTTTATATTACTGTTTTCACCATTATTCCTTCAAACTACACTTGTTTTAGATTTCATCTCATTCTAGTTCTAGTCCTAGTTAGTTTCAGATTACGTACAGGTTTTAGTCCCTGTGGATTCAACCTCGGTCTTACCGAGTTTTTACTACATTACAACCCTATACTTGGGGAGTGAACATTTAGGTTTAGGTTAGGGAGTTGAGATTGGGGTTAGGTGTAGGTTTAGGTTTAGGTTTTATCATATAGGTTTAGGTTTTGGTTTTAGGTTTAGGTTATAGGTTATAGGTTAAGGTTTAGGTTATAGGTTTTTGTTTAGGTTAAGGTTATAGGTTTAGGTTATAGGTTTAGGTTTAGGTTTAGGTTTATAGGTTTAGGTTATAGGTTTAGGTTTTGGTTTTAGGTTTAGGTTAAGGTTATAAGTTTAGGTTAAGGTTTAGGTTACGAGTTTTGGTTTAGGTTAAGGTTATAGGTTTTGGTTTAGGTTAAGGTTTAGGTTTTGGGTTTATGTTAAGGTTATAGGTAAAGGTTATAGGTTTAGGTTAGGTTTAGGTTTAGGTTTAGGTTATAGCTTGGGGTTGAGAATTGGTTAAGGTTTAGGTTTAGGAAATCGAGTTTGGGTTCGGGATCGGGTTTAGGCTTGGGTTTTCATGTTTAGGTTTAGGTTTAGGTTAGGGTGTTGAGATGGAGATTTGGTATAGGTTTAGGTTTAGGGATTTGAGAATAGGTTAAGGTTTAGGTTTAGGAAATCGGGTTCGGGATCGGGTTTTGAAGTTTAGGTTAAGGTTTAGGTTTTAGGTTTAGGTTAATGTTAGGTAATAGGTTATAAGTTTAGGTTATAGGTAATAGGTCAATGTTTTAGGTCATTTGTTTTGGTTGAGGTTAAGGTTATGGGTTTAGGTTAAGGTTTAGGTTTAGTTTTAGGTTCGGGTTTAGGTTATAAGGTATAGGTTTAGGGAATTGAGAATTGGTTTGGGTTTAGGTTTACGGAATCGGGTTTGGGTTCGAGTTCGGGATCGGGTTTAGGTTTGGGTTTTCAAGTTTAAGCTTAGGTTTAGGTTAGGGAGTTGAGATTAGGATTAGGTGTAGGTTTAGGTTTATGGATTTGAGAATACATTTAGGTTTTAGGTTTAGGTCTTAGGTTATAGGTTAAGGTTTAGGATTTAGGTTTAGGTGAATGGTAGGTAATAGGTTATAAGTTTAGGTTATAGGTAATAGGTTAAGGTTTTAGGTCATAGGTTTTGGTTTAGGTTAAGGTTAAGGTTTAGGTTAAGGTTTAGGTTCAAGTTTAGGTTTAGGTTATAAGGTTTAGGTTTAGGTTATAAGGTATAGGTTTAGGGAATTGAGAATTGGTTTGGGTTTAGGTTTAGGCAATCGGGTTTGGGTTCGGGATCGGGTTTAGGTTTGGGTTTTCAAGGTTAAGCTTAGGTTTAGGTTAGGGAGTTGAGATTAGGATTAGGTGTAGGTTTAGGTTTAGGGATTTGAGAATACATTTAGGTTTTAGGTTTAGGTATTAGGTTATAGGTTAAGGTTTAGGATTTAGGTTTAGGTGAATGGTAGGTAATAGGTTATAAGTTTAGGTTATAGGTAATAGGTTAAGGTTTTAGGTCATAGGTTTTGGTTTAGGTTAAGGTTTAGGTTTAGTTTTAGGTTCGGAGTTTAGGTTTAGGTTATAAGGTATAGGTTTAGGGAATGAGAATTGGTTTGGGTTTAGGTTTAGGGAATCGGGTTCGGGTTCGGGTTTGGGTTTAGGTTTGGGTTTTCAAGTTTAAGCTTAGGTTTAGGTTAGGGAGTTGAGATTAGGATTAAGTGTAGGTTTAGGTTTATGGATTTGAGAATACATTTAGGTTTTAGGTTTAGGTCTTAAGTTATAGGTTAAGGTTTAGGATTTAGGTTTAGGTGAATGGTAGGTAATAGGTTATAAGTTTAGGTTATAGGTAATAGGTTAAGGTTTTAGGTCATAGGTTTTGGTTTAGGTTAAGGTTAAGGTTTAGGTTAATTAAGGTTTAGGTTAAGGTTTAGGTTTAGGTTATAAGGTTTAGGTTTAGGTTATAAGGTTTAGGTTTAGGGAATTGAGAATTGGTTTGGGTTTAGGTTTAGGGAATCGGGTTCGGGTTCGGGTTCGGCTTTAGGTTTGGGTTTTCAAGGTTAAGCTTAGGTTTAGGTTAGGGAGTTGAGATTAGGATTAGGTGTAGGTTTAGGTTTAGGGATTTGAGAATACATTTAGGTTTTAGGTTTAGGTCTTAGGTTATAGGTTAAGGTTTAGGATTTAGGTTTAGGTGAATGGTAGGTAATAGGTTATAAGTTTAGGTTATAGGTAATAGGTTAAGGTTTTAGGTCATATGTTTTGGTTTGGGTTAAGGTTATAGGTTTAGGTTAAGGTTTAGGGTTAGTTTAAGGTTCGAGTTTAGGTTTAAGTTATAAGGTATAGGTTTAGGTCATTGAGAATTGGTTTGGGTTTAGGTTTAGAGAATTGGGTTTAGTTTTAGGTTCGAGTTTAGGTTTAGTTTATAAGGTATAGGTTTAGGGAATTGAGAATTGGTTAAGGTTTAGGTTTAGGGAATCGGGTTCGGGTTCGAGATCGGGTTTAGGTTTGGGTTTTCAAGTTTAAGCTTAGGTTAAGGTTAGGGAGTTGAGATTAGGATTAGGTGTAGGTTTAGGTTTAGGGATTTGAGAATACATTTAGGTTTTAGGTTTAGGTTTTAGGTTATAGGTTAAGGTTTAGGTTACTCTTAGGTTATAGGTTATAAGTTTAGGTTATAGGTAATAGGTTTTGGTTTAGGTTAAGGTTATAGGTTTAGGTTAAGGTTTAGGTTAAGGTTAAGGTTTACGTTTAGGTTATAAGCTATAAGTTTAGGGAATTGAGAATGGTTAAGGTTTAGGTTTAGGAATCGGGTTTGGGTTCGAAAATGGTTTAGGCTTGGGTTTTCATGTTTACGTTTAGGTTTAGGTTAGGGAGTTGAGATTGGGATTAGGTGTAGGTTTAGGTTTAGGGATTTGAGAATAGGTTAATGTTTAAGTATAGGTTTAGGTTTAGGTTATAGGTTTAGGTTTAGGTGAAGGTTATAAGTTTAGGTTATAGGTTATAGGTTAAGGTTTAGGTTATAGGTTTTTGTTTAGGTTGAGGTTATAGGTTTTAGTTTAGGTTATAGGTTTAGGTTTAGGTTTTAGTTTATAGGTGTTTGTTTAGGTTGAGGTTATAGGTTTTGGTTTAGGTTTAGGTTTTAGTTTATAGATTTAGGTTATAAGTTATAGGTTTAGGTTCCGGTTTTAGGTTTAGGTTAAGGTTATAAGTTTACCTAGGTTAAGGTTCGATTACGAGGTTTTGGTTTAGGTTAAGGTTATAGGCTTTGGTTAAGGTTAAGGTTTAGGTTTTGGGTTTAGGTTAAGGTTATAGGTTTAGGTTAGGTTTAGGTTATAGGTTTAGGTTATAGGTTATAGGTTTTGGTTTAGGTTATAGGTTATAGGTTTTGGTTTAGGTTTAGGTTATAGTTTATAAGTTTAGGTTATAGGTTTAGGTTTTGGTTTTAGGTTTAGGTTAAGGTTATAAGTTAAGGTTTTTGTTTAGGTTAAGGTTATAGGTTTTGGTTAAGGTTTAGTTTTTGGGTTTATGTTAAGGTTATAGGTTAAGGTTATAGGTTTAGGTTATAGGTTATAGGTTATAGGTTAAGGTTTAGGTATAGGTTTTAGCTTATAGGTTTAGGTTTTAGCTTATAGGTTTAGGTTTTGGTTTTAGGTTTAAGTTAAGGTTATAAGTTTAGGTGTCGAGTTATAGGTTTTGTTTAGGTTAAGGTTATAGGTTTAGTATATAGGTTTAGGTTATAGGTTTAGGTTTAAGTTTTGGTTTTAGGTTTAGGTTAAGGTTATAAGTTCGGTTTCGGTTTAGGTTATAGATTTTGGTTTAGGTTAAGGTTATAGGTTTTGGTTTAGGTTAAGGTTTAGGTTTTTAGTTTATGTTAAGGTTATAGGTTAAGGTTATAGGTTTAGGTTTAGGTTATAGGTTATAGGTTATAGCTTCGGGGTTGAGAACGAGTTAAGGTTTAGCTTTAGGAAATCGAGTTCGGGTTCGGGATCGGAGTTTAAGCTTGGGTTTTTAAGTTTAGGTTTAGGTTTAGGTTAGGAGTTGAGATTGGGATTAGGTGTAGGTTTAGGTTTAGGGATTTGAGAATACATTTAGGTTTTAGGTTTAGGTTTAGGTTTAGGTTTCGTTATGGATTATAAGTTAAGTTTAGGTTAAGGTTTTAGGTTTAGGTTTAGGTTATAAGTGTCGGTTATAGGTTTAGGTTTAAGTTAGGTTATAGGTTATAACTTTAGTGAATTGAGAATAGGTTAAGGTCTAGGTTTAGGAAATCGGGTTCGAGTTCGGGATCGGGTTTAGGTTTGGGTTTGGGTTTTCAAGTTTAGGATTAGGTTTAGGTTAGGGAGTTGAGATTAGGATTAGGTGTAGGTTTAGGTTTGGGGATTTGAGAATACATTTAGGTTTTAGGTTTAGGAAATTAGGATCCGGTTTAGGCTTGGGTTTTCATGTTTAGGGTTAGGTTTAGGTTAGGGAGTTGAGATTGGGTTTGGTGTAGGTTTAGGTTTAGGGATTTGAGAATACATTTAGGGCCCATTTGGCCAGACTGATTGGAAGGGATTGGAAGTTAAATCCCGGGATTGGCCGGGCGTGCCAAACAGACTGGGTGATCTTATCTCGGGATATAGCAATCTCATGGATCTTAAGACAATCCACTGACAACACCATCACTACCTTTAAATCCCATCTAGCTCCACCCTAATCCGTTCAAATTTGCCTGGGACATGTTTGGGTCGAGGGATTGGAAAGGATGGGAAGGTTTAATCCCGAGATTAGCCAGGCGTGCCAAATAGACTCCATATAGCAATCCTGGGATATAGCAATCCCATGGATCTTAAGACAATGCATTGACAACACCATCATTGCCTTGAAATCCATGCCATCCACCTTAATACCATTCAATCCCTTCCAATCCACCCGTCCAAACAGGCCCTTAGGTTTTAGGTTTAGGTTATAGTTTATAGGTTTAGGTTATAGGTTTTGGTTTTGGTTTTAGGTTTAGGTTAAGGTTATAAGTTTAGGTTATAGGTTTAGGTTTGAATTAAAGTTATAAGTTTAGGTTTGAGTTAAAGTTTAGGGATTCGGGTTCGGGTTCGAATTTGGGTTCAGGTTTAGGTTATAGGTTTTGGTTTTGGTTATGGTTATAAGTTTAGAATAACGTTTAGGTTTAGGTTATGGGTTCTGGGATTAGAGAATAGGTTTAGGTTATAAGTATAGGTTTAGGTTGGGTTATAGGTTAAGGTTTAGGTTTAGGTTATAAGTATAGGTTTTAGAATTTGAGAAAAGGTTTAGGTTATAAGTATAGGTTTAGGTTAAAGTTGTAAGTTTAGGTTTAGGTTATAAGTATAGGTTATAGGTTAAGGTTTTTGTTTAGGTTTAGGTTATAAGTATAAGTTTAGGGATTTGAGAATAGGTTTAGGTTAAGGTTATAAGTTTGGGTTAAGGTTATAAGTATAGGTTTAGGTTATAGGTATAGGTATAGGTTTAGGTTATAAGTATAGGTATAGGTTTAGATTTATGTTTAAGTTAAGGTTTAGGTTAAGGTTTAGGTTAAAGGTTTTGGTTTAGGGTTAGGGGTGTGGTACCTGCAAATACAGATATAAACACGGCCTATCCAAATGGCCAGGCCCCTCCAATGCTGTCCATAGGAAATGGACAGCTTCATCATGGTCATAACAGCGGTTCCCACCTTCCAAGGACCCCCGCTCATCTGGATAGCTCCGACGCACATCTGGGTCTGCTCCATTAATCTCGAGCAAAATACATAAATACGGCCTGTCCAAATGGTCAGGCCCTTCCAATGTTGTCCATAGGAAATGGACAGCTTCATCATGGTCATAACAGCAGTTCCCACCTTCTAGGGATCCCCGCTCATCCGGATAGCTCCGACGCACATCCGGGTCTGCTCTATTAATCTCGAGCAAATACATAAATACGGCCTGTCCAAATGGCCAGACCCTTCCAATGTTGTTCATAGGAAATGGACAGCTTCATCATGGTCATAACAGCGGTTCCCACCTTCCAGGGACCCCCGCTCTTCCGGATAGCTCTGACGCACATCCGAGTCTGCTCTATCAATATTGAGCAAATACATTTACAAACATGGTAGGCATCTATTTTTTTATGAATGAAAACCAATCTTGAAGACTATTCATCAGGCAGTCCCTACAATGGATAGTAGTTGGACATTGAATAATTAAAAGGATTAACCACTTCTGTTGCTTTTTTGCATATACACAAGATTCATAGGCTGAAAATTTGCCATTGAGATCATGTTTTATGTTCGGTTGGTAGAGACGGACAAGCTCTTTATACCATATGACCTACAGCTGATGAAAATTTTAAGTAAATTGTATGAGGTTTATAATAATCTTAGAGATTAGAAAATTTCCAAGTATGTACATTTTAGTCTGAGTTATTTCTCTAATCACGATAGCCTTGGAAGGGTTAATACGAGGGATGAGTTGATTGCAAGAGGCCTGATTAAAACTGTATTGGGTTATCTTACCGGACATAATCATTTCAAGACCAGCAAGATAACCCAGTATAGTTTTAATCGGCCTCTTGCAATCAGCCCATCCCTCGTATCAACCCTCCCAAGGCTATTGTCATTAGAGAAATAACTCAGACTGAAATGCACATACTTGGAAATTTTCTAATCTCCAAGATTACTATAAACCTCGTACAATTTACTTGAAAAATTTATAACGTGAAATAGTACATGAGTGAGAGAAGACAACGTAACCTTTTGTATAGAAGCCAGAAATTGATAGGTTGGGATTGTCTTATCGAAGAGATTGTTAGGCGTAGTCCATCTACTGTTGGGACAAACATACATGGGTTTGGATTATTGGACCATGGACCATGGACCCCATCTGTCATTGAAAACCAAGGATTAAAATGGTGTGACAATCTATATGTAGTAAGATATATATATAAATCCAAGTGATCATCAAAGAAATTTCATGTCACTGTCTAATGTTGTACTTCATAATCATGGAGAATTATCTACAGATTTTATGTAAATGCAATCAACCAAGTGAAATTGCAGCCAGATACTATGACATAAATAATTTTTTGTAGTTTTTAAAAAGATACATAAACAAACAAAGCTTGATGACTGACAAAATCCTAAAAATATCATATTACATGGTTGGTTTTCGGCATTATTTGGTGTAGTGGGTTTAGGGTTTAAATACCCATAATTAGATGTATTGCAACTTTTGTCCAGATATGCATAACTAGGAAAAAAAAGTATACAAATCAGTCTGTAGACTAGATAATTTGGAAGCCTCATCTAGTACATATTCCTGACAAGCTAACATTTCAATGATAGGGTGGAAAGACAAAACAAGATTCATGTAGCTGACCCCAATGATAGGGTGGAAAAACTTGAATCTGCTTGCAATGTCTCAAAAATAAGAAAACCCAGATAGGAAATAGAGATTAAAACATTACAAAGAACAACAACCTCACTTAAAACCATAAATTTTCTATCAACTGTTTCATGTTTTATTTCTTCATCATCCAAACATCTCTTCCACTCCATGAAAAATTCTACTATCACCCAAATAAAGAACACTGAGTGAACTGCTATACTGATAACTAGTAGTATCATATCCATGAAAACTTATAAGCATGCAAGAACCCAGTTTTCAAATGACTGCAAAAACCAAGTCCCTAACTTCTTTTTCTTTTTTTCTTTCTAACAGTCTATCTTTCTCATAGATGTATGGCCCGCCTGATGAGTGGACTGGCCTGTTTTTATGGTCAGGCATGTCAAGCCCATCCCCACCTGATGACTATTCATCCATATGTCACAGATATAGGTGAAATATGGGGATGCGTTTGCAAAATACCTCTCACTACAAGAAAGAGGGTTTTTAGTGACGAAATTTTTTCCTTGGCTAAAAGTGACTTTATATAAACACACATGCTAAGACACATGTCCTGACTATATATGGACACACATGTTAAGACATATCTACTAAAATCCATTATCCAATCCTCGATGAGCAATTACCTCTTTGAAGCAGAGGTGGATGCTCATTGTCATGCAACATGATTATGAACCACGAATTGTGTTCTAGTAGAGTTCATACAACTGTAGGGGGCACCTCACCCAAGCATTCCCATTGCAGGAACCAAAACCATAACTGACACTTCATTTTCATCAAAATATTCATCATTCTGGGCACTTGTATTGGGTTGCACGCCTTTTAGAAGCTGCAAACAGTCCTTCGAGAACATTCTGGAATCATCATCTGAGCCTCGTCCTAACAAAATCTGGTTGGCTACCCAAATCCTGTTCTGCCATTCCACTCCATCAAATACCATATATGTCGTCAAGTCTTTTCTTACTACATCCACATCCACATCCTGGGATAGTCTCTATAATTGTATTCTATTACAAGAACGAAATCCCTATATAAGAGAAACTCCTGATTTAGAAATTGGATGCTATAGAAATAAAAACTACCTTCTTATAAGTTATAACTAACGAGAAATAGTACTGAAATTTGCATATCTACTTATAATGGACTGGATGCACATATAGCCATATGGTTGCTGTAGATATTCTTAATACATTAGCTAGAAGCAGCATTTTTCCAGAATTAACTTTTGTTCCACAAAAATCCTTTCCAAAATTCATCCTGCCAATTGAAAAGGAAATCTGATGGAAGGATGCGACGGGATACGCCATTAAAAGTAACAGCCTACAGACATATTGCTGAAAATAGGATACTCCTGCAAAGAATGGACCCTAAGATGCTGAAATATAGTAAGTATGATGCTGGAAATAGCATCCTGTGGCTGACTATGAGCTGTGAAATAGCATCTGATTGGATCTATGGGCCCACAGCCAATCGACCACCGATCTGGCCATCAAGGCCATTCAGATGCTAATCCAGACCACATCCAATCATCAGATGATGTGTAGGGTCCACCCTTGGGCCTTTTTTTTACGTGGATACGTTTGACATGGGGCCAACATGCATCACTTTCATCATTGCATCTCTGATTCTATGGTGGGGTCCACTTGAGCTTTAGATTTACTTGGCACAGGACCAGATGCAATTCCATCCCACCTAATCCCTTCTAATCTCACTGCCCAAAGACGCCCTAAGTAATTTCGAAGTGCCTGTGTATCACTCCCCAAATCCCTAAATCTCCCCAAATCCCTAAAAACCCAAATCCCTAAATCAGTATTGAGATTGAGAGAGATTGAGAGACAGAGAGATACCTCACTATCGTGAATGACCTTCAACCGAGCTTCAGAGAGAGAGAGAGAGAGAGAGAGAGAGAGAGAGAGGGCGTCGTGCGTGGGTAGGGCGTTCGGCTACCACCAAGTAGTGCTGCTCATACTCATTTTGGACGTGACAGTGGCAGTGAAGGCCATGGTGGGGCTACTTCCATAGACACTTGATGGCAATGAGGACCATACAGTCTTAACAGGCCGGGCAATAACAATAGTGCCACTCATATTGATTTTGGTGGTGGAGGTGACGACAAGGAGAGGCTAGCAATGATGATGCTTATGAAGAACCAGACGATAACCCAAATCCATTCATGGATTAAGATTGATTTTATAAGTCATGTAAATGTTGTGGTCCCATGTGCTTATTAACTGATTTGTGTAAATTTGGGTTTGAACTTACTAATCTAAGTTGTGTAAAGGTATCAAAATGTGTGATGTTTGTTTTTTGGTCTCATTTTCATAAATTTTCTGACTTCTTATGATTTTTTTTCTAAATTTTCTAATTTTTATTAGTAGCCTTCTGTATCTGTCGTTGAAAAAAAAGTTTTGGATCAATCTGATCTTTCTATCTTCCCATCGTCCAGATCTTTTTTACAATACAAACAGATTGGATTGCAAATAGACATCACGAAAACATTACGATGGGCCCTTTGCAATTTTTAATAGTGAGGCATTCAATCACCATTGTTTCCCACGGTTTGGTCCACCTGAGATTTGAATCTACTATAGTTGTAGATTGCATCAGTTTCAAAGAACCAGTTGCACCCTCCATCGCATTGGTGAATGTCAGTTATATTGTTGTAGACCATGAGCACACACGTTTTCTTCAACCTTGGAAACTAGTACTCGCAATACCGACTTGGTATATCACTCCAGTGAATCCCGTAATCTAATGCTATGTACTTCTCTCCTAGGTCTAGCAAAATCCATTTCTTTGATTTCAATTCCTGCTTCGAATCTGCACAACAGATCCGGAGCCCAGCATACAAATTGTGGGTGTTAATTACTGCTAATGCACCATTTCACTACGACAATTCTGATTTCTAGACAGCAACCAGCAGCATCACCACCACCAACGCACTACTCCATGCATTCCTCATTCTTCTTGGGATGAGAAGGTAGCTGATGGAGTTGCTACTCTACTAATCTCAAATACCTTACCAACCTCTCTTACTATTATATACAATTTCAAAAGTCCTCAAATCCCCAAAATCCTAAAATCCCTAAATCCCTAATTTGTAAAATCATAAAAACCCATTTTGGGGTCTACATTCAAATCGAGAATCTACAAACTACTAACTCCCAATTTCCTAAATCGGCATTAATATTGAGAGAGAGAGATATACCTCACTGTCGTGAATGAACTTCAACCGAGCTGACGAAGAGAGAAAAAGAGGGCGTGCGTGGGTAGGGCGCTCGGCAACGGTCCGCAAGAGAGATCAGAGAGAGAGGAAGAGAGAGACAGAGAGAGGAGAGGGCGGAGAGATTAGAGAGAGAGAGGAAGAGAGACATAGAGAGCGAGAGGAGGGAGAGGGAGCGAGAGGAGGGAGATAGAGAGGAGACTGTCGCAAATTAGGGCAGTCTCTCTCACGCACGATTTTTTACAGGTTGAGTAGCGAGTTGGCTACTGAAGTGACGTCACCAAGTTTTGTGGGCCCCACTATGATGTATGTGTTGTATCCACACCGTCCATCCATTTTGAGATATTATTTTAGGACATGAGACAAAGATTGAGGCAGATAAAAAGATGTAGTGGACCTCACCACAGAAAACAGTGGGGACAGTGATTCCCACAATTGAAACTATCCTAAGGCCCACCATAATTTTTATTTGAAATCCAACTTGTTCAAAAGCTAAAAAAGACATGAAATAAGGTAAAACATGAATATCAGCTTGATCTAAAACTTTCGTGGCCTTTAGAAGTTTTTAATGGTGGGTGTCATTGTTCCCATTGTTTTCTGTGTTAGGTCCACTAGAGCTTTGGATTTATCTTTGGATATTGCCCTAAAATGATCTCTCCAAATGGTGGGGCCCATATCCAAATATAAAAGTACTTGGTGGGGCCCACCTGAAAAGTAGGGTCCACTAGAGCTTTGGATTTATATTTGGATATTGGCCTTAAATGATCTCTCCAAATGGATGGAAGGTGTGGATATAAAACATACATCATGGTGGGGCCCAAAAATGAGAGGTATATAAATATCAAGTGGACCACACCACATGAAAACAATAGTAATTGGATATCCATCAAGGCCCACTGTACCGTTTATTTGGCATCCAATCTATTTATTAAGTTATACATGCCTATATGAAGGGGAAAACAGAAATTATCTCGATCCAAAACTTTTATGGCCCCCAAAATGTTTTTAATGGTTGACGCTCATTCAACATTGTTTCCTGTAATGTGGTCCACTTAAGATTTGAAATATTCTTAAGGGCCATGAAAGTTTTAAATCAAGTTGATATTTGTTTTTTCCGGTGGACATCATTTTGACAGATCATTTTAGGTTATGATACCAAAAAGGAGGCAGATAGGAGACTTTGGTGGACATTTGGGCTCACCATTTATTGTAATTCTCCACTAGTTTGTCACATGTGCAAAATTTCAATAACATTTAATTACTCGTGTATCAGCCATTACACTATAAGAGAGTATCTCATCCATCACTATAGCAACTAGACAAGTAAAATTACATAAATGTTGCAATATGCAATCCAAAAATGTGCATGAGATGAGTAATGATTATAAATTGCTTTAATTTAATTGGGAGACACCAATTGCATTTGTTCACAATAATTGTGACAATTACACATTTGGTTATCAGCATAAAAGTGTAACTATGATAATTTTACATTATTTTGGTATCAAACCAATACCAAAATAAATTAATGTTGGTTAGGGGTGTACATCGAGCTGAATCGAGTCGAGCTGGCCTCAGATCGACTCGGCTCAAACAGTGGCTGACCTCAACTTGAACTTGGCCATCACCTTACCCAAATGCTCATCCTGTTCCAAAGAACCAGTCTACCCTAAACAAATCACCATCACCACTTCTAAGAGTTTGAAGTTCAAAACTGATGTAGAAAAAAAATACTAAAACAAAGAACTCTGGTTCTTCACGAATTGTTATGAATGCTGCAACTTCCTTAGAAAAAGTGAGCAAAGAAAATTCGGTCTTTCAAAAGGATAATATTCTAGTGAAGAAAATCAGGAAATAAACCAAATAGCATAAACAAGTACACCTTGTAATGTTTTGTAAGCAGTGTTCAGAGTATCAACATCGTTATGTATCGGTGATTGAGGAAATGGAAACATGTATCAATATTGTTAATTCTCGGAAAAATATCAAGGTCCAAGAGAAACATTGGGAAAAAGGGGAAAATTTTCAGTGAAACTTCAAGAGACGTTAAAAGACAAATGTTTAGACATGTAGGAATTAAATTATTATAAAATACAACTATGCCTAACCGTGCGTTGTTGAAAAATAACTATAAAATAAATATACAAAATTTATAGAAAATCAATAGGCCAACACTCATTAACATATTAAATTTCCACATTGCTTAACAGTTAATAACACATTTTCCAATATAAAATTTTAAAAATTATGAGTTTTCCAATTTTTCCTACTTTTCAAGTGTTGATTTTTTATTTTCCGCAACGAATCAATGTGAATGCATGCGAATCATGCATAGACATGGATTTCCATTACAATCCATGCTAATATTTGAATAAAATTGAAGTTTCTATGGAGTTTTTATCACCTTTGAGTTCCGATCGGTCTTCGTTTCAAGTCAAGATTTATCCCCATATCCAAACTTTTATTCAATAAAAACCAAGAGTAATCAAAATCACCTAAGAAACAAAATTTTAAAAACAAAACCCCAAAAAATGAAGGGTTTTTTTTTTTTTTTTTTTTTTTTTTTTTTGAAAATTTCTGTTTGTCATTCAATATTCGCCAACTTGCAGATGTTTTCCTAGTATCAGGTTATTATCACTGGTATCAAGGATATTATTGATGGTATCGCCAATGAAAGGGAACTTTTATGAGGGATTCTTTTCAAAGTATCACTGATATTGACAATATTGCCAAGTATTGCCGATATTATTGAAATTATTAGCAATATCGAGAAATTTTTATACATCCGACAATATCGATATTGTTAATCTGGGGATACCAATCATATCACCGATATTTGGAACACTGTTCGTAAGCGTGAATTACAACTTCATGATGTTTTGATTATTGAAGAGAAATTACAGGACATGTTGAAAAGTTTCTCAGAATTTTGCAATTTCATACCAATCAAAGTCTTGATGGCCATTTTCAAAACCAAAAAAAAGTTTCAAACTTTATTTTTGATATATGATAGAAGATCATGAGACATAAGAATGAACACAAAAAGAAAAAGAAAAAAAAAGGTTTAGATAATTGATAAGACTCGACCATGTTGGTTGTACTGGCCAGAAATTCTCTTGGCTTTACAAAGCCTTAGAACCGAACACACCACAGATATATAAAAATAATTTTACTTGCTGCACTATTTTTTTAATCGGACATACAAGGTGCCTTTTATAGGCTTTTGCACCAACTATGAAATGACTACAATACCCTCACTAGACTCTTCTATTATTTAATATTCCTAGCCTTTAGAGCTCCAACTGTTATGCATGGGGAGTTCAATGGTCACCGGCTGTTGCTGGAAACGCCTGTTTGGGTTTGCTGTTTTCAACACTCCCCTTCAAACCAAAACAGGGTTCATTCCAAGCATTGATCTTAGTCATCTGAATGTATCAATCGGTAATGCCTTGGTGAATATGTCCGCGACCTGTTCAGTGGTGTGACAATACTCCAATTTCACCACTTTCTGCTTCACTTGATCTCTGAGAAAATGGTATCGAGTATTAATGTGCTTGCTCCTTCCATGCTGCACTGGATTTTTGGATAGCTCGATTGCCGACTTGTTATCCACATATATGACTATGGATTCTTCCTGCGGATGCTTCAGCTCCTTGAGCAAGTTTCTCAGCCAAATCGCCTCACAGACTGTGGACGATGCTACCACATACTCTACTTCACATGTGGACAAAGCAACAACACTTTGCTTCTTTGAGTTCCATGTGAAAGCAGTCGACCCGAGATAGAATACATATCCAGTGGTACTTTTCCTTTCATCTTGATCACCTCCCCAATCACTGTCTGAGTATCCATACAACATTGCTTCATCATTGTATGGATAAAAAATACCGAATTCCATTGTTCCTTTGACGTACCTGAGGATTCTTTTTGCGGCTAGCCAGTGTGATTCTTTTGGTGCTTCCATGTACCTACTTAGAAGCCCAACACTGTAGACGATATCCGGCCATGTGATTGTGAGATACCTTAGACTTCCAATCAGACTCTTGAACAGAGTCGAGTCCACGCTTCTTCCTTCTCCTTCTTTTGTCAGCTTCAGGCCTGTTGCTACAGGCATGTTCACGGCATTGCAGTCTGCCATCTTGAACTTTTTAAGCAACTCATTAGCATACTTTTTCTGTGATATATAAATGCCGCCAACTTGTTGTTTTACTTCGATGCCCAAGAAGAAGGACATCAATCCACCATTAGTCATCTCAAATTCATTGAACATAGCATGCTTGAATTCTTCAAACATCGCCTGATTGTTTCCTATGAATAGCAGATCATCAACATATAGGCATGCTATGAGGATGTCGTCATGAGCATTTTTCTTGATGTAGACAGCATGCTCATATGGACATTGAGCGAAGCTGTTCTCTTGAAGATAATTGTCGATGCGTGCATTCCAGGCATGAGGAGCTTGCTTTAACCCATAAAGAGCTTTCTTTAGTCGATACACTTTGTGTTCCTACCCTTGAACAACAAAACCTTCAGGCTGGTCAACATAGACCTCTTCTTCCAGAATTCCATTCAGGAATGCAGATTTCACATCCAGTTGGTAAATCATCCAACTGTGATGGGCTGCAAGGGAGATAATCATTCTCACAGTGTCAAGGCGAGCAACAGGAGTGAAGACTTCTTCATAGTCCACCCCGTACTTCTGTTTGTAACCCTTTGCTACGAGCCTTGCCTTATAGCGATCTATTTCACCATCAGCATTTTGCTTGATCTTGTACACCCATTTGACGCCAATAGTTCTTTGGCCTTGAGGGAGTGAGATCAGCTCCCATGTTTGATTCTTCTCGATAGCATGGATCTCTTCTTCCATAGCCTTTCTCCAACATTCTTCATTCACGGCCTCCTCGAATGTGAGAGGCTCATGGTCCGCATACAAGCAGAACAAATTTACTTCCTCAGTTTCGGCGTATATATCATTGAGGCTCCTCATTTTGATCGGAGCCATGGGTGAGGGAGAACTGGATGATGACGTGCTGGCTGAATTTTGATTTGATGAAATACTTCCAGAGGAGATGAAACGTATCGCTGGACTTCTGCGTGCAGACGGTTGAGCGAAAGAGGGTGTTGTAGGTGTCTATTCCTGGTTCTCATGCTTATCTTTTTCATATTCTTCAACCTCAACTTGATTTTCTTTGGCCGAATCTTCCTTATTCCATTTCCAAGCTTCTTCCTCGCAGAATACAACATCTCTACTTACCACCACCTTGTTAGTTAGTGGGTTGTAGAGCTTGTATGCCTTCGATACTTCACTATAGCCAATGAAGATGCACTTCTCACCACGATCATCAAGCTTCTTTCTTCTTGCTTCAGGAACTTGAGGGTAGGCGACACACCCAAAGATCCTTAGGTGCACCACGCTCGGTTTGTAGCCACTCCATGCCTCCTATGGTGTCATGTTTCTTACGCTTTTGGTTGGACACCGATTGAGCAGGTAGGCAGTACATGCAACTGCCTCTGCCCAGAAACTCTTTGGCAGGCCTTTCTCTTTGAGCATGGTTCTTGTCATGTCGAGGATGGTGCAGTTCTTTCGTTCCGCAATGCCATTCTGCTGTGGTGTGTAGGCTGTAGTGTGTTGCTATTTGATGCCTTGTTCCCTGCAATACTCTCGAAAGGCATTTGAGGTATACTCTCCACCTCTGTCAGATCTAAGAGTTTTGATTTTAAGACCACTTTCTTTTTCTACAAGGGCCTTAAAATTTTTAAAAAATAGTAAAAGCAGCAAACTTTTCTTTGATTACATACACCCACAATTTTCTACTGAAATCGTCAATGAAGGTAATAAAGTATTTATTACCTCCAAGAGAGATTGGCTCCAATGGTCCACAAATGTCAGTGTGAACCAACCGCAATGGTTCTCTTGCTCTTCAGGATACTCAACTTGGAAAGGAGTTCCTTTGTTGCTTGCCAAGTGTGCACGCCTCACACACATGTTCTGGAACTTTTATAGCCGGCAAGCCATGCACCATGCTTGATGAGGATAAGAGTCTAAGGCCACTGAAATGGAGATGCCCAAAGCGAAGATGCCATCTCCATGAATCATTCTTCACGAGTCCATAGAGGCACTTCTCAGCTTTTGTGTAAATATGGAGTGGAAACATGCGATTCTTCGCCATTTGGACTTGAGCCACAAGTTTCTCATGTGCATCTCTTATAGAGAGAGAATGGTTTTCCATGTGTATGATATACCCCTTCTCAAGGAGTTGGCCGATACTGAGGATGTTACTTTTCATGTTTGGTACGTAATACACATTGGATATCAAATTTGGCACACCATTCTTCTGATAGATTTTAACTTTTCCTTTACCTTTCACAGGAACTTTTGATGAGTCTCCTAGACTGACATTGCCACGAGCATCTTCTGTCAGTTCCACGAATAGCTCCTTCTTTCCACACATGTGGTTACTCGCACCAGAGTCGAGATACCACACGTCATGTTGATCACATGCTTCTTCCTATGCAAGAAGAAGTGTGGAGTCTTCTTTTTCATGATTTGATGCTTCTGCATTATTAGAATGCTCATCTTGATTTACTGGTTTGCTCCAACAGTCTGAAGCATAATGGCCGAACTTGTTGCAATTGTAACATTGAATATTTTTTGTATTTCCACGTCCACGCATGGAACGACCTCTACCATTTCCTCTTCCACGGAAATTGATAGTCTTTTGTTGATTTTGTGATTGGCTTGGATAATATCCACGCCCTCTGCCTCTTGCACGATTGCTAGTGCCACGGCCGCCTCATTGTGTATGGCCATTCTTTTGTTCATTTAGAGTCAACTTAGACTCTAAAGCATGTTCAAGCGTTGAACCGGCATTCTTTTGCATCCGTTGCTCATGCACTTGCAACGAGCCCATCAATTCTTCAATGGACAGATTTTCTAAGTCCTTTGATTCTTCTATGGCAACAACCACATGTTCAAATTTGGTTGTGAGGGATCGAAGTACTTTTTCAACAACCCGTGCATCTTCGATCTTTTCACCATTTCTTTTCAAGTTGTTAACAATAACAAGTAACCTTGAAAAGAAATCAGAAATGGTCTCACCTTCCTTCATGTGTGAGGTCTCGAATTCGGCTCTTAAAGTTTGGAGACGAACCTTCTTCACACGATCAACTCCTTTGAAGATTGTGCGAAGAATCTCCCATGCTTGTTTGCATGTTGTCGCTTCAGCGATCCGTTCAAAGGTGGACTCATCCAACCCTTGATAGACAAGAAACAAAACCTTCTTGTCCTTCTTTCTTTGATCTTTGAGGACCGCCCTTTAATCAGTAGTGTAGAGAGCTTCTTCTTCCGCTGTGGGTTCTACATACCCATCGGTAACAATATCCCATAGATCTTGCGACCCGAATAGTGCTTTCATTTGGATGCACCAGTTTTCATAGTTACCCTTAGATAACTTTGGAATCTGTGGCTGGATCGAGGACGCCATCTCTTCTTTTTTAAGAGAAGGAATGATTGATTTTTTTATATGAAGGGAGAGAGATGAAATAGAAAATAGATTTTTTTAATAGATTTGTTTGGCTGAAAAAACAAAATTGCTGAAATCTGATTTTTTGAATAGAAATTTTCTTTTCTAAAATTGCTGACAACTTCAACAGGGAACTCAAAAAAAACTTTCCTTTGCAACAGATTTTTTCAGAAAACTCTGGACTTGGCTGAAAAAAAAATATGCTGGAAACTTTTGTAGAAAAAGAACCTGGGCTCTGCTATCTGAATTTTTTTCAAATAGATTTTTCTTCAGCCCGATTTTTCAAACTTTGGCTACGAAGAAAACAGATTTTTAAACAGATTTTTCTTCTCAGAAAAAATCTGTACTTGGCTGAAAAACCAAAACAACCGAGGCTCTGATACCAGTTTGTTGGCTGTACTAGCCAGAAATTCTCTTGGCTTTACAAAGCCTTAGAACCGAACACACCACAGATATATAAAAATAATTTTACTTGCTGCACTATTTTTTTAATTGGACATACAAGGTGCCTTTTATAGGCTTTTGCACCAACTATGAAATGACTACAATACCCTCACTAGACTCTTCCATTATTTAATATTCCTAGAAACTGACATTTGGCCATTCATCTTCCAAAACAGCTCCTTTAGAGCTCCAACTGTTATGCATGGGGAGTTCAATGGTCACCGGCTGTTGCTGGAAATGGCTGTTTGGGTTTGCTGTTTTCAACAGACCACTGATGTCAGAAAATTTATCAAAACTTTGGCAATTCACAGAAAATGAAATCTTTGGGACCCTTTTTCTTCAAAAACCAGGGGCATCATTTAAAATTTTTGATGTTTTGTGGAACAACATGACACATAAAAATAATAATAATAATAATAAATAAAAACCAAAAAAAAAACAAAAAAAAAAAAAAAACAAAACAAAAACAAAAACAAAACAAAAGCAATCAAAGGCAAGCTAATTAGATCACCACAAGACTAAGTGTGAAACAAATGAACATGCCCATTTAGAAGTGTAAATGGTCTATAGAAGAAATGACTGCAACATTTTCACATCTTTGCAACTTTCCATTATAATAAATGACCAAACCACTATTCGAACATACCCCTCGAAACATTTCACTCTGCAGTGCTCTATATAAGCATCGGTGTACATTGCAAAAACGTTATCAAGACGCTTCACCAGTTTTGGGATTTCTGTCATTGGTACAATGTCCCAGACCTTCAACACCTGGAAATATCTTCCATCCTTTACAATGTCAACCATCCATACGAGAGACAACTCTCTGACCCGGCACTGTTTTGCAAGCTGAAAGGAGTCTGGAAAGTCAAGACTTTTACTTTTTGGACGCCAACCATCAGCAAGCCTCAGTAACAACTGAATCACTGCCTGTTTGATCTGGAGATGCTTTATCTTTGCAAAAGACTTTCGGAAATCATCACTGAAAAGAACCTACGCATCATGAATAAAATTAGTAAAACTTTCTATACCAAATCAATACAGAATACGTACACACGCGAGCTCGCGCACCACAGAGAGAGAGAGAGAGAGAGAGAGAGAGAGAGAGAGAGAGAGAGAGAGAGAGAGAGAGAGAGATTGTGTGTGTGCAGTATGAGTTCTCAAACATTACTAGATGGATTATAAGTAACTGCCCAACCAGCATAAAAATTTGAGAATTTGAAAATTGTATATCCCACCCAACTGTCCAGATGGAGCACCAAAAATAATACTTCTTTCTCCAACCAAAGCAAATGAAATTTGACAAACTTAAATAAAGATGAACATACCAGAAAAGGATAAGACTTGAACTAATTTCAAGAGTTCCATTGAGATTTGTGAGGTCAACCCCAACAAATCCATGGAAGAAGACAGGAAGTACCACTAAGACAATTGAGTATCATACCTTCCATCTAGCCGTGTTGAGAAGTACAGAGTCTGCCTTCAGCAAATCGTCAAGCTGATTAAGTTCATTCTTAACTTGCAAAATTGCTTTGGCCAATCCTTTGTCCTCATCGGCATTAAAGAAGCACCCTCTTTCCTTCACATCATATACTAATTCAAGCTTATATTTGTGTAGAGGTGTACACGAGTTGAGCTGTGCTAAGCCACTAGCCAACCAGAGCTCGAACTTGGCTCGGCTTGGTCCTCGAGCCCCATTGGCTAGATCAGCTTAGTTCGATTAGCAGTTAAGCCTACTTCGAGCCAAGTTTGAACCAAGATTAGGCTTGTGCAGTATTTTCATAAACACATGGAGTGCACTTTTAATTTCTTACTATATGTAAAACATTAACAACGGTTTACAAGTATTTTATCAAACACCTTGTAGGCAACTTCAAAATGTTTTTTTTTTTTTTAAAAAGATATTTGTCCAAATTATCTTAAGTACCAGAAATAAGCTATTGACTCATAATCTCATTTTAGATATGATCAAAACCTTTGATTTTTATAGTTTAACGCTTGCTACTGAAAATCTTATTTCCATTGCTCTAAATTCATCTATATAGATCATTTCAGGGCATGGGTCAAAGAATGAGGCAGATCAAAATCTCAAGTTGACTCACCACAAAAAAAAATGTGGGGATTGAATGCTTACTAATATAAATTTTTAGAGATCTACAGAAGTCCTGGATCAAGCTGATATTTGATTTTTCTCTTCATCCATGTCCTTTTTAAACTTATTAACAGGTTAGATCTCAAATAAACATTATAGTGGCCCTAGGAAAGTCTCAACAGTGGGTGTCACTGTCCCCAGTGTTTTCGGTGGTGGGGCCACTTGAGATTTGGATCTGACTCGTTCTTTTGATCATCCCATAAAATGATCTCTCCAAATGAATGGACGGTGTTGATACAATACATACATCATGGTGGGGCACACAGATCTGACTCCTTTTTTGGATCAACTGTTAAAATAATTCGTTAAAATGAATGGACGGAGTGGATAAATAACATACATCAAGGTGGGCCCCACAAGACTTAAAAAGGGAAATCCGATTGCGTACTGAGTTGCTTAGTACGCTCTTATCGTACTGAGTAAACTCTGTTGGGCCCACCGTGAATGTATCTTGTCTATCCATGCCGTCCATCCATTTTTCCATCATATTTTACGGGCTGAGACAAAAATTAAGCATGCCCAAAGATCAAGTGGACCATACAACAGGAAATAATTGGAATAATTATTTCCACCGTTGAAACCTTTATAGGGTCCACAGTGATGTTTATTTCTCATCCAACCTGTTCATAAGATCACAAAAGCATGGATGAAGGCAAATCACAAAAACAAGCTTGATCCAAAACTTATGTGGCCCCCAAGAAATTTTCAATGGTAGATGTTCAATTCACACTGTTTTCGGTGGTGTGGTCCAATTGAGGTTTGTATATACTTCATTTTTTGGGTCAAGCACTAAAATTATCAGGTAAAATGGATGGACGGATTGGATAAAATACATAAATCAAGGTGGACCCCACAGAGTTTACTCAGTACACTACCCCTCCCAAAACCCCAAAATCCCACGCCCGCCCCTCCCAAAACCCAAATCCCTCCAAATCCAATTCCCTCGCCCGCCTCTCCCAAACCCTCTCTCTCTCTCTCTCGCGCCCGGCCCTCTTTCCCAACACCTCTCTCTCTCTCTCTCGCGCCCGGCCCTCTTTCCCAACACCTCTCTCTCTCTCTCTCTCTCTCTCTCTCTCTCTCTCTCTCTCTCTCTCTCTCTCTCTCGCTAGGGTTTCAAAATCCCCCATTGGCCGCAAACCCACCTTAGATCTGTGAGAGTGACTTGGAGAGCACTCGATAGAAGAAGAAGAAGAAGAAGAAGAAGGAGAGGAAATCCAGACATCTATCCTGCGATCTACGATCTCTAGCTCCTCAAAACAACGGTTACTCTCTCTCTCTCTCTCAATGCCGATTTATGAATTTGGGATTTAGTAATTTATGGATTTTTTATTTGATGTGGACCCTCATTTAGGGATTTGGGGATTTGAGGGCTTACAGATTTGAATGTGGACCCCGAATTGGGGTTTTTCTGATTTTACAAAATAGAGATTTTACAAATTAGGGAAAAATCATTTGCATGTGTAACATGTGTTTGCAAAATCTGGGGCACTCATCAGGTGGGCCCAGCAGTGATTACGCATTGGCCTAAAAATCAGGGACTCTTACCTATCAGTGGTCATGTGGGTTTGAAAATTCAGTGGTTAGAAAAAATATACCAACAATATATATTCTATGAATTGGCTTACGGCTCACCTGATGAGTATGAGTGTGGGTAGACCAGCTTGAGTGTTGGGCCAGGGCATGTTTACATAGGAGTTGGGACCCACCTGACTTCTGGTGTGGGTTGTTCACTTATGCCACTGATCATGGCTTCAAACATGGTTTTCAAAACAACTTGGAACAATAAGTGATTAATGATCTACACTAGATGGGAGGGATTTTTTTCTTTTCTTTCGGGATAGAGGAATTTTCAGATCCATGTCAATGGACAATGATAGTTGCTGCCCATGGAGTGCAAGCTGCCTGTAACAAAATAATAATAATAATCAGGCAGATCCATTCATCAGGTGGGCTGCACTGTTACAACAATTGATAAAATGGGCAGCCATTGCATGTATTCAGTGTACTGTCATACCATTGAATTAAATGGACCACCAATAGTGTGACTCGATGTACTGAACTCCCCACCTAATTAGTGGACCGTTCTGATTTTGAAGATGGGAAATATTCATGGTGGGGCCCAACTTATGCATGGGTCAGATGTCCTATAAGACACACGTTCGTAGGTAACACAGGGGACACATGCAGAGTTCACAAGAAAACCGTGAGGTGATCACTTATCAGACTCGCTAGTGACCCCCGAAAATCTGTGGGTCCCACTATGATGTATCCATCAATTTTCCTCTTCTTATAGCATGACATGGATCAAACCTCAAGTGAACTGTCCAGTAAGGGTTTGTTTGGGAGCGTGGAATCGAAACCCTCTGGATTTGGAATCCTGGATTTGAAATACTCTTGTTGTCTGGTACCCTAGATTGAGAATAACTTTAATCCAAAAATAACTATTCATAACATATTTACAGGGGTTTGAATTTAATTACTAAATCAATTTTAATATCTCTAATTAGTGAACTTATGTAATTCTTGACACAATGGTTATAATAAGCCCGCTAAAATATACACTTTGCCAAAAAGTGATGAAATTCTAAATTTTGGATGGGCCACAAGCATAAGATCATGTCTAAGTGGCTAATCAACAATTTTTAACTATTGATTTACATGGACAATGTTTGGATAGTGCTGATCATCGTATTAAAGTAATTATAGTGATGCAATTGATAATATAATTATTTTAGGATATCATTAGCGAGCCATGTGTCCAATAAATTAATAGTCTAGTGATACACATGTTACACACACATCTATGAAAAATCTATGGAGGGTAACCCCTCTTAACTTTTGTATGTGGTGTAGCCCACACAAGTCACAGATTGACTTGATTTTTAATCTTTTGTATGTGATGAGCTGGAATTGGATTAAGCTGATATTTGTTTTTTCCTTTTGTACATGTCTGTACGACTTAATCAACAAGTTAGATGTCTAATAAACATTAAAGTATGCCTTAGGAGGTTTTTAATGGTGGATATTCAATCACTAATGTTTTCCTGTGGCATGGTCCACCTGAGATGTAGATCGGCCTCATTTTTTGTATAAGGCTATAAAATGATATGGAAAAATGGGTGGATGATGTGGATAAAACACATACAACATGGTGCGGCCCACAAAGCAGTGACTAACATTTGCTAGGGGAAGGAAAAAAATATGGGGAAAAAAATATAGTTTCAATTGTTTGAATAATGCTTATAATACTTAAATCAGTCCACTTGGACATGTGTTTACAATGCTTGAATCAGTCCACTTGGACATGTGTTTACGATGATTAAATCACTCCACTGGAACATGTGTTTATGATGCTTAAATCAATCAACTCGGATGTGTAGTAATGATGCCAAGATATTTGGCAACAACATGTGTTTATGATGCTTAAATAAATTGACCTAGATGTGTGGTAATGATGCTAAGATCAGCCCCCTAGAACATTTGTTTATGATGCTTAAATTAATTCACTTGAACATGTATGAATGATGCTTTACTTAGTTCACTTGAACATGTGTGAATGATGCTCAACTTGGTTGTGTACAAAAATATGCGAATGATGCTTGACTTGGTTCACTTGAACATGTGTGAATAATGCTTGACTTGGTTCACTTGAGCATGGGTGTATGGTGCCTATGTTGTAATTATAAGATTTGTAAGTTAGATAATTAGTTACTCGTTTGAGGATTTCTATGGGGCCATACATAGATATGGTGTATTTTTGGTGGCATAGAAATCGCTCAAATTGTCCCATTTTGGACAGTTCAAGGTTAGATGGAAAGTATGCTTTCATACACTCTATTTAAATGTTCATGCTTGATCCGCGGTCCATCTCTTCGTTTCTCTCTGGATATGTTTCTTTCGTTCCGTATCCAATGTCAAATATCTTTACATTGATTTAGATATTTGGCATCGGAATGTAACGTAAGATCAACTTATCTGGAGAGGCATGGGGAGATGCTGCCGGATTTTCGGCGTGGACGTTTAAATGGGAATATGAAAGTATTACAATCTATCCAACCTTGGATGAGTAACTAATTTAGGATTTAATTATATTGCCTTAGAATTAATAGAGCAGACCCGGATGTGCATCGGAGCTATCCGGATGAGCGGGGGTCCCTAGAAGGTGGGAATCGCTGTTATGACCATGATGAAGCTGTTCATTTCTTATGGATAGCATTGGAAGGGCCTGGCCATTTGGACATGCCGTGTTTATGTATTTACTCGAGATTAATGGAGCAGACCCGGATGTGCGTCGGAGCTATCCGGATGAGCGGGGGTCCCTGGAAGGTGGGAACCACTGTTATGACTATGATGAAGCTGTCCATTTCCTATGGACAACATTGGAAGAGCCTGGCCATTTGGACAGGCCGTGTTTATGTATTTGCTCAAGATTAATGGAGCAGACCCGGATGTGCGTCGGAGCTATCCAGATTAGCGAGGGTCCCTGGAAGGTGGGAACCGCTGTTATGACCATGATGAAACTGTCCATTTCCTATGGACAGCATTGGAAGGGCCTGGCCATTTGGATAGGCCGTGTTTATGTCTGTATTTGCAGGTACCACACCCTTAACCTAAACCTATAACCCAACCTAAACCTATACTTATAATTTAATCCTATTCTCAAATCCCTAAACCTAACCTACACCTTAAACCTAAACCTATACCTAAACCTTAACCTATTCTCAAATCCCTAAACCTAAACCTACACCTAATCCCAATCTCAACTCCCTAACCTAAACCTAAGCCTAAACATGAAAACCCAAGCCTAAACCCGATCCTGAACCCCAACCCGATTTCCTAAACCTAAATATTAACCTATTATCAATTCCCTATTCTCAATTTCCTAAACCTAAACCTACGCAAAATCCCAATATCAACTCCCTAACCTAAACCTAGGCCTAAACATGAAAACACAAGCCCAAACCCGATCCCGAACCCCAACTCGATTTCCTAAACCTAAACCTTAACCTATTCTCATTCCCAATAGCTATAACCTAAACCTACAACCTTAACCTATAACCTTAACATAAATCCATAACCTAAACCTAAACCAAAACCTATAACCTTAACCTAAACAAAACCTTAACTTACAACCTTAACCTAAACCTAAAACCAAAACCTAAACCTATAACCTAAACCTATAAACTAAAACCTAAACCTAAACCTAAACCTTAACCTATAACCTAAACCTAAAACCATAACCTAAACCCATAACCTAAACCTATAACCTAAACCTAAACCTATACCTAAACCTTAACCTATTCTCAAATACCTAAACCTAAACCTACACCTAATCCCAATCTCAACTCCCTAACCTAAACCTAAGCCTAAACATGAAAACCCAAGCCTAAACCCGATCCCGAATCCCAACCCGTATTATAAACCTAAACATTAACCTATTATCAATTCCCTAAACCTAAACCTACACCAAATCCCAATATCAACTCCCTAACCTAAACCTAGGCCTAAACATGAAAACCCAAGCCTATACCGATCTCGAACCCTAACCCGATTTCCTAAACCTAAACATTAACTTATTCTCAATTCCCTAAACCTAAACCTACACCAAATCCCAATATCAACTCCCTAACCTAAACCTAGGCCTAAACATGAAAACCCAAGCCTAAACCCGATCCCGAACCCCAACCCGATTTCTAAGCCTAAACCTTAACCTATTCTCAATTCCCAAAGCTATAACCTATAACCTAACCTAAACCTATAACCTAAACCTATAACCTTAACCTATAACCTAAACTTATAACCTTAACCTTATCTTAAAACCAAAACCTAAACCTAAACCTATACCTAAACATTAACCTATTCTCAAATCCCTAAACCTAAACCTACACCTAATCCCAATCTCAACTCCCTAACCTAAACCTATACGTAAACATGAAAACCCAAGCCCAAACCGAACCCGTGCCAACCCGATTCCCTAAACCTAAACCTTAACCAATTCTCAATTACCTAAACCTATGGCTTATAACATAAACATAAACCTTAACCTTAACGTAAACCTAAACCTTAACCTAAACCTATAACCTTAACCTAAACCAAAACCTATTACCTATAACCTAAACTTATAACCTATTACCTACCATTCACCTAAACCTAAATCCTAAACCTTAACCTATAACCTAAGACCTAAACCTAAACCTAAAACCTAAATGTATTCTCAAATCCCTAAACCTAAACCTACACCTAATCCTAATCTCAAATCCCTAACCTTAACCTAAGCTTAAACTTGAAAACCCAAATCTAAACCCGATCCCGAACCCGAACCCAATTCCCTAAACCTAAACCTAAACCAATTCTCAATTCCCTAAACCTATACTGTATAACCTAAACCTAAACCTGAACCCTAAACTAAACCTAAACCCGATCCCAAACTCAAACCTGAACCTAAATCTCTAAACCTAAACCTATAACCCAAACCTAAAATTGATTCCTAAAACCTAAACCTATAAAACCTAACCCTATAACCCAAACCTAAAATTGATTCCTAAAACCTAAACCTATATCTTTAAACCTAACCTAACCCTATAACCCATAACCTATAACCTAAACACAAATCCCTAAACCTTAACCTATAATCCAACCTAAACCTATACTTAAAACCTAAAACTATTCTCAAATCCCAAAACCTATAACTCGAACCTAACCTTTCCCTAAACCTATAACCTACACTTATAACCTAAACCTATACCTTAACCTTAACCTATAACCCTTACTTACAACCTTAACCTAAACTTGTAACCTTAACCTAAACTTAATTCCCTAAACCTAAACATATAACCTAAAGTTATAACCTAAACTATACCTATTATCAAATCCTAAACATATAATATAACCTAAACCTATAACTTAGCATAATCTTAAAGCTATTTCCATAAACTGACTTTATTCTTTTTATTGTAGACATGAATAAGAGTTGGATGCGAGCTAAGAACAGGTTTGGCCCAGAATATAAACAAGGGGTTGAAGAGTTCATGGAATTTGCGCGAAATTAGGCAGATTCAAGGAAAGGATTAGGTGTCCATGTCGAAAATGCAAGAATATGATATTTAAGACTTTAGACAAAGTAGAGGACGATTTGTTCATATTTGGGATTGACCAAGGTTACACTTGGTGGATCTATCATGGTGAAGATATGACCCATAGAGTCGAGCCCACTGAAGTCATTGCTGATCCAATTGTGCCGGATGATGAGAATGAAGACGTTGACGAAATGCAAGATATCATAGGAGATGTGTTTAAGGGAACAGCTGCGGATACTGATTTTACCGCGACAAGCAGTAGCCAAGATATTCCTCCAATGGATGATGTCGAATCAGAAAAGTTTAGTAAGTTGTTGAGGGATGCGCAACGTCCACTTTATCCGGGGTGTAAGAACTTTTCCAAGTTGAATTTTCTTACAAAGTTACGTCATTTGAAGACACTAAATCGTTGGAGTAACAAATCGTTCAACATGTTGCTAGAGTTGTTGAAAGAAGCATTGCCGGACGGTGAGACATTGCCTAAGTCCCATTACAAGGCAAAATCCTTGATGCGAGACTTGGGCCTTGGATATGAACTCATACATGCATGTATAAATGATTGTTTATTATATCGAAAAGAGCATAAGGATGCTGGAGAGTGTCAAGAATGTGGAGAGTCTAGGTAGAAGTATGGCAAAGCCAGGGATAAGAACATCCCGTGAAAAGTGTTAAGGTACTTCCCATTGAAATCAAGATTGCAAAGATTGTTTATGTCTCGTAAGACGGCTGAAGATATGAGGTGGCATAAGGAGAAACGCGTTCATGATGATAGTACACTGAGGCACCCTGCGGACTCTGAAGCTTGGCAAAATTTTGACAAGCAACATGACTGGTTTGTAGAGGATTCTCGTAATGTTCGACTAGGTCTTTCAAGTGATGGTTTTAATCCATTTAGTAATATGAGTAGCTCATACAGTATGTGGCCAGTGGTACTTATGCCCTACAATTTACCTCCTTGGTTGTGTATGAAGGAATCATTTTTCATGATGTCATTGCTTATTCCTGGACCCAGGTCACCTGGGAATGACATTGATGTGTACTTGCGACCGTTAGTAGATGAGTTAAACGAGTTGTGGAGTCAAGGTGTACACACGTATGACACATTTGCAGGACAGACATTTCGATTGCATGCAGCAGTCTTGTGGACAATAAATGACTTTCCCGCATATGGAAATTTGTCTGGGTGAAGCACGAAGGGCAAGTTGGCTTGTCCTACATGTGGTATTGAGACTTCTTCATTGTCATTGAAGCATGGTAGAAAAACGTGTTATATGGGCCATCGTCGCTTCCTTCCGAGCGATCATAGTTGGCGCAGGAAGACGATGATCTTTGATGGCAAATAAGATCATAGGCCACCCCCGAAAGAACTATCTAGAGAAGATGTAATGCAACAACTGAGTAACATTGGAGAAGTTAGATTTGGTAAGGCATCGCACTTGAAGAAGAGGAAACGTACAGTATTGGACTATAACTGGAGGAAGAAGAGCATCTTTTTTGAGTTTTCCTATTGGAGTGATCTGAAATTGCGACATAACTTGGATGTCATGCATATTGAGAAAAATATATGTGACAATGTCTTCGGAACAGTGATGAACATAGAGAAGAAAACAAAAGACAGTTTCAAGGCTCGATTGGATCTACAAGAAATGGGTTTAAGGAAAGAGTTGCACTTGCAACCATATGAAAATTCGTATACTATACCAGCAGCCTGCTACACGTTGACCAAACTAGAGAGAAAGTGTTTATGTGAATAGTTGAGATCGGTGAAGTTTCCCGATGGGTATGCGTCAAACATATCTCGGCACGTAAACGTTACGGATTGTAAGGTAAGAGGAATGAAAAGTCATAATTGTCACGTCCTTCTGCAATGCCTACTGCCAGTTGCGATTCGTGGATTCCTGAGCAAGGATATCAGTGGGACGCTGATTGAGCTGGGGATATTCTTTAAGGATTTGTGTTCAAAATCGTTGAATGTGGATGTTATTAAAAAACCGGAGAGGGACATTGCCATAATCCTTTGCAAACTTGAAAGAATATTTTCACGTTCATTTTTCGATGTCATGGTACACCTAGCGATTCATTTACTGCACGAGGTAAAGCTTGCAGGCCCAGTACAATATTGTTGGATGTATCCGATCGAAAGGCGGTAGAACCTGTTGAAATTTTTATTCATTCCATAAACTGCATATATCCATGTTTTCATACGTATAACATAGTAGTTTTGTGTACAGATACCTTCACACACTCAAACAATTTGTGAGGAATAAGGTACGACCGGAGGGGTCAATAGCTGAAGCGTACATTGATAATGAGTGCCTTACATTTTGCTCCATGTATCTTCGTGGCATAGAGACTAGATTTAACCGAGAAGATCGGAATGCCGATGAAGGGCAGGAGCATGAACAAGGACTCATATCTATATTTGCACAAAACGTTCGTCGTTTAGGATCCCCGACGTTTCAGGATATGGACCTTGGGGATCTAGCAAAGGCGCGATGGTATGTGTTGCACAATTGTGAAGAAATAGAGTCGTACTTGGAGTAAGTCTTCCCTCGATTATTGTAATTCCTACATACGATGATCTTAATATTTCTTGCTGACGACGTGCCATTTATGTGTAGTGAACACATAGACGAGATGAAGTCCAAATTCTCCACAAATTATGATCGGATGCATCAGGATCAGTTTCCAGAATAGTTCACCGAACGTGTAAGATTTCACATTGTATCTCACCACACTTAGAATTTTCGTTGTATTGCACATTATTTCAACTTCAGAAAATCACTAAACAATTATATTTTGTACATGATAATAGATAAAGACGTTGTGCATAAGCAACTCTGCAGATGTGTCTGATACACTATACTCACTGGCGTGTGGCCATGATAGACATGTATCTAGATATACAGGTTGTATTGTAAATGGGATTCGGTTCCACACTGAAGAACGTGAAAAGTACAGGACCACACAAAATAGTAGGGTAGTTGTAAAAGGAACAAATGAGGAGGATGAAATTGACTTTTATGGCATTTTGACTGATATTATTGAGCTGAATTATTGTACGAGAAAGCGGGTGTACTTATTTAGATGTGATTGATGGGACATTGGAAATAAGAAGTTGGGAATACATACTGACAACTACTTTACGAGTGTAAATTTATCTCAAAAGTGGTTTAAGGACAACCCATTTATCGTCGCCAGTCAGGCTGAACAAGTATTTTACCTCACTGACACTAAGTTAGGCAGCTCTTGGCACGTGGTGTAGAAAATAAAGCCCAGGAACGTATTTGACGTTCCCGTACCAGAAGTTGAAGATAGCGACGACGGGAAAAATGACACGTCAGGGTTGAACAAGCATATCAAGAAGACATGTCATCTAGGGATACAGGGACTGATTCAAGTATTGATATTGATGTGGTGCAATTAGACAGAGATGATATGCCACCTGATCATGTTGATGCCTCATTAATACAAGACATTGTTAGAGATGATATAGGTTTCATTGATGACAACGTTGGAGACTATGAGGAGGAAATACTAATCAGCGATAGTGATGGTGAAGAAGAAATAGCCCTAAGCGATAGTGATATAAACGACGATTATTAAATGTACACATGATTTACATGTCATTTTTCAATTCAAATAATTTATGTATTCCATGTATACGTAAAAATTACAAGTTATGATTAATTCCTTTTATTGACTTGTTTATAATTCACATTTACAATTGATACAATTTCTGATCATGTCATCCTCAAACCGGAGCATAGCAGAAGCACGCAACATACTTCATATGCTGTTGTAGATGGACGTTTCGGTCCTGTCTTCTTCTGGTAGGGCCATAGAGATGCCCGGTCTGGTCGATGAGTGTAGAGTGGAATATATCGACGACGACTCAGACGAAAGATTATACAATCTCAAAAAAATTTCGAAGCTAATGGAGATATATAACTGTGGGAAACGAGATATGGAAGATGCAACTCTGTCACTTGCACATTTGAACGGAGTCCCAATAGATCAAATTTCTCCTATTGTGACTGTCATGTTGGCTATAAAAATGTCCAATGCTTCACACAGGATGACATACACTTCTGAAGCATACGATAACTTACGCAGGGAGTACTTCGGATAGTTTACCTCATAGTTGTTTCGTATTACAACAAATATGTGTATTTAATATACAATGACAATGTGTAATGGAATTTCCAATGGTTATAGATTAAAGTTTACAGTTTTATTATATTATGATTGCATTATAGTGTAATGGTCTAATCATATTTTATTCATCTCTCTGAGCATAAGCACAAATGCATTATACCATCAACACTACTTGTATAATGTTTTAGTATATTCCACTTGTATTGACATTGTTTAAATTTCATAGTTCGCACATATTCAGTGATGGCACCAGGTGGGAGAGTACGTCGTTCGCGCACTGGATCTACCCCTTCTACCCGTGATGCGACGGAGCCAGCATCGCCATCGCATATTGCATCACAGGCGTCTGATCCCTCAGTCGCGCATACACCAGGCACTGCATGTAAGTTTAGACATATATTTCTTTTAATGATTTCTGTTTATGTTTAGACTTACATAATTCTGTTGCAACAGCGTCGTCGACCAGCCGGCGAGGACGTGGACCCACGCGTGGGTTACTTTTAGAGCGACTTACGCGTGAGAGTAGGGTGACGGTAGAGTTCCCACAGGACTGCATTAGACCTGTTGGGAACAATGCCATGTTGTTTACGTCAGAGGTCGGTGTCTTATGCCGATCTCTGATTCCCCCCACCACCCCCCGTTGGAGAGACGTGACAGATGATGTTCGGCAGCTCATCCGTCAGCGCCTTCAGGTAAATTTTAGTCAATTAAAATTTATTTTATAAATGTTCATTTACGGTTAAGTTATTTTCTTAATAAGTTTATTGCCTTAATCTATTATTTATGAAACTGCAGGATAAATTTGACTTTGATTTGAGTGTTCTGTACATCTCCCATGCCGTCGACGACATGATGAAGGAGCAGTTCAAGGATTACTGCACTAGGTTACACCGGCAATACAAGCGGTGCATGAGCCATGAGGAGGTCGTACAGTTCGCACCGCTGCACGTGACCGATGGAGACTGGCGGATACTCTGTGATAGGTTTTCGTCTGATTCTTTTCAGGTAATATTTACATATTTACGATATCTTAGTGTAATAATTAATTTCGTAATTAATAACAATGTATTATGAATAATGTGTTCAGAAAAGGAGCAAAATAAATTCTGACAACAGAGAAAAGTTAGAAGTGAACCATGTAGCTGGTTCAAAGTCATTCGTACGACTTCGTCACGACATGGTAAGAAAGTACTGGTAATTATTACGTTTATATATTCTTTTCATGCATTTATGTTAACTTTATCGTCTTTTCGATTGCGCAGCGAGATTCCGTCACTGGCCAAGAGCCCAGACCAGTAGACTTCTACAAAGGGACTTACTGTCGGCAGACGACGGGATCTTGGGTACATCCCAGAGCCAGCAAGATTTGGGTAAAAATCCTTACATTGTATAATTTAATTGCGTTAAATTATAATCATGTCATTTATTATGAAAATTCATATGTTTTTATTGCAGGAGGAGATGAACACCTTACGCAGTCAGCCCACTCCCGATGGTACTCAATGGAGTGAGCCAGAGATCTTGAGTTAGGTGCTTGGCACCCGTTCTGGATATGTGCGTGGGTTTGGCCATGGTGCCAAGCTCATGACACCCGCTAGAGCTGCCTCCAGCCGATCCATCGTTGTTGGCGAGCGCCGTACACCGAGCTGATACCGCAGAGAGAGAGGTTCAGTAGCTACGGATCGTCATCGATGACATCAAAGATCAACTGGACAAGCAGAGGGAGGAGCAGGAGAGGAAGATGATGGAGGAGCTGGTGAGGCAGTGGGAGGAGCAGGAGAAGAAGATGGAGGATCAACTGGCGAGGCAGAGGGAGGAGCAGGAGAGGAGGATGGAGGATCATCTGGCGAGGCAGAGGGAGGAGCAGGAGAGGAGGATGGAGGAGATGCGGGTGGACCATGAGCGACGGATGATGCAGATGTTAAAGGCTTTCGCTACACGCTTACCCACCGATGCTCCACCACCTCCGCCTTCATCTTTGTGATTTTTTTGTATATTTGTTTATTATGTTAAGTTTATATGTATTAATGTGTGAATGAATGTGTTTGAATGAATGTAGTTTATGTTTGGGTTTGGGTTTGGGTTTAGCTGGATGTGAATGCGAATATGATGAAATATATTATATAACAGGTGTATATTATGATGAATATGATGAAATATATTGTTAACAGGTGTATATCAGGAATTTTGTGCGAAATTTTGGGCTGTATATTGAAAAAAAAAAGACTTTTAGCAACAAAAATTTTCGTCGCTAAAAGTGGAACGATTTTTTTCGCAGCGAAAGTTTTCGCTGCTAAAAAATCTTGGAAATTTTTTTGGCGGTGAAAATTTTCATTGCTAAAAGTCTTAGAGATTTTTGGGCAGCAAAAGTTTTCGGTGCTAAAAATTCTTGGAAATTTTTTTGGCGGCGAAAGTCTTGGAAATTTTTTTACGGCGAAACTTTTCAATGCTAAAAATTCTTGGAAATTTTTTTGGCGACGAAAATTTTCGCTGCTAAAAACTTAATTTTTGCTGCTAAAGAGTCTTGCATATTTTGAAAAATAGTTTTTGCAGCGAAACTTTTCGCTGCTAAAAGTCATGTAAATTTGTTTTGCAGCGAAAAGTTTCGCTGCTAAAAAGTCCTGGATATTTTTTGGCGGCGAAACTTTTCGCTGCTAAAAGTCGTGGCGGTTTTTTTGGCGTCGAAAATTTTCGCTGCTAAAAAGTCCTGGATATTTTTTGGCAGCGAAAATTTTCGCTGCTAAACGTCTTGGTGGTTTTTTTGGTGGCGAAAATTTTCGCTGCTAAAAGTCCTGGATATTTTTTTGGCGGCGAAAATTTTATTGCTAAAAATCTTAGCGATTTTTGCGTAAATTTTTCATTTGCTAAAAGTCCTGGATATTTTTTGGCGGCGAAAATTTTCGCTACTAAAAGTCTTGACAGTTTTTTTTGCGGCGAAACTTGTCGCTGCTAAAAGTGAAGTATTTTGGCAGCGAACGTTTTCGCTGCTAAAGGTCTAGGAAAATTTTTTTAGCGACGAAACTTTTCGTCGCCCAAAAGCTTTCATTTAGCGACAATTTAAAATTTTCGCTGATAAAAACCTTATACATCGTCT
Organism: Magnolia changhungtana; assembly: GCA_030180095.1. Classification (NCBI taxonomy): domain Eukaryota; kingdom Viridiplantae; phylum Streptophyta; class Magnoliopsida; order Magnoliales; family Magnoliaceae; genus Magnolia; species Magnolia changhungtana. The sequence continues at coordinate 11,409,424 of JASAUF010000421.1, read as the reverse complement.
TTTAACGACGAATTTAGCGACGAAAATTTTAATCGCTAAATGTTTTTAGTTGCGAAAAGTTGACTTTTAGCGATGAAAATGTTCGTCGCTAAAAGTGGTTTTTCTTGTAGTATCTGTTGGATATGACGCTCGTATCCAACCTACTACAACCAAATACACTTTAATACATCCATCCAAACGGCCCCTAAGCGTATTGAGTAAATTCTGTGTGGCTGACATTATTTATTTATTTTATCCACTTCGTCCTTCCATTTTAACAGATAATTTTAGGGCTTTAGCCTAAAAATGAAGCATATACGATGCTCAAGTTAACCACACCACAGGAAATAGTGTGAATTGAACCTTTACCATTGAAAATTTCTTGGGCCCTAGCAAGGTTTCAATGGTGGAAATTATTATTCCCACTGTTTGGAGTGGCATGGTTCAATTGAGCTTTGGATATTCTTTTATTTTAGGCTCAACCCATAAAAGTAGTGGCAAAAATGGATGGGCAGTGTGGATAAGTGGACCCAACGGAGTTTACTCGGTACGATAACAGCATACTAACTCAGTACGCAGTCCGATTTGGGTTCCACGAAGTCAGCATCTATTAGTACAGAAGGGGTTGTCACAGCCAAATCCAAGTCCATTATTTGACAACACATCGTCCTTGCCACGTTTGGCCTAAGTTGTTGATCCCATGAAAATACAATGCTGAAGGTGGATGCATTAAGGGCCTGTTCGGCCGGCTGGATTAGATGGGCTTAGGTGGGATGGAATTGCATTTGGTCCTATGCCAATTCCACTCCATGTTTGGGAAGAGTGGAAAAGCTGGGAAGTGGGTTAGATGGAATCGTATTGGGTCCTGTGCCAATTTCACTCAATGTTAGCAAGTTGTGTAGGTCCCACCATGATGAGTGGGCTATATCCACACTGTCCACCCATTTTTCGAGATCATTTTAGAGAATGGGCGTCAGGTAGATCTAAAGCTCAAGTGGACCCCTCCATAGAAAGCAACGGGGATTGAATACTTACCTTTGAAAACTTCTTTGGGGCCACATAAGTTTGGGATCTGCCTCATTTTTAGGCCCATGCCATAAAATGAGGTTACAAAACAAATGAATGGTTTAGATATAACACATGTATGTTATTCTCAATAGTTTCAAATGATGGTGGGTATATCCTTTCAATGTACCAACGTATTATAAACAAAGCAGGGAATTAAGCTTATCACATGGTAACAGGGAACAATCCCTACCATGGGTAATAATTATATTTTTTTGAATCCCATCCCACCTAATACCGTGGGATCGGTCCAGCCAAGTAAGACCTAAAATTCTTAGGGCCTGTTTGCCCGGACCGATCCCACGGTAATAGGAGGGATGGGATCACGATATCCTGGGATATGCATGACGAGCCAAACAGACCTAGTGAACTTGTCTCGGGATATAAGCAATCCCATGGATCTTAAAAAAAAATCCACTGACATCACCATCATTACCTTAAAATTGATCTCATCCCTTGGTTGGACTGATTGGAAGGTAAAATCCCGGGATATGCCGAGCCCGCCAAACAGACCCAGTGAACTTGTTCCGGGATATGTCAAATAAACAATACAGTGGGCCTTAGGAGGATTTTAATGGTGAATATCCATTCATTATTTTTGTCCTGTGGTGTGGCCCACCTAAGACTTATATCCCTATCATTTTTTGTATCAAGCCCTAAAATAATCTTTAAAAATGGATGAACGGAATGGATGAAACACGTACATCATGGTGGGGCGCAGGATGGAGTGCGTGAATGAGCTTAGTCCAATCCTGCGTGCATCCAAACGGGTTCACTTTACTCATCCGATGATGCAATTTAGTATCTAAACAAGCGGACGTTATAGGTCCGGGATATAAGGATTCCATGGGATGTTCGACCATCCACTGACACCGCCATCATTACCTTAAAACCGATCCCATCCCTCCTAATCCCATGGGATCGGTCCGGCCAAACGTACGCCCTAAACCAATCCATTGACACCACCATCTGAAATCCATCCCATCCACCATAATCCTATGGGGTTTGCCCGGCCAAACAGGCCTTAAAGATCGGTAAATCTAATACTTTAAAATCAATGGCCCAACAAGCACTGCAACGGTCCATGTTAATAAAGAAAAGTTAAATAATATAAGTACTTAAGTATTCTAATGCAGAAGGTCTTATAGTAGGTATCCTCCATCTGCATTGACGCCAATCCTCTAAGGGCCCGTTTGGCGGGGTGGATTGGAAGGGAGTGAATGGTATTAGGGTGGATGGCATGGATTTCTAGGTAATGATGGTGTTGTCAGCTGATTGTCTTGAGATCCATGGGATTGCTATGTCCCTGGACTGATACATCCAGTCCGTTTGGCATGCCCAGTCAATCTGGAGATTAAAGCTTCCGATCCTTCCAATCCCACGAGCCAAACACGTTGCAGGCTAATTTAAACGGATTAGGATGGATTGGATGGGATTTAAAGGTAATGATGGTGTTGTCAGTGGATTAATATTGTCTGAAGATCCATCGGATTTGGACCAGATCACCTACACTGTTTGGCACGTCCGGCCATTCCCGGGATTTACCATCCAATCCCTTCCACTACCGTCTAATCCCTTCCAATCCAACCAGCCAAACGGGCCCTAAACGGCTTAGATAGGTGAATACGACCTCGGATCTAACGAATATAGGCTCGACGTATATATTGTATTATAACACGTGGGATGTATTCAAGCAATCTCTGTCCGTATTTATTATGTCATCATCCACGTTGACATACTCCTGATCTTAGACACGTCCGGTAGCGATTGGCTACTGTAGGCCCACCATGACGTACATGTCTTATCCACGCCGTCCGTATGTTTTTCCAAGCCAATTTCATGGCATGAGCGCTAAAATGAGTTGGATACAAATCTAAAGTGGACTACATCACAGAAACAGCCGTGATTGAACGTCCACCATTAAAACCTTCCTGGGAGCTACAAAAGTCATAGATGAATCCGACATTTGTGTTTTCCTTCATCCATGCCTTTGTGACCTAATCAAAAAGTTAGATAGCAAAAAAACATTACAGCGGGCCCTGCAAAGTTTTTAATTATAGTATTTCAATTACTAGTGTTTCCTATGGTGTGGGCCACCTCAATTTTGCTTCTACGTAATTTTTGAGCTGTTGGCTTAAAATAATAGTTTAAACTAGATTATCTCACATAAAGCGCATACATCGTTGTGTCCAACAGAAGACCATCCAGCAAGGACTTCGGTTACTGATACGGTGAGTACGCCATCCCGTACATAGCCAGAGGGGAGGTCTTGTCCGGTGAGTACGCGATCCCGTACGTAGCCAGAGGGGAGGTCTTGTCCGGTGAGTACGCGATCCCGTACGTAGCCAGAGGGGAGGTTTTGTCCGGTGAGTACGCCATCCCGTACGTAGCCAGAGGGGAGGTCTTGTCCGGATTTCCGTGGGCCGACGTTGACTTTTAAATGTTATCCACGCTGTCCATGTATTTTGATAAATAATTTTAAGGCATGACCCAAAAAAGTAGGCGGTATAAGGCTTAATGTACCACACGACTTGAAGCAGTGAGATGTCATTGGAAAACTTGAAGCAGTGGAGATTGAACCTGTTATTGAATAATTCCTGAGGCCCACCGTGATGTTTAATTGTCATCCAACCTGTTCATAATTTCATATCAACAATTCCATATCAACGTGGATGAAGGAAAAGCATAAATATTAGCTTGATTCAAAATTTTGAGGCCCCAGGAAGCTTCTAATGGTATGATTTTAATATCCAATGCTTCCCATAGTGGGGTTCACTTGAGCCTTCATTCTGACTTTTTTTTTTCAATCCATGCCTTGAAATAAACTGTCAAAATTATGAACTGCATGGGTAAAACATGTACATCACGGTGGGCCCGACAGTGTCCTTAGCAGAACCGTCCGTCTCTAGCCAGGGCCTGGTGGGGGTGGTACCCAGTCCGCGTCCCTCTGGTGGGGGCAGTAACAGGACCCGGATTACCGGCAAAAGGCTTTCTTAGCCTATCCGCGTCCGGTAGTAACCAATCAACAACATACGGCAGCAAGGACACGTCAAGCTCGCAATGAATTAATGCAGATCCTCGACCGAAGGCGCTTCCAGTATATACTCGAGTTTTGACTTCTGGTAAGTGAGGCCGTGGTCCAGAAAGCCCAGACCAATAGACCATCGATCTAGTGGGACCCACTGTCGACAAAATGCAAAAATCAGGCAGCTAAAAGTCTTCAATCAGGGCAGTTTCACGCAGGCGTAAACCACCAAAGCTTGGTGGGCTCCACCATTTTTCATCTGTAAATCCACTCCGTCCATCAGGTGAGAACCCTCATTTCAACCGTAAATATAAAAGATCAGCCTAATAAAAAGAAACTCCTATGGTCTACACCAATGCAAACTGTGTAAATTGCTCCTAAATCCTCTAATTTCACACCGTATTTCCTGCCCGAGTTTTGCATTATGCTGACTTTTATCTCTTCATTCATCTTCTGATGATTTACATCTGATTAACGGGTTTTATGAAATATAAACCATGGTGGCCCTATGCACAAACTATGATTGGCATCTCATCCCATTTTCCCCTGTGGTGTGGTCCGCCAGTACTTTTTATTGGACTGATTTTTGCCTTAGGATCTAGAATTAGGATTAGAACCTGATGGATGGAGTTTACATATTCAACATGGTTCGACCCACACAGACGGATGTTTTACACGCTGCGCAAAAAAAGCTGCAGGGGACTCAACTCCCACCTGCCAACTAGATAGAAGGTTCGTATGCATCATGCAACGCAATCACGTGTGCATACGAACCAAAGAAATGTTCATCGCGACGAACCCAGAATCTCGACAGCTCTAAAGCCGTTTTTTTTTTTTCCCCTCCATGCAGGGATTCCTCCCGCTCTGACATAGGCTATATAAGCTGCCCGGAGGTTCCAGAAAACCCAAATTCCAAAGTCCTATTCCTTCCGTTCGTTTCCTTTCTCGTCGTGGATGTGAAATCCAACGGTCCAAATGGCTCGAGATGGACACGTCGTCCCAGCAGACCCTCAGGCGTCTCTAAAGAAGAAAACGGCCGTGTCGAGGAGCTGGATACTGCTAGATTGCACCGGCGAGGACACGATCCTGGACGTCGACAAGTACGCTATCATGAACCGGGTTCAGATTCACGCTCGCGATCTTCGGATCCTCGACCCACTTCTATCCTATCCGTCGACGATTTTTGGTCGAGAGCAGGCCATTGTTCTAAATCTCGAGGTGAAGTTCTGGTCCTTGTTGTAATTTTGATGATTCTTAGGTGATATTATTACTATTTTTGTAATTTTTTTTCGTTTATTTTTTTGCCTTTCTTCAAAAGCAGCATATCAAGGCCATAATCACTGCAGAAGAGGTACGCAATCATTGAAATTTCTAATCTGTATTTTCTTTTTCTAAATTTGTATTTTCAATGCCGTGTTATTTTATAACACTGCAATTTATGATTTTTATTTTTATTTTTAATTTTTGGTATAGAGTATAGAGTTGTTTTTCACAACCCCACGTGTAGGGTTGCGATGTAGTAATAATCTCGGTGAGACTGAGGTCGAATTCATAAAGACTAATCTCGTGTGTTTTCTGAAAGCAACTAGAAGAAGAACTAGAAAAAGATGAAACCTAAATCTGAAATATTTGAGAGTAATTGTGAAAGATTTAATGAAAAACTTAAGAATTTCAAAAGTGGGAAACTAACGTTTCCAAGGATCCACTTCTAGAGATCAGGGAGATTTATGCTTAATTCAAGTCACACGATTGGAATCGGACTCCCATCCTATCCAATTGGAAGATATCTCAGTAAAATCAAATCAAAACTTCCTTTGACCTAGTTCTCAATAGATGAGGTGTGAAAACTGGAAGTGATTCCGTCACAAAACCATGCCCAGGAGACAAGGCAAACAATAGGATTTACCGATCCCAAAATCAATCTGAGAGATTTGTGAAAGTTAAGGAGGATTCCATCATCCGACCATGCCCAAGGGATGATGGTGAACAACAGGATTTCCTAAATTCACAATCTCAATACATGAAAAAAACATACTTAAAGCTATCGCAGATCCATTGTAATTTGAGTCACAACAAACCATTAAAAACTGAAAATATTCTTTATAATCAAACTAGAATCAAAGAGAGTTCAATATAAACATGAATCAAGGCAATAGAAACATTTTTTCACGCAACAAGATTCACCTCTTAGCCCTATCTAAGAGGTTTAGCAAACAATAGACATGATTGAACTAGAATCTTTTAATAAAAGCATAAAAAACTACTAAGGAAATGGAGGAAAAAATTTTGGCGACAGCTTCTCCACGCTTTTGCTCCGCTCCACAAACCCTAAAAGATGCTTAAGGATGCCCTAGGGACCCCTATTTATAGTTTTACGCCTTAGACAACTTTCGCACTGAGTTGGAAATTTTTGGAAACCGCTTCAAATTCATACACTTTGTGTGCTGGCTGCGAACCTAGGACTGGTCGAGGACAACCCTCGACTGGTCGCGGGTCACCTTCAAATAGACGATAATGACCTGATTTTAGCGATTTTAGTTGCTGGATTTCGAGTTAAGACAGCTCGATTGGTCGAGCCAGGACTGGTCAAGCAGAGTCCAAGACTGGTCGAGGATCACGTAAATTCACTTCAAAACTCCGATTTTCTTCATTCTTGACTTGATTTTCTTCGATATTCAGTATGCGCATTCTTCATTCTTGGTCTTGGTGATTCTTGAGCATTAAATTCATGCTTTTAACATCCTTTTTAATCTAAGCTCTTGAATTCACCTTGCACTACAAACATGATTAAAATAGAACATTAAACATTATCATGTTCATAAAACCAAAGAATAATTGGGATCCAACATGCAATATTTGACCCTCAACACAATCCCCAACCAGCATTTTGCTAGTCCCGAGCAAAGTATTTAAAAAATGAACTTTAACGCGCAATGTTCAAACCTTTTTCAGAAAATAATCTTTTGTGTAATCAAATATGAATGAGTAGACTCAAGATGAGAAATTGAGATTTTGAAAACCTAGAGCCGAACGATATAAGCAATCGATTAAGTAGGTTCTTTATCCATTAAGTCAGAGTATAGTTCGCATATCAATGTTTTCAACGTGATAAGTGAAAATATTATCTTTTCATAATGTTAGCCATGCTCATCACTTCAAGATTGGTTGAAAACTCAAGTACTGATTCTGAACTTATCCCATTTTCCTTCTTTTTCTAGTTTTTGATTTTATATCGATGGTCATTTGTATTTATTCCTCTTCTTTAGACATTACATCTCTTTCAAAAACAATTTTCATTCCCCTCAAAGATGTTGTCATTCTTCATTCTTTATGACCTCCTTGTTGATCTCCTATTTTTTAACTGGTTCTTTTTTCTTCTTTTAAGGTGGATAAAATTCTCCAGACTCGGTTATTAATATCTTTCAATGATTATCATACTAACAATAAGAAAATCTAGTACTATTCACAGAAAACAATTTGAATAACATAATATTCAAACTTACTCTTAATCAATTGAATGTAAGAACCATAAGTGATAGGTCACTTAGTTGCTCTTAATCAATTGAATGTAAGAACCATAAGTGATAGGTCACTTAGTTGCTCTTAATCAATTGAATGTAAGAACCATAAGTGATAGGTCACTTAGTTGCTCCAACTCCAACAATTCAAAACTTCGATTTCCATCTTATCTTCATACTCAAAACAGTCTTAAATATACAACTTATCACTTTCCAATCACATAAACATTGAAACAATTTCAAAAATTTTACAAATTTTGCTCAAAACTGAGAAAATACTTATTAGGTTACCTAATCTCCTATCCCCAACCTAAAATCTATATTGTCCTCAATGTAAAAAAAGAAGAAGCATGATTTACAAAAGAGAACATAATTGAAAGAGATGTGATGGAAAGACAGTACCAGATGAAGAAATTTTGAGGCTTTTTCCAAAGGATCTCAGCGTGAAGGTGGTTAGCACAATAGTTAATCAACTAAAAACAAACTATCCTAAAACGGCGGAAGTAAACTATCCTAAGCAGCATAAAGCCGACTATCCTAAAATGGAAGAAAGCAATAAACCTAACTACACCTCTATCAGACTAGGAGATCAATCCTGGTATACAGGATCAGTCAGAGGTATGGACATGTCCAATGAATCAAATTTCTCAACAAATGGCTTTAATCGATGTCCATTTACTTTGAATTCTTTGTCATTGTTCAGATCTTTTATCTCGAAGGCCCCATGAGGATAGACATTAGTAACAGTGAAAAAATTGGTCTAACAAGATCAGAGTTTGCCCAGAAAGAGATGTAACCGAGAATTGTACAAGAGGACCTTCTGACCTAGTGTGAATGATTTCCAAAGAATGTGTTGGTCATGAAGCACCTTCATCCTGTCCTTGTAAATTTTCGCATTTTCGTACGCATCATTCCGAATTTCTTTGAGTTCATTCAACTGAAGTTTGCGTAGCGAGCCAGCGTTATCTAGATTGAAATTTAAAATTTTAATCGCCTAGTAAGCTTTATGTTCCAACTTCATAGGCAAGTGGCAAGCCTTTCCATAGACAAGTCTAAAACGAGACATTCGAATAGGGGTCTTAAATGTGGTACGGTAAGCCCATAAGGCATCGGTCAATTGGATTGACCAATCCTTACAGTCAGGGTCAACCATCTTTTCCAGGAAATGATGTTCTCTTTTAAGAATTTAATGACTGTTTGATGGTCATTGTTCAGCCACGGAATCACTTCGACCCATTTAGTAACACAGTCTACGGCGAGCAAAATATATAAATTTCCAAAAGATTGGGGGAATGGTCTAATGAAATCAATGCCCCAGCAATCAAATGCTTTTATGATAAGAATGGGGTTCAGAGGCATCATATTTCGACGGGACAATGCTCTCAACTTTTGAAAATGCTCATGAGCTTTGCAAAACTCATGAGTATCCCTGAACATAGTGGGCCAATAAAAGCCACACTGCATAATCATGGCTGTAGTCTTTTTAGCAGAAAAGTGACCACCACAGGCCTGAGAGTGACAGAAGGAGATGACACTTTGATGTTCATTGTCTGGCACACATCTCCTTGATATTTGGTCTAGGCAATATTTAAACAAATATGGATTATCCCAGAAAAACTTATGAACCTCAGTGAAGAATTTTTTCTTATCTTGCGTAGTCCAATGTGTTGGCGTGAAACCTATAGCAAGATAATTAGCAATATCAGCAAATCAAGGTGAATGAGAGACTTTGAAAAACTGTTCGTCAGGGAACATGTCATTTATATGTGTAGTCTTAAAGGAATTAGAGAGATCAAGGCGAAAAAGATGGTCAGCCATTACATTTTTAACTCCCTTTTTATCTTTTATTGCCAAATCAAATTCTTTGAGTAGGAGAATCCATCTTATCAGGCGGGACTTAGCATTATTCTTAGAAAGAAGATACTTGAGTGCCGCATGATCTGTGTAAATAACGATCGTGGATCCGATCAAGTAAGACCTAAATTTGTCTGAAGCGAACACTATGGCTAAGAGTTCCTTCTCCGTAGTTGAATAATTCACTTGGGCGTGATTTAGGGTTTTACTTGCGTAGTGTATAACATATGGCTTCTTTTCTTTTCTCTGGCCTAGGATGGCCCCAAGAGCGTAGTCAGACGCATCACACATAAGTTCAAAAGGAAGGTTCCAATCGGGTGGCTGCATGATAGGTACAGTCGTTAACATGCCCTTGAGTTTAATAAAAGCTTCATGGCATTGATCAGTCCACTTGTTTGGTGCATCCTTTTGAAGTAGATTATATATAGTATGAGAGAGATGACTAAAGTCCTTTATGAATCTCCTATAAAACCCAGCGTGTCCTAAGAAGGATCGCACGTCTCGTATGTTCTTGGGTGGAGGTAGGTTAGAGATAAGATCAATTTTATCCTTATCTACCTCAATTGCCTTGGACGAGATGATATGTCCTAGGACAATTCCCTTATGAACTATGAAATGACACTTCTCCGAATTGAGTACCACATTCTTTTCTTCACATCTTTTCAACATACATCTAAGATTCTCTAAGCAATCGCTGAAAGATGGACTAAAGACAAGTCGTCCATGAAGACCTCTAGATATTGCCCCACCATATCAAAAAAAAAAAAAATACTCATCATACATCACTGAAAAGTGGCGAGGGCATTACATAGTCCGAATGACATCCTTCGGTAACCAAAGGTGCCAAATGGACATGTGAATGTGGTCTTTTCCTGATCTTCATGGGCTATCTCTATTTAGTTGTAGCCCGAATACCTGTCAAGGAAACAATAATAGGAATGACCAGCCAACCTTTCCAAATTTTGATCAACAAAGGGCAAAGGAAAGTGGTCCTTCCTCGTGACGGTATTCAACTTCCTATAGTCAATGCACATTCTCCAACCAGTAGTAACTCTAGTTGGCATTCATTGTCGGCATTGGCTACGATGGTGATTTCGGACTTCTTAGGAACCACCTGAGTTGGACTCATCCATCGACTATCGGATATATGGTATATGATACCCACATCTAATAGTTTAAGAACCTTGGCCTTAACCACTTCCTTCATGTTTGGATTTAGTTTACATTGTGGTTTTCGTGAGGTCTTTGCATTATCCTCAAGATAAATGTGGTGAGTAAAAATCGAAGGGTTAACTCCCTTGAGATCTGCAATCGACCATTCAAGGGCTCCTTTGTGCTCAATGAGATTAGAGATTAGCATACTCTCTTGTTGTTGCTCAAGGTGGGAAGAAATCACCACCGGGTATGTCTTATCTTAACCTAAGTAGACATATTTCAAATCAGATGGTAAAGGTTTTAGGTCAAGCTTCGGCGCCTTGAGATTAAACGGTAGAGGCACCACATCAGTTTGGGGCAATTCTTCAAATTGTGGCCTTCACTAGTTTGAAAAAGTCGGGCTATATGTCCTAGAGGGGGGAGGGGGTGAATAGGACTATGCAAAATTAAAACTTTAATAGCAAAATTTAAACAAATTAAATAATGATAGCACAAAAATAATCTCATAATGCTGAAATTATATACAATCTCAAATGTATGAGTATTGAGATATTGATACAGATGTTGTTCTGAGGACAACCTTACACCAAAAACCAAAGGTGTATGGTAGGACAACCTGATTCCTAGAAAGGTCTGTGTATCAAAAACTCAAACTGATACAGAGGAATAAAGAAATGAATAGAAAGAAAAGAAATCTAAGCTATTACAACATTCCCACACTTGCATAAAAGAAATTACAACATTCTCCACAAATACAAAAAAGGAAATTACAATCATCCCCAAAAAGAAATAAACAATCAAGCCACAAGATCAGAAATTATAGTGGTTTGCTCGTGTGTACACCAACTATTTAGAAAAACAGCCACACAATTACTTCACTCCTAATATCCTCACACAGTGGATATTAGCGTTCACTATGAAAATAGGTTTTTTCAGGTTCACCTAAAACCCTCACAATTGTATCTTTTAAGTGGGCTTACACAATTCAAAAAAACTCACATTGAGTTTTCTGGATCACCTCAGATAAACCAAAACAGAGAGATTTTTCTGGCACAATCTCAATGAAACCAAAATACAAAAGTTTACAATAATGTAAAATACCTGGATATTCTCTTTTTGATGTAGCTTGGAAGAACCAAATCGGAGTAGAAGTTCAACGTAGAAGTTCAATGTCCACACTCACTTATGATATGGTTCTAGGCTCTAAATTGATTTTAACTTAAATCAAGTTGGGCTAGCTCTATTTGATTTTAATTTCAAGAAAAGGGCAAACTCAATCCCTTCTTCAAATATGATTGGAATATAGAATACAAAATCAAATATAAGAAAGCTAAAATAAGAGAATATTAAATAAGCACAATATAGCTTAAAAAGATGACTAACTTATCTCACAGAGTGACGTATTGATTTAACTTGAATTGAATGAAAAACTCTGAAATTTGTGCTCTATTTATAAGTGAAGAAATCATACTCTCGACTGGTCCTGTGGTTGCCACGACTGGTTGTAGGACTAACAGATTTTTAAAATTTGGGCACGATAAGATAAAGCCGTTCCACGACTGGTCGTAGGCCCTGCACGACTGGTCGAGGGACCTCTATGACTGGTCGTGACCTGTCCACGACTGGTCGTGTGGAACTAGATTCAGTTACTGGACTTTGAGTTGAGGCTGAAGGACTGGTCGAGAATGAGTCGAGCACTGTTCACACGACTGGTCGAGGCTTAATAAAAAATTCTGAAAATTTATAAGAAACTTAGGACTGGTCGAGGAATTTTTTGAACTGGTCGAGCCAGTGATAGGACTAGTCGAACAGAGTCTAAGATTAGTCAAGAAATAGTCTATTCACTTATAAAATGATCTAATTGAATTATTTATTCAAAACAACCTACCCTAAGGTTAATCTAGGGTCATTCATACCTTATACATGATGTATGAATATTGAAACTTCTTTTCCTTTGGTTAATAGTTGATCTTTAAAGTTCACGAAACTTGTGATCATTACACATGATGAAACTTGAACTTGAAACCTTTTGAAGCTTCAACTTGAAGTATATTGAAACTTGAATTTATAACTTTAACAAGCTTGAACTTGAAATATCTTGAATCTTGAGCTTGAGGTTCAAAGTAAAAGACTTTATTTTGACTTGAAGCTTCTTAAACTATGAATCTTAAACATTGAACACACACTTGATGTTGTACTTGAACATGACCATGTAAACTTGCATTTCTTGAAGTAAAGATCTTTGTTCTTGAGAGATGCATTGTCTTCATTATGTAAATGAGCTACATAAGACACAGATTCTAAGAGAGGTTTTAGCACTACAAAATTTGACAATTATAAGAGCTAGGGACCATAGCACTTACAATCTCCCCATTTGTCTAATTTATGACAAAACACACTTCATAAAAACATAAGCAATATACCCACAAAGAATCATGCACCAGTTATAAAAAGAAACCAGTTACAACCTGGTTAACGAATCATGCACTACTTATCAATTTGCATCAATTCCACCAACAATACTCCCCCTTACTTAACTCCCCTTTACAAAATAGAATCATTCACAATCAATCTATCCATAATCCACATGCCATATATCACAAGCATAATCCACATGCCATATATCACAATCATAATCCACATGCCATATAACACAATCATTGACAAAATTCTCTCCCTTTTTGTCAAAATATGACAAAGGAAGGAATCAAAAAATAGTAGTGGAAGTAGATAAAGAAGAAAGAATAAGAAGAGAAGTGAGGAATAAATGATCAAGATAGTCAAAATATTAAATCCATAAGCAAGTTATGTTCAAACAAAATTAACCAAGTTCAACTAAGTACAACTAAGTTAAACCAAGTTCATGTACTACCTCAAAAGATAAAATAAATCCAAGTATCATTAAAGTTATTACAAACCAAGATTAAAAAATGCTAATCAGATCCTGAAGAGGAAGCAGGAATAGATGAATCAATTTGATGTAGACCCTTATTAATGCGCCTCATATATTTACGCATATAAGCAAATTGAGAATCTTGGGTTACACGAATATGAGACACCTATTCCTCAAGAGTATACAACCTCTCAGCGAAATCAGAAGGCTAATAATCAGGGTCAGCCTCAGAATTAGAATCAATCTCATCAAAGATATTGTCCATGTTAATGTCATCTGGAGGCAAATTGCCTTCTTCTTCATTCATTGCTTCAACTACACCAACACCCACATTGACTTGGTCATCAGCCAACCTCAAATTCATTTTGTTTATATTGGAGTTGTTGAAAATAAGGTATTAAATGGGAGCCTCTCCAACAGACATAGCCACTAAAATAAGGCTGGCCAACAGTTATAAGATACGCGAAAGGGATATCACTGTGTTTAGGATGGAAACAGAATTGGATGATGCAACGATAAATTAAAGAAGGAAGACATACATTGGTTCTAGAAACAATGGAATGAAGAATCTGAACCATGAAAGAAGTGAGTTCATTTTTGTTTCTAGAATGGGGATAAACATTTGAAATAAAAATCCTTTGAAGGACTTTATATCTAGGTAACAAATACTTTGAAGCAAGCGTATTTCCATTAGTACTCCATTGCACATCTATATTGCACAAAGCTCTAGTAAGCAAACGTTTCTCAGATTCAGATGGTTTATCTATTAAAATATTAATGGGAATACCTTCATCATTAATAGGTATGTCCATTAGACCAGAGATCAGATGATGGTCTATTTCAACTACACCTTCTCTAGTATCAATAATAAATGTAAGATTTTCAGTTGAAAAATCTGAGATACATGCATACATAGCTTATGCAATGGACCGATATGCCGGCCCACCCTAATGTAAAATGTTAGCCCATGTTACAAATTGGAGAAGAGGAAGGATTTCAAATGGAGTAAGGTATTCAACATGAACAGGTCGTTCAACTATAACATTGCGCAACCTTATTTCCCTCACATACGAGGGATCATCTTCGGGTGACCGAAGGTGGTGTCTTATTATAGGTGTCGATCTGGAAGTTGAAGGATCAAGAGAACTTTTCTTTTTGCCTCTACCTTCTATTTACAACTAGGAAATCAAAGAATCAAAAGGTTGCAAAAGAAGTAGAGTAGGTTTTCTCAAAATCAGATTTTAGAGAAGAAAATCCTAAAAATCTCAATGAAACAAGAAATAAATCACTCCAAAGATGAAAAAGAAGTGATATGAACTTAAATCTACAAGATAAATGGAAATAAAGCACTAACCTTGAAGAACTATGGAGATGTGGGTTCGACCGGTCGAGCTAGGACCCGTTGGAGAAGAAACTCAGAATGAAGAAAAAGGGGATTTGCCCCCAAATTAAGCACCAGTCCGCATTACACGACTGGTCGAGTATGTACACAACTAGTCGAGTATGTACTCGACTGGTCATGCACAACCAAAAATGTGCATTTTTCTTGAAATTTGAAATTTTAAACAAATAAAATAACAAATATATACAATATAATACAGAAATACATGAATAATCAATTCAAATTGCACATACCAAGATCAAATTTCAATTTAGAAAACCTGCTTTTGTCGAGCGGTTTCGTGAAAATGTTAGCAGGTTGAGTCTCAGTCGGAATGTATTCCAAAGTAATTGTCTTTTCTTCCACTAATTCACGAATGTAGTGATATCTAATGTCAATGTTCTTCGTTCATGAATGCTGGATTGAATTTTTAGATATATTAATTGCACTGGAATTATCATAATATAAAACCGTAGAGTCTTATGCAATTCCATAATCGCTTAACATTCTTTTCATCCATACAAGCTAAGTGCATGCATTACATGCTGCAATGTATTCAGCCTCAACGGTAGAGAGCGATATGAAACTTTGTTTCTTTCTTTGCTAAGAAACTAAATAGTTCCCAATATAGAAACAACCACCACTAGTTGATTTCCTATCATTAACGTTACTAGCCCAATCAACATCAGTGTAGCCAACTAATTGAACACTAATATCATGTGGATACCAAAGACCCAGATTAGCTGAACTTGCGACATATCGCATAATCCTCTTAACAGCAGTTAAATGGGACTCTTTAGGGTCAGACTAATATCTAGCGTAAATACCTACGCTAAATGCAATATCAGGTCAGCTCGCAGTTAAATACAACAAACTACCTATCATATTGCGATACAATTTAGGATCCACTTTCTTACCTGTAGAGTCCTTTGAGAGTTTAAGAGTCGTACTCATAAGAGTATCAAAATTTTTTCCATTCTCAAATTTGAACTTTTTAACTAAGTTCAAAGCATATTTGGTTTAAAAAATAAAGAAACTATCAGGTTGCTTTCTAACTTGCAACTCTAGGAAATAATTCAATTCTCCAACCATGCTCATTTTGAACTTAGATTTCATAAGATCTGCAAACTCAACAGTCATGTTAGCATAGGTAGATCCATAAACAATAGCATCGACATAAATTTGTACTATTAAAATGTGATCATTATGTTTCTTTACAAACAAAGTCTTATTAACACTTCCCATAATAAAGTTATGACTTAGTAAAAACTTAGTCAATTTTTCATACCATGCCCTGGGTGCTTATTTTAAATCGTAGAGAGCCTTTTTTAGGAGATAAACATGATCAGCATTCTTTGGCTCTTCAAAACCTGTTAGTTGTTCAACATACACTTCTTCATGCAAATCGTCATTTAAGAAAGCACTCTTTACATCCATTTGGTATATTTTGAACTTTCTAAAGCATGCAATGGATATAAATAGTCTGATTGATTCAAGACGAGCTACTGGGGCAAAGGTCTTATCATAATCGATACCTTCAATTTGAGTGTACCCTTGTATAACCAGTCTAGTCTTATTTCTAACAATATTACCAAGTTCATTAGACTTATTTTTGAAAATCCACTTAGTTCCGATCATATGTTTATCTTTTGGTCTAGAAACTAAGTACTAAACATCATTTCTAACAAATTGATTAAGCTCTTCTTGCATCGCAACTATCCAATTTTTGTCAGTAAGAGCTTCTTTTACATTAGCTGGCTCTATCTAAGATGTAAAGCACACGTAGTTACACACATCTTCTAGTTGTCTATGAGTGTGTACACTAATGAGAGGGTTTCCAAGAATTTGATTAGTTGGATGGTCTTTAACAGTCCTTAGTTCAGAATTGTTTTGACTTGATGAAGAATCTGGTTTATCAATTAGAAGTATTTCATCATTATCTGAACTTGAGACAGATGTATTCAAGCGATCATCAATAACCACATTAATTGATTCTTGAATTACACCGGTCCTCTTATTAAGAACCCGATATGTTCGACTATTCAGAGCATACCCTAAAAATATCCCTTCACACTTTTGGTGTCAAACTAACCCAGATTTTCTCGATCACGTAAAATGTAGCACTTGCTACAAAAAACTCGAAAGTATTTGACAATAGGCTTCTTATCAAACCACATTTCATAAGCCGTTTTACTATTTGATTTTCTAGTATAAACACGGTTAATTATATAACATGAGGTATTTATGGTTTCGGCCCAAAGATTTTTAGGGAGTTTCATACTGTTTAACATCACATTTGTAATTTTTTTAAGCACTCTATTTTTTCTTTCTACTATACCATTTTGTTGTGGTGTTTTGGGCACAAAGAATCATGTGATATTCCCTGGTCACTGCAAAACTTCTCAAAACTGCTATTCTTAAATTCTGATCCATGATCACTACGGATCTTACAGACTTGAGTCTCTTTTTCAGTTTCGATACGTCTAAGTACCCTTTTAACTTCATCGAAAGTTTCTGATTTGTCTCTTAAGAAGACTACCCAAGTATATCTGGTAAAGTCATCAACGATTACCAGAATATACTTTTTACTACCTCGACACTCCATTCTAGTTAGTCCAATAAGATCCATATGGAGGAGTTCGAGCGGTTTAGATGTGGCATTGGAGTCCACCTTTTTGTAAGAGCTCCTAGTTTGCTTACCAATCTGACATTCGCCACATATTTTATCTATTTTCTGGGTAAGCCTCTTACTAACTCGCTTTTGCTCAATCTATATAAGTTGCGGTAGTGTACATGTCTAAGTCGTTTATGCCATAATTCAGTCTCATCAGTGTGGACAATGTAACATGATAAATTAAATGAGCTTGAATCACTTACAATGTAGCAGTTTTCAGAAGTTCTGTGACCAGTTAATATTATAGAACCATTTTTATTTAAAATTTCACACCCTAGATTAGTAAATTTTACACTATGATTTTTATCGCATATTTGAGAAATGCTTAATAAGTTGTGTTTTAAAACTTCTATATAAAAAATATTTTCAAATAAAGGGAGGTTAAAAAGTTGAACCGTACCTTGACCAATAATCCTGCAGTTGCTACCATCACCAAATGTGACTGAACCATTAGTCATGTCTTTAAGATTAGTGAACAGACCTTTGTCACCAGTCATGTGCCTGGAGCATCCACTGTCTAAGTACCACTTTGAATGGCTTGAAGCTTTGAAAGCCGTGTGGGCAACCAAGCAAGTCACCTTAGGAACCCATTTCATTGCAATTTTGGATTTATGAGTATAGTTGGTCTTCTTATGCTTGTAGTTGATATAAGACCGACCCATTGAGTTAGATTTTAAGAGCTCCTTAAGCAAATCAACAATTTTATCAGTTAAAGGATTAGGATTCTGATTTTTATAGTTGATATTGTTGCTTTTAGGTTTTAAGGATTGAAAAGTTTTAGCATTTTTAGGAAAATTTTAATTTAAACTTTTTCCTTTTGAGTTTGAAGACTCTCCTTTCATAAACTTAGGAGGAGTATTCTTATGTTTGGGATTAATATTTTTGTCATAGCCCAAACCGGATCGATCGCCACATTTTCTGGAGCCGGATAATAGTTTTTCTAACTTAGGATCACCTTGGGCATACCTCTATATATCCTTTAAACTCAAAAGTGAAGAGACTTCATGTTTTAGTTTCTCATTTTCAGATTTTAGATTTTCAATAAGGGAGGTTTTGAAATCTAAATCACATTTAGTTTTTTTCAAAACAATCTGAAATGTAGGATTTTTCTAAAACAAGAGTATCAAAATTTTCTTTAAGTTTCGAAAACTTTTCTTTCTAAAGTTTTAGTTTTACAGCAATTTTACAACTTTCCTTATATAGGGTATTATAAGCATCTTGAATATCTTCTTCATTTTCATGATCACTATTCAGATTTTCTTCACTAGTTGAATCATCATTATCTGAAAATGTGAACTTGGCTAGAGTCATAAGGGCTTTAACTTCATTACCCGACTCGGTTTCAGAATCTTCTAACTCAGAAGAGGCTTCAAAGCAGGAAGATTCATCCCAAGTTGCTAACATTCCTTTCCTTTTGGGTTTATCCTTTTTAGTACACTTGTTTGTTAAATGCTCATATTCATGGCAGTTGTAACATTAACTATCTTTTAAAGATTTTCAAGTTTTAGATTTAGATATTTTCTTATCATTAGATTTTTGAAAATCAACCTTTTTTTTTCCTTTTGAAAATCTTATAAAACTTTTTAGCTAAAAGGGTCATATTATCTTTAGAATTTTCTAAATCAGAATTACTATTTTCTTAAGAAATACATTTAGAAGATTTAAGGGCGATGGATTTACCTTTAGGAGCTTTAAAGTTTAACTCATAGGTCTGTAATGACCCAACTAATTCTTCTACCCTCATATTGTCCGTATCACGAAGTTCCTGGATCGCAATTACCTTTGAATTGAACCGTTTATGTAGTAAGCGTAGTATCTTTGCACAGACTTTACTTTTTGAGATTTTATCACCGAAATCCCACATAGAGTTGACAATGTCATTTAATCTAGTATAAAAGTCCAAAAAAGTTTCACTTTCCTCCATACGTATTTCCTCAAATTTGGTTGTGAGGATTTTAACTTTAGATTTATTGACAATTGTTGTTCCCTCGTGTGTCATTTCTAAAATATCCCAAGCTTACTTTGTAGTATCACAGGATATAATTCTTTGGAATTCATCTGGTGATAGTGAGCAAGTGATTGCATTTAGTGCTTTTGCATTGGCACTACTCTCACTTTTCTGAAGAGTGGTCCAAGAGAAATAAGGTGTGGTTCTCATAGTTTTGGATCCATCGATACCAGTTACTTCAATGGTAGGGGGGGTCCAATCAGTCACTGTGGATTGCCACACGCTTTCATTCATAGATTTTAAGAAATTCTCATCCTGGCTTTCCAATAGGCATAATTGGAGCCATCAAATGGTGGAGGCCTCGTGACTGATAAGCTATCAAAATTTAAATCTTACAAAGCTCAGATCGATTAGCTTAGAAAATTAATCCAAAAAGTAAGAACAATAAAAACGAGCTATTAGGCTCTGATACTACTTGAAAAGGCGGAGCTATATGTCCTAAGGGGGGGGGGGGGGTGAATAGGACTATGTCAAATTAAAACTTTAACAGCAGAATTTAAACAAATTAAATAATGATAGCACAAAAATAATCTCATAATGCTAAAATTAAATACAACCTCAAATGTACGAGTATCGAGAGATTGATATAGATGTTGTTTTAAGGACAACCTTACACCAAAAACCAAAGGTTTATGGTAGGACAACTTGATTTCTAGAAAGGTCTATGTATCAAAAACTTAAACTGATACAGAGGAATAAAGAAATGAATAGCAAGAAAAGAAATCTAAGCTATTACAACGTTCCCACACTTGCATAAAAGAAATTACAACATTTTTCACAAATGCAAAAAGGAAAATTACAATCATCCACAAAAAGAAATAAACAATCAAGCCACAAGACCAGAAATTATAGTAGTTTGCTTGTGTGTACACCAACTATTTAGAAAAACAGCCACATAATTACTCCACTCCTAATATCCTCACACAGTGGATATTAGCGTTCACTATGAAAATAGGTTTTTCCAGGTTCACCTAAAACCCTCACAATTATGTCTTTTAAGTGGGCTTACACAATTCAAAAAACCCCACACTCTGAGTTTTCTGGATCACCTCAGACAAACCAAAACAAAGAGATTTTTCTGGCACAATCTCAATAAAACTAAAATACAGAAATTTACAATAATGTAAAATACCTGGATATTCTCTTTTTGATGTAGCCCAGAAGAACCAAATTGGAGTAGAAGTTCAATGTCCACACTCACTTATGATATGGTTCTAGGTTCCAAATTGATTTAAACTTAAATCAAGTTGGGCTAGCTTTATTTGATTTTGATTCCAAGAAAAGGGCAAACTCAATCCCTTCTTCGAATATGATTGGAATATAGAATACAAAATCAAATATAAGAAAGCTAAAATAAGAGAATATTAAATGAGCACAATATAGCTTAAAAAGATGACTAACTTATCTCACAGAGTGACGTAATGATTTAACTTGAATTGAATGAAAAACTTTGAAATTCGTGCTCTATTTATAAGTGAAGAAATCGCACTCTCGACTGGTCTTGTAGTTACTACGACTGGTCGTAGGACTAACAAAATTTTAAAATTTGGGCGCGATAAGATAAAGCCATTCCACGACTGGTCGTAGGCCCTGCATGACCGATCGAGGGACCTCCACGACTGGTCATGTGGAACCAGATTCAGTTGTTGGACTTTGAGTCAAGGTTGCAGGACTGGTCGAGAACAAGTCTAGCACTGTTCACATGACCGGTCGAGTAGTCTCTAGGACTGGTTAAGGCTTAACAAAAAATTCTAAAAATTTGTAACAAACTAAAGACTAGTCGAGGAATTTCTTGGACTGGTCGAGCCAGTGATAGGACTAGTCGAACAGAGTCAAAGACTAGTCGAGAAATAGTCTATTCACTTATAAAACGATCTAATTGAATTATGTATTCAAAATGACCTACCCTAAGGTCAATCTAGGGTCATTTATATCATATATATGATGTATGAACATTGAAACTTCTTTTCCTTCAGTTGATAGTTGATCTTTGAAGTTCGCGAAGCTTGTGATCATTACACATGATGAAGCTTGAACTTAAAACCTTTTGAAGCTTCAACTTGAAGTATATTGAAACTTGAATTTGTAACTTTAAGAAGCTTGAACTTGAAATATCTTGAATCTTGAGCTTGAGGTTCAAAGTAAAAGACTTTGTCTTGACTTGGAGCTTCTTGAACTATGAATCTTGAACATTAAACACACACTTGATGTTGTACTTGAACATGACAATGTAAACTTGCATTTTTTGAAGTAAACATCTTTGTTCATGAGAGATGTATTGTCTTCATTATGTAGATGAGCTACACAAGACACAGATTCCAAGAGAGGTTTTAGCACTACAAAATTTGATAATTATAGGAGCTAGGGACCATAGCACTTACACGGTTAACTTCAAGTACCGACACAGTATCAAGCATGACACCCGTCTCCCTAATCATGTCATCATCAAAATTATGAGAGTGTGCCAGGCATGTCTCTAGAGGGTCAGAGGATAAGGTCATCAAAGTTCTACCTTCCACAAAAGAGTCAATCATGTTAATATCGTGGAAATCGTCATCATCCTATAACTGTTTGCCTGTGTTGAACAAGATACTAAACTCCAATGTCATATTCCCGAAAGACATACTCATGACCCCATTCCTGCAATTAATGATTGCGTTTGAAGTGGCAAGAAATGGGCGACCAAGAATAACGGGAATTTGAGTGCTCATGTTACTGATGGGTTCCTTATCGCCAGGATGATAAAATCTACTGTCAACCTGGACCAACACATCCTCAATTTCCCCTCTCAGTACACGACCTCAGCGGTCAGTAAGTTGTAATGTGGTTAGGGTAGGTTTCAATTCACCCAAACCTAACTATTTATATATCGAGTAAGAAATCATATTTATACTTGCTCCTAAATCAAGAAGTGCATGCTCAATCCGGTAGTTCCCAACTACACAAGGTATGTTTGGGCAACTGGGATCTTTGAATTTCTGGGGTACATCTTTATAGAACCGAGGTTCCCGGAACCTGTACACTACTCGTTTTCCAAAAACCGAAGTGTTAGCCTTTAAAATATCTCAAATTTCACATACATTTTTTTTCTATCAGAGTTAACCATTCAAGCGGAATAAAAGCAATTCAAGTATAAGAGGGAGTCCAAATATACATAACCAAGGTTTTCAAGTGGTCACCCAAAAACTTATACAAATCAATGTCTTAACTTATTACAAAATGTAACAGTACAAATTAAAATGAAATAAAATCAGGAAAGAGAGTCGCAAGGTCCTCTGGCACCTCCTAATTCACATGAACACCAGTATGTGCATCATCTGTGCCTCCTGTACACTGAATGCAGTTCGATAGCGTCAATGGCTATCCAGTGAGGTATACCCCTCAAGATTTATCGTAACATCAAGATAATTAAGCATGGTTATCAAAGACAGTGTATAACAAATATTACACAGTGATTATCATAGAAATCAAATAACGTTCATTAGATACACATTCCATGAATAAATTTCACGAACATGATCTTGTTTAAATGTATGGATGTATGCACATGCTCGCAGACCTAGGGATGCACATTCAGCTGGTAAAAAGTTGACCAAGGAGAACTAGCCACCCGAAAAAATACTCAAAGGTACGCCCAAGGAGAACTAGTCACCCGGAAAAGACCATAATAATATATATGGATAGATCGCCCAAGGAGAGTTAGTCACTTGGAAAAATACTCAAAGGTATGCCCAAGGAGAACTAACCACCCGGAAAAGACCAGAATAATATATAGGTCACCCAAGGAGATCTAGCCACCCGGAGAAATATATAAGATATGCCCAAGGAGACTAGCCACCCGGAAAAGACCATGATAATATATAGATCGCCCAAGGGGAATTGGTCACCTAGAAAAGTACACAAAGGCACACCCAAGGAGAACTAACCACCTGAAAAAGACCATAATACATGCCATAAAAATGCATGATTAGCTCAACCATTATTATTCCAATTTCAAACAATCACTTCAAGAAAGCTCAAAGGTCATTATGGGGGGTTGGTCACCCAGCATAGGCCGATAGCTCAGGTATAGTGTCCTATTCCACCATCCCTAGCCCATGAGACTAATAAATATGATGTTTTAAGGGGTAACCCCTTCAACTAGTGGCCAATTGTAGTCCAACAAGTGGAACTTACCATCACAAGATTGTACAAAATAATCCATTAACGCCGTAGAAAGACAAGTATTCCATAAAAGCCACGAGGGCCAAATATTCCACCTAATGGTGTGTGTGATTAAAAAGGGATTATTCCCCCAAAGCCATGTAGGCACAAATGATACATAATGTGGTAAGTCCACGACAAGAAAATTCCATTTAATCTATTTGACAAAAAGGCCACTAGTTCAAGGACTTCCACGAACATCATGAAATAATCGTAAGTGACATAACAAGTCAATCACATTATCAAAAGTAATTGCACAGGTAAAGAGGAATATTTGAGATCTATCGTATGTTCATAATTGAATATAAATCTAACCATCAGTCATTATAAAGAATTACTAAATTAGAACTAACATTTATCAACACTTTCACTAAGTATTATTTTAGCCAAGAGATTAAACAAGCAAGCTATGCCGACTATCAAGATGTAAAAAAGCTTGAAAGGTGATCCTTACCTTAGAGTTGAATTATCTCTCAACATTGCTAGAGTTGAATGTTCATACATTAAGATCGATATCTAGCACGATCAACACAATTAGTGCAGTTAGATCACCACGTTACTTAACTTATACGGATACGGTTAAAACTAGGTATTTCGACCAATAGATTTAGGATTTGGCGTACTGTTTAGAATTTAATGATTTGAAATTGAAAGACGAATTAGTAGTAATACTGATTAAAGGATTTAAATATTAATGGTAATTAATATATCATAATAATCTAACTAAAAATATTAAATTTAATTTTAATAATAAAAATGGTGAATGGTAATAATTTCGTAAGAATTTATAATAATGAAATTTATAATGATAACATTAATACCCAAATTTAAAATAATAATAATGATAATAGTAATAATAATAATAATGACAAACATTATTTTAAATAAAATCACAAAGCAGTACCTCTCCTTCTTCTTTCTCTCTTTCTGCTGGGTGGACTTAGGACAGGACTCGACATGGTCCAGACTTGCAGGACTCGGACTGAGTCACAACTCAACCTAGTTAAAGTGAGTCCGGACTCGGTGCGACATAAATCAGGTTTGGCTCTTTCTTCCTCTTTAATCTTCTTCTTCTCTTCTTTCTTTTCCTTTACTGGAAAAACGTCCAGCACGCATCCCGAGTTGATCTGACTCAGTTCTAGTTGAGCTGAGTTGACCCCATGTGGCATGGTACTACATCATAGATCGGACCGAACTCGGTGAGTTGACTCGACACCGCTGGCCGAGGAGGAGCGGTGTCCCGCTCTCCCTCTTTCTTTCCTACTTTCTTTTTTCTTTTTCTTTCTTTCCTTCTCCTTCTGTTTCTCTGCTATGGAAGTCCAGCGACTGGACTCGAATCGAGTTGGTGTCATGGACCAGTGAAATCTCCTTCTCTTTCGACTCTTCTTCTTCTCCTTTCTCCTTTCTTTCCTTCTTCGCCTTTCTTTTTCTCCTCCCGTAATGTGAGCCCCTGAGAACCCAACCGAGTCGAGTCGGTGCGTGCGACAAAGACCCAACTCCTGGCTCGGCTACCCAACACGAAGGTCGGCCTCCCACACTCACGGCTAGCTCTCTCTCTCTCTCTCTCTCTCTCTCTCTGATTTTTAGGGCCAGCTGCCCAAAATAGAAAGAGAGCTTTTATAGCTCCCGGAACATTCGGTAGCAACTAATCAGATGATTAGTTATGATTTTAGTGGTGTCATTCATTAAGTTTTAACGACGTTATACTTGAATCAGCCTTACAAGGTCACGATCCGACTACTTGGATGGGCTTCTAGGACCCCGACCCACCTAAATGATGGTCTAGATCAGCAGGTGGGACCCACGCACAGGTGTTGGGTTGTTTCAGCCAACGGAGAAGTTGGTTCTGCTACTAATGGCAGATTTCCTACGGATGGTTGATCTAATGATTAGCCACGTTTGAATGGTCTGGATAGGTCCATCTATCATTGTGGGACCCACCTAATGGATGGATAGCAACGAAAACTCAATGGGTTCCGAGTTCTTCAGTCGCGGCTGGATTTCTCGCAACATGGGGAGTTTCTCGTGAGATCTCTACATTCCACTAGATAGGGCATTGGTTGCCCTAAAAAAAATGCTCTAGATGTGTTCAGAGTGCCTTCTTGATATGTCCCAATGGTTAGGATCAGTTCTTTCCTTTAAAGGAAAGATTCTTTCTGCCTTTTCTCTAACTATGAAGAGAACTTCCCTTTTCGGCGACAAATGGAAGGCCAAGATCTTAGCTCCTCATGCGGCTGAGATAAAAAGAAGGTTGTTGTCACAGATTGCCAGCGGGGCAATGCAATAACACAGTCGTTATTGGAGGCCTACTGCACGAAGACCCCTATTGCACTGGAAGTGCTTGTATACATGTACTCCCGCACAAGGTTTTTATAGGGTTTTGGTCAGCAGTCCGTCTGGAACACGATGGATGGTTCAGATCATTGGTTTGAATCTCCTATGGTGGCCCGAAATCAGAACTCCAAATGGCACTTTTCAAACGTCGTTACTAGCGGGAACAAAGGAGAGAAATCCCCCTTTTTTTTGTTTTATCGGGTCAGAGCCCATTTGACCGTGTTTTCGATCCAGTGCACTGCTGGTGCATTTCCCCTGATGCACATGCATAAAAATGTGGGGTCCACTGTGATGAAATTGATAAATCCACACCGTCCATTCATTTCACAAGCTCAAATTTAGGACCCCAACCTAATTTAGTGGTAGGTCCCTCACTAAAGTGGGCCCTATTTCCATGATCTTTAAGGGTTTAAGAATGTTTTTCAACTCGGATTGTCGCATATCTAAAGGATCCCAAGGGTCCTCAGTTCATTTTGCAATACCATTTTAAGGTAGGAGATTGAAGATGAGGCAGATCCAAAGCTTGGGCGGGCCATACTAATAGATTTGTAACTTTTAGGTGTTGATTACATTGATCCGTCGATCAGATTAGTTCCATTTTGGACATTGACGGTTAAAAGTGTCCTAGGGTTCATTTAGATGAAGATCTATGGTTGAATTAGTGGTTTAATGGTTTAAGTGTGATGATTAAGCAGAAGGCCTTTTAGTTGGACCTTGATTAATGGTGGATCTGGTGATCTACGACTCCGATGTGATGCTCAAGGTTTACTTTTTCTAATGAATGCGATCGTCCCTCTCTCCAGGATCAATAGATAGAATGGGCAGATTTTAAATGATTAGTTGCTAGTGAATATCGTAGGTTGTAGGTGTATGTTCATACAAGTTTGCTAACTTAAATTACAATGGTAACACCTGAGTACTAAAAAGTACAGGGTGTTACAATCTACCCCCCTTAAAGAGAATTTCATCCCCGAAATTCAACATTCCTTTCATCACTGTGAACGTGAGCATCTGTTTTACGGTATTTCTAATCTGTCACTAATTTCCCTTCGATCTGAGGGTCATATTGACGTTGAAGCGTAAGATCAACTGTTCTAATAGCCCTACGACTTGTTTAGATGAAATTCGATAGCAGATTCGGTGATCGGATGGCTAAATGGGGCTAACCAAGGGGTGAGTTTGTTAGATTGAGGGTTGTGAGTCTAATGGACAATGAATCCAATGATCTAGGTCTCAAAATTGATAATGGACGGTTAGATTTATTTATCATAGGAAATTAAAATCTAACATTAAGTTTTGCTAATGATTGATGGTTTATCTTGAAATTCAACAGGTAGATGACTCGGTCTATGGACGAGAATTACTTTCCATGGTCAGATTTAGACTAGAGTGAAGCTAAATGTTCAAATAAGTTAGGTTATATAGTAACACCCGAGTACTGAAAAGTACGGGGCGTTACAATCTACCCCCCTTAAAGAAGAATCTCGCCCTCGAGATTCGATAATGTGCGTCCCAACTATAAATATTATCAGTGGTTTGATTATCCCAAATGGGTACCCTATCATTTATGTGTCTAAATGAGAAATCACATCATATATATTCTTAAGAAATTACATCAGAATTTTGCCACTATCCTTAAGCTTCTACATGGAATTTGGGTTCAAAATTTATCTAGATTCTCAAATCTTTGCTCAATCTAGGGTTCATAATTTGTCTAAAATTTTATAAATTCACTTATTGTTACTCCTAACTATTGGAAATTGTGAGAATATCATTTTTTTTCCAGTTATAATCTAGATTTTTTCGGACACTATCTAAATTCTGTTAAAATTCTTATACCTCTACCATAACAAATCTACAATGTATATAGGTTCCACTAAATGCTAGAGACCCTTTTTAGTATCTACCCAAACTAGGGATTGTCTCAATGTCTAATTGTATCCCAACATCATGATCTCCTTGCATAAAAAGTTTCTTCAGGTGGTGTTTAATACTTATTTATTTATTTACTTATCTATTTTGAAATTCACCGCAACCATAATTCACTATCTTCAAGTTAAAGAAATATTCAATTTTTTTAGTATTCAGGCCACACAGAAGGATATATGGTCGTAGTAAGTTTGAGCCTGATATAACGATCTTCTGTCTGAGTAAGGCATTGAGACTATTGAGATTTGCTAGGATTTTAGAATTTGAGTCAAACCACGCATCCTTTTATCAAAGTGGTTCCATCAGTCCGTGATCCTAATTATTCTAGGCTCCTGAGTATCATCATAAAATTTTCTTTTTGTACAACAAGAGCACTCGATATTTACGTGACATAGACCTAAATGACCGTCATGTTTTAATTATGCACTTTGATCCCCTCGTGCACTACATGAAAAATCTAGGACTAAAGCTTTTACATGGAAATTGAGTTCAAAATTTTCTACATTTATCATGACCCTCCAATCTAACCCTTACATATCCAGTCTAGGTTAGAAACCTTACCCAAGATTATATCACTTCACCTTTAATCAATTCTAAGCACCGAAGATTGTGAGAAGTGTTGCTTTTAACTAAAGACTTGTATACGGGAATTCAAATTACAATTCCTAGTACGTTCTCATTAAATTTATGGAGTGCTTAAAGTTGACTTAATATACAATATGGTGGTAGGGAATCTCCTACGGTGTCTAAATTCGTTTTACTCTTTAAGTATTTTGACAATGTCATTTCATCTAGGTAAAATTATGGGATTTTTTTTTCTTTGATAGGTTTTCACAAATTATTAGTAATCTATTCAAGATCTACGACACTTAGGGATTTGTTTTAATGCCCATAATCATCTCAAGTTTCTAATGCATTATTTGAAATGTTCTGAATCAAAACTTCTATGTAAAAATTTGTGTCCAAAATTTTCCAAACTTTTCCAGATTCTCATATCTAGTCTCAATATGCTCCATCTAGAGCTTAAAACTTTTACTCAAACCTTTATAACTCCGCTTCTAGTTGGTCCCAATTGCTAAAATTTATGAGAAATATCGTTTCTAACTAATGAGATTTCTTAGGAAATTTTAATTTATAACTCTTAGTGCGGTTTTTAAGTTTAGGGAGTGCTTAAATTTGATCTAATGTACAATGTAATGGGTACATTATAATGGGTAAGGAACTTCTTACAATGCCTAAACTCGTTCCATCTATTGAGTGTCTTGACGATGTGACTTCAACTAAAGAAAATTATGGGAAAAGTTCAAATCCTAGATTGCTAAAAAGTTCATTGGAAGTCAAGTTCAAAGATCATTCTTGTTTAATCTAATATGCATCATAGCAGTTTATTTGTTCTCCCATAATTCCTAAGTTTAGTCTCTAAGTTCAAATGATCATTCTAATAGTTTATAATGGGGACCTAGGTTTTGTTCCTAGGTTTGATGGTTATATAGGCAATCTCCTAGAGAACTTAAAATCTTGAGTCTCTATCTTCTAAATCATCATAATTCTAAAGTAATTCCAACCATGTTTAAATGGCTATCCTAATGATTTCAAGGGAACCTAAGTTTAATTTCTACGTTCAAACAAATAAATATGAAATTTCCTAAGGGTCCTAAAGTTTTACGTATCTAGGTTCACAATTTTCCTTAATTCTGAGGGAATTCTAAATAAGTTCAAAAAGCTATTCTAATAATTATACAGGAAACCTAAATCTAAACATCCACATTCACAAAACTTCCATAGGTTTAGGGAAAATTTACATAGGTTCAAATCTCTAATTCTAACATATAAACTTAAAACATTAAAGATTTGTATAAGTTTGTTTCCCAAGGGCAAGGTTTGTCTAGACTCGCTCTGATACCAACTTGTAACACCCCGGTTCCTGGAACCCGAGTACACTACTCATTTTCCAAAAACCGAAGAGTTAGCCTTTAAAATATCTCAAATTTCACATACATTTTTTTTTCTATCAGAGTTAACCATTCAAGCGGAATAAAAGCAATTCAAGTATAAGAGGGAGTCCAAATATACATAACCAAGGTTTTCAAGTGGTCATCCAAAAACTTATACAAATCAATGTCTTAACTTATTACAAAATGTAACAGTACAAATTAAAATGAAATAAAATCAGGAAAGAGAGTCGCAAGGTCCTCTGACACCTCCTAATCCACATGAACACCAGTATGTGCATCATCTGTGCCTCCTGCACACTGAATGCGGTTCGATAGCGTCAATGGCTATCCAGTGAGGTATACCCCTCAAGATTTATCGTAACATCAAGATAATTAAGCATGGTTATCAAAGACAGTGTATAGCAAATATTACACAATGATTATCATAGAAATCAAATAACGTTTATCAGATATACATTCCTTGAATAAATTTCACGAACATGATCTTGTTTAAATGTATGGATGTATGCACATGCTCGCAGACCTAGGGATGCACATCCAGCTGGTAAAAGGTTGCCCAAGGAGAGCTAGCTACCCGAAAAAATACTCAAAGGTACGCCCAAGGAGAACTAGTCACCCGAAAAAGACCATAATAATATATATATATATATATATATATATATATAGATCGCCCAAGGAGAGTTAGTCACCCGAAAAAATACTCAAAGGTATGCCCAAGGAGAACTAACCATTCGGAAAAGATCAGAATAATATATAGGTCACCTAAGGAGATCTAGCCACCTACATAAGGTATGCCCAAGGAGACTAGCCACCCGGAAAAGACCATGATAATATATAGATCGCCCAAGGGGAATTAGTCACCCGAAAAAGTACACAAAGGTACACCCAAGGAGAACTAACCACCCGGAAAAGACCATAATACATGTCATGAAAATACATGATTAGCTCAACTATTATTATTCCAATTTCAAACAATCATTTTAAGAAAGCTCAAAGGTCACTAGGGGGGTTGGTCACCCAGCATAGGCCGACAGCTCAGGTATAGTGTCCCATTCCACCATCCCTGGCCCATGAGAATAATAAATATGATGTCTTAAGGGGTAACCCCTTCAACTAGTAGCCAACTGTAGTCCAACAAGTAGAACTTACCATCACCAGATTGTACAAAATAATCCATTACCGCCGCAGAAAGGCAAGTATTCCATAAAAGCCGCAAAGGTCAAATATTCCACCTAATGGTGTGTGTGATTAAAAAGGGATTATTCCCCAAAAGCCATGTAGGCACAAATGATACATAATGTGGTAAGTCCACGACAAGAAAATTTCATTTAATCTATTTGACAGAAAGGCCACTAGTTCAAGGACTTCCACGAACATCATGAAATAACCGTAAGTAGCATAACAAGTCAAGCACATTGTCAAAAGTAATTGCACAGGTAAAGAGGAATATTTGAGACTTATCGCATGTTCATAATTAAATATAAATCTAACCATCAGTCATTATAAAGAATTACTAAATTAGATCTAACATTTATCAACACTTTCACTAAGTATTATTTTAGCCAAGAGATTAAACAAGCAAGCTATGCCGACTATCAAGATGTAGAAAAGCTTGAAGGGTGATCCTCACCTTAGAGTTGAATTATCTCTCAACGTTGCTAGAGTTGAATGTTCGTACATTAAGATTGATATCTAGCACGATCAACACAATTAGTGCAGTTTGATCACCACGTTACTCAACTTATACGGATACGGTTAAAACTAGGTATTTCGACCAATAGATTTAGGATTTAGCATACTATTTAGAATTTAATGATTTGAAATCGAAAGACGGATTAATAGTAAAACTGATTTAAGTATTTAAAATATTGATGATAATTAATATATCATAATAATCTAACTAAAAATATCAAATTTAATTTTAATAATAAAAATGGTGAATGGTAATAATTTCGTAAGAATTTATAATAATGAAATTTATAATGATAACATCAATACCCAAATTTAAAATAATAATAATGATAATAGTAATAATAATAATAATAATGACAAACATTATTCTAAATAAAATCATAAAGCAGTACCTCTCCTTCTTCTTTCTCTCTTTCTGTTGGGTGAACTTAGGACAGGACTCGGCATGGTCCAGACTTGCAGGACTCGGACCGAGTCACAACTCAACCTAGTTGAAGTGAGTCCGGACTCGGTGCAGCATAAATCAGGTTTGGCTCTTTCTTCCTCTTTAATCTTCTTCTTCTCTTCTTTCTTTTCCTTTGCTGGAAAAACATCCAGCACGTATCCCGAGTTAATCTGACTCAGTTCTAGTTGAGCTAAGTTGACCCCATGTGGCATGGTACTACATCACAGATCGGACCCGAACTCAGCGAGTCGACTCGACAGCCGCTCAGCGAGGAGCAGTGTCCTGCTCTCCCTCTTTCTTTCCTACTTTCTTTTCTCTTTTTCTTTCTTTCCTTCTCCTTCTGTTTCTCTGCTATGGAAGTCCAGCGACTGGACTCGAATCGAGTTGGTGTCATGGACCAGTGAAATCTCCTTCTCTTTCGACTCTTCTTCTTCTCCTTTCTCCTTTCTTTCCTTCTTCGCCTTTCTTTTTCTCCTCCTGTAATGACTGATAGCCCTGCCTGAGAACCCAACCGAATCGAGCTGGTGCGACAGCACCCGACTCGGAAAGCTCGGCTACCCAACACGAAGGTCGGCCTCCCACACTCACGGCTGGCTCGCTCTCTCTCTCTCTCTCTCTCTCTCTCTCTCTCTCTCTCTCTCTCTCTCTCTCTCTCTCTCTCTCTCTCTCTCTCTCTCTCTCTCTCTCTCTCTCTCTCTCTCTCTCTCTCTCTCTCTCTCTCTCTCTCTCTCTCTCTCTCTCTCTCTCTCTCTCTCTCTCTCTCTCTCTCTCTCTCTCTCTCTCTCTCTCTCTCTCTCTCTCTCTCTCTCTCTCTCTCTCTCTCTCTCTCTGATTTTTAGGGCCGGCTGCCCAAAATAGAAAGAGAGCTTTTATAGCTCCCGGAAGCCTCTCCAGAACATTCGGTAGCAACTAATCAGATGATTAGTTATGATTTTAATGGTGTCATTCATTAAGTTTTAACGACATTATACTTGAATCAGGCTTATAAGGTCACGATCCGACTACTTGGATGGGCTTCTAGGACCCCGACCCACCTAAATGATGGTCTAGATCAGCAGGTGGGACCCACGCACAGGTGGTGGGTTGTTTCAGCCAACGGAGAAGATGACTCCGCTGCTAATGACAGATTTCCTACGGATGGTTGATCTAATGATCAGCCATGTTTGAATGGTCTGGATAGGTCCATCTATCATTGTGGGACCCACCTAATGGATGGATAGCAACGAAAACTCAATGGGTTCCGAGTTCTTCTGCCGCGGCCGGATTTCTCGCAACAATGGGAGTTTCTCGCGAGATCTCTACATTCCACGAGATAGGGCATTGATTGACCTAAAACAAACGCTCCAGATGTGTTTGGAGTGCCTTCTTAAAACGTCCCAATGGTCAGGATCGGTTCTTTCCTTTAAAGGAAAGATTCTTTCTACCTTTTCTCTAACTGTGAAGAGAACTTCCCTTTTCGACTACAAATGGAAGGTCAGATCTTAGCTCCTTATGCGGCTAAGATGAAAAGCAGACTGTTGTCACAGATTGCCAGGGTTTTGGTCGGCAGTCCGTCTGGAACATGATGGACGGTTCAGATCATTGGTTTGAATCTCCTATGGCACTTTTCAAATGTCGTTACTGGCGGGAACAAAGGAGAGAAATCTCCCTTTTTTTTTTGTTTTATCGGGTCAGCGCCCATTTGACCGGGTTTTCGATCCAGTGCTCTTCTGGTGCATTTCCCCTGATGCACATGCATACAAATGTGGGGTCCACTATGATGAAATTGATAAATCCACACCGTCCATTCATTTCACAGGCTCAAATTTAGGACCCCAACCAGATTTAGAGGTAGGTCCCTCACTAAAGTGGGCCCTATTTCCATGATCTTTAAGGGTTTAAGAATGTTTTTCAACTCGGATTGCCGCATATCTAAAGGATCCCAAGGGTCCTCAGTTCATTTTGCAATACCATTTTAAGGTAGGAGATTGAAGATGAGGCAGATCCAAAGCTTGGGCGGGCCATACTAATAGATTTATAACTTTTAGGTGTTGATTACATTGATCCGTCGATCAGATTAGTTCCGATTTGGACATTGACGGTTAAAAGTGTCCTAGGGTTCATTTAGATGAAGATCTATGGTTGAATTAGTGGTTTAATGGTTTAAGTGTGATGATTAAGCGGACCCTGATTAATGGTGAATCTGGTGATCTACGACTCCGATGTGATGCTCAAGGTTTACTTTTTCGAATGAATGCGATCGTCCCTCTCTCCAGGATCAATAGATAGAATGGGCAGATTTTAAATGATTAGTTGCTAGTGAATATCGTAGGTTGTAGGTGTATGTTCATACAAGTTTGCTAACTTAAACTACAATGGTAACACCCGAGTACTGAAAAGTACGGGGTGTTACAATCTACCCCCCTTAAAGAGAATTTTGTCCCCGAAATTCAACATTCCTTTCATCACTGTGAATGTGAGCATCTATTTTACGGTATTTCTAATCCGTCACTAATTTCCCTTCGATTTGAGGGTCATATTGACGTTGAAGCGTAAGATCAACTGTTCTAACGGCCCTACGACTTGTTTAGATGAAATTCGATAGCAGATTCGGTGATCGGATGGCTAAATGGGGCTAACCAAGGGGTGAGTTTGTTAGATTGAGGGTTGTGAGTCTAATGGATAATGAATCTAATGATCTAGGTCTCAAAATTGATTATGGACGTTTAGATTTATTTATCATAGGAAATTAAAATCTAACATTAAGTTTTGCTAATGATTGATGGTTCATCTTGAAATTCAACGGATAGATGACTCGGTCTGTGGACGAGAATTACTTTCCACGGTCAGATTTAGATTAGAGTGAAGCTAAATGTTCAAATAAGTTAGGATATATAGTAACACCTGAGTACTGAAAAGTACGGGGCGTTACAATCTTGCTTTAGGATGACAATCACTTTTTCAGTTAAAAAGATTTTCTTGTGAATATTTTTCCGTCTTTTGGTCGTACACAAGTCTTTTAGAAATTTGGCATATGAAGATATTTGTTTTACGACATCAAGTAGAGGAATATTGACCTTCACTTGTTTCAACACCTCTAAATTGTCCTGAGAGTTAGAGAGGTCTTGGTTCAACCAATCATTGGGGGAATGGGGTAATTGGCTTGAATTGAAGTTCTGATTCTAATTCTTGTGAAGCAGTGCTAGGTCTTTCATCATTATCCTCTTTCGGGTCGTTAGGCTTTTCAGCCCTTACCGGAATAGATTTGTCAATTATTTTTCTACTCCTAAGAGTGCTGATGGACTTAGCTTGCTCCATCTAATTTGAAGAGCTTAGTTCACTTATCTCATATTGAGGTTTAGGATTGGGGAAAGGTTGGGTTGAAAGAATTTCTTTTTCTCCAATTGAATTTTTTGTCTCATGCTCCTGTATGGCCTTTGAAATGTCTTGAAGGGTTTGCAATATACCCTGAGTGATAAGCTCTTAGTTTTGAATATGTTTTAGAACCAGATCCTCTTGAGGATTCACTTGATTTAGAATTTGATTGAAGAAACCTTAAGGAGTAGCAGTTTGTCCATTCCTTCAACTGAAGTTTAGATGATTTCTCTAACTAGGATTGTATGTATTGGAGGTAGGTCCATTGAAAAGTCTTTGGTAATTATTCACGGCATTAGATTTCTCATTCAGCACCTCTTGAAAGGTAGGTATTGTTGGACAATTTTTAGTTGTGTGAATGTTGCAAGCTCAAATACCGCAAACAGTTTCCTTAACCTTATCCTTCTTTAATTCCATAGCCTCGAATTTCCTTATGAGATTAGACACTTTAACATTGATATTATCATCCTCTTTTAGAAGGTATAATCCGTCCTCTCCTTTGATTGAGTGGGCCTAGAAGTGGTGCTTGATTTTGGGTAAGTGTCCCAGATTGTGCGTTTTCAGCAAGTCTGTTCAAGTAGTCCCACACATCATCGACATTTTTATTCATGAATTCCCCATGCACATTGTCTCAATTAATTGGCACATGGAAGATGTCAGTCCTTCATAGAAAAAGTGTGTAATGCACCATGTTTCAAAAACCGTGTTGTGGGCATGAACTAACAAGATCCTTGAACTGCTCCCAACATTGGAAGAATGTTTCATCCTCCTTTTGGGCAAAGTTCATGATTGACTTTCTAAGGGTGTTCATTTTATGATGTGAAAAAAAATCTTTATGAACTCCCTTATCATGTCATTCCATGTACCAATAGATTTGGGACGTAGTAAATGCAACCACGTCTTAGCTTTCTCTTTCAAAGAAAAGGGAAAGAGTTTCAGTCTGACCGTATCCTCAGACACGTTAGGAAAATATAAAGTGGTTATGATGTCATCAAACTTTTTCAATTACAAATACGGATTTTTAGATTTAAGTCCAGGGAATTTTTGAAGGAGTTGGATCACCCCTAGCTTAATATCCATGTGTCCCGTATTTTTTAGAAAAACGATGCATGAGGATGTGCTGACCCTCACTGGTTGTAAATAATATCTCAAAGTACGAGGCAGCGTTGCTTGATGCACCTCATTCTCATCCTAGACTTCCTCAACCCTAGGTTGAGGTTGTCTTCCTGGTTGATTGACCGGTAGATTTGCAACCATAACCTCAATTAACTCTGAGGATCTCAAGTGGTGTCTAATCTTATGATGGATAGATAACCCCTCAACCTATCCTCCTTCACTCAAAAGAAGTCGAGTGTTATCATGGACCCACTTGGGCATGAAACACTCTCCGCCCTCAATTTCAAATTCTAACCTAAACCTAAAAGAGAGAAAGGAAATAGAAATCTAGAAATAGAAAGAGAGAGGACATTGAGAAGAAGTTACCAAATTAGAAGTTTCTAATTAAAATCCTGCAAAACAAAACAGAACAAGTTAGTTTCTAAAAATAAAAATTCTAAAATTAGAAAGTTCCTAAAAATATAAATAGAAATTAACTTAGTTTCAAAAAACGAAAACGGAAAGTTTCTAAAAAACAGAAAATAGAAAGTTTCTAAAAAAGTTAGATTCCATAATCACTTTAGGAAAGTTTCTAAACCTAGAATTAGAAAACAAGTTAGTTTCTAAAAATAAAAGAAATCCTAGAATTAGAAAGTTTTTAAAAATAAAAAACAAACTCTCGTCTTAACCTAATTCTAAAACTAGCTAATCTCATAAAAATGCAACTGTTAGTCCTTGGCATCGGTGCCAAAAACTTGTTCACAACCCTTTTATGAGATTAGCGAAGATTGGAAGATTGCCCGAGGGACCCCTATTTATAATTTTAGGCCTTAGACTTTCGCACCAAGTTGGAAATTTTCAGACACCACTTCAAATTTCCGCACTTTGTGTGCTGGCTGCGAACCCATGACTGGTTGAGGACAACCCTCGATTGGTCGAGGGTCACCTTCAAAGGGTCGAGGGTTTCCTTCAACTGATCGAGGATGACATGATTTTAGTGATTTTAGTTGTTGGAGTTCGAGTCGAGGCAGCTCGACTGGTCGAGCTAGGATTGGTCGAGCAGAGTCCAGGACTGGTTGAGGATCACGAAAATTCACTTCAAAACTCCGATTTTTTTCATTCTTGACTTAATTTTCTTAGATATTCAGTATGTACATTCTTCATTCTTGGTCTTGGTGATTCTTGAGCATTAAATCCATACTTTTAACATCATTTTTAATCCAAGCTCTTGAATTTACCTCGCACCACAAACATGATTAAAATAGAACATTAAGCATTATCATGTTCATAAAACCAAGGAATAACTGGGGTCCAATATGCAATATTTGACCCTTAACAATTGTGCCATATTTGGATGTTTGATTGAACTCAATTGCGATAATTTAGTTCAGTAACCGTGTGGAAAAAATTTAGGCTACTGATATACCATTTACAATAGGAATTGACCCAAATTGGATCTACCCTCTCACTATATTCATAATTAGAAGTAACTCTTAATTTGCAATTACATTCCTTTCAAGTCCAACTTGAATATAGGGTAATTACAGTTTAGTCATAGGACTTCAATTGAGCTTGACACGAACCGAGCTATCTCGATTAACTCATTTAAGTCGGTTCGGCTTGAAACCTGGGTTTAGGCCGAGCTGAGCTGTTTAATTTAAGTCGCTAGCTTTCAATTGAATAAAAAACAAAAGGAGATGAAAAAAGAAAGATAAAGAAACTCTTGTCCATTGGCTGTACAAGCTAGATTTATTTGCTTAAAGAGGATAGAATTATTGGCTTTACAAAGCCTCAAAACAACTTGGAAAATTTGATTATGTAAAAGGAAGGAAGAGAGAGAAAATAAAAAACAAAAAAAAACAAAGGGAAACCTTTTTTTTTTTAATTTAATTGTGTTTTTACTGCTTCTTCACCTCTTGCTATATCCTGATACACAACACCCTTTATATACATATTTGCATGTGATGTGAAAAGACTACAATACCCCTACTAGGAGCTTCCAACATTTAATATTTCTAGAGACTTACACAACCTTCACATCTTCTAAAACACCTCCTTAAGAACTGTTACTACTGCATTGGAAGTTCAATAGACACCAACTATTACTGGAAATGGGTTTTGGTTTGCAACTCCAATACTCCCCTTCAAACCAAAACCGGTTTCATTACGAGTTTCTCCTTAGTCGTTGAAATGCTTCTGCCGATAATGCCTTGGTGAAAATATCCATCACTTGTTCACTAGTATGATAATACTCTAGCTTTACTGTTTTCTACTTTACATGATCTATTAGAAAATGATATATGGTATCGATGTGTGTTGCTCCTTGTTGCACTGGATTTTTAGCTAGGTTGCTTTTTTTTAAAAAAGAAAACTGAAAATTATATTAATGGAAAAGATAGGTACAGAAATTTTGGGCTGCCCGGGGAAGCAAAAAGATCTAACCAGGACGCCTATCCTATGTAAATACAGACACCCACCCAAAACCCTTATGAACAAATACTTAGACTTCACAAAAGGAGCCCAAACCTATCTTATTTAACATATACAGACCCCTGATAACTGGTGGGAGGTCCCGAGGCGAATGGATCCTCAAAAAACTTTGGTTTAATGCACTCGCTTTAGCCAGCTTGTCAGCGGGACCATTACCCTCTCTCGGGATGAGGGAAATCGAAAAATCACCTTTAGACTGTAACCTGATGATCCTAGTCCACCAGTGTTTCCATTTCCAAGCTATAGAGGAATTACCATTGAAGCCATCTACCACCCATTTGGAGTTGAATTCCAGAACGACCTAAGTAAACCCAAACTCCACACATAAAGACATAGCAACATGTAAAACTCGGAGTTCTGCTCTGTCGTTTGTACCAACTCCATAGCCAACGGAGAGCGTGAATAAGAAATTCCCAGAGGAGTCTCAACAAAGACCGCCTCCCCCTGAGGGGCCCGAGTTGCCCCTAGCCGCGCCATCGACATTCATCTTCACCCAACCTGCATGTGGTCTAGACCATTTAACAGTCTACCGAAATTTTGGTTTGGGAGGCTGGACCGGGATCCCCAAGAATTCGAAAAGGGAGAGCTCAAATCGGCAGTTGGGCCTGGGTCCTGGCAGATCAGTAGAATGTTTCGACAACCACCATTTGATTCGGTCAACCACCTTGTCCACCCTTGGGCTAGTTCCCTCAAAGTGAGCTGCATTTCTGGCTTTCCATAATTCCCATAAGAGCAAAAATGGGGTCAGACGCCGTAAGCGAGATGAGCTTTCGCACGAGGGCTGACCATTCCACCGTGAACCAATTCTATTGGCTATGGAACTCTGAGGGAGGGTTTGGATGTTGAAAAAACCATTAAACTTTGACCACACACCTGCAGCTAAAGCCCCACTAAGGAACAAATGGGGAAGGGATTCAGTTTGGGGCATTGTGTGAAGAGCCGATTCGCAATAGATGCACTTAGATGCAATGCTGACACCTTTGGACTGGATCCTGTCATCCACAGGAATAGCACCCTGAATCATTCTCCAAATGAAGATAATGATTTTAAGGGGGAGATTAACACTCCAAATACAATCAGCCCACGTCATTTCTTGCCCTTTCGACCTGCATATTTTCCAACCAGACTTGACTGTGAAAGAACCCGAGCGGTCGTACGGCTAGATCAGTTCATCCGGATCATTTGAGGTGCAAAAACCCCCTGCCCTGATATGTTCAATGGCCTCATATGGCAGTAGGGCAATAGCTACAGAATGAGGATCCAGGCCATCTTGGAGAATTACTTCCCTAACCTTGATATTTTGGATGTCAGGAGGAATCGATTGGGCAGTCCATGCAGCGAGCGGGCCAATTCCTGAGCAGTTGCAGGTCCAGAAATTCATCTCACCCTGCCCAACGAACCAGTGGGTATTATCTAAGATGTGCGGCATCATCTTCACTACCTGTTTCCATAGCGGGGAGGCGTTTGTGGACTGAACGTTGCCAGCAACATCCGAACGTGGAGGGCCATGTTTGGAATTCACGAAATTAGCCCAGAGGCTAGAGCTATTATGGATTGACACCAACCAAGCCATCTTTAATCTGAACGCCTTCAAAACATCCTTAAGCCTTCTAATACCCAAGCCACCCTCTTCCTTGGACAAGGCGATCCTACTCCATTTCAGCCAGTGCAATTTCCTTTTCCTGTCATGCCATCCCCAAAAGAAGTTTTCCAATTTTGTTTCTATTTTTGCCAAGATTTGAGCGGGGACAGCTGTTGCCGCCATAGTGTGAACCGGAATGCTGCCAAGTACGTGGTTGATGAGAGTGCTTCTGCCCACCCGGGTTAAGTAACGCACTGTCCAGTCTAGGATTTTGGCATCAATCTTATCCACTAATGGCTGGTAGAAGGAACCGCTGATCCTGCCCTTGATAAGAGGAACACCAAGATAGTTGAAGGTTAACACTGAGCTAAGAATACCGAGGATACGCTTAATCGTTTGAGCTCTGCTAGCAGGGAGAGTGGAAGAATGGAAAAAGTGGGTCTTAGAGAAACTAATTTTTTGGCCCGATGCTGCCTGGTATGATGCAAGAAACTTTGTCGCTGCTGAAATCGAAGAGGAGCGACCGTTAAGAAACAGGACCATGTCGTCCGTGTACAGAAGGTGAGTGATCTGTTTACACCCACATTTAAGCTTGAGGGGGGTGCAAA
The DNA here is from genome assembly GCA_030180095.1 of Magnolia changhungtana. Taxonomy (NCBI): domain Eukaryota; kingdom Viridiplantae; phylum Streptophyta; class Magnoliopsida; order Magnoliales; family Magnoliaceae; genus Magnolia; species Magnolia changhungtana. The sequence goes on along the minus strand of JASAUF010000421.1, from coordinate 11,368,185 downwards.
CCCCGCTGGACATCAGGTTTGCAAAACCCTGACTGAGAACCTCAGTCGTTAAAATGAACAGGCTAGGGGATAATGGATCACCTTGATGTAAACCTCGGGAGGATTTAAAGAAGCCTGTGCCTTCGCCATTAATCAAAATTGAGAACCAAGCATTGTTCCAAAATTTCTCCACCATCCGTATCTAAAGCGGATCAAAGTCGAAACGATGCAACACATGTTTAAGGAAATCCCATTTAATTCTATCATACGCCTTCTCTATGTCTAATTTGAGGATAATGTTTCCTCCTCGGACCTTTCTGTTGACCTCTCTGTAGATCTCTTGACCCAGCACAATGCTTTCAGCTATTGATCTCCCTTTCACAAACGCGCCTTGCTTTGACGAGATCAATTTTTGAAGAATCTGAGCTAGCCTATTAGCAATTACCTTGGCAAAAAATTTGTACACACAGTTACATAAGCTGATCGGCCTAAAGTTAGCAAAACTCTTGGGGGCTGCTACTTTTGGTATTAAACTGATCATCGTGGTAGTGAAAGATCTAGGCATGTCGCCACCCTGGAAAAGGTGGGTAGTTGCCTTGAGGATATCCGCACCGATAATTTCCCAACTACCTGCAAAGAAAGCTCCTAAAAATCCATTCGGGCATGGGGGCCCGTCCAATGGAATAGTCATAGCCGCTTTCTTAACTTCATCCATAGAAGGAATTTCCATAAGATGTCTGTTATCCTCAATTGTTAGAAGATGTGGGATGGCCTCCAAAAGCTGGTCACGCTGCACCTGAATCTCCGACTGAAAGAGCCTCAAAAAAAATTCGACGACTTCAGATTTGATCTGAGATGGATCAGTAGTGATCTGCCCTGACTCCAGCTGGATCTCACTAATAACTGCATGTCTGGATTTCTTCGTGGCTGACAGGTGGAAAAATTTAGTGTTTCTGTCCCCTTCAAGTAGCTAGTTGTTTCAGGCTTTCTGTTTCCAAAATATTTCTTTTGCTAGCTCCATTTGTGCCACTCGGTTTTTAGCTTCAGAGAGGGTGTCTTGGCTGATCTCAGACAAACAACGCTGGGCCTGATTTTCGAGCTACAACAAGTTGTCTTCGGCCTCTTTGAGCTGTTAAAAGACATTTCCAAAGACATTTTTGTTCCAAATCTTCAATAGGTACTTCAGTTTTCTGAATTTTAGTAGGAGGTTTGTCATGGGCTGATCAGAAAGATCGATCCACCAGGCATCTTTAATCAATTGATGGTAACCTTGGTGGAGTTGCCACATACATTGGAAGCGAAAAGGTTTAGCAAAAGTAGGGCTTGTTCTAGGAAAAGACAGGAGCAATGGGGCATGGTCGGAGTTAACGTGAGGCAAATGTTTGACTTGGAGGCGAGAAAAATGATTAACCCAGTCCCCATTGCATAACACTCTATCCAGCCTAGCCTAAACCCGAGCGTTCCCAGCTTGAGTGTTACACCAGGTAGTAATATGGATAGAATAGGCTGAATTATTACACCAGGTAGTAATATGGATAGAATAGGCTGAATAGGTCATTGCCATAGTAAAAAGAGTCGGAACGACCTTGTCTGGCTAGGTCGATTGTAGAATTGTTACACCAGGTAGTAATATGGATAGAATAGGCTGAATAGGTCATTACACCGTTTCTAGCTAGGTAGATTGTAGACTTGTTATCCACGTATATGACTGTGGATTCTTCTTGAGGATGCTTTAGCTTATTTAGCAAGTTCTTCAATCAGATTGTTTCACAAATGGTGGATGATGCTGCTACATATTCAGCTTCACATGTGGATAAAGTGACCACACTTTGTTTTTTTGAATTCCATGTGAAAGCCATCGATCCGAGATAGAACACATAGCTAGTGGTACTTTCCTTTCATCTTAGTCACCTCCTCAATCACTGTCTGAGTATCCACACAATTTTACTTCATCATTATATAGATAGAATAGGCCGAATTCCATGGTTCCTTTAACATACCTAAGGATTCTTTTTGCAGGGATCCAGTGTGATTCTTTTGGTGCTTCCATTCTTAGAAGCCCAACACTGTAAACGATATTCATCCTTATAATTGTGAGGTATTTAAGACTTCCAATTAGACTTTTGAACATAGTCGAGTTCATATTTCTTCCTTCACCTTCTCTTGTCAATTTCAAGCCCATTGCAATAGGTGTATTCACGACATTGCAGTCAATCATATTGAACTTTTCAAGAAGTTCTTTTGCATAACTTTTTTGTGATATAAAGATGTTGTCAGGTTGTTGTTTCACCTCGATCCCCAAGATGTCGTCAGGTTGTTGTTTCACCTCGATCCCCAAGAAGAAGGTCATAAGTCCGCCATCAATCATCTTGAATTCCTTGAACATAGACTGCTTGAATTCTTGGAACATCTACTGATTGTTCCATGTGAATAATAAGTCATCAATATATGGGCAGGCTATGAGCATTCTTCTTGATATATACCGCATGCTCATATGGACATTTGTTGAAGCCATTTCTTTGAAGATAGCTATCAAGACATGCATTCCAAGCACATGGGGTCTACTTTAACCCATACAAGGCTTTCTTCAAACGATATACCTTGTGCTCTTCTCCTTTTACAATGAAGCCATCGGGTTGGTCAACATAGACATCTTCTTCAAGTATTTCATTCAGGAATGCAGACTTCACATCTAGTTGGTAGATTTTCCAACTGTGATGAGCAGTAAGAGAGATTATCATCCTTATGGTGTCAAGTTCAACAACTGGAGCAAAAACTTCTTCATAATCCATGCCATACTTTTGTTTGTAGCTTTAGCCATGAGTTTTGCTTTATAGTGATCAATATTTTCATCGGTTGTACGCTTGATCATGCATGCCCATTTGACACCAATAGTTCTTTGGCCTTAAGGTAGTGAAGTCAGCTCCCAAGTGTCATTTTTCTCAATGGCATGAATTTCTTCTTTCATAGTAATTCTCCAGCATTGTTCTTTTACAACTTCATGGAATATAAGGGGCTCATGATCTACATACAATCAGAAAAGATTAACTTCTTTTGTTTGTTCATAAATTTCTTTAAACTCCTCATTTTGATAGGAGTCATGATGGGAGCTGGAAGAACTTCGGGCTGATGAAGTACTTTTTGGAGAGATGAGTTGTCCTTCTGAACTTTTATTTAATGATGATGTGGCCAAAGAGGGAGTCGCAGCTGTTTGCTCTTGACTTTCAGGCTTTTCTTCTTGTTCTTCTGCCTCGAACCGATTTTCTTTAAAAGTTTCTTCTTCATTCCATTTCCATTTATCTTCCTCACTGAAGACCACATCTCTACTTCCCACTACTTTGTTGGTTAGTGGATTGTAGAGCTTGTAAGCTTTGGATACATCACTATATCCAATAAAGATGTACTTCTCGCCACGATCATCGAGCTTCTTTCTTGTCACCTTTGGAACTTGAGCATATGCAAAACACCCAAATATTCTTAAGTGCTCCATGGTTGGTTTGTAGCCGCTTATGCCTCCTATAGTGTCATGTTCCTGACACTTTTCGTAGGGCACCGATTGAGCAGATAGGTAGTACAAGCAACTGCCACTGCTCAGAAATTCTTTGGTAGTTCTTTTTCTTTCAGCATGGTCCTCGTCATGTTGAGTATGTTGCGGTTCTTCTGTTTCTCTATGCCATTCTGTTGTGGCGTGTAGGCTGCCGTGAACTGTTGTTTAATGCCTTGTTCACTGCAATAGTCTTCAAAAGCATTTGAGGTGTACTCTCCACCTTTGTCAGATCTGAGAACTTTGATTTTGAATCCACTTTCAGTTTCAACACGAGCTTTGAAAATTTTAAAGATAGTGAAAGCAACAGCTTTTTCTTTGTTACAGTACACCCATAGTTTTCTACTAAAATCATCAATGAAGGCAATAAAGTATTTATTACCTCCAAGAGTGGGTGTTTTAAATGGTCCACAAATGTCTGTGTGAACCATTTGCAATGGCTCTTTTGCTCTTCGTGACACTCCAATTAGGAATGAGTTTCTTTGTTGCTTGCCGAGTGTGCATGCCTTACACACATGTTCTAGATCTTTAATGGCTGGCAAGCCATATACCATGATTGACAAGGACAAAAGCGTCAGGCCATTAAAATGGAGATGCCTACAACGAAGATGTCATCTCCATGATTCATTAATTACAAGATCATAGAGACACTTCTTAAGTCTTGTGTTGATATGGAGCGGGAACATGCGATTCTTTGCCATTTGGACTTGAACAATAAGTCTCCCATGTGCATCTTTCAAGGAAAGAGAGAAGTTATCCATGTGTATGGCATAACCTTTTTAAAGGAATTGGTTGATATTAAGTATGTTACATTTCATGTTTTGTATGTAATACATATTGGAGATGTAATTTAACACACCATTCTTTTGATAAAATTGGATTTTTTTTTTCTTTTCCTTTGACGGGCACCTTTGATAAATCACCAAAACTCACATTGCCACGAACATCTTCTGTGAGTTCTATAAAGAGTTCTTTGTTGCCACTCATATGATTGCTCGCACCAGTGTCGAGATACCATGGGTCTAGCCGATTACACACCTGTTTTTGTACAAGAAGTGTGGAGTTTTCATTTTCATGGTGAGATGCTTTGGCATAGTTAGATCATTCATCGTGATCCACTTTACTTCAACCGTCAGAGGCATAGTGGCCATTCTTGCCGCAATTGTGGCATCGTACTTTTCTTGTGTTTCGATGAACATGCATGGATCTTCCTCAACCAATTCCTCTTCTACGGACATTGGCAAATTTTTATTGATTTTGACCATGACCTTGATGATATTCATGCCCTCTGTCTCTTGCACGATTACTATTGGCGCGACTATCTCAAAAATGGGAGCTTCCACGACCACGATCAGTCTTTTGTTAATTTAGAGTTAATCTTTACTCCAATGCTTGCTCCAAATTTGTGGAACTAGCATTCTTTTGTATTCTTTGTTCATAAGATCTTTTGATTCTTCAACGGCCGCAACCACATGTTTAAATTTCGTTGTTAGGGATCGAAGCACCTTTTCAACTATACGAATGTCTTCGATCTTTTCACCATTTCTTTTTAAGTTATTCACGACTACAAGTAATCTCGAAAAATAGTCGTAAATGTTCTCGCCTTCCTTCATGTGTATGGCTTCGAACTCAACTCTAAGAGATTGTAGGCAAACTCATTTCACACGATCAACACCTTTGAAGATGGTACTAAGGATCTTCCAAGCTTGCTTGTTTGATGTTGTTTCAACAATCTTTTCAAAAATTGATTCATCCAACCCTTGATAGAGGAGGAACAAAGCCTTCTTGTCTTTCTTCCTTTGATCTTTGAGTGTGGTCTTTTCCTTGTTGGTGAAAGTGGATTCTTCTTCCGTAGTAGGTTCTATATACCCATCGGTGACGATCTCCCATAAATCTTGTGACCCGAACATCATCTTTATTTGGATGCACCAATTTTCATAGTTGTCATTTGACAACTTAGGAACCTGCAATTGGATTGTAGTGGCCATCTTTACACAAACAAGCTTTATAGGATAAACAAATTGGCTTTACTAAGCCTTAAGACGACCCAAACAATCTGAGTTTTTTAGAGAAGGGTTAATTTTTTAAGAAGGAAGGGAGAGAGGGATGGAATAGATTTTTGATTTTTTTTTAAAAAAAAAACTTCTTAAACAGGTTTTTCTGAAAAAATAAATTCTGTTCTTGGCTGAAAAACTGCTGGCAACTTCAACCAAGGAACTCTTGAAAAAAACAAACTCGGCTTGATACCAGTTTGTTGGCTGTACAAGCCAGATTTTATTTGCTTCAAGAGGATAGAATTATTGGCTTTATAAAGCCTCAAGACAACTTAGAAAATCTGATTATGTAAAAGGAAGGATGAGAGAAAAAATAATAATAATAAAGGGAAGCCTTCTTTTTTTTTTTTTTTTTTTTTTTAAAAAAATTTTTAAAAACTGTTTTTACTGCTTCTTCACCTCTTGCTATATCCAGATACTCGACACCCTTTATATAGATATTTACATGAGATGTGAAAAGACTACAATACCCCTACCAGGAGCTTCCAACATTTAATATTTTCAAAGACCAATACAACCTTTACATCTTCCAAAACACCTCCTTGAGAACTGCTACTGCTGCATTAGAAGTACAACAGACACCGGTTGTAGTTGGAAATGGGTTTTGGTTTGCAACTCCAATATGCTCGTACTGGTATAGTTTGCAGCTTTCTAAAGTTTTATTTATTTATTTTTAATCAATAATGAATTTATTTAAAAGGAGTTTCTTTTGATTAGGTGTTGCTTCGAGATCCCACGGATGATAATGTTATTCCCATTGTCGAGGAGCTTCGGAGGCGTTTGCCACCTACAAATATCGTTCACCAGGTAGAGGGAGATGGGAGGGACCACCCAAGCCTGCAAAATAATGCTGAAGCTGGCGAAGAAGATGGTATGTCAATATACTAATGTTTTTCTGGTGTTTGTCTGTGGTATCGACTTTTCCTCCTGATGTTTGAACTAACTTCACCTTCCTTAATTTCTTTCTTTCTTTCTTTTGTTTTGGAAAATCTGTGATCGCTTTTGATGTAAGTGGATAGTGGATCCCCACGAGTGGACACCACTTAATCACTTGCATGAGACCGACAATAGGCTCATGTGAGAGGAGTTACCGTGGTTGTTATTTTTTGGATTATTAAGGTAAAAGACCAAATTATTCTCTCTTATGGGCTACTAATGAAAGGCATTGTAAATGTGGACATTCTCATCTTTTCATCTAGCATTATAGGTTTGTTTGTTTGTTTGTTTGCTTCTTTTTTTTCTTTTTCTTTTTTTTTTTCTTTTTTTTTCAAATTTGAAATTAATGAAGTCCCTTATAATTATGGGATTTGTGACTCTTCTCGGCATGATTGCTAGTTTCTTCATTTTAGCAAACTCTGATGCTTCCAGTTGCATAAGCTTTTTAGTATGATAAGCTCTTTTCTTCTTCTTCTTTTTCTTTTTTCTTTTTTTTTTTTAAATTAGAATTGATTTTGCTTTCTTTCATCTAGATGTGCTATTGTTTGACGTCCTGATGAGGCTGATTCATGCAATGTAGAGTCCCCATTTGAATTCCGGGCCCTGGAGGTAGCCTTGGAAGCCATTTGCAGTTTTCTCGATGCACGTACCACAGAACTGGAGACTGCTGCTTACCCAACTTTAGATGAGCTGACCTCCAAGGTAACTGGATTCCTTTATTAATCTGTTCATGACCTTCTAATTTGGCTGAGGGAATAAAACTGAGGGGTGATTTGTTAGAATTTTTAAGAAAGATCTTTTTTATGTTATAAATGTGACTTGGATGAATGTCTCATTTGGGTTGGGAGATAATATATAGGTTAAATTTGAAGGAATTTTAGGTTCAGAGTAAATTGGAGTGCGTTACATGCTTACATACATAACCCAGATAATTTCAATCCTACCACACCTCAATGAGTAGTTATTATTATTATTATTATTATAAATCTTGATGGACTATGTGTCTAGCCTATTTCCACCAGCTTAGTCGATGAAACCTTATAAGACATGCTTATTTATATAAGGCACCTTAGAGGAGTTTTGAAATGGGTGCGTCCCACTAATTTTCATGCAGTAATTGAGATCTCAGAATAGTTTTAGTCACTTCGACCCACATTGGCAGTAGGCATCATGTGAATTTTGCTGGTTGCAATCCTTGTTGTGAATGAAATGCTAACCCCTCAGTCTTTGCTTTGTTATGATATTTTCAGATTCTTGAATCATGATTGACATGTTCCAAATTCATATAAAACGATGATACAAACTCAGTAGCTAGCTATTCTTATTTTTATTTTTTTTTATTTTTTTTTTGAGCATTATAATCATCACTAAGATGCATCAAGAATCAGCAAGCAATATCCGAGATTATTCGAATGGTCATTAATTGAAATTTATGAGTAGATAATCTCAGCCTTCTATGTATTTTATAACAAGCCAGACTGCACTCACTTCCACGCAATACAAAATCTCCATCAGGATAGAAGATCATCATTTTCCCGTGTCCATCATCAGCGTTATGTTGTCTCCTTTCAAAAGAATCCTCCCCAATGGCTTTCTAGTGTTTTTCTTGACATAGACTTCATCGGCATCATCGAGAACCAAATTGAACCCACATATATATACATGTGCATAGGCCCTTGTTTTTTTCAATCTGTTCTATTAAGTTAGGACTGTATCGAACCCAAACTTTTCATTATCTGAATTTTGGTGTTTTGATGAAGAGTGGTTCATGGACACTTTCATGGTCAAGATGGACTAGAGAAGGCCTAATCAGAGGCGGAAATGATCAGGACCATCAGAACCCTAAAACAGGCATATCTCGCAAACCGGAATGAGTTATTCGACGTACCATATATGATTTTGGGGTAGGATAAGCTACTTTAGCCAACCAATCCCACTATGCTAGGTTAGCCATACCGGATTTGCAAAAATCCATCAAATCGATTGTCGAAAGTCAATATTATTTTCGTTTTTAATATTTATGGTAAGTTATAGTTCGATCATAACTCTTAATCCTTTGAGTTTTAGGAGTTGTGCCCAACATAAAAAAGAGCTAAGAAAAATTAGGAGAATAACATGGTTAGGCCAAATTGAACACTTACTATTTCTTCCGAAAACCATGAAGTCTAGTAGAAATCATGACCGTCTATAAATAGAAAGTTTAGTATTTATAGTAAGTCATGTTTTATAGGGTGTTTGAGTTGAAGTTTGATTATGAAACTTCTTATTAGGTTTGATATCACTATTTAAAGGGTTGTAAATTCATTTTTATCATCAATTAATTTATTTTTGAATTTATTTATATTTTCTATTTTTCTTCGCGGATTCGAGAAATCTCTATGAGGAGTCCAGAGAAGTTCTGTGGATTCGAAGTAATTATACCCTCAGGAAGATGGTGATCAACCTTATTACGTTCATCCCTGCGTCAATTGGTATCAGAGCATGGACTCCCCATGGAACGATGACAAATAACGAAGGAATGAACCAAAATCCCTTGGACGGTGATCCTGGTATTCGTTATCTTTTGAAAAGAATGGAAGCTTTCTACCGAGAGAGTCAGTTGACCATGTAAGGGGTGCAGGCAACCCTTAACATTCTTGCAAATATGCAAATTTCACCCCAAGCACAAGGCAATGCTCAGCCGCCCGTGGTTGCTGTACAACAGAACCCTGATTTCCATAGGGCACTTCCAGAGGTGAATTGTAGGGCTACCTCAGATGAGTTAATCTCCAACAACGAGAACATTGATGGAAGCTTTGCCCGACTGCCAGTCCATGGAGGTGATTGACTATATCGTAATAAAAGAGACTATCGAGGTAAGGTTGAACTTTCCTGTTTTAATGGCTTATTGCGTATATAAGATTTCCTTGACTAGATGAAGTAAAATGATATTTTGATTACATGTACCTGCCAAAATATAAAAAAAAGTAAAATTAGTAGCATTCAAATTAAAATATGGCGCTTTCGCATGGTGGAAGCAATTACAACTCTCAAGTGCCCGACTGAACAAGGTGTCCATCCAATCATGGTCACGAATGAAACACCTTTTTCGATCAAAATTTCTTCTTAATGATTACGAGCAGGTTTTGTTCCAATAATAACAAAATTACTAATAGGGCAATCGAACCGTCACATATTACATTGAAGAATTCCAGTGGTTGGCAACACAGAATGACATGTTGAAAATTAAATTGCAGAAGAGAGCATGATTTATATGTGGGTTACGATGGAGAATTTGGGATTGAGTTCAAATGCACCCGGTTGGGACCGTGGATGAAGCAGTTTAGTTGGCAAGTAGGGCAAAAACACAGCTTGCAAGAGTCCCTACTTGGCCCTATCCTTCGACTCAACCCCCCATGATGGGTCCCACATAGGATTTAGCGCTAACATGTAGAAAGAAACCAATAGGAGGACGTCCTCAACCTCTTACAATTGCAAACTGTGACAGGGGGAGCGGTCCATCTAGGCCTCAACATGTGGCACCCACTACAGTGGGTTCGAGTAGGATTCTAAATTCTTATGGTCAGCCAAGGCTGAACAATTGTTACCATTATGGCAAACCAGACCACTTATCAAACACCTACCCTCAATGCCTTGCAGCCCACTTGGCCATCAACACGGGAGGCACTATAGGTGATGCAGTGGAAGAAGACCCTAGATTTGATGAAGATGAATAACCCACTAAAGGAGCTAGTGACAAAGATTGGTTGGCTGAGGATAACGACGAATCCTTAGTTGTGAGGCAATTATTGTACAGTCTACGGTAGGAGTTACATCCATAATGGCACAATATATTCCATATGTGGTGTACCATCAATGACAAGGTCTGTGATGTAAACATGGACAGTGGCAGTGGCGAGAACATCGTCTCGAAAGTAATAGTGGACAAGTTGCGGTACCTACGACAAAACATCTTTCCCCTTACTCGATTAGCTGGATAAATAAGGTAAACAAGACCAAGGTAACCAAACAATGCACTGTCTCATTTTCAATTGATAAAACTTATAAGGATCAAGTAGTGTGTGACGTGGTCTACATGGAAGCATGCCATATGCTGCTCGGTCAACCATGGCAGTAAGACCGTGATGTGATCCACCAAGGACGAGATAACGTTTGTCTTCATCAAGGACAATCGAAAGATGGTCCTTGCCCCTATGACACTAGAGAACCACCCTTTTTTAAAAAAAAACTAAATCCATTTCATTACCAAAAAGCACCTGTACATTCGGGCACCGCAGGACTTAAAAGGGGCCTATCATGAAAGAAACAAAAACTGCACAAGGAAACAAAATCTTTACCGTGACCTAATCGACCCAAGACCAACCTTATTAAGGAAGATAGAACCTTTGACCTGGTGGGGAAGTTCGGAAAGAGTATCGAACCAAGAATAGGATTGGGAGCCACTTCCTTGCTGGGCTATAAAATCTGCTGGCGAGTTACCTTCCCTCAGAATATGCACAAACTTGATATGACCCCGCCTACTCAAATGAAAAATCTTGAGGATCCAAGCTTTCCATTTCCAACTAGGCTTAGCTACACCATTTAGCATATCTATCGCTAGCCTAGAGTCCGATTCGATGATGATCTGAGACAAGCCCCTATGGACACAATGGGATAAACCATCGTGAACCGCACGTAACTCAGCAACAGTGTTCGTTCCAACACCATAACCAACAGAAAAGGCAAAAATAAAATCACCCTTCTCACCTTGAGCAATGCCACCCCCTCCAGATCTGCCTGGATTCCCTTAAGCTGAACCATCAACATTTATTTTAATCCAACCCGGTGGAGGTCTCTCCCACTTGACAACAAAGGCTCCACCACCCAAGCCCATAGCGGGAAGAGAATGATGAGACTGCTGCCAATATTGCTGACTCGAGGAAGCATTTTGAACAATCACCGATGGGCCAGCTAAATGAGCAAGCTGCCACCTGATCTTAGCAGTAACTGACGCCGAGGACACCACCGCCAAATAAAAAATTGCTGCATTTTGAGCCTTCCAAATATCCCAAATTATGAAACAAGGTGCCAACATTTGAACTACCGATTTCCTTGGCTTCAACGAGACCCTCGCCCACCACTGATGAAGCCGAGCTTCAATTGACATAGCTACCAAACAGAAATCTGATAATCCATTCCGATATCCCTCCACACCTGCTTCGCTAAATTACTAGAAGCAAACAAATGAAGAACCGATTCCTGTGTATATGAATGGGGAGCATGTGCGCCTGAAATAGCGCAACAGACGCATCTGGAAGCCAACTGAACTCCACGAGATTGTACCGCACAATCGACTGGGACTGCATTTTGTAAAACTTTCCAGACAAGCAACGGCACCTTGGGCGGAAGTTTTGCGTGCCAAACCCAACAAGACCAACTCCGACTCTGACTTAGGGCCCTACTCAACGCCCAAGCAGATCTAACCAAGAAATCTCCATGTGGGATGAATGACCAGATTGGCGTATCCGAGCCTCCTGCAATACAATAACCAGCCTGAAAAATATGGTCCATCACATGCTGAGGGAGGGAGAGCCACATAGAAGAAGGGGGAAGAGGACCGACCGAGCCAAGAACGTGACACACCTGGAGGTCCAACAAGCCGACAGGCACCTCGGCTTGAACAAACTGCAACAGCGGCCCTAGCCCGGTCCAATTCGAATGCCAGAAGTTGCACTTACCATCTCCAATTTGCCAACATACTCGGGAATCCACCATAGGAATAAGGGCTAAGATTTTCTTCCACAAAGGAGAGGAGGGGCGCCTTGGTCGGTCAGACAAATAAGGATATAAATCCTGTTGATACTTGGCCGCCATGAATGATTTCCATACATTCCTTTCCTCCCCAAACCTGATATTCCATGCCATTTTGATCCGAAAGGCCGACATGATATCTTCAAGCCTCCTAAATCCGATACCCCCCTCTTCCTTTGGGGAAGCCAACACTTTCCAGGACTTCCAGTGGCATTTTTCCTTTCCATCTATCCATCCCCAGAAAAACTTTGCCATCTGCTTCTCAATTGAGCTCAACACTTTCTTAGGGACGTGAACCGCCACCATAGTGTGCACCGGAATACTTGTAAGGACATTCTTCACCAAAACCGCTCTACCAGCCTGCGATAAAATTCTAGCCTTCCACCCCATAATACGCCCCACTATTCTGTCGACCAGAGGATTGAAATCAGAAGACTTGAGCCTTCCATGCACCATTGGAACGCCGAGATAGGAGAAAGAAGATGAAGATTTTGCAAACCTAAGAAGAGCCTCGATAGCCCGGATTCTATCCCTTGGGAGCTTCGTTGGACAGAAAAAGGAACATTTGCGCAAATTTATACTCTGGCCCGAGGAGACTTGAAAAGCGTCTAAGAAATTCTTAACTGCTTGAAGCGACCTCTTGCCCCCATTTGTGAAGATAAGGGTATCATCCGCATAAAGCAAATGCGAAACGAAAGGACACCCTCTACGGAGAATAAAAGGCCAGCAAACCTGAAGATTGATCATACATTTCAAACCCCTGCTCAAGACCTCTACTACAAGAATGAACAAACTAGGCGAAATAGGATCTCCCTGCCTTAATCCCCTTGTAGATTTGAAAAAACCTGCCATTTCCCCATTTATAAGCACAGAAAACCAACTGTTTACCCAGCATTTTTCGACCATCTTTATCCAAGACTTGCAAAACCCAAACCGCTCTAGCACCTGAAGCAAGAATTCCCAGTTAACTTTGTTATAGGCCTTGTTCAAATCAATCTTCAAAACAATATTCCCACCACGGACAGGCTTGTTATCCCTGAACAGCTCCTGGGCTAAGGCAATATTCTCTGCTATCGATTGACCTTGAATAAAAGCCCCTTGCTCGGGCGAAACTAACGCCAGGAGGATCTTGCTGAGCCTGGCCACCACAATCTTGGAGAAAATTTTATAAAAACAATTACATAAACTGATAGGCCTGTAATCCAAAAACCGCTTAGGCGACGCTGATTTTGGAATCAAATAGATGAGCGAGGAGGAAACTGACCTAGGAATATTGCCACCTTTGAAGAAAAATGAGATGGCTTTATGAATTTCCTGACCGATCACGTTCCTGCACGATATAAAACCCATCAGGGCCTGCCGCACTATCAATGGGCATGGACAAAATCGCCGAATGGACTTCCAACAGGGAGGGGGCAGCCATTAAACTCTCATTCTGAGCTGGGGTGACGAGATTGGGAATGCATTGGAGAAAATTGTGATTCATCTGACAATCAACAGCACTGAAAATATGTAGGAAATGGGCTATCGCGGCAGCCTTTAACTCCTCCCGGTCTTCCACGATTTGCCTTGTTTCCGATTTCACCTGACGGATGAGCGCTCTGCGTTGTCTCTCCGTTGCAGTGGCATGAAAAAACTTCGTGTTTCTGTCTCCCTCCGTCAACCAGTCCACTCTTGATTTTTGCTTCCAAAAAACCTCCTGCATCAGCTCCAGTGAAGCTAACCTGTTGGTAGCTGCACTGAGTTGCTGCTGAATACTGATAGCCTGATCTTCCGCATCAGTTACTTCCAGCAAATTATTTTTCAGGTCGAGAATTGCCTTTTCCATTGCATTAATCTGATCAAAGATGTTACCAAACACCTCCTTGTTCCAAAGCTTAAGATTGCATTTCACCTGTTTAAGCTTCGACAACACATTATACATAGGATGAGTAGAATCCACCTTGGTCCAGGCTGAACTGACCACATTCATGAACGACTCATGCTGCATCCACATCCTTTGAAACTGGAATGGTTTGGGCTCACCATTCCGCTGCAAGGGAAAATTGAGAAGAAGGTCGCATGGTCGGATTGAGTACGGGGCAAATGGGATACCTGGAATTACGGGAAAAACGTAGCCCAGTTGACATTGATAAGAACACGATCCATTCTATCCCAAACACGGGAGGCGCCCGTCTGATTGTTGCTCCAAGTAAACATGCTACCAGAAAACCCCGCGTCTTGGAGACCCGCAGCAAGGATTGCATCAACAAAATCAGATGAGGCTACTCTGTCCGCAGCCCTCCTACTTCTTCTTTCAGAATCATCTACAATCACATTAAAATCGCCGCAGACAGCCCAAGGACCTTGCATCATGGAGGAAAAGGAAGCCAGGTCCGTCCATAACGCTCTCTTCAATAACCGAGCGCACCTAGCGTAGACGAAAGTGATATGCAGCTGGGAGGAGCAGTTCTGCACAGAAGCAACAATGGAAAGACACTGGTCAGATTTGAAAATAACAGAGCACGAAATCAGGGACTTGAAGAAAACCCATATCTTTCCACCCTCCACAGCGTTCGAAAAGGATGAATGAAAACCCAAAGCTAGCACAGTTTTAATCCGCTTCTTGTCCCCTAGCATAGGCTCAAGTAAAGCCACGATACAAGGATCATTTTTCTTGAGAAGCCTCTTTGCAGTCCAAAGAGCCTGATGGTTGCCGATACCACGAACATTCCATACAAGAATCTTATCCATCCATCACACAACCAGAATTCACGGCCCGTCTCTTTAATCTCCTCAGCCTCGATGCTCAATTTCCTTTTTCGTAAAGAATTCTATGCCTTCTAATCTTCTTTTCTGATCCTTTCTTATCTAACAGATTCTATCCCTGTTGAGTCCCATTAACATTCATATCCAGATTCCAGAAATCCTCCTCAGAAGCTTCACTCTGTTCTTGATACTGATCATGTTCCTGCAACAGACATTGCTGTGTCACCGGGCTGCCAAACTTTATTTCAAGATTTCCAATAGTCTGTCCGTAGGTTTTGTTATCTGCCAGAAAGTAGGGAGATAGATCTATCTCTAAACCTACCCTCTTTCTGATTTTCGGCTTGCCTGTAGTTTCTGGGCCCGCCTCCAAATCCCTGAGGCAGGCACTTCTCACAACAGGCGTACCTTCAGCTGCTAAATTGGAGACCTTCTTAGTGCTTCTGTTTCTGTTGCTTACTGGATCAGACATAGCCGAGGGGTGTATGTTCTCCTTTCCTTTGTTAATCTGCGTCTCTTTTACAGGCACCCTGTCATTAGCCTCTGCTTCTATAGGCACCGGGAAGTTGTCATGACATCCCGAGGAGGCTCTCTGGATCTGAGGCTGGGTGTATGGTAGCAAGCTGCACACCAATTTCACTTCTCCCTGGTCCAATCTCTGCCTACTATGACTGCGCACAAGATGATGCGAGGCCATACCATTTATCATGTGAGCTTCTCCTTGGACATGACTTTCCTTTAAATTTTAGAGTGTTCTCAACAGCTGCACTCCACCACCACAGACCTCCAATTGGGTCCCAGCTTGGCTAACTTTGCGGGCAAAGAATTGCCCATCGCTAATTGGTAGTGGTAGAGGGGCTGGCCCAGGAGGACCGAGCAGCAGTATGTCCTTGTTGCAATAAGCCACAATTCCACCGCCATCCGACGTATGTTGATGTTCTTCATGGCCCCCCTCTCTCATCGCTTCCCTCCGAGACTCCACTGATTGGCCATGAGGGCCAGCACCACGTTTGTCATCGACACTGGCATTTCCACAAACATCTGTCCGATTGCCCATCTTACCTCTCAAATTTTCTGCTTCCCTGATAGGAGCATATCCACAAACATCTGGCAGTCGGCCGACAGTTGTATGGAATCTTCGGAGGACCTAGTCCTTAGTGGTCTCTCTAGCCGAATTGTTAATGGCTGGGGAGCCTCCGTACCTGAAGAGAGGCTCCAATTCCATTATAATAGGGTAAGACTTCCCCAAAACCACCAACCTTGAAACTTTGCTGAAGCTCACACTCGGCCTTGGGATCACCTTAACACGAGCAAAGGCCTGAAAATGCCTAAATCTGGAATTAGAATCCAACTGAGAGATGTTGCCGAATACCTAGCCAGATCTAGAATGACCGTCTCGAACCAGGCCTGAGCGGGGATCCGGAATATCCTAATCCACACTCTATCCCTGCCCAACACATCGTCCGGAGACCACATTTCAAGAGATTTCAGACCCATCTTCTTATGTAGATCTGCCTTGGATTTGAACACCTCCAGATCCCCTTTTGATTTGAAAGAAATGAGGAATTTCTAGGTAGAGATCCACACAATGTCTAAGTAGATGCTCGAACCCTTTATTGCCTCCGTTAATCTATCAATCCGAACATCTTGGTCGAATGTCGTCCCCATCATGGCGAGAGACAACAGTCGCAGTCGATTCTCCACTGACTTCGGGTCTGCAATGGAGGTATCCTCGTCACACCCTTCCCCCATATTGGCCTTGATTTTCCTTAAACCTGCTACCGCCTCCACGAAAGTAGGGACCTGAGCGACCTTTATCCCCTGCTTGTGGGAGAGGGGAATGGTCCTCCCATCCTCCTTCATCCCTGACTGCCGTTTCCCCCAAGCAATGTGGACAACCCGTCCATCGATTCTCCTCTCATTCAGGCATTGGATGGCGTTGAATGTGTCCTGTTCGTAGCAGAATCGAATGAAGGCGAAGCCATGCGAGCAGTTTAGCTGGTGATTCCACAGGATGAACACATCTGAAAGCTTCACATAACGGCTGAAGAATCTATGAAGATCTTCCACTGATGTGTCAAAGGTCAGATTAGCTCCGAATAGAGAGAACCTTAAATGCGAGATCCGAGATTTGCGGGGAGAAACCCTTGTCCAAGAAGAGTCTCGGTACCAATCCCTCTCCCTTTCTTCCATTTTCGCCTCCAAAATATAACACCTGTTAGACAATCTTATCCATTAATTAACCTGTACCATCCAAGCAATAGTAGAAAGCCAAGGCCTAAAATAGTCAACAATCAAAGTTCACGTAAGATCACTAGAGAACCACCCTGAATCTTCTAAAGTGGAGGAGAGTTCCCTCTTGATGATCCGAGATTTCATGGAGGAATCCAATAAAACCGGTGAGGTGTACACCGTAGTGGCAAAGGGCGATGAATCGGAGCCCTTAAACATTCTTTCAAGTTTAAGGCCATTGCCGAACGAATTCAAAGAAATCTTGCCCGAAGAGTTACTCAATGGATTGCCCCTCATATGGGTTATCCAACAACACATAGACTTTGTCCCTGGGGCTAGCTTTCTTAACTGCCATCACTATCGGATGAGGTCGAAAGAGTGTGAGATAATTCAGAGACAGGTGGAGGAATTAATCTGTAAGAGCCTTTTAAGAGAGAGCATGAGCCCATGTGTCGTGCTAGCATTGTTAAATCCTAAGAAAGATGAGAGTTGGCGCATGTGTGTCGACAACCAGGCAATTAACAAGATTACCATCAAATATTAGTTTCCAATATCGTAGTTAGATGACATGCTTGATATGCTAGAAGGTGTCAAAGTATT
The DNA here is from genome assembly GCA_030180095.1 of Magnolia changhungtana. Taxonomy (NCBI): domain Eukaryota; kingdom Viridiplantae; phylum Streptophyta; class Magnoliopsida; order Magnoliales; family Magnoliaceae; genus Magnolia; species Magnolia changhungtana. The sequence goes on along the minus strand of JASAUF010000421.1, from coordinate 11,350,305 downwards.
CTTTAAACAGATCTAAGAAGCGGGTACCATCAGATTTATATTCGACCGACATTCAAGACCAAGGAAGGGTTGTATGAGTGGTTGGTCATGCCCTTTGGTCTATCAAATGCACCAAGCACTTTTATGTGTCTTATTATGGGTAAAACTAGACTAACCGATTGGATTGACCAAATGAATCTAATAAGATGAAAGCAATAAAGGCAAACAACTCGGATGGGAGATCGGGAAAGAGCTCATCCTTAGATGCTGACCACGACCTCCGCGACTAATCCAGGCGCTAGCTATGAGTAGTGGCCTTGGTCGCCTAGTTGACATTTCACTGTCTCAACTAAGGGACAACTATGGAGCTGACATGATCACATAAATCGACCCCGACCCCAATCATCAACTAAGCTCGGTCTGCAGGACCTTGACCAAGTAACTTAGAGGTCGGCCTTGACTATTGACCACGACCTCCTCAGATGCCGGCCACTAGGAGATATCTCCTTCATTTATGGAAATGATTACCTCTCGGAGATCTTCACCAAGAATCACGCTGAGATAAACGCCATATATCCAGGGGAAGATCTCTTATGTGATACGTATCTACATGCTAAACTCATTACCATTTACGGTAGAAGTCTCGAAAGGTTATAAATAAGAACCCTGCCTCATAGGAGAGGGTAAGCACTAGACCCCTAATTCGACTAGGCATTGGAGGGTCCCCGGCTAGAACCTGGGCCCCCATTATCAGTTAATTTTTCAGGTACACGACGAGCTAGTAGGGACAACCAAATCTTAACACCAACAGTCGGTTGTTGAGGTATCAGGGCAAACCGCTAGCAAAAAATATTGAGCAGAAGATCACCGACTTTGTTTGGAAGAACATCATCTACAGGTACGGCATCGCCCATATAATCATTACCAACAATGGCAAGTAATTCGATTATACACGCTTTCGAGGACTTTGTAAGAGACTTTGTATTCGCAATGCCTACTCATCACTTCGACATTCCCAGGCCAATGGACAAGTAGAGGCGGTTAACAAGATCATAAAAAACCATCTCAAAACCAAGCTCGAGAAGTCGCTACTGCATGTCCTCTAGGCATACCGAACAAATGTTCAGACTTCGACTGAAGGGACTCCTTTTTTCTTATCTTTTGGTGCAGAAGTTGTGGTACCAGTTGAAATAAGCATCTCAACAGTGCGCATTGAATCGTTCAACGAAAGCTAAAATGCTGAGCGGATGGCCCTGAGTCTGGACCTCCTTGAGGAAGAAAGGGAATGAACACAGTTGAAAAACACTACCTATCAATAGTGGGCCGCTCAATACTACAACTCCAGAGTCAAGGCACGCATATTTTGAGTAGGGGACCTAGTCCTTCGAGAAACCTTCCAGAACACCAAGGGGCCCGGCTTTGGAACATTTGGTCCAAGTTGGAAAGGACCCTATAAAGTAACAGGAATGACACGACTATGCGTATATTGACTTGTGGACATGAATGGACAACCTTTGCCTCATCTATGGAACGCCAAGCACCTCAAGATCTACTATTCCTGAAAAGGAATTTAAAAGTTCTAGATATGTTGACCATGTTAATCAACTCGATGAGTGTTCAATTAACTAAGAGCAACCTCCCTTTTTAAAGGGAGAAAGGTGCACATGATACTACTATTGTTCTCTTTCTATTATGAATTCTACAAAAAAAAAAACTTTTCCAGGTCAGGGGAAGAAATTTTCTTTTAATATTATCATCCCTACTACTTGAGTTATATGACCGACCAAGGGACTTCTCGTAGTTTAAGGGGAGAGTGTCCTTCCAAGTGCTCAGCCTAGTACTATGTGGTCGGACTATCGATTCTATCGTGCACGACCTACCACTACATAATTAGCTTATCAACCCTACATTGCTCAACCTATAAACTCTACTTCGTCTGACCTACTAATTCTATTAACTTAATAAGAACATACACACAACATTCTTGGCCAATCATTGCAAAAACATGTCTTTTCATTAGCAAGAGAAATGACAGTACGATGCAAAAAATAAAAAGTTTTAAAAGTATTGGAAGGGGGAGAGGCCTAATCTACTCTTGGGGGGGCTGCTCGGCTTTGGCTACAGCAGGGGCAGGATCTTCGAGAGACTCATCGACCAAGCAGTCTAAGTCGAGCTCTAGATACTTCTGCCTAACATGCTCCTGACACTGCCCATAATCGAGGTTAAAGTATTCCTCCAGCTGGTCAACCCGCTCCCTGGAGGCCTTATATGCCTCCACCGATGCTGCCTGCACAGCTGGGATAGAGACCTCAACCTCTGCCAACTTAGCCTCCACCCTCATGGATTTGGCTTCCGCCTCTGCCCGTTCAGCCTCGAAAATGGATAGGCGCGGCTTTAATTCCTCTTACTCGGCCCATAACACGGCCCTCTCCCGCCACACTTCATCTAGTTGAGTCCCAAGAGTTGCCCGCTCCTCCACAACAATCCCTAAGGCCTCTTGAAGTGACTCGGCCTGGGCGACAACCGCATCCCTAGCCGAGACAAAGGCCTCAAGCTTGACAGCCTTTGTGTAGAGACATGCCCTCACCTCCTCGAGCCTGCACCCCAGCTCTTGAAAAGCTCGACGAGTAACTAAGAGATCAAGGGCGGTCTGAAAATAAAGAAAAGAAAAAAGGATTGTTTCAGTGGACCAATGAGGCTAACAAGAGCTTTGCTGAAATCAAACATTGATTGTCTACAACACCGGTCTTAGTTCTTCCTAGTGTTGACAAACTATTTAAGGTTGAGTGTGATGCCTCATATATTAGAATCGGAGGAGTCTTATCATAGGAAGGTAGGCTAGTTGCCTTCTATAGTGAAAAGATTAGTGAAGCCCGAAAGAATTGGTCGACATATGAGCTTGAGCTGTACATAGCTGTCCAAGCACTACGACATTGGCAGCATTATCTAATCCAGAGAGAGTTTATTCTCTATTTGACCATCAAGCCTTAAAGTTTATTAATAGTTAGGCTAATGTGAATTGTGTAGATGCTAGATGGGTTACATTTTTATATAAATTCATGTTCATTTTAAAGCACAAGTCAGGGCGGCAGAATAAGGTGGCTGATGCACTTAGCTGACGTGCATCACTACTGGTGATAGTGACTAATGGGGTGGTCGGCTTAACTGTATCAAGGAGTTGTATACCGAGGACAAAGACTTCAAGGATGCATGGATGAGGTGCCAAGAGCGTCATCTCAATGATCTACATATGCAAGGCTGTTTTCTCTTCAAAGGGAATCGACTGTGCATTCCCCAAAGTTCTGTGAGGGAGAAGATTATTCAAGAGGTACATGGATGTGGCCTTGGTGGACACCTTGAGCGAGACAAGACATGGGCTCTTGTGGAGGAGGGTTATTACTAGTCACAATTGGTATGTGACGTGGGTAAAGTAGTGCAGTGATGTCATGTTTGTCAGACCTCCAAGGGGCAGTCTCAAAATATGAGCCTTTACACCCCGTTACCTGTGCCTGATGTCCATTAGGAGGACTTATTTATGGACTTCGTGCTTGGTCTCCTGGGAACAAAGCTCGTCATAGATTTGGTGTTCGTGGTGGTAGATTGTTTCTCAAAGATGACACACTTTATCCCATGTAAGAATACCTTCGATACAACATACATGATGATTCTATTATTCAAAGAGATTATGCGACTACACGAAATTCCCAGGACCATTACTTTTGATCGTGACACGAAGTTCATTAGCCACTTCTGGCAAACTATATAAAATTAGTTTGTTACACAACTTCAGTTCAGCAATGCCTACCACCCACACACCAATGGGCACATTGAGCTTGTGAATCGCATGTTAGGAAACCTCATTTGATGTATTTCAGCTGATAAACCAAAGCAGTGGGATTTGACCTTATCTAAAGCGGAATTTGCATTCAACAATATGGTGAACCGCTCGATAGGGAATTCCCCTTTCTAGATTGTTTATGGGCGAATACATCGCCACACACTTGACTTGGTCCCATTACCTAAGTTCCCGGGCATGAGCAATGCAGCAAAACATATGGAGGACCGAATAGTGGGCATTCACACTGATCTGCAACCCAAGTTGCATGCCTCGAATGACGAGTACAAGAAGCAAGCTGACAAGCATCAGCAACAAAAAGTTTTCGAGGTGGGCGACCATGTTATGGTCCATTTACGCAAGGAAAGATTTCTGACCGGGAGCTACAACAAGTTGGAAAATAAGAAGATTAGACCGGTATTGATCCTCTGAAAGATCAAAATGCTTATGTTGTTGATCTTCTGGATGACATGGAGATCTCACGTACTTTCAACGTCGCGGACCTGACCGAGTATCATGAACCCAAGCGGGACGAGAACTCGAAGACAAATTCTTTCGAAGTGGAGGGGACTGATATAGAGTGGGTCGCGAACACTTTCATTGCCAAGATGGACCAAAGAAGGCCGGATTGGAGGTGGAAGTGATCAGGACTGTCAGAACCTTAAAACATGCATATCTTATAAACTAGAATAAGTTATTCGACGTACCATATATGATTTTGGGGTAGGAGAAGCTACTTTAACCAACCAACCCTACTAAGCCGTGTTATCCATGCCGGATTTGTCATATTCCATCAGATCTACAGTCAAAAGTCAATTTTATTTTCATTTTTACAATTTATAGTAAGTTTTAGCTCGATCATAACTTTGGATCCTTTGAGTTTTAGGAGTCATGTCGAACATGAAAAGGGCTTAGAAAATTAGGAGAATAGTATGGTTAGGCCAAATTGGACACTTACTACTTTTGGCTAAAAATCATGAAGTCTAGTAGAAATCATGACCGTCTATAAATGGTAAGTTTAATATTTATAGCGAGTCACATTTTGTAGGGAGTTTGATTCTGAAACTTCTTCTTAGGTTTGATTTCATTATTTAAAGGGTCATAAATTCATTTTTATCATCAATCAATTTATTTATGAATTTATTAGATTTTTTTTTCTTTTTTTCTTCATGGATTGGAGGAATCTCTTTGAGGAGTCTAGAGAAGCTCCGTAGATTCGGAGTAATTATCCTCAAGGAAGATGGTGATCAACCTCATCACGTCCATCCCACGTCATGTTTTCACTTCTTGACCAAATTTTCATGGTCTTCTTAATGATTGAGACGAAATTAAAAATGAACTTTATGGAATTAGTTTGGTACACAACTTCAGTTCAGCAGTGTCTACTACCCACATACCAATGGGCACATTGAGATTGTGAATCACACGTTGGGAAACCTCATTCGATGTATTTCGGCTGATAAACTGAAGTAGTGGGATTTGGCCTTGTCTCAAGCTTAATATGCGTTCAACAACATAATGAACTGATTGACAGAGAATTCCCATTCCAGATTGTTTATGGTCAAGTGCCTCGCCACACACTTGACTTGGTCTCTTTGCCCAAGCTCCCGGGCATGAGTAATGCTACAAAATATATGGAGAACCAAATCGTGGGCATTCATGCGGACATGTAAACCAAGTTACATTCGATAAATACAAGGAGCAAGTTGATAAGCATCGGCGACAAAATGTGTTCGAGGTGGGCGACCATGCTATGATCCATCTACGCAATGAGAGATTTTCGACCAGGACCTACAACAAGTTAAAAACTAAGAAGATTAGACTGGTACCGATCCTCTGAAAGATCAATGACAACGCTTATGTTGTTGATCTTTCGGATGACATGGAGATCTCAAGTACTTTCAACGTCGCGAACTTAACCGAGTATCATGAACCAAAGCGAGACGAGAACTCAAGGATGAATTCTTTTAAAGTAGAGGGGACTGATATAGAGTGGGTCGCGAACACTTTCATGGCCAAGATGGATCAGAGAAAGCCCGATTGGAGGCGGAAGTGATTAGGACTGTCAGAACCTTAAAACAGGTATATCTCGTAAACAGAATAAGTTATTCGACGTATCATATATGATTTTGGGGTAGGAGAAGCTATTTTAGCCAAACAACCCTACTAAGCCGTGTGTTGCCCATGCCGGATTTGCAGTTCCATCAAATCTAGGGTCGAAAGTCCATTTTATTTTCACTTTTACTATTTATAATAAGTTTTAGTTGGATCATAACTCTTGATCCTTTAAGTTTTAGGAGTCATGCCGAACATGAAAAGGGCTTAGAAAAATTAGGAGAATAGTATGGTTAGGCCAAATTGGACACTTACTATTTTTGGCTAAAAATCATGAAGTCTAGTAGAAATCATGCCCATGTATAAATAGTAAATTTACTATTTATATTAAGTCACATTTTGGAGGGAGTTTGATTTTGAAACTTTTTCCTAAGTTTTATATCACTATTTAAAGGGTTGTAAATTCGTTTTTATCATCAATCAATTTATTTTCAAATTTATTAGATTATATTTTTATTTTCTATTTTTACTCATGGATTCGACAAATGTCTTTGAGGAGTCTAGAGAAGCTCAGTGGATTCGGAGTAATTATCCCCCGAGGAAGATGGTGATCAACCTCATCACATCCATCCCTACATCATGTTTCCACTTCTTGACCAAAATTTCATGATCTTCTTAATGATTGAGACCAAATTAAACGCGACCATCTCCGGAACGATTTTTTTTCCATATGGTGTTTTACTAACTATGTGCTCTACCAATGTTGTTTCTTTTAGTTCTTTTTGCGTGCTAAATTTCATTTCTTCTTCTGTTAAATTTGTTTGCTGATGCAGATTAGCAGTCGTAACTTGGATCGAGTGCGCAAGTTGAAGAGTACAATGACAAGTTTGCATGCTCGAGTTCAAAAGGTAAGACTTTCTTCCTGCTTCCTTAGTGCCATGTCCCGAACGGTAAAGGTAAAATTCCTCGCTAATTCGGATTTTACCAAATAATGCATCCATGATTGGAAATTATTGAGCAGTACTTTTAGAGGTGTTAAATTACCAAAATGTCTCATTTATTATTATTATTGTTATTATTTCTTTGGAAAGTGTTGAAGTCGAGAAGTGTGGGCCCAATTGGCATGTGTATGACTTCCAAGGCATCCAACAGATGCAGCCCACCATAATGATCAGATGATCAGAAATTATGGAGAATCCAATCATTGGGTGGGCCACACCATAAAAAATAAATTACTCCATCCAAATTCTTTTGTAACCCATCAAATGATTTGATATGCCCAATTTTTTGTTTGGGTGATCATCATGGTCGGGTGCATCTGTTAACGGCTTGGATATCATACACAGACCATGTGGGCCCTACAATTCTTGACTTTATTGCTTAAAAAAAAACCTAATTGAGAGTCACTTCTAGAGATAAAATAAACTTAAAATAAAAAAATAAATAAATAAATAAATAAATAAATAAGTCACTAATTGAGGGCATTTTGGTAATTCTCTCCCTCAAAAAGCACCTGCTAGGCAATTTGATCCGAGATTATTTCACGTCAACCGAACTTCTGACTAATTTTTCCATAAAAATCCAAAAAACAAAAACAAAAGAAAAAAATAATAATAACATTGGAAAATGGTTGGTCATGTTATGTCTACCTGTATCTTTGCAAAACAATTTTTTTTTCTTAGTTATCAATAAAACATAGCACCTGCCCTATTATGGTTTCTATTCACATGACATTTGCTATAGGCAGTAGTAGATTAATTACTGGCCTAAATCAATTATTTACTGTTGATACTTGATACATTAGAACTTCCATTAGCTAACATGATATAGCTATTGAGCTCTGTTAGCTGTTTCAAGGCCGGTCCGGATGTTGGGCTTCTGGGATTATAGCTGGTATCCTCACTTGCAACTTTTGGTAGGTCCTAAGTATTTAACTACCCAAACATCACTCTAGGCATCTAATTAATAGAGAGGTAAATTGCTTTCCAATATTCCTGTTATCTCATTCTTCAGTTACTGTCTTTAAACTTCCAAAGCATATGATATTCGTCAACTATTCATCCTCCCACCGAAACATCCAAAAGGTTCTTCAAAGAGTACAACACTTCACTTGCATTAACTTTGCCCGTCCAATGGGTCTCATAGTGGATAGAATGGATTTGGATTTGCTGTTTGAATTTTATAGCTTTTAAGCCTACAATAGGAGACTCAATTTTGTGGATTTCACCCATTATGTACTCTGGTTTGACTTAGTTCTGTCTCCCACAATTGTATAAATAATTCAAATAATTTTCCAGTGAGTAATCAAAAGAATATGTGCTTCTTGGCACCCAAATGTACCTTTTAAAACCTTACTCTACCTAATGTTTTAAATATCGACGATATCGGCCAATATATCCCACGATATATCTGTTGGGGGCCTTGCACAAAACCTTAGGATCTAGCCCTCCAGAACAAACCAGAATTATGGATAATAAAGCACTGAAAATAATCAATGCATCAATCACACACCACACAAGAGATTTTTACGTGGAAAACCCTCAAAGAGGTAAAAACCACGGGACCTCGTCCAGATCAACAATCCACTATGAAGCAGAACGTTACAATCTTCTTCACTCACGCAGGAGTGGATAAACAATAAGAGAAATAGAAAAACGGAGAGATCTAACCGACTATGTTAGAAGCCGAGATGTAATTGCATTCCCTTCTAAAGCTTTCTCTCTCTTTCTCCCTCTCTCTCTTTTGATAGCCCTAAACTCTTTAGCAAATCCCTAAAGCTTTAGGAAACCCTCTTGCTATTTTTTGTGATACCTAGAAAAACCCTAGGCAACCCCTTTTATAGTTTTGGGAAACTCCTTTCCGCATCCCGGTTGCGAAATACAAATCCTAGCTGCTACAAGAAAATCGCGAACAATCGCGTAACCTACGACTAGTCTCGGCCCTCCTACGACCGGTCGTAGACCACCTTCGTAGCTCTCCACGACCAGTCCCTTTTTCGAGTCGTGCTCGAACCCACGACCGGTCGAGCACCTCCCACGACCGGTCGAGCGGACTCGGACCGGCCGTCAAAAACCCCATCAAATCTCCCCTTTTTGACCCGGAGGATCCACCTTCTTCAAATTTCTACAAACCTCAAACTTGCCCTCGAGCAAAGCCTTGGTCATCATGTCGACCCATTATCGTCCGTGTGGACCTTCTCAAGTGTTTTGTTCCAAAGTATCCCCGATCCAAGGATACCGAATCTCTATGTGCTTCGACTTGGAATGCCGACTTGGATTCTTGCTCATGTATAGCACTCGACTATCGCAATAGACCACGTGCTCCTCCCGCTTCGTGCCAAGTTCCTGTAGGAACCTCTTCATCAAAGCATCTCTTTACATGCTTCAGTTCGCAATTATTCGGCTCTGTCGTCGACAATGCTACGACCTTCCAGTAGCTTGCTCGCCAAGAAACCGCTTACGTGAACATGAACCCCGATGTAGACTTCTGAATCTATGTCACCCGCCATATATCTCATTCTAACACGTGTTTACCAGTCACCATAGCATAGGCTCAACCTGGATGAGCCTCTTAGATACCGTAGTATCCATTTTACCGCCGCCCATGCTCTTTGCCGGGATTGGCAAGGCACCACCGATAACACCAACCGCATATGCTATGTCTAGCGTGTACACACCATAGCATACATCAAACTTCCTACACCGACGCGTAGGGTATCTTCTCGCATCTCTTCCACCTCCGCCTTCGTCTTGGGACACTGTCGCGCAATCCAAGTGACCATCTAGTGAGTACCGACCGGCTTCACAGCATTCATATTGAACAATACCGCTCTTGTGATGCCCAAAGCTTCCTGCTTGCTTTTTATCTCCATTCCTAGGATCTGTTAGCCGGGCCCAAGTCTTTCATCGCAAAAGACTTGCCCAACTCTGTTTTCAAGAATCAATCTTCTTGATGTCTTTTCCCATGATGAGCATGTCATCAACATATAATAGCGTAACTAAGAAATCACCATCCGAGAACTTACGCGTGAACACACAAGTGGTCCGACTCCGTTCTGTCATACCCATGTCTTTGTAACATGAACGAATCGAACTTCTTGTACCATTGCCGTGGAGCTTGTTTCAAATACAAGCTCTTCCTCAAACACCATATGCTCCTTGCCCTTGACTTCGAACCCCTCCGGTTGGTGTATGTAGATCTCTTCTTCCATGTCACCATGGAGAAAGGCGCTTTAACATCTAACCGCTCTATCTCCCGCATCCATGCTAGCCGCCAACCCAAGCAACACCCGTATGGATGTCATCTTCACCACCGGTGAGAATATCTCCTCGAAGTCTATGCCTTTTCTCCGACCAAACCCTTTAACCACAAGTCCGGCCTTGAACCTCATCTCGTGAATTCTTCTCGCTCAATCTTCTTTCGAACACCCACTTGTTGCTCGAGCTTTCTTGCCCTTAGGCGCTTCACCATATCATATGTGGTTCTTATGCAAGGATTCCATCTCCTCTTGCATAGCTTTCAACCACTCCTCCTTATGCTCGTTAGACCTCGAATAATCTTCGGCTCTCCCCATCGGTTAGCATAATGTACTCGTGCGGCGAGTACCTCTTGACTACCGTCCGTCCCTAGATGACCTCCTCACCCGTGGCTCAACAGTGGATCAAGTGGGGCCGCTCCCCGGTCCATCTTCCAAGGAACTCCCTCGTCCTCTCGCACCTTCTTACTCCCCGTCATCGGCATCACGGGAGGAGTAATCGGATCCATGTCCTCTAGCTCACAATACAGCCGGTTCTTCTCAGGCTTACCAATGTCTTCGATACACCGATCTTCAAAGAAAACCACATCTCTTTCCCGACGAGCTTCTTCTCGATCCCATAACCAGTAACCGAATTTTTCATCACCGTACCCTAAGAACACACACCGCCCGATCTTCATATCGAGCTTGGACCTCTCGTCCTTTGACGTGAACGGATGTCCCGCATCCAAACACCCCGAGATGTAGATGGATCCCGTCCCGTCCACACCTTCTTCTTCTCCATTCAACGGGGGATGGAGACTCCAAATACACCGCATGCGCACTCCCCGAACGTCTTGGGCAACTTCGCATGGGATAACATGCATCCGATTCTCTCATGGTGCGATTCATTCGCTCGACACCATTATGCTTTGGGGGTCTTGGGAACCGTTTGTTCATGCCGTATACCTTGGGACTTGCGTTGTGAAAGTCGCCAATGTATTCACCACCATATCGTCACGGATGCACTTCAATGATCTACCGCCTCTCTCTCGACCATAGCATGAAACAATTTAAACACACCAAAGACCTCGTCCTTGGATTTCAAAGCATAAACCCAAACCCTCCTAGATGCATCATCTATAAAAGTGACAAAATACAATGCCCCACCCAAGGTTTTTGTCCTCATAGACCACAAACATCGAATAAACCAAATCTAATGCATGCACTTTATTAACATGAGAAGCTGATTTAATGAATGAAACTCTATGTCTTGTTTCACGATAAACAATCAAGACAGTTTTGAGAGGCATACCTGTCACGTCTGGAAGGAGCTGCTTCCTTGCTAGTAGCTGAAGCCCTTTTTCACTCATGTGGCCTAGACGCCTGTGCCACATGTCAATAGCCGAATCTTCCGCTGCGTTCAACCCACCCTTGCACATACTGACACTTGCCTTGTACAGGGTGCAACACTTCTTTCCTTTAGCCACGATCAACGAACCCTTGATGAGCTTCCATCGCCCACCAGCAAACCGGCTTTCATAGCCATCATCATCCAGCCTTCCCGTCGACATCAAGTTGAGGCGAAGGTCTGGGATATGCCTCACATCCCTGAGAACCAATGTGCAGCCCACATCGGTCTTCACACAAATATCACCGACTCCCACGATCTTTGATACGCGAAATCTTCACGATAGTCACCCGACTTGTAGCTTGTGAAGGAGTCCTTGTGTGGAGTCGCATGAAAAGAAGCTCCCGAGTCTATCACCCAGTCGGTGCCTTGACTCGTAGCCGTGAGACATGCATCGTGATCTGTAGAAAGAATAACTACCATGTCGCCATCCGAAGCGACCGCAAGTGGATCAGATTCTTCTTCCTTCCCTTTTCCTTTCTTGTCGTTTTTCTTACCACGACATTCATGCTCAGAGTGGCCCTTCTTACCACAATTCCAAAGATTCAACTCTTTTACTTTACTCGACTTGCCTCTTGATTTATCTCGGCCTTCCCGCCCTTCCCGTTCTTTCCTCTCCCCCGTTCTGCGTCACAAGAGCCTCTTCTTTGAGTAGACCCCACTTCGAGACTTTCTCCTTGTCTCCTCATTGAAGAGACAACTGGTTACTGTTCCATGGATATCTTTCCGTCCAGCGCGAGTTACTTGAGACACCACCAATGTCTCCCAACCGTCGTCAATGAACTAAGCAAATAGTAAAGCCTCGCAATTCATCATCCAGACCATCTTCATAGAGGTGAGTTGGTTCACTATATTGCATTCATATGCTCGGCCACGAACCACCATCCTTGAACTTGAGATTCACAAGTCGCCTTATCGAAATATCTTATTACCTACTGCCTTCTCTCTCATGACAAATTAATTTGTAATTTTAGCCATAGGCTTTCTAAGGCAAATGAGGTTTCGTAGACACATGGTGAAACACGGAATCATCCAACCATTGTCCGATAACCCCACCGCCTTTCGGTCCATCTTCTTCCAATCATCATCAGTCATATCCTTGGATTTTGGCATATGCACGAGATTGGAGAATATGAGTCCTTGCAATAAAAAGCAAGTCCTCCATCTTAGCCTTCCATATGGTCCAGTTAGAACCATTGAGGCTGATCATCCTTGAGCCACCTTCCATAATTCAACCGATCCTACCCGTTCAATGAACTTAGCTCTGATACCACTTTGTTGGGGGCCTTGCACAAAACCTTAGGATCTAGCCCTCCAGAACAAACCAGAATTATGGATAATAAAGCACTGAAAATAATCAATGCATCAATCACACACCACACAAGAGATTTTTACGTGGAAAACCCTCAAAGAGGTAAAAACCACGGGACCTCGTCCAGATCAACAATCCACTATGAAGCAGAACGTTACAATCTTCTTCACTCACGCAGGAGTGGATAAACAATAAGAGAAATAGAAAAAACGGAGAGATCTAACCGACTATGAGGACATAGAAGCGCTGAGATGTAGATTGCAAAGTAGAGAACCTCCACGAGCAGAACCTCCCTTCTATAAGCTTCCTCTCTCTCTTTCTCCCTCTCTCTCACCTTTGATAGCCCTAAACTTTTAGCAAATCCTTGAAAGCTTTAGAAACCCTCTTGCTATTTTTTGTGATACCTAGAAAAACCCTAGGCAACCCCTTTTATAGTTTTGGGAAACTCCTTTCCGCATCCCGATTGCGAAAGGACACAAATCCGCAGTTTCGCGCAAAATCGCGGAACAATCTGCGTAACCTACGACTAGTCCTGGCCCTCCTACGACCGGTCGTAGACCACCTACGACTGGTCGTAGCTCTCCACGACCTGTCCTAGCTACAGTAAAAAACAGCACGAACTCGCTGGACTTCGAGTCGTGCCAGGGCTCGAACCCACGACCGGTCGAGCACCTCCCACGACCGGTCGAGCGGGACTCAGGACCGGTCGTAGACGGGACAAAAAACCCCATCAATATCTTGTATCCCATTTGTGTGATACGAAATGCATAGGTAGTGCCAATACATCCCACATGTTCGATCCGGTGAACATTTTCAATTTTCGATCTATTTTTTTATTATTGAAATTATGTTAAATAAGTGTTAAATTGCTATAAATCTATTGGTAATTTTCTCGCTTTTTGCGAGTTTCTCAATAAAATATTTGTAATCTCTAAAAAAATCTATTAGTTTTCATGTTTTGCATTAAAAATCATGGAGTTGGAACTTTGATTTTGATATCCATTGGTTCTTTATGTTCTCCATGTTCTTTTCAAAATTTTCCTTCAACCAGCCGTTAATTAAGACTAATTTCGAAGTATTTAGGAGTATTTGATGAAATGATCATCACATACACTCTAATTTTGAAATTTGATTGTAAGCAGTCCGATTTGAAAAAAATTGAAAAATTTTCTCAAAAATTTCCTAAATTGCTTAAAATGTTGCACTCCAAACATGAAATCAAGCATATATAAGAATCAATCTATTGATTTGTTAAGTCATTGTCTATTTTTGAAAAAAAAAAATTATTAAAAAATTATTAAAATATTTTTTTTCAAAATTTTCCTTTAACCAGCTGTTAATTGAGACTAATTTCGAAGTATTTAGGAGTATTTGATGAAATGATGATCATATACACTCTAAATGTTATGCATTCAATTTTAATATAATTGCATTAGTTTAGTTAGACAACACATAGCTTAGGACCCTATACCTATGCACTTCTCTTTTGAGATCTTATGATTTACAAGTGTATATTAATGTCTTTTTTAACAATTCCTGAAGTTTCATTGAAAATTTTATTGAAATAGATATTAAAACTTCAATAGTGCCGCCTGATCTAACTGTAGATGTATCTTCTAAGATGACTCCAAGACAAGTTTGTCTTCCATCCGATCTAATTTCTTGATTTATTTTCTCAAGTTGTGGATGTTGCAGCTCATATTGACATCATTGCATGTTTAAATCCTGACTACAGCGGCATTCTGATTCTGTCATTGTGTGATTTTTCTGTGAATAAATTCATTGCATTTTTCAGGTAAGGGATGAGCTTGAACAACTTCTGAATGACGATGATGATATGGCAAACCTTTACTTGTCAAGAAAATTGGCTGGCCCATCATCACCTGTTAGTGGCTCTGGTGTATCGGATTGGTTCCCTGCCTATCTAACCATAGGCTCAAAGATATCTAGAGCAAGTAGGGCAAGCGCAGTAATGGTTCACGGAAATGAGAATGACGTCGAGGAACTTGAGATGTTACTAGAGGTTATAAAACCTACTCGTCAATAATCATTGATCAAGACACTTGCAGCTTTTTCAGAATGGATATTCACTCTTCTGCACCGCTCATGTATGGGGCATTTCTAAGGCAATTGGAACTATTTTTCTGGTGGCCTGCCCCAGCTATTTGAGGTCTATGGCCTTTCTATGTTGTGAATTGTCACTTACCTGATTGGCAATTCCATTGTCCTATAGATGTCTGCTGCATGTACAATGAACATGTGCGAGACAAGACAACCTCCATCACCAATGTCTCTAGCAAACCACTTTCTTCAAATTCAAAATCTAAGATGAGCTTTTGTTCAATTTCGCAGGCATACTTCATTGAAATTGATGGCACGCTGAACAAACTGACCACGGTATGCACTGATTAAGCTTTGGTAGTCATCACTAATGATTTTTTCAATAATGGTTTACGAAGAAATTACAATTTGAAAACGAGTTGCTATCCACATATGTTATTGCTTTTACATTTCCATAAAAAAATAAAAAAGTTCTTGTTGGGCCTACAAATCCTTCCAGTATTTTATACTGCAGAAAAACTTGTATCCTGGAAATTAAATGCATTCTTTTTATGTTTTCCTGATTTTCCTCGTGTAAGAGTGACACCATGTCTTGAATAGACTGCTTAAATCGGTATCTTATTGTTATTGTCGTCAATGCGGTTCTAAAAACCTACTAAATATAATTGTCTACAAATTATCGGGTGTCAAGCACTATATATATATATATATATATATATATATATATATATATATATATATATATATATATATATATATATATATATATATGGGAAAAGGTACAATGCGCTCGAGCTTACGATAAGCTCCCGTGAGGTCGAGCTATGTGGGCCACACCGTGATGTGTTTCGACCATCAACACTGTACATTTGATGGGTACCCTTTAAATTATGGAATATCCAAAAAATCAGCTGTATACGGAACTCAGGTGGGCCATACCATCTAAAATTATGTGAAGACACCGTTAAAACATATAAAATCACTTGGTGGGGCCCACCTGAGTTTTGCATGCGCCTGAAACTTGGTCTGAGCCCTCATTTAAGTGGGACACACATAATGGATGGGCTAGATTTGCAAACTACATCTCGGTGGGCCCTCAAAATGGTTATGAACGTTTTAATGGTGCACGACCCCTCACCACTTCTGTATGTGGTGTGGCCCACACAAGTCACAGATTGACTTGATTTTTGAGACCTAGGCCCATGATGGAATGGTGCATCTGACTGATGGGGTAGATGTTCGAAATACATCACGGTGGGGTCCACACAGCTTGACCTCATGGGCCATTAAAATCAGCTCAAGCGCATTGTACCTTTTCCATATATATATATATATATATATATATATATATATATGGGAAAAGGTACTATGCGCTCGACCTCACGAATCCGTCCCATGAGGTCGAGCTGTGTGGGCCCCACCGTGATGGATTTCGAACATATACTCCATCAGTGAGATGCACCATTCCATCGGAGGCCTAGGTCTCAAAAATCAAGTCAATCCGTGACTTGTGTGGGACACACCACATACAGAAGTGGAGAGGGGCCATGCACCGTTAAAACATTCATAATCATTTTTGAGGGCCCACCGAGATGTGGTTTGCAAATCCAGCCCATCCATTATGTGTGTCCCACTTTAATGAGGGTTTAGACCAAGTTTCAGGCACATGCAAAACTCAGGTGGGCCCCATCAAGTGCTTTTATACGTTTTAACGGTGCCTTCACATAATTTTAGAGGGTATGGCCCACCTGAGTTCCGTATACAGCTGATTTTTGGAATATCCCATAATTTAAAGGGTACCCATCAAATACACGGTGTTGATGGTTGAAACACATCACAGTGGGGCCCACACAGCTCGACCTCACAGGAGCTTATCGTTAGCTAGAGCGCTCGAGCTCACAGGAGCTTATCGTTAGCTAGAGCACATTGTACCTTTTCCATATATATATATATATATATATATATATATATATATATATATATATATATATATATATATATATATATATATATAAGATTTGCATGTATTTATGTCTAGTAGCAATTGCGCTATCCGGTTTGCAAGCCTGGTAAAGGAGGGTGTATGTCACGTGGGAAGCTAGTCATTTAACCCTGCCAAGCAATCATAAGAATACCTGTTTAAACAGGGCTTATAAAGCAGACCCCAAATAGCTGGGACAGGGTAATGATGATGATGATTATTATCTTTAGCTAATGGCTACTTTGCTGAGTTCTTAAATAGAGGATTCAGTGCACATGCTTGACCATAACAATTATATTTTGCTTCATTTGCTATCACATTGACGGCTCTATCATATCTGATGATATAAGAAAGTGAATCCTATTGGCATTTAGAATCCTAAGTGGCAGCTTTAAGTCTTCTAGTAACCCTCAAAATTCATAAAACAGGTCTATAGGCCTTGAATTTCATGTTGTTCTGACTACTTATTGCATGTTGTAAACCATCTTCTTTCTTCTTTTTTTGTTTTCAATTTTCCTTTTTATTCTGGAATTTTACTAAATTAAAACCTATTTTTATTCTGGAATTTTACTAAATTCAAAATATCTTTCCAGCTACGTGAATATATTGATGACACGGAGGATTACATTAATATTCAGGTAATTGTTTGTACATGAAGAATTCTCTCTTTTGCATCCATGTGGTTTTATTTGGATGGAAATAGAATGTTACTATTCTTCTTCTTCTTTTTTTTTTTTTTTTTTTTTTTTTTTTTCTCTAAAAAAAATAATAATAAATAAAGCCATATCCTATAGTCATGTTTTTTTTTTTTTCCCTTTGCTGCAGCTTGACAATCATCGAAATCGGCTAATTCAGGTGAGATTTTATAAGGACATTGGTAATGAACTGCTCATGCATTGGATTCTTTCTTCATTTTTGATCTCCAAGTTCTTGCATTTTACCACCGGTGTTCATTCCCCATATCATCATTCCCTATGATAGCCAATCAGGGAGACTTATGTGTGATCTATACGGATCCGCACGGTGTACGGAGAAGACTACTCGGTAATCATCACTGGAGCGTATCAGATGGTGTAGTGTAGTTCTTAAGTGGTCTATAAGGAAGCAGTTGTGCGCGAATTATTATAGGATTGGTGGGAAGAGGGAAAGCAGATATGGTTAAAACGTTAGTAGCAACCAGAGTTCCAAGTCGTGGAGAACGGTTATAACAACCGTTGGAACGTGGGAAAGATCTAGATGGCTAGATCGAAGCTATAAATAGAAAAGGAATGCCAGAAGTAAAATCGTCTCATACCAACCCAAACAAACCAATCTATCTTTGAATTATTCTATCAATTTACATTCCATAGTGTAATCCTTCCCTTGTTAAGCAAATTACATTTCTTAGTATAATCTTTACTTTTCATGCTTGTTGTTTTACCTTTTGTAGTGTAATTCATAGCAGTAACTGTTCACTCCCCAAGTATAGGGTTGTGATGTAGTAATAAACTCGGTGAGACCGAGGTCGAATCCACAGGGACTGAAACTTGTACGTTATCTGAAAATAACCAGATCTAAAACTAGGCTAAGATGAAATCTAATCCGATTTTAATTTGAGGAATAATTGTGAGATTATTATCTAAAACTTAGGAGAAATTCAGAGGAAGGGAACTAGGGATTCAGAGGATCCACTTGTAGAGATCAGGGGGATCTTATGCCTGCTTGAAAAATCATGGAATTTAAACTGAACTTATTTGATATAATGTTTAAAAGATGAAAGGTATATGAATTAGAATGGATTCCATCACCAAACCATGCCCAGGAGACAAAGCAAACAATAGAATTAAACTAATTACCAACCAATCAACATGCCATGAAGGTTAGGAAGGGTACCGTCATTCGACCATGCCCAGGAGACGATGGTGAACAACAGGGTTTCCTGATGTCATAAACATAAAAGGGAGAAGAAATACTCAAAGCCATCGCAAATCTATTGTAATTTCAGTCACAACAAACTATTGAAAACTAAAAGTATTCCCTTAATTAAACAAAAATCAAATTCAGTTCATGAATTAAAATCAAATTAAAGGTAATAAATAAAATCCCCCATCTCACTACAAGCTTCACCTCTTAGCCCTAGCTAAGAGGTTTAGCCACGCATAGACATGGTGGACTCAAATCCCTGGACAAAACAAAATAAAATAAAATAAAAATAAAAAAATAAAAACAAACTCTAATCTCTCTCTTGTGCTTCACGTCCTAGCCTTCCAACCCCTCCCCTTTGCCACGCTTCCTCTCCTCCTCTTTTATAGGCTGATGGAAGTCGGCTACAAGCATTAGCGGTGGAAAAGCCGCTGCGAAGTCTATTTACGCACAGTAATTTGCCCAGAACACAGACTGCCCAATCTCTGTTTTACGCAGCCAACAACGCACAAACAGCTTCTGTTTGAACTGAATCCGAGACAACTGGTCCTCTAATCCGCGATCTCCGGCTGCATAGGAAGGGTAAAAACCCCCCTCTCTACCTTTTGGACGGTCTGGATCATCGATCCGACATTGTGGCCCACAAGGGCCGGTTTTCGCGGCGTGCGTGGGCTGCGAAACGGACCTGCGTTGGTTCTTGGCGGGACCCACTTCTTTCGGCCATTGGGAAATCCGAACCGTCCATTTCATTCTACACAGAATTTCGGTTGGGAATGATGTTTTTGGAAGGCTGTTATTGCTACTCACTGATTCTTCGTTTCTGTCGTCCGTTATCTGTCAAAGGGCTGGAGATCGTTCTCTCTATCCTCTTTTGAACTTTGAACACCTAGGACATGGTGAGTGGGACCTTGTAGGGTTGATAGACGGTCCGGATCAACCTAAGGATGCATAATGGTGGCCCACAACCTTCCTCGACAAGCTTTGTTGCGAAACAGAGCTTGCGGACGCCGCTGTGATGACCGGTGGGCCCCCAGGATGACGTCAAATAGAAAATCTACTCTGTCCATAAGCTTTCTCCCGAAAAACCGTCCGGGGAGGGTGTATTCTGGAGTGAAATAGGTGCGGCCCACTTGATCTTTCGTTCCGCCGTCCATCCTGCGTTCAATGGCTAGGATTTTTCCATAGATTTCCTGGTGTCAAAAAGACACCTAGGCATAGGTTGTGGCTGCCCCACGCGACGTATGGACAGTTCCGATCTTTCAGAATAACGACGAGTGGGGCCCACAATCAAGCCCCAGTGTCGGCAGCGAAGACGCTGTTGCGTCTTCTGTTTTTTGAGAGAAATCGTCGGTCAGCGCAACGCTGACCGACTTTGCCTTGTTTGGTGCGCGGACGGTGCACTTGTGCACCGTGTACATGTTCTGTACGAGTGGGTCCCACGGCGATGTTCGTGAGAAATTCGTACCGTCCATCCTTTTCCCCATCCAATTTAAGGCGTTGACAACAAAATTGAAGTATATCCGGATATCAGGCGGGCCCCAGATGAGTGATTTGTGGGCTGATCTGTCCGTTGGCTGCTTCCACAAGGATCCAACGGCCAAAATTCGACGTGTACGGTTAATTTATGGTCCTGAAGCGATGTATGGAGTTTTGAGCCAAGCGGATGGTTAGAACCCTGTGATCTTGCATTCTGCACTAGTTTTGGGCCTCTTTAATGTGAACGGCTTGATTTCCCCGGATCCGATGTAAATTCTTCAATATTGGTCCTCTGGAGTCCGTCCCTTGCCTGTGGTGTCATCAGAGCATTAAATCCATGCTTTAAGCTCCCTGTTTCGGTCCATGCTTGCAACTACACTCTGCATCACAAACACAATTAAAGCGGGCCATTAAACGGTATTATGTTCGTAAATCCAGGCAATAATTAGGGTCTGATTTGCAATATTTGACCCTCAACACAACCCCCAACCAGCATTTTGCTAGTCCCGAGCAAAGTATGCGAAAAATAAGTTGAGAATTACAGGATAATTTCTATGAAACTGAGTGATATTTTGAAAAACGATTCAAATATGAGAAATCCAAGATTCATGAATGTTGGGCATTATTCTCTCCTAGACTCAAGCACACGGTAGTCTTCATAATCAAGTTCAAAGTATTCATCCATCAATTAGAAAAATTCTAAACATTGAGTTCCATGGGTGTATAGTGAATTCTCGGCTTGTCAACATTAAGATTCAATTTGTTATTTCAGGATATCATTGATTACCAGCAAGAGCATTCAGGACACCCAAAACCTAAAATAAAATGTCCCTCATAGATCATTCTTTTTCTTTCTTTCAGCCTTTGATTTTTTTTTTTTCCATTAAAGGTAACGCCAGGAAGGGGAGTCCAATCCTCACTTATTGGGAGAAAACCTATGGTGAAGACCGTACACTTAAACCGTTTTCATATATTATCCATGGGGAATTAAATCCACACCTATAGGGAGCAAACTTATGGTGAAGATTATTCGCCCACCCCTTCCCAAAGGCATTTGTATTTTCTTTTTCTTAAATTGATCATGACAGGCAATTTTTCAGGCTGGTTCCTTCCATGCTCAGTGATTACCAAATTAACCCTTCAGTTTCAAACTGAAATCTTAATGTGTAAGCGAGATGTGACATGGGAAATCATGACTCAATCAATGTTTACAACTTCTAATCATGGATTAATAATTCAAACTTAACTGTGAAATCTAACAGACACTGAATCCAAGAGTCATAATTTACCAACATTACGTATCTTGAAATTCTAGTGCTCTACATGACCGTCAAAAATCACTTCGAAGTCACAAGAATTTCCAGAAAAATTTTAAAAATTTTCACAATTTTTACTCAAGACTAAGAAAAACACTGATTAGGTAACCTAATCTCCCACCCCCAACCTAAAATCTATATTGTCCTCAATGTAAAAAGGTATGAGTATGGAATGCACATGGAACAACAAAAGTAAATGTGAAGTGATGGGAAGATAGTACCTGGATGATGAATCGAGAGAGACTTTCCAAGAGATCGCAGCATGGAAGCCGGTTAGTACGAGAGAGAAAGTAAAAACTAAGAAAAATAAAATCCTACCTATACCACTTTCACAGGTGCTCTCGATTGCATTTAGCATATGCAACAAGCCTTTAAACCCCTAGGTTGCCCCTAGTGGACGAGTTGTAGTCTCGTGAGGGTTTGCAGTAATGTTACCCACAAACATTAAACTAACTAACTAGGAAAATGAAATGGAATGAAAAAGTTGGGTTACCTCCCAGGAGCGCTAAGTTTACTGTCTATCCTAAAACAGCATAAAGGAAACTACCCTAGTCCTAAGAAAGCAGGGAAAAACTACTCAGTCATGCCGTAGGTTCCTCTTCTGGCCAGTATCGTGATAAATTTCTCAGTAGGTTTCTTAACAGGATCATCCAAAAGCCCTTTTTGCAATAGGCTTGGATGCCCTGGAGCATGACTTTCCAAAGAGACTTATGTACCTCATAGGAATTTTTCCATTGAATTGTTTGAGGTATCCAAAGTATATACGATTCACCTGTGACAGAAGAAGTTCCAACGTTAGTATCTCATGGTGAATCAGAGACTACAAGTAGATCAAATTGAGAAAAATTTTCAGAAAGTAATGTAGTCTCAATGCATTCCGAAGTTCCAAGCTTCGGTTCAATTTTTAGCTCCTCCTCCCTTAATGGTAAACAATGAGGATCTAGGGAGGGAGGGGCTGCAGAGTAAGGGTTCTCTCGGTCAGTGATGACTACCGAGATGTTGTCTTGCAAGGCATTCACTATGTCTCTTATCATGGGATCATTTGAATCTGCAAAGTGTGTCAAACGATCATCCACAGAGTTGGGAAATTCAATTAAGTGTAACTTATGTTCCACATTAGAGCTCGTGATGATCTGCCCAAGGAATCCATCGTCTTTAAAGGTAAACGGAGGTGTGCTCTCTTGCTCCAGCCTTGCACAAACAGATTGAGGGTCAGTGTATGAAGTATTGATGTGCGGACTCTATTCATTGATACTACTCAGAAGAGGCCTGGACTCGTCAAAATTCAACAGTTCAGATGGTGGCCTTAACTGGGTGGTTTCAAATTTCAGAGTCATATCAAGTAGCTCGTCCATCTCCCGAATTATATCATCATTCGATTCAGAGGAGTGGTCCAAACATGTTTCACGGGAGTTAGAAGTGTCGGTTGTAAGGGGCTCCCTCCACCTTTAAATCAGACATGTCAGGTGAGGGTAGTGGCTCATTATGACCGATCACTTCGTGTCCATCTTGATCATTGATCTGGACCAATCTTGAAATTGATTCAAGGGGAATTTGGGCTGCACGTTTATGATCATCATCCCAATACGCATCATCATCTAATTCTGTGCAGTGCACACTTGGGACGGGGTTGCTTTCCTTACATTCTAAATTCGGTTGAGGTTCGAATAAACTAACCTCAACCTCATCATTGAGATCCTGTGTTTCATGTAAGGAAAGTGTGTCATCATCACTGTATTTGAAAGACAACCATGTCTCTTCCCCATTCTTTCGAACAGTCATTGAGATCGACTCATCGGGGAATTGAACCGTATGCTCATTAGCATAATTTAACTCTTCATTCCAAATTCCAGAATTCTCCAAAAGCAAGTTAGGATTGCATTGTATTTCTGGACTGGGTTGCAGCTGGGGTGAATTAGCCTTGTTCCTCTTATTGAGGTGCGACTCAATCGCCTCTAATGATTTCATCATTTTCGCAACATGCTGGTTGAATTGTTCTAGATTAAAACATGAATCCTCTTGGATCGTTTCTAGTTGGATCTCAAAGGTATGGGATCCAAGAGAATAATTACGATCAATATGTTGTTGGTTCATCTTCCCAGTTTTAATGGTTCCACTGGTTATAGTCATACTGATCATACATGGGAGAATATGATGGTTGATAATAATCCTCATTCCCATAATTACGATCGTATACAGCCCTATTAACTGATGGAACATAACGTTCTAGTCGGTTCTCAATGTCTGTTCTCGATGGAGAGAAATCTTGAGGTATACGTTGAATTCCACAACCTTCAAGCATTCCCCAATATATCCTATCCATCTCAGCGCATGCACGTACCCACGCCTCCATGGTAGAACCCTAACTCTTAGTCTAATCCTAAAAAAATAAAAGAAAAAAAAATCCTACAACAATATGGAAAGTAAGAGGAGAAGTTAGAAAGGTGTTACCAAATAAGAAATTCCTATGTTAAGATCCTGCAAAACAAAACAACCCAAGTCAGTATCTAAGAGATAAGACCAAATCTAAAAAAATAGAAAAAGTAGAGAAATTAGGATGAAGTTACCAATTTAAACAATCTATCAAAGACCCTACAAAATAGGAAAGTTAGTTCTAAGAAAGAAATATCTAAAATTAAAGTTAGTACAATCCTAATCTTAATCTAATTCTAAAACCAATTAATTTCAGAGACTCGTAGCCGTCAGTCCCACAGAAGCAACGCGCCAAAAAACTTGTTCACTCCCCAAGTATAGGGTTGTGATGTAGTAATAAACTCGGTGAGACCGAGGTCGAATCCACAGGGACTGAAACCTGTACGTTATCTGAAAATAACCAGATCTAAAACTAGGCTAAGATGAAATCTAAACCGATTTTAATTTGAGGAATAATTGTGAGATTATTATCTAAAACTTAGGAGAAATTCAGAGGAAGGGAACTAGGGATTCAGAGGATCCACTTGTAGAGATCAGGGGGATCTTATGCCTGCTTGAAAAATCATGGAATTTAAACTGAACTTATTTGATATAGTGTTTAAAAGATGAAAGGTATATGAATTAGAATGGATTCCATCACCAAACCATGCCCAGGAGACAAAGCAAACAACAGAATTAAACTAATTACCAACCAATCAACATGCCATGAAGGTTAGGAATGGTACCGTCATTCGACCATGCCCAGGAGATGATGGTGAACAACAGGGTTTCCTGACGTCATAAACATAAAAGGGAGAAGAAATACTCAAAGCCACCACAGATCTATTGTAATTTCAGTCACAACAAACCATTGAAAACTAAAAGTATTCCCTTAATTAAACAAAAATCAAATTCAGTTCATGAATTAAAATCAAATTAAAGGCAATGAATAAAATCCCCCATCTCACTACAAGCTTCACCTCTTAGCCCTAGCTAAGAGGTTTAGCCACGCATAGACATGGTGGACTTAAATCCCTGGACAAAACAAAATAAAATAAAATAAAAATAAAAAAATAAAAACAAACTCTAATTTCTCTCCTGTGCTTCACGTCCTAGCCTTCTAACCCCTCCACTCTGCCACACTTCCTCTCCTCCTCTTTTATAGGCTGATGGAAGTCAGCTACAAGCATTGGCGGTGGAAAAGCCGCTGCGAAGTCTATTTACGCACAGTAATTTGCCCAGAACACGGACTGCCGAATCTCTGTTTTACACAGCCAACAACGCACAAACAGCTTCCGTTTGAACTGAATCCGAGACAACTGGTCCTCTAATCCGCGATCTCCGGCTGCATAGGAAGGGTAAAAACCCCCCTCTCTACCTTTTGGACGGTCTGGATCATCGATCTGACGTTGTCTGTGATCACCTAATGGCCCACAAGGGCCGGTTTTCACGGCGTGCATGGGCTGTGAAACGGACCTGCGTTGGTTCTTGGCGGGACCCACTTCTTTCGGCCATTGGGAAATCTGAACCGTCCATTTCATTCTACACAGAATTTCGGTTGGGAATGATGTTTTTTGACGGCTGTTATTGCTGCCCACTGATTCTTCGTTTCTCCCGTCGGTTGTCTGTTAAAGGGTTGGAGATCGTTCTCTCTATCCTCTTTTGAACTTTGAACACCTAGGACATGGTGAGTGAGACCTTGTAGGGCTGATAGACGGTCCGGATCAGCCCAATGATGCATGATGGTGGCCCACAACCTTCCTCGACAAGCTCAGTTGCGAAACAGAGCTTGCGGACGCCGCTGTGATGACCGGTGGGCCCCCAGGATGACGTCAAATAGAAAATCCACTATGTCCATAAGCTTTCTCCCGAAAAACCGTCCAGGTAGGGTGTATTCTTGAGTGAAATAGGTGCGGCCCACTTGATCTTTCGTTCCGTCGTCCATCCTGCGTTCAACGGCTAGGATTTTTCCATAGATTTCCTGGTGTCAACAAGAAACCTAGGCATAGGTTGTGGCTGCCGCACGCGACATATAGACGGTTTCGATCTTTCAGAATAACGACGAGTGGGGCCCACAATCAAGCCCCGACGTCGGCAGCGAAGACGCTATTGCGTCTTCTATTTTTTTGAGAGAAATCGTCGGTCAGCGCAATGCTGACCGACTTTGCCTTGTTCGGCGTGCGTCCGATGCACTTGTGCACTATGTACATGTTCTGTACGAGTGGGTCCCACGGCGATGTTCGTGAGAAATTTGTACCGTCCATCCTTTTCCCCATCCAATTTAAGGCGTTGACAACGAACTTGAAGTATATCCGGATATCAGGCGGGCCCCAGATGAGTGATTTGTGGGCTGATCTGTCCGTTGGGCTGCTTCCACAAGGATCCAACGGCCAAAATTCGACGTGTACGGTTAATTTATGGTCCTGAAGCCATGTATGGAGTTTTGAGCCAAGCGGATGGTTAAAACCCTGTGATCTTACATTCTGCACTAGTTTTGGGCCTCTTTAATGTGAACGGCTTGATTTCCTTGGATCCCTGGTATGTAAATTCTTCAATATTGGTCCTCTGGAGTCCGTCCCTTGCCTGTGGTGTCATCAGAGCATTAAATCCATGCTTTAAGCTCCTTGTTTCGGTCTATGCTTGCAACTACACTCTGCATCACAAACACGATTAAAGCGGGCCATTAAACGGTATTATGTTCGTAAATCCAGGCAATAATTAGGGTTTGATATGCAATATTTGACCCTCAACAATAACCAAGTAGCAGGTAATTTCTAGTTGTAATTCGAGTCTAAGCTCCCATGCTGGATTTTTTTTTCTGGTCTGGTAGCCGATCAATGGCTCCTAAATTCCATCTTTATCTATATATATATATATATATATATATATATATATATATATATATATATATAGAATATTTTTCATTAATAGGAGACATCGGTACATACTAAATTTCGGGCGGACCCATAAACAAAAAGGGGAACAGGTTTTCCTATCGTGAAAACCAAGACAACAAATCTAGCCCTCCCTCAAACTTCCCAAACCCACTCAGTCCAGATCAAAAAAGCCTATGCATCTGGTCGTCACTCCTGTAGCGTGCTAGTATGTCCGCCACGGAGTTAGCCTCCCTAGGGTTGTGGGAGAAGATAACCTCCATGCTACACATGAGCGACTCAATCTTAGCCCGCCAGTACCACATGGCCCACGAAGGAGAAGATTTCTTAGAGAGTTTTCCCACCATAGACTTAGAGTCACTGGCCACCTCTACGTTGGTAAAACCCAAATCCGCACGCTGGGAAAGGCCCTCCTAGATTGCCTTGATATCCCCCCGGGTATTGGATCCAAAGCCATAAAAGGATGAGAAAGCAAACAGGAAGTCACCCGTGCTATTTCTGCAGACTCCACTCCCCCTCTCCCCCGGGAAGGGCCCAAGTTTCCTAACGTTGATCCATCTATGTTGATCTTGACCCAGCCATGCTGTGGTCTAGCCCACTTGACCACGTGGGCTTTCCTCGAGTTAGTCGTCGACCCTTCAATCCCCAAAGCACTTAGCGTTGTGACATGGAACCTCTTCACCACCTTGGGAAGGGGGAGAGTTAGGCTGAGTAGACTAATCTAGTGGTGGACCCTAATGATCACCTTGGCTGCATAGATCATGGATTCTTTAAAGCGGGAGTCATTCCTAGCCATCCAGATTTCCCAAAAGATGAACGTGGGTGTGAGACCCCTTAAGAGTAGCAAACGGTTAGATGTTACAGCTGCTGCCCACTATCTAGCTACCCTACCAAAAGCTGAGGCGTGTAGCTAGATGCGTGGATATTAAACAACAACTCAAAGTTTTCCTCCACCCTTCTTTCTGTATATTGCCCCAAGAGAATAAGTGATTAATTGTCTCAACGTGGGACGTTTGAGTTGAAGGGTAGCAGTCACATTTAGAAGCAATAAAAACTCATCTGGCTTGAATTCTGGCATCCACTGGAACAACATTGTGGATGATTTTCCATGTAAGGAGCAAAAGTTTCGGCGGTAGCTTTGGGTGCCACAACTGTTTTGACCAATCTTTCTTCTCCCTAGTTGATCTGATAATTTGCCAAGCCGAGATAATGTCAAATTCACCCGAAGCGGAATCTATCCAAATCTGTTTGTCCTCCACTGAAGAGGCCCAAATCCCCTCATCTTAAATGTGATCTAGCACCACTTGTGGGAGGACATGTTGCACACCTGGTTGTGAACACCAACCATTAGGCCTAATAAGCTCATGAACTGATTGAAACTAAGGGGGCAACGTCTGTAGTCTCCAGGCATTGGGGGGGCATAATCCCGACTAGTCATCCTCCCAAAAGCTACACCCATCATGTCCAATTAACCAATGGGCTCGGGTAACAACAATTAGGATTATCTTGCAGATTTGCTTCCACAAGGGTGCAAAGCAAAGATGGCAAGATTCGCATTGCCTGTTGATTGGAAGTCGCAGGAATACTTAACTTTATGAATGCCACCAAACAGCTATACCTCCCCCTATATCTGACAATTCACGCCATCTTCATCCGAAAGGCATTCATCACAATTTTTAAGACTTTCACCCCCAACCCACCCTCAGATTTTGGAAGCGTAATTTTCTTCTAATTCATCTAATGGCATCGTTTCCTATTCCCTTCCCAGCCCCTGAAGAAATTTGAGAAATCATTTTTCAAGTCTCCTAGCAGACTAGAAGGGACCTCCATAGCTGCAAGAGTGTGAACTGGGACGTTGCACAACACGTGGTTGATCAACATAAGTCTTCTTGCTTGGGATAAAATTATGCTCTTCCATTCTGATATTATGTTGTGTATCTTCTCTAGCATCGGTTGGAAGTAAGCCTTCTGAGGTCTCCCTTTGAAATAGGGATCCCTAGGTAGTTGAACAGAGGTACCCCCTCGTTAAATCCAAGGATCCTTTGGGCTGACCTTGCATGCATTTCAGACTGACTGGCAGAGAGGATGAAGAAGCTCTTTTGGCCATTGATTTTCTACCCTGACACTCTTTGGTACCACTGGTTGAGAAAGCTGACAATCCTTTTTAGTGATTTACAATTGTCGTTCACAAATAGGACCGTGTTGTCTACAAAGAGGAGATGTAAGACCAACGGGAAATCCCTGCGGCTCTTGAAAGGTCGATTGAAACCCCTGTCAACCAATTACTTAAAGCCTCTTCTGAGAACCTCAACCGCTAAGATGAAGAGACCCGACGAGATAGGGTCCCATTGACGAAGCCCTCTTAAGGACTTGAAGAAACCACACGGCTCACCATTAATCAGGACGGAGAACCAGTAGTTGTCCAACATTCTTTGACCATCTCGATCCATCTCACACCAAACCCAAACTTAAGGAGGATTGGCTTTAGGAAGGCCCAATCGAGCCTATCATTAGCTTTTCTCATGTCCAGTTTGATGAGAATGTTTCCCCCTTTGACTTTTCGATTAATGTCTTGAAAATTTTCTTGAGCAAGAGCATAACTTTCTGCTATGGATCCCCCTTGTACGAAAGCCCCTTGTTCCGTGAAGACGATTATGGGAAGAATCCCTCTCAGTCTGTTAGCGATAATTTTAGAGAAAATCTTATAGACACAATTACATAAGCTGATAGGGCAAAAATCAAAAAATTTATCTGGAGAGGGTGACTTTGGAATAAGGCATACAAGTGTCGATGTGAAGGCCCTGGGGAGAGCCCCACTTATGCGGAAAGAATGCATTGTGTTGAGGATGTCCTAACCCACTATCTCCTAGCATCCTTGAAAGAAAGCCCTGAAAAAGCCATCTGGGCCTGACGCCCCACCATATGGTAGTGCCTTAACTGCTTCGAGCACCTCTTCCATCAATAGCTCAACTAGCAGCGCCTCATTTTCTTTCACTATGATGCATGGCAGAATGACCTCCGAGAGCTCCCCCCTCCCCCTCTGCGTTGAAGGCTTTGCTTGCATGAGTGTCGAGTAGAAATCAGTTGTAGCTTGGTTAATCGATTCCTGGTCAGCCACCACTGTCCTACCTTCTAATTTAATCTCCTTGATTATTGATCTTCTCGATCACTCAGAAGCCATGCTGTGGAAGAATTTAGTGTTCCACTCACCCTCCTCGAGCCATTGGTTCCTAGACTTTTATTTTTAGAAGACCTCCTCGCAGAGTGTTCACAACCCTAAGTGTAGGGCTGTGATGTAGTAATAATCTTGGTGAGACCAAGGTCGAATCCACAGGGACTGAACCTTGTACGTATTCTGAAAGTAACTCGAACTAGAACTAGAATAAGATGTAATCTAAATCAAGTGAATATGAGTGAACAATGGTGAAATAGTAATCTAAAACTTGTAGAATTCAGAAGTGGAAAACTAGGGATTCAGAGGATCCACTTGAAGAGAACAGGGAGATCTACGCTTGATTCATGAACTCAACTGGACTTCGAGTCCCATATTCATCTAGTTGGAAGATATATCACTAAAGCTTAATCTGAACTTCCTTCGATCTAGTTTTCAAAGAGGTAAAAGGTATAAGAATTAGAGATAATTTCATCACAAAACCATGCCCATGAGACAAAGAAAATAATAGAATTAAACCAATCCACAACCAATCAGAAGATGTATGAATGTTATGAAGGATTTCATCATCCAACCATGTCCAAGGGGCAATGATGAACAACAGAACTTCCTAACTTCACAATCAAATAATGTAAAGGAAATACTTAAAGCTATCATAAACTTATTGTGATCTCAATCACAACAAACCATTAAAAACTAGAAATATTCCTATAATCAAACCGGATCAAAATCTGTTCAATCTAACATGAATCAGAGCCATAGGATCATTCCCATCATGCCACAAGCTTCACCTCTTAGCCCTAGCTAAGAGGTTTAGTAAACCATGATTAAGTTAACCTCAAAAATCATAAAAAAGGAAAACAGTGAATAAGGAAACAACAATTTGAACTTCTCTCTCTTTCTCTCTCTCCCTCCAAACGTCTCAGCCGTGGGATTGAATGATGCTTTCTCTCTTCTCTCTTGTCTTTTTATAGCCATGAAAAGGTGGTCGATGAGAGCTTCTGCACAAAGAGGCAGTGTGTAGGGGTGCTGGAGTCGGTTAGAGTGGTCGGCTGCGTAGCCCTTTGCAGCAACAAAATCGGAGATCATCTTGCGCAGCAAAACGCAACCAATCAGCATTTGGAATGAAATTTTTGGCTACGGGGCTCCAAGTGCATGATCTAAGACTTTCAGCCATCTTGGCTCTTATCGATCCCACCTTGGGACGATTTTTGACGGTCCAGATGGCCGGGCCAACCACTGTCATGGTCATACAACAACCGAAAAGAATGGCTAGCATCCGATGCAAAAACAGGGCCTGCGAAAGTGGTCCGCGCTAATGCTTGGTGGGGTCCATAATCGGATTTATCAAAGAAATCCACGCTGTCAATTGGCTTTGTGATGTTGATTTAGGACATCATGCCAAATTTGAAGAGGAGCTGAGGTTTTGCTGGGCCACCACGTTGATCAACGTGCGGCAAAAGATCCAGTCTTTACACTCTTGTTCTTTTGAATGGTTGCAAAGGAGTATGAGTTTTTGGTCAAATTTCCCTCCCGAGAACATTGAATGGCTTGGATCATCCGTCCGGATGATGAAGTTGGGCCGCTGATGGAGCATCGGACGGACTGTGTGCGAAAGAAATAGAGAGGTTCCATCTCTGTTTAGGAAACTCAGCTGGTGCGGTCAAACGTCGTTTGACCGCTTGTTATAGTTCAGTGCACTGCAAGTGCACTTGCGGCAGTGCACATGCAGCACTCGTGTAGCCCCACAATGATGGTTCTGAAAAATCCACACCATCCATCTGCCTTCCCATCTCGCTCAAAGGGTTGAGACCAAAATTGAAGCAAATCCTGATGTTAGGTGGGCCCCAAATTAGAGATTCATGGGCTGATCTATCCGTTGGCCCACTTCCACAAGGATTCAATGGCTGAAATTCTACGTGTACGGTTAATTTGTGGTCCCCAGGCCAGATTTAAAGTTTCGAGCCAAATGGATGGTGGGAGCCCTATGATTTTTCTTTCTGGACGACTTTCAGGCATCTTTAGTGTGACACACGTGATTTTCTTGAACCATGGCCATGTAGAATCATCGATCTCAGTCCCCTGGAGTCCGTCCCTTGCCTTGGTGACTTCAGAGTGTCAAGTCCACGCTTTTAGTACCTTTTTGCAGTCCACGCTCGTAAATACACATTGCATCACAAACACGATTAAAATAGGGTGTTAAACGGTATCATGCTCATAAAATCAGGTAATAAATGGGGTCTAATGTGCAATATTTGACCCTCAACACAGAGCTCTAAGTGGGCCATCTTTTCCTTTGCTTGTTGCAGCATCTGTTACAGGTAAGAATTTATGGATCCATGGGCTACAGTCTTAGCCTCACCGAGATTCCCTTCTGCCATCCTTAAATTCTGGAAAATATTCTTGAAGGTGTCCTTGTTCCAACTCCTCAATGCATGCTTGACACTCTTGAGCTTTCTCAGGAGGACTAGCATCGACTTCCCCACAATATCAGAAACCCATGCCCTTTGAACCAGCTCCTCAAAAGATTCGTGTAACAGCCACATCCGCTGGAATCTAAATGGATTCGAGAAGGACTTCGGTTGAACTGGAAATGATAGGAGAAGAGGGGCATGGTCCGAATTGAGTTTAGGCAAGTGCTTCACTTGAAATGACAAGAAGGCGTTCATCCACAAGTTGTTGCAGCACACTCTATATAACCTAACCCATACCCTCGCTTGGCCAGCATGGTTATTGCACCACGTGAACCTGCTCGCTACGAAGCCTACATCGATCAGCCCTACCCTATTTAGCCCTTTAGAAAAGTTAGTGGAGCCGCAAGAGTCAAAAGAGCTAGTCCCTCTACTCTTCGAAGAGTTAAAGACCGCGTTGAAATTGCCTGAAACAACCCAAGGAACCGAACATCCCGTCGCCAAAAAAGATAGTTGGTCTCACAATTGTCTTCTCAAGATCCTTGAGCATTTCGCGTAAACAAATGTAGCTAGAGCTGTGTCCGTTATTCCCCGAATCCCCACTGCGATAGAAAGCATCTGGTTTGAAGTTGCGACCAGGTCAATGGACAAGAAGGTTGTGTAGAAAATCCACACCTTTCCTCCTTGGGAGGCATTGAAGGAAGAAAAGTGGTAGCCTAACTTCAAACCTATTGTTCATAACCCCAAGTGCAATGTCGCAATGTAGTAATAACTTGGTGAGAACAAGGTCGAATCCGCAAGGAATAGGGAACACGGTCTAAAACTAATTTAAGTCTAACTTGGTTGGTCTGGGTTTTTAATCCAGCGATTTAGAAAAAGGGTTTTGAAATCATAAAGATAAAAGACTAAGGATCCAGGAATCCATTTATAGTAATCTCAATATTAATATACTTGATTCAACAATAACTCCTTTGGAATCGAAGCTCTATCCTATCCAATTGGATGATGGAGAAGTTAAAACAGAATATGATTGCACTAATTCACTTATGAAGTATCAATGTGATGATCGCAGGGAATTCAAACATCTACCATGCCCAGGAGACAATGATAAATCATGAATTTTACAGATCATACAATTGTAAAATAGATAATAAGATATCAAAGGCTTTCCAAGCATCTACTGTAATTAGAGTCACAATAAACTACAAAAAACTATAAATATTCCTTCATTCAAATTAGAAATCAATGGAAGTTCAACCCTAAACTTGAATCAAAGTAAGATAAATATCGAAATAAATTATAAGTTTCATCCATTAGCCTTAGCTAAGAGATTAGCCTAACAAGACTAACATCCTAGAAGAAACTAAAAAGATCAACTAGAACCCGTGAAGAAATCGAAGTGGAAAACATTGTCGGTGCCCCACCTCGGTTTTCTCTCCTTTTCCAAACCCTAGAAGATGCTTTAGAATATCTTAGGGACTCCTATTTATATTTGTGGAACTCCAACTTTCGCACCGAATTGGAGATTTTGCAAACCGACTTTGGATTTACGCACTTTTGTTACGCTTCGGACGAACTGAAGTTGCCTTCAGTCGGACCGAAGTCGCATATGAAAAAGCTATGCATAATCTGTCAATTTTAGGTGGGACCGAAGTTGGCTTCGATCGGACCGAATTAAGGTTGAAAATTTCACTTTCTCGATGTATTGGTTTATGTGATTTCGATGGGACTGAAGTTTGTTTCTGGAATTACTTCAGGACTTCTCTTTTTAGACCCGGAATTACAGAATATGATTTTTCTGGCCAATTTTCAGGATTCATTTTCTTTACTTCAAATCTTCGATTCTATTCATTTCTCACTTGGCATGTGAGTTATTCATTAATGACTATCAAATATTCAATCTTTATTATCTTCTTTTGAGCTCTAAATCCATTCTTTTAAGCACATATTCATCTTTAGGTTCAAAATTACCTCGCATAATAAAAATATACATAATTAAATCGAATCAACACATAGAAAAGAAATGTAAGAAGGAAAATCATCTCAAACCAACCCAAACAAACCAATATATCTTTCAATTATCCTGCCAATTTACATTCCATAGCGTAATCCTTTACTTTCTTTGTTAAGCAAATAACATTTCTTAGTATAATCTTTATTTTTTCAAGCCTGTTGTTTTACCTTCTGTAGTGTAATCCATAGTAGTAACTAAGTAGCTGATAATTTCTAGCTGTAATTCGAGTCTAAGCTCCTGCGCTGAATTCAATTTTTCTATCGGAAAGGTGTTCAACAACTATCCTTTCCGACCGACTATAAGAACATCTTTTCCCATTCCATTTTGTCTGTATTGAAAAGTCCTTTTGCACAGAAGGCAAAGGTGCAACTTATCATCAGAGGACAAATCCCACCCTCTGAATTATCACCTGATCCGATTTTACACGTTGAGCGAGTAACTGAATAGGCAACCGATCTCCTTAGATCTCAGATATACACTATGTGTCTACCTATTTTGGCGCTTGGGGTCATTGTTGTTCAGTTTGAATTGAAGCCACAATTTCAATTCTGGCACCCTCGCGCACCCAATGTCGAAAACAACAGCAATAACCGGCAGTAATTGTTTCAATTGCAAACACCATTTGGATATCTATTTATCTTTTTTTTTTTTCTTTTTCTTTTTTTTTTTTTTTCTATTCCATTGCAGGCAAATCTCTTCCTCACTAGTACAGTTCTTTCCCTCTCTATTTTTTCGTTGGTTGCTGGATACTTCGGCATGAGTGTCCCATATGGATGGAATCACAACCATGGATATCTATTTAAATGGGTACATTTTCTCTTCCTTTTTTCTTTCAAATAAACAATATCTTCTTGGCCAAACACATGTTGTTTTCATATATAAATCAAGTTACTTGTGTGCAACCAAACAGGTGCTCATCATCACGGGAGTAACTTCTGTCACTGTTTTCATCGCCATCCTATTTTATGCACGCCACAAAGGTCTAATTGGGTCTTGATGTCTTAATACACTAACATTCCTCCCTTCAGGAATTGACTCTGCTTCCCAACTGCTACATTGAGGGTAAGATGTGGATACTGAAATTCTACGTCAAGCTTAGAGAAAGACCAGTTAGTCTAGGGCTGTCAGTGAGCTGGTCGCAGCACCGAGCCAGTTCAAAATCTGGGTTAAACCAACTCAGACGAGACGGCTGACAGCCTAGTTTCTGTTTTTTGAAATGGTTTCTTTCTTTTTCTAGATTAAAAATAAAAATAAAAATAAAATTCAGATTGGTGACCATCAGATACAGAGGCCATTGCATGAACATGTGGTGATCATATGGTCATTCGAGGGATTGATCTGATTTCAGGTGAAAGTACTAGTAAATGATGTAGAATCAACATCAGTGTCCTGTTCTTGTACTTTTAAGGTTGATAATCAATGACTATTCCTGTTCTTTGTGTCCCATTTCAGAAATTGATCAGAGAGTGCTTGATTTTCCCAACTTTTTGTTTTTATATATGAGGCCGAATTATCGGTCCGGATGCATCGGGACATGAATTGTAACTTAATGCAGCCATCTGTACGAATGGACACATGGTTTGGTGATCCAGACAGTTGATCTGATGGGGATGCCCCAGAGGTCTCCAAGGGATCAATGGCTTGGAAATGGACGGTTAAGAAAGAAAGATAACAACCCAAAGATTTATCACCCATAGCGGGCCTTATCAGATCAACGGCTTGATGACCGAGCTGTGGGCCCCACTTGCTCCGGACGGTTGTGTTAGGGCTTGATAGTTTCTCACTAGTAATTCTGTTATGCATTACATGAGACAAGAACATTGTCATGCTAGTCCTTACATTTGCAATTGAGTAGATTCAAAGTGCATGAGAGGGTCTGTATTTGTTGTGGTACATATATGGATTTCATTACTGCCCTGTGGTGGGCTGCATTCTGCAGTGCTGATCATCCACAACATGCGCCAAGTGTATGGTGGAGATGCTAATTGGTCTCGCATCCACCGTGTATCAGATCGTTTGGTATGGTTATGTTTCTCCACTCGATGAATCACAATCTTCTTCCAATCTTCACTGGGCACATGTAAAATGGAGATGATCCGAGCTGTATACACCTCGCACCCTACCCCAAATGGCCCACCGTACAAACATTGTTGCTTTCAAGCGATCCTAATGGTTTGATTAGGGCTGTTGGTCTTGGCCCTGGTTTTGAATTGTTTTGGGTTTGACCAATGGGCCCGCCTTATTCAAAATTCTGATTTTGCAGGCCCAAGTCCAGCCCATTGACAGCTCTAAGCTTGATTGGTGACCTTCAAACCATAATTATATAAGAAAAGTTAGCCACTTACATTTGCACGGACCTTCCACCAGGAAAGTAATATAAATAACCCTCAATTATAATGTAATAAATGCGCTCACGTCAGATTGTAAATCCATATTTTTTTAGTGTCTTGACACTCTTTGACTTTTCTTTTTTTTTTTGGGAAGAAAACGCTCCTCTACTTGGCCATTCTTTCATACATCAGTAATTATTTTTTTGCGGAAGTCAAAATAGCCTTTTGAGAAGGAAGTGTGAGCCCTGTTAAATTAATGATGGGTCACCTCTCAGCTGATCTGATTTATTCACTTTAATTTGATAGTTTTATAATTGAAAATTATTTTAATTAATGGCTAATACGCATGCTGCATCATTTGGCACGTCCACTTGATGGTCAGGATCATCCATCGTCATGGTTTTTATTTTGGATTTTGATTAATCCATGTGTTCCCTTTATCGCAGTTGATCTTCTGCACTCTAAGAAAACACAAGCAAATATGTACCCTACTATGATGGACTATTCAGCAGACGGTGGAATTTTACTGATCTTGCTATTTGGTCCCGATCTGTCAATCTAGATGCTCGAGGATTGAATCATTTGATCAACCACCGTAGAACTTGTAATCTCCCTCTTGATATTAAGGGTTTGGATCACTGAACTTGTTTCCAACTTATCCAAACTGATAGCCCAAGGTTATTTACCGAATCTCAACCTACCATCAAATAAGAGGCACCATTGTAGATGATTAATGCTGCAAAAATCTCCCAAATGCCCAATATTAACCCTTAAACAGTAAATAGATGGTTGAGAAAGGAAGTACGATCCCGATCGACATGATCCATCTATGGTGGGTCCATTGTTGCATAGTCCGGATCGGTATACCACCCTGCAACGTGACTCCTCAAGACGAGAGGAAACGATAAGAATCCGAGAGAAACGATATATGGTAGAGACATCTCTCACAAAAGCAGTACTAACGGTCAAATACGTAGTGGGATAAGCCGTAGAAGAAGTAACTGATAAGATTGTTTGATAGATTTTATTTTAAAATATGAGCCATCAATCCTGGTTCTGCTGTATCATCTCTCCCACATGGAGGAATGCGGGTTTGGAATTATAATCAACGTACCAGATTTCATAATTGATGCGGTCACCTGTACACATATGCAACTCAAATATCATTGATAAATAATGCAGATAAAACAAATTCATCAGCACGAGGCCGTAAACATGATGGATTACAAAATCCCTGGAGAAATTTCCTACTGTACGACCCATTTATGGCCCACCAGCCATTTTAAGCCCACTTCTTTTTAGCTTCCAAGAATAATCCCCTGTGTACGGGCGACTTTTCGCGGGACCAAAATACCCCGTCATTCCTTCGGGAAGCCGATTGGCTGGTGTGCGAAGACCTGCGCTGACGCTCCTCCACATGGCCTCACAATGATGTATTTATTATATCCACGCCGTTCATCCATATCTCGAGATCATTTCAGAGCATTACCAGAAAAAAAGAATCATATCCAAAGATCAACTGGACCACACCACAAATAGCAGCGGGAAACTTGATTTTCACTGTTAAAAATTTTGTAGGGCCCATCATAACATTTATTTTCCATCCAATCTATTCATAAGGTCAAAAAGACCTGGATGAATAGGAAAAACAAATTTCATATTGATCTAAAACTTCTGTGACCCTTAAAAGGGTTTCAATGGTAGATGTTCAATCCTCCGCTGCCTTTTACAGTGTGGTCCACTTGATAGCTAGATCTATCTTAATTTTTGTCTCAAGCCTTAATACGAGGTCGCCAAATAGATGGACGGTTTGGATATAACACATACATCATAATGGGACCCACAAAAAGCAGTGGGATTACCTCAAGGGAAAAAAAAAAAAAAAAAAAAAAAAAAGGCCTGACCCAGCCCCGACTGGCTGTCCCACCCCGACTGGGTCCGTACATCATGGTGGTGTTACAACTGTATTGCGGAATTGACGGATCGTCTATGCATCAACAATGGAGATTCAAAACTATAAACTGAAAGCGTACCTGATTGGGAAGACATTCCGCCGACAGGAATCTTGATCTTCCGCACCTTACACCTTTAGGAGAATTTTCAATGGGACTAGGGTTTTCTCGCTTGTGTTGGTGAGGGGACCAAGACATCAATATATAGGAAAGAGGGCTAGAAGCTTACCCATCACACTTCTCCCTATAGGGTCTCCACACCGTAGGTTTCCATATCTGTCTTAATAACAGAGTATAGGGACATCGATTCAAGCGTCCCGCCCCAAACCTATTTGCAATGATCACAACTGTAGTGGGGGCCCACTGAATCGATCAATCTGAATAATCCAACGGTCAGATCTGATAATCATGTGTGGCCCACCTGATAGGAGTCTTACATTCTCCCACTTGGGCTACACTGATCTCTGAAAGAAAACAAAACATTTTATTTTAATTGTGAAAATAATTTTGAAAAATGTATTTTCTTTTGAAAGTTCCTAATGGGCGCCCTACTGAATTTCAAAACAATACCGTTGGATAATCATGAGCAACGCTTGTCAGATCCGGTCCATCAAGACTACAGATATTGAATTGTGGTAGTCAACACAACATTTATACATTTCGAAGTACGACGAATCACAATCACGAATACCAATAGCCGCAACGACATGGATCAAAGATATGGGGTGTGGTATGAAGATTGCACATCTAATGTGATCACATGTGCCTATCTTCAAGTGGTCCATCTGAACGTGTCACCAAGACACAAACCAAAGTCTTGCTAGCTCAAAACTGAAAGTGCACACTGAAGGAGAAGCAAGATATGAACTGAATAACAGAATCATCAATGCATATAAAAGATCTTTGAAATGTTTGTACATAGTCGGATCAAAACTGAAAACTCCCACTATTCAAATACATCTTTGGGATCTACAATTCCCATAGACGCCACATGTTCCTTAAAGAGCGTAATAGGAAGACCTTTAGTGAGAGGATCCGCTATCATCTGCCTTGTGCCGATGAGTTCTACAGACACCTGACGATTCTGAACTCTCTCCTTCACAACAAGATACTTAATGTCAATATGCTTTGACCTTGATGAATGCTTGTTGTTGTTGGAGAAATTAACCGTAGCTGAACTATCACAATAGATTTTCAATGGTTTCGGGATCATCTGCACAACCCGTAAACCAGAGAAAAAACTCTGAAGCCAGATCGCCTGACTTGTGGCTTCATGACAAGCTAAATACTCTGCTTCCATAGTAGAAGATGTTGTAATCGACTGTTTACGCTCTTCCATGATACGGCTCCACCACCCATCATGAATACATAGCCCGAGGTGGACTTCTTGCTGTCGAGACAGCCTGCAAAATCTGCATCTGTATATCCAACCAACTCCAAATGGTCGGATCTCCTGTACATGAGTACGAAGTCCTTTGTCCTTTGCAAGTAGCGTAATACTTTCTTAACAGCTATCCAATGGTTTATCCCCGGATTGCTAAGGTACCTGCCCAACATTCTAACCACAAAAGCAATATCCGGATGCATACAGACCTGAGCATACATGATGCTCCCTACTGCTGACGCATACGGAATATCTTTCATCTTGTCATTCTCTAGGTCGTTCTTAGGACACTGAAATTGGCCAAACCTGTCACCTTTTATAATGGGTGTTTGGCCAGGAGCACAACCTTGCATATTAAACTTTTCAAGAACCCTATCAATATAGGTCCTCTGCGACAAGCTAAGCAACCCATGTGATCTGTCCCGACT
This sequence comes from Magnolia changhungtana, assembly GCA_030180095.1. Taxonomy (NCBI): domain Eukaryota; kingdom Viridiplantae; phylum Streptophyta; class Magnoliopsida; order Magnoliales; family Magnoliaceae; genus Magnolia; species Magnolia changhungtana. Next base: position 11,309,746 of record JASAUF010000421.1, on the reverse strand, counting down.
AATCTGAATGCCGATGACAAATGATGCATCACCAAGATCTTTCATCTCAAAGTTTTGAGACAGAAATTTCTTAGTCTCACGCAACAATCCAATATCACTACTGGCTAACAAAATGTCAACATACAAGACTAAAATAATAAACTTACTTCCACTGATTTTCACGTATATACACTCATCCGCAGTGTTTTCAATGAAACCATATGAAGAAATAACTTTATGAAACTTTAGGTACCACTGTCGTGATGCCTGTTTCAACCCATAAATGGACTTCTTAAGCTTGCAAACCAGATGTTCTGAGCCTTTGGCTTTGAAACCTCCTGGTTGCAACATATATACGTTCTCACTTAGGTCTCCATTGAGAAATGCCGTTTTCACGTCCATTTGATGTAGCTCTAAATCCATATGAGCCACAAGAGCCATAATGATCCTAAAGGAGTCTTTCTTGGATATAGGTGAGAAAGTTTCCTTAAAGTCAATGCCTTCACGTTGATTGAAACCCTTTGCAACTAATCTGGCTTTATACCTTTCGATATTGCCCTTAGAGTCCCGTTTGGTTTTGAATACCCACTTACAACCAATTGGCCTAATCCCTTTAGGCATTTCAACAAGGTCCCAGACTTTGTTGTCCTTCATGGATTTCAATTCATCCTTCATGACATCAAACCATTGAGAAGAATTGGCACTTTGTTCAACTTGCGAAAAAGATACGGGATCCTTTTTAGCCCCAATGTCAAAGTCATGCTCCTACAAATAGACAATGTAATCGTCTGGAATCGCAGATCTTCTCTCTCTATGTGATCGTCTTAAAGGTTCATTATTCTGAATTGGGTTTTCTGTTTCCTCATCAGTGGGTTGTGTTTGAGGTTCTACATGGTCATCCATAGGGATCTCAGGGTCCGCTGTTGGATGGACAACCACGCTACTCTGAATGATTGTGGTGGGAATCACAATCCGTTCTTCCTCAGACACAATGTTTCTTAAGTTCGTGCTCCCACTATCTTCAGTATTCTTAATAAACCTAGCATTCGCAGTCTCAATGACTCTCATGGTATATGATAGACAATAGAATCTGAATCATTTAGATCTTTCTGGGTATCCAATAAAGAAGCAACTAACCGTTCTAGGATCAAGCTTTCTTTCATGAGGGTTATACGGTTTGGCTTCTGCAGGACAACCCCATACATGAAAGTATCGTAAACTGGGCTTTCGCCCTGTCCATAATTCATATGGAGTCTTCAGTATAGCCTTACTAGGGACTCTATTAAGGATATGCACAGCTGTTTTCAATGCATCACCCCACAAAGATTCTGGCAACGTTGAATTACTAATCATAGACCGCACCATGTCCTTTAGGGTGCGATTACGTCTTTCCGCTACACTATTTTGCTCTGGAGTACCAGGCATGGTATACTGGGCGACGATGCCACAATCTTGTAGGTATCTAGCGAATGGCCCTGGATTACGCCCAGATTCGTCATACCTTCCGTAGTAATCACCACCACGGTCGGATCTAACGACTTTGATCTTTCTATCGAGTTGATTCTCGACTTCGGCTTTATATATCTTAAATGTATCCAGGGCATCTGATTTGTCGTTAATAAGGTATAAGTATCCATAATGAGAGTAGTCATCTATGAAAGTAATAAAATACTTATGCCCATTCCAAGATGCTGAAGGGAACAGTCCACAGATGTCTGTATGAATAACTTCCAAGAGTCCTACGCTCCTAGTGGCACTCTTTTTCTTGGTTCTAGTCTGTTTACCTTTAATGCAATCAATGCAGACCTCAAAGTCTGAGAAGTCCAGAGGGTGAAGAATTCCTTCACGCACAAGTCTTTCCAATCTCTCACGAGAGATATGGCCTATTCGCTTGTGCCACAGCATGGAAGAATTTTTACAATCTAACCTTCGCTTAATGCCTTTAGTGTTTCCATGTGATGAATTAATACTGTAGACATGTGAAACATCCAAATCTAGCTGATAAAGGTTATTAACTAAAGTGCCAGAACCAATCATAACCGAATCATAGGAAATACTTAATTTTCCATTTCCAAATTTAAACTTATAACCAAATTTGTCTAAATGGGAAATGGAAACTAAATTGCGCCTCATAGAAGGCACACATACAGTATCTACTAGATCTAGAAAGTGTCTTGACGATAACCTAAGCCTACAAACTCCAATAACTTCTACGTTTGCTCTAATGTCGTTCCTCATATAAACTGACCTTTCCGTATCGGTTGGTGTCCGGATTTGGAGCATATCCTGCGTGGAATTACATATGTGAATAGTTGCACCAGAGCCTATCCACCAGGAGTCTGTGGACAGATCAGCTAAATTTGATTCAAAACAGACTAAAACTTGATTTTTACCATTTGAAACAACCCATTCTTTAAATTGTGTGCAATCCTCTATAGGACCCGAAGAACGATTTCCAAAATAGTGCTTTCTTTTCTTAAAGTTGGACCCAGTAAGCAAATGTATGGAATTAAACTGGTTTAGAATATTGAAAACAATCATGGCTGAACAAATAAAGCACAACACTCACATTAATAGAGTATACAAGTCCCACAAAATAATACATTAATGTAAACTACAAACATTATGCATGTATAAACATTCGATTGATTTGAGCCTTCAATCAAATGACCCAGAATGATGATGGGCCATAGTCATCAAATTCTGGCAAGAGTCTGACGTATCATCGCGATTCCTCCTTTGGGCGAAATTACGACATACGAGAGGCTCTACTGAACATGAAGCTGACCAATGGTAGTGAAATAAATTTAAAACGTCCATTATCTTTGGGTAAAATGAATTTCTCAAACTTATATAACCATCACTAATCACTTCACTCCGCTCATATCCTGCCAAGTGATGATACCTCTTTGTTCTTACCACCACCCGCTATGGAAATGAACGCAACTAAATGCAATCCTAATATGAATGGTCACTGTATTCTATAAACTGAAGTCTGAAAGAAAAATTTTCACTGATTGAGGTCACTTTAGTGGCTAACACAACCAACTCAAATATCTACTCCCAGACTCAAGGATTGCTGCATGGTCCTGCCCACAACAGACCATTCTGAAACAGTTCTGATTTAGCCCAAATTATGGCTGATGCTGACCGCTCATAGGCTAAATATATTCTAAAGTGATGGTTGGATTCAATTCCTGATGGTCAACAACTTAACATCAGCCCTAAACAGATGGGTAATGGCCCTATTTGGGGTCAAATCAAGACCTATAAATTTAACCATGTTTATTAAATTACCAGGGCCATTATAGCCCATGAGATGAGGCTGTAATTCAATATGAGATTACCGTTTAACAACCATTCAACAAGGCAGATCAACTTGCCTAACAATTAACAGTAAGTGGACCCGAAGATTAGCCACTAAATCAACATGAAATGGGCCTAGAAATAATGCCTAAAAGAGCAATCAAGTCCAAAGGAGTCAAAAACGGACCCAAAGACGACTGGAAATGGGCCCATAGGAAAACCCAATACAGGCCCATTGAAACGAGCCTGTGCAAAAGCCTCATGTGTTGCCCCATGTCTGCCAAAACCCCAGTCCTACTCAAACAGAGCAGTCACACCGCATGGATGAAATCTAGGGACGGGTCTTCCACCACAGCCACTGCACGATCTCCAAAATCACAATCAGTCCTGGGAATTCGGCAACCTCGCCGGAATTCATGCTGCCTAAAATCCCGTCGCGAGTCATCTCCATCACCAACGGAGCAGTCGCCGTTGTTACCCCATGATCGACGCCCATAACCACGGTCGACTGCCATTAATGGCGGGGATAATAAAAAAAATCAGTTGGTTTTCACCCCTGTTTACGTCGCTGCTGTTAATGGATGTATTTTCCACCATGGATTACAGCTGAGAGTCGTGCCGTGGAAGAGGAGGACGGTGGGTCTGGAGGTGCGATAGCCATTAATGGCGGTTTTGTCGTAATAGCCGGGATCCAATGGCCATGACTGACGTCATGCAAGAAAAGGGCCATGACCCCTCTAGTCAAACCCCATCGCTGTCATGATCGGCTTCATTCCACACGACCAAGGACGATCGGAGATCTGGCAGTGAGGCTGCCATGGTGGGTTTCCTTATGGGCAGCAACCATAAACTGCAGTATAGAGCTGCTCTGCTATATCGCTGTCTAGTTGCCTAATTCGGCACGCATAGATGGGTTGCCGAAATCCGGCAATAAAAAAAAATAATAAAAAAAAAAAAAAAACAAAAAAAGGATGCCGATCTGAATGTTGGAAGATGACCTGCTACCATATCGCCCAAACAGGGCAGCAATGTCACTGCCGGTCACAGATCTGGGCATCACCAAATCCCGGATCTGATCATGGCGAGAGTAGCCCTGAATCTAAAGTCCCAAAAAGCGGTTTTCAGATTCATCCAAGCAAACAATCTAGGATAAGTCTCAGGGAAAACCGAATTCTTGGGTGATCCAGACAATGCCAAAAGAAATCCACCAAAATTGATGCATAGGTCGCTCTGATACCAACTGTTACAACTGTATTGCGGAATTGACGGATCGTCTATGCATCAACAATGGAGATTCAAAACTATAAACTAAAAGCATACCTGATTGGAAAAACATTCCGCCGATAGGAATCTTGATCTTCCGCACCTTACACCTTTAGGAGAATTTTCAATGGGACTAGGGTTTTCTCACTTGTGTTGGTGAGGGGACCAAGACATCAATATATAGGAAAGAGGGCTAGAAGCTTACCCATCACACTTCTCCCTCTAGGGTCTCCACATCGTAGGTTTCCATATCTATCTTAATAACCGAGTATAGGGACATCGGTTCAAGCGTCCCGCCCCAAACCTATTTGCAATGATCACAACTCTAGTGGGGGCCCACTGAATCGCTCAATCTGAATAATCCAACGGTCAGATCTGATGATCATGTGTGGCCCACCTGATAGGAGTCTTACAGGTGGGCCCCATACATGGAGTTGTAGAATAAGCTTATTCTTCAGCAGTTGTAGATGAACCGGTCTCCAATTTAATAACACCCAGATCCATGGCTCAACCGGCAGACTGAGTGGAGATACGTCGTTTCAACACCTAGGCCTTGGTATAGATCTCCAGCGGGGTGGCGAATAGTCGGAATAAGCAGTACATACAAAAGAAAAGAATGCGTCGCCTACGCCACGACTCATCATCAAGCCTGTATCGCGACCTGCTGGGTCCACATGCAAATGGTCTAATGATCAGAATCGAAAACATGAACCGTTCAAATCATTGGGCCATCTCAGTATGTGGAGCTCACTGGTCAGTGATAGACGCTGCATCCTACGCTGCGAGAGAGGGAATAATTGCTTGTGTATGACAGTATCGAAGAAATGAACCATTCAAATCATTGGGCCATCTCAGTATGTGGACCTCACTGGTCAGTGATAGATGCTGCATCCTACGCTGCGACAGAGGGAATAATTGCTTGTGTATGACAGTATCGAAGAAATGAACCGTTCAAATCATTGGGTCATCTCAGTATGTGGACCTCACTGGTCAGTGATAGATGCTGCATCCTACGCTGCGACAGAGGTTAAAGAAACTCTTTGTAGGGTCTCTGGTATTTGTAAGTTCCAAGTGACTTCCACGTGAACTGTGGGTGGAAGAGTCACAGCCATTAAAATAAACAAATGCTCAGTGGTCAAGCTCTAAAATAATGTGGACAACCAATACATGCACCATATCGGTCAAACGAGATAAGCTAGTAGGAAATAGTGAAACGCGCCGGTGCATGTGGCAAGGTGAATTATTAATCTGGTCCGTCTATCCATTGGGACCTGATAAGGATGGCTTATGTAGAAAAAAGAAGAGGAAAAGAAAAAGCATATCCGACGATCCTATCAACTTTCTTTTGATCATTAACTAGTTTTGTTTTCTAGAGTTCTCTGTGGTCAAATAGATAGGAATCTCTAATGCAAGTAATTTCTTTTTTAAGGGCGCGTTCTCGTGCTACCGAGAACGGATTAGGTTCGGCCCTGGCCTCGCCCAACACGGTGCAGTCCAGAACATGGAGCCCAACTCGATATATGTCTGGTGCATGCACACCGTCCATCTGTTTTTCTAGATCATTTTAATGCATGATAAAAAAATGAAGCAAATTCAAATCTCAGTGGATCACAACACAAGAAACATTAGTGATTGACCATTAAAAACTTTTTGTGGGCCATAAAAGTTTTGGGTTTTGGATCAATCTAATACTTATTTTGTGTGACCTTATCAACACATTAGATGGAAAATAAAAATTACAGTGTACCCTAGGAAGTTTTAAAATGTTAAATCCAAGTATTCATGAAATGCATAGAATTGACTGTGAAGTGAATGGGAATTGACCATGAAATGAACGGAAATGACCATGAAGTGAAGGGAATTAACCGTAAACTACATGGAATTGACTGTGAAGTGAAGCGAATTGACCGTGAAGTGAATGGAATTGATCGTGAAATGCATGGAATTAACCGTGAAGTGAAGGAGAACCGCCGGAATTGACCGTGAAATGAATGGAATTGATCGTGAAGTGAAGGTAATTGACCGTGAAATGCATTGAATTGATCGTGAAGTAAAGGGAAATGACCGTGAAGTGAAGGGGAATCGCTGGAATTTACCGTGAAATGTGTGGAATTGACCGTGTGAAGTGAATTGAATGTGAAAAGCATGGAAATGACCGTGAAGTGAAGGGAATTGATAGTGAAATGCATGGAATTGACCGTGAAGTGAAGGGGATTGAACGTAAAATTCATAGAAATGACCGTGAAGTGAAGGGTAGTTTTCATGTGAAATGCATAGAAATGACCTTGAAGTGAAGGGTAGTTTCCATGTAGATGAACGGTTCTAAATGATAGTCTAAACTATCACGTGTAGGGTAGTTTCCATGCATTTCACGGTCAATTCCCTTCACTTCACGGTCAATTTCATTCATTTCACGGTCAATTTCCTTCACTTCACGGTCATTTCCATTCATTTCACGGTTAATTCCGGTGATTCCCCTTCACTTCACGGTCAATTCCATGCATTTCACGGTCAATTCGATTTACTTCACGGTCATTTCCATGCAATTCACGGTCAATTCAATTCACTTCACTTCACGGTCATTTCTATGCATTTCACAGTCAATTCCGGCAATTCCGCTTCACTTCACGGTCAATTCCATGCATTTCAAGGTCAATTCGCTTCACTTCACGGTTAATTCCGGCCATTCCGCTTCACTTGACGGTCATTTCCATGCATTTCACGGTGATTCCACTTCACTTCGTACAGTCAATTCCCTTTACTTAACGGTCATTTTCATACATTTCACAGTCAATTCCGACGATTTCGCTTCACTTCATGGTCATTTTCATGCATTTCACAGTCAATTCCCTTCACTTCACAGTCATTTCCAAGCATTTCACGATCAATTCCGGTGATTCCACTTCACTTCACGGTCAATTCCATGCATTTCATGGTCAATTCGCTTCACTTCACAGTTATTTCCATGCATTTCACGGTCGATTCCCTTCACTTCACAGTCATTTCCATGCATTTCACGGTCAATTCCCTTCATTTCACGATCATTTCTATGCATTTCACAGTCATTTTCGGCGATTCCGCTTCACTTCGCGGTCATTTCCATGCATTTCACGGTCAATTTAGCGATTCCGCTTCACTTCACGGTCAATTCGCTTCACTTCACGGTCATTTCCATGTATTTCACGGTCAATTCCGGCGATTCTGCTTCCGGCGATTCTGCTTCACTTCACGATCATTTTCATACATTTCACGGTCAAATCGCTTCACTTCACCGTCATTTCCATGCATTTCACGGTCAATTCCGGTGATTCCACTTCACTTCATGGTCATTTCCATGCATTTCACGGTCAATTCGCTTCACTTCACGGTCATTTCCGTGCATTTCATTTCATTCACTTCATGGTCATTTCCGTGCATTTCACGGTCAATTCCCTTCACTTTACAGTCATTTTCATGCATTTCACTGTCAATTCTGGCGATTCCTCTTCACTTCACGGTCATTTTCATGCATTTCACTGTCAATTCGCTTCACTTCACGGTCATTTCCATGTATTTCACGGTCAATTCCATGCATTTATAGTAGAAAAAGTAGGAGCTACAAGGAAGAACAAAACCTCCGGGAGAGCAGTCAACTACAGCATATTCTACAAAGAACATTTAAGTACTAATTTGTTTCACTATTGTGAATGGCTAATCTAAAAAATAAATCACTTCTTGAGATCTGTTTTCTCTAAGGTCTAATCTACAAATAATTGATAGGTAACATTCGAAGAGGCCAGTTTTAGCATGTGTGTGAGTATGAAATGTGGCCCATCTAAGCAAATGGATTGGACTCATGGTGGGGCGCGAGTATGAAATGTGGCCCATCTAAGCAAATGGATTGGACTCATGTTGGTTCCTACTCAACATGCATGACCCGCCCATAAAGCTTACTGGGGTTGACTGGGTCGGGACCCGGTCGACCCGGTAGTGGGACAGGGATTCGGGGTCAACTGGGTTGGGTCCCTTCAGTAAGCACCGTTGAAGTATTCTTTGCAGCTAAAAATAAGTGGGCTTAAAATGGTTGGTGGGCCATAAGAGGGTTGTACAGTAGGAAATTTCTCTAAATCCTGTAGTCTGTACTATTGGCACTGGATGATATTATCATGGTATTAATCCAATACTTGTTATTTTCAAGTGCTGGATGATCAAATGCAATTCGGTGCCACTTAATCCCACGTGAAACCTTGTAAATTTTACTCTCTCCAAATTCAAAATATCTCCATTTTGTCTAGATCTAAACTGATTTAAATGTGCCCAAATACGGTCCCATGCTCCGTTCATCTATGACATTTGATCTAAACCATTCAAATACTAAATTCTAAACTAAATTTGATTAAATATAATAGATAATATTTTATATTTGCAAAACAGGTAAATGAAAATATCTCTTGTAAAACAAAATGAAAGGAAAAGGTGTCATTTCATGTGGTTGAGGTCAAATTTAATTATTTGTGTGTTTTATGGCAGTATATGAAAAATAAAAAGAGCTATATGATAATGCTTCAAAAACTAAACCAGCTAAACCATTTTTGAAAAATAGGAAAAATGGTATATGTCAAAAACTAAACCACCTACATACCCAAGCACAGCGTGGTGGGATTTCACCACCTATGGGTTTTGAACTCAAGACATCATGTTGAAACTCCTCCAACTCTCCCACTCGAGCAAGGACTGGAGCCCTCTAAATGCTTACACCTATTTGGATAGTAGTATTAAATGGTATGGAATTACATTAGATGAAATTAACATGATTATTGCATAATTATTACTTGTTTGGAAATATCACGGTGTTTTCATTGTCCAATCTCACGTTTGAGATTAAATTCTTCCATTAAAAAATACACTAGATTAAGTGAAGCTTGCTTTTGGTGTACCATGAAATTATAATCAACACATTTGATGGTTGTTGTTGGTCACCTGTACACATGCAACTTGAATATCACATATAAATGGCACATATGCACGGATGGCATAGATAATACACATGCATCAATATAAGGCCCATGGATATAGTGGATTTCAAAATCAATCAAAAATCCTGTAATATCCCTCATTTGCTCTTGAATATATGATACCAGGATTAATTCAATCCATCCTATTATTTTCGAACAATAGATGGAATTTGCATGAGACCAAATGCAATTTGGTGCCACCTAATCCCATCTAATACCATAAACCAAACGGCCATTCAAAAGAGAAGAGTCGATTTACCAAATCATTGAGATCTTTCAAATAAGAACTCTCTCTGGATTGTTTATCCCCAAACTAACACCCCACTATCCTTATTGGTGTGAAATAGCTTTCTTGCCCTTTTCCTTAAAAGGTAGAGAGTCACGTTAAGGACTCATTTGGCATATCTAATTTAATCTAATGAGGGCTTTTCAAATAAAAACTATTCTAATACGATCTTTTTATTCTTGCACTTGTTTTAAATAAGATCACTGGTAAATTTAGGTTTTCAAAACCTAAAAAAGTTCTTATATAAAATAAGCACGTTCTACAGGTAAAAGATTTTTTTAGGAGTAGTTGGTGTCATTTTTAGAGATTACAATAACTTCATTGTAAGAGCAATTAAAACAATTGTTTCTGTGGATATCGCAAGAGATTGACCACGCCCCAAATGACAAAAGAATGGATAGCTACAACCTTGGTGTTTTAAGACATTGGGTTGTCGATTATGCTGGATATTAAATGTGGATCCTCCATCATTGGAGCCCACCTTTGATGTCGATCATCCATCATCTAAGCCAAACCTCCAAAGTAGGTCGTCCATCTTGCGAGGCTTGTCTTGGATGTGGACCATTCATCATTGGACATGGGCCATCCATCATGTGGGGCCTACCTTGATTTAGGTCATCCATCATGGGGGCCCACTATTAATGTTAATTGTCCTTTATGTGGGGCCCCTCAATGTCCACTACCCATCACGTGGAATTCATATTTGATGTGTCCATCGTGTGAGCCCCACCTTCGAAGTGGGTTATGTTAGTGCACTGATTTTTGCACCATATTTTTCAATCATGTGAGTCATTGTGTCAAGTAGTCGGTTGAGCCTTTGAAAAGTGAAGACCAAAGACACAAGCGAAGACGGAGCATCAAAGAGTAAAAGCAGGTAAATTGGGTACCTTGGTGACACTAACCCTTAACCCAAAATAACTCATTTACTTCTAGATGATCTTGACCTAATAGGAATACCTAATTCATCATCTCTTAGCCTTAAGAGACCAAGAAAAATATAATAAATAAGCCTAGAAGAGGTACAAAGCTGTTGTGTGAAAGTAAGCCCAAAACAATAGCTTTCGATAAGTTTTCGATGGTATCGAGCTGTAATCGAAGCGCCTTCGATAACATTGAAGGATTGCTCGATGACATCGATCGAGCGTCAGAAATGTCTAGCCACATGTTGCATTTGGTTCTGATTTTCTCGATGGCATCAAGGTACCTTCGATGACATCAAAGGGTAAGTTCAATGACATCGAAGGCCTGCTCGATGGCATCAATATTGAGTTAGGACTATCCAGCAACCAATTGGATTTTTTCCTGACTTTCTCAATGTCATCGAAGTCACTTTAAGTTTCGATGACATCAAAGGGTGCTCGATGACACCGATTGAGAGTCATAATTGTCTAGTAGAAAATTAAAATTTTCCCTGACTTTCTTGATGACATCGAGGACACCTTCGATGACATCGAAGGATAATTTCGATGACATCGAAAATTATCCAGATATGTCCAGCAAGAAAATATCATATTTTATCTAGAATGTTCGATGGCATTAAGGAAACCTTCGATGACATCGATATAGCTGTTTTCTGTCCGTCTTTTGACCATTAGAGCTCGAACTTTTTATAAAGGGCATTCGGTTATTCGGCATTTGGATGGAGTTTTAGAGCAATAGAAAGTAAGGTATCCATATTCATATCCCTCATCCCAAACCTCTATTCCATAGTGTTCTAAGCAATCATCCTTGAGATATATACTCATATGAGAATTTCGACCTTTACATTGATGATGTGCTTGAACCCTTCCATTTTCTAGATATTGGACTCAAGCAATCTTGGTACATAATTGTCCAAATTGTTTAGAAGACCCATCTAGGTGAATCCCATAGAAAAAATAACTTCTCACTAGTTGTAGGAGATTCAACCCTCTCATCACCTTGGTTACCTCGGAGGAGCATCACATGTAAGGTAGTTGATCTTGGAGCTAAAGCCTTGGCAAAGTTGTGACATCATGATTAGGGGAGCACCGAGGAACTGCTTGAAGCACGGGAGAGCGAAGATCAAGCTACCCACGAAGGCGCTACAAAAGGTGCTTAATCCAATAAGTAAGTTGTCAATTTTAAGAGTCCAAGTTTACTTACATTCCTTGTGTAGGATTATGGGTAAGAGTTTGTAAATCCAAACTCAAACTAGGTTCTAATGTAGGACCTTGGCCTTTGTGTAGTGCCTAAATCCTAGGTTCTTGTGTATGAACTTGATTCTAGTATAGAGTCTAAATCACCGGGTTCTTGCGTAAGACCTTATATCTTGTGTAGTGCTGTTCACTCCCCAAGTATAGGGTTGTGATGTAGTAATAATCTCAGTAAGACCGAGGTCGAATCCACTGGGACTGAAACCTGTACGTGATCTGAAACCAACTAGAACTAGAACTAGACCAAGATGAAATCTAAATCAATTATAATTTGAGGAATAATGGTGAAACAATTAACTAAACTTAAGAGAATTCAGAGGAAGAAACTAGGGATTCAGAGGATCCACTTGTAGAGATCAGGGAGAACTACTCTTGAATCATGAAATCAACTGAACCGCCATTGATATAGTTTTCAAGAGATGAAGGGTATATGAATTAGATATGATTCCATCACAAATCCATGCCCATGAGACAAGGTAATCAATAAAACTTAAACCAATCCATAACCAATCAGAAGATGTGTGAATGTTAGGAAGAATTCCATCATCCAACCATGTCCAAGGGGTAATGGTGAACAACAGGATTTCCTGATTTCACAATCAAAATATGAAGAAGAATGAAATACTCAAAGCCATCGCAGATCTATTGTAATTTAAGTCACAACAAATCATTAAAAACTATGATTATTTCAATTAATCAAACTAAAACCAAACGTCAGTTCATAACCATAAATCAACACCATAGAATCGGTCCCATCACACCACAAGCTTCACCTCTTAGCCCTAGCTAAGAGGTTTAGCCACACATGGATGGGCTAGATCTCATCAGAAATTTGAGAAGAAAAGCATAACCAAAGAAAAACAACAAAACTCTTTCTTCTCTCCCTGTCTTTCTCTCTCTCACATGAGATTCTTCCTCCAAGGCCTTTGATGCCTGCTCCCCAAGTCCAAAAACTCTTTTAATAGCTGCTGGAGTGGAGAAAATCGGATTTGGAAAGCTGTCGCACGCGCAACGAAAGTCTTTTTGCAACCAAGTTCGGGGCCACGAAACACGACACTTTCCTCGCTCAAATTCCAAAACAACACCGTCCCTTAGGACTTTCTTGGGTCCTCTACATGATAAAAGGTTCAGATCTACCATATGATCAAAGATGGTGGCCCACAATCGCCTGAAAAACCAGATTTCTTAATATGTGCGAAACCTTTCGCACCCTTTCACTGTCGTGATCGGTGGGCCCCATAGAAGTATTTTTCTGGGAAATCCACCCCATCCATTGCATTCAGAACGAAATTTCAGTCAAGAATGGGTGGTTTTGAATATCCATTGACTCGGCCCAGAGAAGAAATCACGAAAAGATCAGTTTTGAACATTGCAGGGCAGTCCGTTTGTGGCCTCTGTACCTCACACGTGTGCATGCATAGGTGTAAAGTATTAGCATGGTTTTGAAGCTTTCGAACCCCTCTACACGATGGACGGCTTGGATCAGCCGTACGAGTGACGAGTGGGGTCCACAAACTCCCGCAAAAACGGACAGCGTCCGTTCGCAGAAAAACGGAAATTTCCGTTTTGAAATTTGAAAACCAGACGCTGACGTATTCGGTGGTCCCCACAGTGATATATTCGTGGAAATCCGACCCGTTCATTGGATTCCTGGCGCAATTTCAGTCAGGAAGGAGTAGTTTTCATGGAGTTTTTGTGCGGTCCACTGTATAAATTAATTCACCGTCCATCTAGCGTTTTTCGACGATCCACGTGCTTTTGTATGCATGGGACCAAAAGTCCACCTAGGCGAGGGTCATGCCCCCCCTCTCGACACAACAGACGGTACTGATCTTTACTTCAGTCGACGAGTGGGCCCCACTACGCAGAACCGGCGCCGTGGGAGAAGACGTTGTGCGTCTTTACGCTTTTGCGAAGGAGCGTCGGTCACGGCGCCGACCGACTCTCAGACCGGGTGCGGTGCGGGAGCGCACGTGTGCCGTATGCACACTTCTCACACACAGGGCCTGCCGTGATGTTTACGAGAAATCTACATCGTCCATCCTCTTTCTCATATTATTTTACCTGTAAATACCAAAGTTTAGGCAGTTCCAAATATCAGGTGGGCCCCAATTTAGAGATTAATGAGCTGATCTGTCCGTTAGACCATTTTTCGAGATCTTCAATGGCTGAAATTTAATATGTACGGTTAATTTATGGCCCCCATCACATGTATGAAGTTTCGAGTCAATCGGATGGCGGGAACCATGTGATCTTGCATTTTGCACCAATTTCATGCTTCTTTAACGTGAACGACTTGATTTTCTCGGATCCTTGGCGTGTAAATCCATCGATCTTAGTCTCCTGGGGTCCGTTCCTTGCCTTGGTGAATCTTGAGTGATAAAACCATGCTTCTAATACCCATTTTCAGTTCAAGCTCTTAAATACATCCTGCATCACAAACACGATTAAATAGGTCCATTAAACAGTATAAGTTCGTAAATCCAGACAATAAATGGGGTCTGATATACAATATTTGACCCTCAACACAACCCCCAACCAGCATTTTGCTAGTCCCGAGCAATGTATGCAAAAAATAAGTTGAGAATTACAAGACAATTTTTATGAAATCGAGTGATATTTTGAAAAACAATCCAGATCCTAGAGTTCTAAGATGCATGAATGTTGGGTATTACTTTCTCCTGTACTCCAGTGCACCGTAAACTTCATAGTCAAGTTCAACGTATGAATCCATCTATCAGAAAAATTCTAAACATTGAGTTCCATGGGTGTATCGTGTAACCCTGCTTACCATCATTAAGAGATCCAATCGTCACTTTCCATGATAATATTTATGATCAAAAGAGCATTCGGGACAACCTAAATCAGAACTTGCCTTACAGTTCTCCTTTTCATTCTTCCAGCTTTTGATGATTTTTTTTTTTTTCGATGAGCAGGGTAATTGAATCCTTACCTATAGGGAGCAAACCCATTGTGAAGATCGTACACCTAATCCTTTTCATATATATATCATCCATGGGGAATTAAATCCATACCTATAGGGAGCAAACCTATGGTGAAGATTATTCGCCCAACCCTTTCAATTTCTCAGGTTGGTTCCTTTCAAGCTTAGTGGTCACCAAGTTAATCCTTTAATATCGAACTGAAGCTTAATGTGCAAGCAAGATTTGTCCTGTGAAATCATGACTCAATCAATGTTTAAAACCTCTAATCATGGATTTAACAATTCGAACTTAACTAGGAAATCTAACAAATAACGGAATCTAAGAGTCACAAATTACCAACATCACTTATCTTATAATTCTAAATTAAAGATGACTGTCAAAATCACTTCGAATTCACAAGAAAGTCCAGAAAAATTTAAAAATTTTCACAATTTTTGCTCAAGACCAAGAAAATATTGATTAGGTACCTAATCTCCCACTCCTAACCTGAAAGCTACATTGTCCTCAATGTAAAAGAAATAAGCATGCAATGCACATGGGACAACGAAAGTAAATGAGAATTGATGGGAAGATAGTACCTGGATAATGAATCAAGAAAGACTTTCCAAAGATATCCATGAGAGAGCGGGTCAGCACAAGAGTGAAAGTAACTAACTCAAACTATCCTAACATAGTGCAGGAAGCAAACTAACCTAATGGCATCAAACCGTCTAACCTAGAACAACATAAAGCAAAACTACCCTAGTCCTATGAAAGCAAGGAAAACTACTGAGTCATGCCGCGCGGTTCCTCTTCCGGCTAGTATCTTGATATGTTTCTCAGTAAGTTCCTCAACAGGATCATCCAAAAGCCCTTTTTGCAATAGGCTTGGGCGCCCTGGAGCATGACTTTCCAAAGAGACTTATGTACCTCATAGGAAATTTTCCATTGAATTGCTTGAGGTATCCAAAGTATATACGATTCACCTGTGACAGAAGAAGTTTCAACGTTAGTATCCCATGGTGAAGCAGAGACTACAGGTAGATAAAATTCAGAAAAATTTTCGAAAAGTAATGTAGTCTCAATGCATTCCGAAGTTCCATGCTTCGGTTCAATTTTCAGCTCCTCTTCCTTTAGTGGTAAACATTCAGGGTCTGGGGAAGGAGGGGCTTCAGAGTGAGGGTTCTCTCGGTCAGTGATGACTACCGAGATGTTATCTTGCAATGCATCCACTTTTTCTTTTGACATGAGATCGTTTGAATCTGCAAAGTGTGCCAAGCAATCATCCAAAAAGTTGGGAAGTTTGGCTAAACGTGACTTATTTTCCATGTTGGAGCTCGTGATGATCTGTCTAAGGAATCCATCATCCTTGAAAGTGGATGGAGGTACACTCTCTTGCTCCAGTCCTGCACAGAAAGATTGAAAATCAATAGGGGAAGCATCGATGTGGTCACTCTGTTCATTAAAACTACTTAATTGAGGTATTGAATTGTAAAAATTTGACAGTTCAGATGGTGACCTCAATTGGGTGGTTTCAATTTCAAGAGTCATATTAAGTAGCTCATCCATCTCCCGCATTATATCATCATTCAATTCAGGGGAGTGGTCTAAACATGCATTACAAGGGTTGGAAGGGTTAGTTGAAATTGGTTCATTCTCCACATTCAAATCAGTCATGTCAGACAGGTGGAGTAGATCATTATGGTTGACAACTTTCTGAACCTCTTGATCATTGGTAGGGGCCACACTTGAGATTGAATCCCAATACTCATCATTGTCAAGTTCCGTGCAATGTGTTCTTGGGATGGGATCATATTCCTTACATTCTATTCCTGGAATGGGTTGAGGTTTGAATAAACTAACCTCTACCGCATCAGTGTAATCATGTGTATTATGTGAGTGAAGTGTGTCACTATTATTATATTTAAAAGACACCCACGTCTCTTGATCATTCCTTTGGACAGTCATCGAGATCGAATCATCGGGAAATTGAACCATCTGCTCATTAATGGAATCCAATTCCTCATTCATAATTTCAGTTTCTGCCACAAGCGAATTATGATAACCTTCTTCACATTGTGCTTCTAGATTGAGATGAGACTGGGATAACCTAGCCTCTTCCTTCTCCATAAGATGTGACTGAATGATTGGAATTGAGGATTTGAGCAATTCGCATGATTGTATGACAAGTTGATTGAATTGCTCTTGTGCTTTCATGAGCTTCTGAAGTGAATCCTCTTGGATTGTTTCTGATTGGGTTTCAAAGGTAGAGGACCCAAGAGAATTATCACTATGATATATAGCTGGTTCAGCTTTCTGACATTGATGTTTCCATTGATTATAGTCATACGGATCATAGGTGGGACAATCTGATGGTTGGTAATACTTATTATCACTCATAATATAATCACACATTGTTTTCTTTTTCTCAGATGGGTGATAATAATTCTCACTCCCATAGTTATGATAACCCCAATACTCACGTACTGTCCGTGGGGCGGAATTGTTCTCCCGTATATGATCGCGTAAGGACTTCTTAACCGATGGAGTGTTATGCTTAGGTCGGTTCTCGATGATTGTTTCAGGAAAATTTTGAGGCATAGGTGGATGTCTATCATCATTATCATACATCCATTCGCACTGTTTCGCATGCTCAAAAGCTATCTCAGCATATTGACGTTCCCACTCGTACATATACATGGTGAAACCCTCGATCTGAATCTAATCCTAATAAAAATTGAAGAAAAGATCCTACAGTGGTATGGAAAGTAAGAGGATGAGAAGTTAGAAGGAAGGTACCAATTGAGAAGTTCCTATGTTAAGATACTGCAAAAGAAAACAAAAGAGATTAGCTTCTAAAATAAAAAGTCTAAAGTTAGAAAGTTCCTACAATTGAAATAGAAAATTAGTTTCTAAAAAGGAAAATTCCGTACCTAGAAAGTTTCTAAAATAGAAAATCTAAACCTAAAAATAGAAAAAAATTCTAAAAAATAAACTACTTCCTAAAAAGGAAAGTTTCTAAAAATAAAATAAAGGAAAGATGAGTTAGTTTCTAAAATTGGAAAGAGTCTCTAAAAAGGGAACTAACTGACCTAGTTTCTAAAAACAAAAGAGGAAAGTTCTAAAAATAAATTAGTTCCTAAAAATAAAATAAATTCTAAAAAATAATTAGGAAAGTTCAAAGCCTAAAGTTAGAAAGTTCTAAATTAGAAATCCTAATCCTAAAATGGAAAGTAATGTTAGTTTCTAAAAAAGGGAAAAAAAAATTCTAAAATAAATAAAGGCCTAGAAATAGAAAATTTCTAAAAATAGAAAGTTAGTTTCTAAAAAAAAGGAAACCTAGAATAAGAAAGTTTCTAAAACTAAAATCCTAATTCTAAAAGTAGAAAATAGAAAGGCTAGAAATTTAGAAAGAGATTACCAATTTAAGAAGTATATGTTAGAATCCTACAAAAGAGGAAACAGGTTAGTTCTAGAAATAAAAAAAATAAAATAAAATAAAATAAAATCTAAAACTAAAGTTAGTAAAATCCTAATCTTAATATAATTCTAAAACCAATTAATTTCAAAATTACGTAGTCGTCAGTCCCCGGCAACGGCGTCAAAAACTTGTTCACTCCCCAAGTATAGGGTTGTGATGTAGTAATAATCTCGGTAAGACCGAGGTCGAATCCACTGGGACTGAAACCTGTACGTGATCTGAAACCAACTAGAACTAGAACTAGACCAAGATGAAATCTAAATCAATTATAATTTGAGGAATAATGGTGAAATAATTAACTAAACTTAAGAGAATTCAGAGGAAGAAACTAGGGATTCAGAGGATCCACTTGTAGAGATCAGGGAGAACTACTCTTGATTCATGAAATCAACTGAACCGCCATTGATATAGTTTTCAAGAAATGAAGGGTATATGAATTAGATATGATTCCATCACAAATCCATGCCCATGAGACAAGGTAATCAACAAAACTTAAACCAATCCATAACCAATCAGAAGATGTGTGAATGTTAGGAAGAATTCCATCATCCAACCATGTCCAAGGGGCAATGGTGAACAACAGGGTTTCCTGATTTCACAATCAAAATATGAAGAAGAATGAAATACTCAAAGCCATCGCAGATCTATTGTAATTTAAGTCACAACAAATCATTAAAAACTATGATTATTTTAATTAATCAAACTAAAACCAAACGTCAGTTCATAACCATAAATCAACACCATAGAATCGGTCCCATCACGCCACAAGCTTCACCTCTTAGCCCTAGCTAAGAGGTTTAGCCACACATGGATGGGCTAGATCTCATCAAAAATTTGAGAAGAAAAGCATAACCAAAGAAAAACAACAAAACTCTTTCTTCTCTCCCTGTCTTTCTCTCTCTCACATGAGATTCTTCCTCCAAGGCCTTTGATGCCTGCTCCCCAAGTCCAAAAACTCTTTTAATAGCTGCTGGAGTGGAGAAAATCGGATTTGAAAAGCTGTCGCACGCGCAACGAAAGTCTTTTTGCAACCAAGTTCGGGGCCACGAAACACGACACTTTCCTCGCTCAAATTCCAAAACAACACCGTCCCTTAGGACTTTCTTGGGTCCTCTACATGATGAAAGGTTCAGATCTACCATATGATCAAAGATGGTGGCCCACAATCGCCTGGAAAACCAGATTTCTTAATATGTGCGAAACCTTTCACACCCTTTCGCTTCGTGATCGGTGGGCCCCATAGAAGTATTTTTCTGGGAAATCCACCCCGTCCATTGCATTCAGAACGAAATTTCAGTCAAGAATGGGTGGTTTTGAATATCAATTGACTCGGCCCAGAGAAGAAATCACGAAAAGATCAGTTTTAAACATTGCCGGGCAGTCCGTTTGTGGCCTCTGTACCTCACACGTGTGCATGCATGGGTGTAAAGTATCAGCATGGTTTTGAAGCTTTCGAACCCCTCTACACGATGGACGGCTTGGATCAGCCGTACGAGTGACGAGTGGGGTCCACAAACTCCCGCAAAAACGGACAGCGTCCGTTCGCAGAAAAACGGAAATTTCCGTTTTGAAATTTGAAAACCGGACGCTGACGTATTCGGTGGTCCCCACAGTGATATATTCGTGGAAATCCGACCCGTTCATTGGATTCCTGGCGCAATTTCAGTCAGGAAGGATTAGTTTTCATGGAGTTTTTGTGCGGTCCACTGTATAAATTAATTCACCGTCCATCTGGCGTTTTTCGACGATCCACGTGCTTTCGTATGCATGGGACCAAAAGTCCACCTAGGCGAGGGTCATGCCCCCCTCTCGACACAACAGACGGTACTGATCTTTACTTCAGTCGACGAGTGGGCCCCACTACGCGAACCGGCGCCGTGGGAGAAGACGCCGTGTGCGTCTTTACGCTTTACGAAGGAGCGTCCGTCGCGGGCCGGGCGCCGACCGACTCCTCGGTTGCACCGGTGCGGTGCAGCGCACGTGTGCCGTATGCACACTTCTCACACACAGGGCCTGCCATGATGTTTACGAGAAATCTACACCGTCCATCCTCTTTCTCATATTATTTTACCCGTAAATACCAAAGTTTAGGCAGTTCCAAATATCAGGTGGGCCCCAATTTAGAGATTAATGGGCTGATCTGTCCGTTGGACCATTTTCTGAGATCTTCAATGGCTGAAATTTAATATGTACGGTTAATTTATGGCCCCCATCACATGTATGAAGTTTCGAGTCAATCGGATGGCGGGAACCATGTGATCTTGCATTTTGCACCAATTTCAGGCTTCTTTAACGTGAACGGCTTGATTTTCTCGGATCCTTGGCGTGTAAATCCATCGATCTTAGTCTCCTGGGGTCCGTTCCTTGCCTTGGTGAATCTTGAGCGCTAAAACCATGCTTTTAATACCCATTTTCAGTTCAAGCTCTTAAATACATCCTGCATCACAAACACGATTAAATAGGTCCATTAAACAGTATAAGTTCGTAAATCTAGACAATAAATGGGGTCTGATATGCAATATTTGACCCTCAACAAGTGCCTAAACCTTTGGGTTCTTGCATTGGACCTTGGCTCTTTTGTAGGGCCTAAACCTCTGGGTTCTTGTGTATGACATTGGCTCTTGTGTAGATCCTAAATTTCTGAGTTCTTGTGTAGGACCTTAGCCTTTGCGTAGGGCCTAAAACCCTGGGTTCTTGTGTAGGACCTTAGCTCTTATGTAGAGCTAAAATCTTAGAGTCCTTGTGTAGGGCTATAAAAGTTTGAGGTGAACATGATTTAAAACCTCCGATAGTGAAATCCGATACACTCATGGGTTGAGTGCGTCCACTGGGAGTAGAGTAGGCAAGTAGCCGAACTATTATATATGATTGTGTTTGGGATTGCCATTTGCACAATTATTTAATTATACTTGTGAGTTTGAGTGTTTACATTATACATACATGAATGCTTAGTGATTAATAGGTAGCACATCCCACACACACAAATACACTATCTTGATAAAGACTAGTTGCTTATGTGCATATCATTTGTAGTCTATGTGATTGGACCCTCTGTTGGCTTGAAAGCCTTAGAGTTATATTGTCTTGCTTATTTTACTTGTTAATTAGTTTAAATTAGACAATTAGTTCTAAAAGGCATAATTTTTTAATAAGCCCTAATCACCCTCCCCCCCCCCCCCCCCTCTACAACATAGCGTTCATTCCTTAAATATGTCAAGCTTCCGTAAGCGCAGCTGTGGTAATCCCATTATGCCACAGGCTAACATTTTCAATAGTCCATCATGTGCGGCCCACTTTTAATGTCCATCATCCATCGTGTGTGGCATACCTTCTATGTGGATCATCAATCATATTGGGCCACTCTGGATATGTCATCCATCATACAAGACCTTAGATATGGATCGTCCATTAAGTGGGGCCCACTTGATATGGACTGTCCATTAAAACTTCACCAATCGAGTCACAGGTATCTGACATATTCATACCTAACGATTTTCCACAAAGTGGTGGTGAAACGTATAACTTGTACAAATCTTTCCATTTTCCAATTCGATCCGATCCATTCGTTCGTAGAGCTATTTACTCGATCGCAGACATTTCTGGAACACCTCTAACAGAGGAACAAATAGTCAATTTTGAAAGAACTTTGATGTGAGTCATTCATCATGTGGTCCCACTCCATGCATTTGTGGGCCACCTTGATGTGGACCATTCATTATGTGGGACCCCACCTTCAATACGAGTTGTTTACCATGTGGGCCCACTGTAACGTCTTAGATTTTTGCTATTTTGGATTTTCAAAAGCCCTTGAAGTTTTCACTATAATTAGCTTATGTTATCACTTATTAACCCTTAATGCTTGAGGTAAGCCTATACGCGGGTGATACTAGTAAAGAACTGTACAAATCTTATTAATCAACCGTAAGAAGCCAACAAATCCACCTGATCACTTAAACCTTGAGTCTAGCCTCATGATTTGTTCATCTAGGGCCCAAATATATCCGTCCTATAACTAACTAATCAAGACAACGACAATTAATAAAGATTTACCAAAAGCCGAGACAACTAGGGGTCGGATCTTAATTAACAAGCCATACCGATCCAGTTACTCCTTTATCCTAAGAACCAACAGTTTAGGGTGATTAGGATTAAATCATTATTTTCGCTAATTGCGAATAAGCCACACTATGAACTTAGTTAATCCAAGCCTTAATTATCAAGCACAAAAAATCTCGCTACCTAATTCATTCTAAAAATGCCCTGATTATTCAAACAATCTCTAGATTACTCATTATTAGGCCACTAAACCCGAGACTATAGAAATACGTTCATCTTAGCGGGCTTGATGTTCATCGTAAGACATTGAACTGATATCGCATCTTGAATCGCTCAACTTGGACTTGCAAGGTCAATACATGAGATGTGTAAATATTCTTAAAATTAACCAAGAACTTAAGTTAATTGTTTGTATTCTGTCTTTGTCAAAGCTGTCATCTCATGGATAAACGGTTGAGTTAAGTGACCATGATTTTCAAATAATGGACCTTATGACCTGGTGTGACCTGGCGAAGTTAGGACCTTATGACCTGGTGTGACCTGGCGAAGTTAGGACCTTATGACCTAGCATGAATGATTTTCAAAGAATGTTTCATGTTTCAGTCTTCGAACACATTCATTATGTCCTTATAAATTCTTGAGTTCTTATATGCATCATTCTGAATTTCCTCGAGTTCATTCGAATGAAGTTTGCGTAACGAGCTAGTGTTGTCAAAATTGAAGTTCAAATTTTTGATTTCCTAGTAGGCTTTATGTTCCACCTCCACAAGCAAGTGGAAAGCCTTTCCATAGACAAGTCTAAAGGGAGACATTCCAATAGGGGTCTTGTAAGCTATAAGGTAAGCCCATAAAGAATCGGTCAATTTAAAGGATCAATCTTTGCATCAAGGTTAACTTCTTTTTTTTTTCCAGAATTTGTTTGATTTCCCTACTGGAAATTTTAGCTTGACTGCTTGTCTGCGGGTGATAGGGTGTATCGACTTTGTGAGACATGCCATATTTCTTCATTAAGTTCTTGAATGGCTATTGCAAAAGTGTGAACCTCCATCACTTATGATGGCTCGAGGTGTTTTGAACCGGGAAAGGATGTTTTCTTTTAAGAATCGAATGACCATTTGATGATCATTGTTCCGGCACGGAATCGCCTTGACACACTTGGTAACATAGTCTACTGCTAACAAGATGCAAATATTTCCAAAGGATTGGGGGAATAGTCCCATGAAATCAATGCCCCAACAATCAAATACTCAATAATTAGAATGGGGTTCAATTACATCATGTTTCAATAAGACAATCCTCCCAATTTTTTACAACACTCACAAGCTTTGCAAAACTCATGAGTATCTTTAAACATAGTGGGTCAATAAAAGCTACACCGCAGAATTTTAGCCATGGTCTTTTTAGTAGAAAAGTGACCACCACAAACCTGAGAATGAGAAAAGGAGATTACACTTTGGTATTCATCATATGGTACACATCTCCTCAGAATTTGGTCTGGGGAATATTTGAACAAATAAGGGTCATCCCAAAAAAACTTATGTACCTCGGTGTAGAATTTTTTTAAAAAATCTTGTGCAGTCTAATGTATTGGCATGAAACCTGTGGTAAGAAAATTCACAATGTCAGCAAACCAAGGTAATTGGAAAAGTTTAAACAATCTTTTATCGTGGAACATGTCGTTTATATCGGTGTCAGCTCAAGGGAATCAATGAGGTCAAGTCTTGAGAGATGGTCAACCACTAAATTCTCTACTCCTTTTTTATCTTGTATTTCAATGTCAAATTCTTAGAGTAGGAGGATCCATTTTATTAAATGAGGCTTGGAATCCTTCTTAGAAAGAAGGTACTTCAGCGATGCATGATCAGTGTAGATAATGATTTTAGATCCTATCAAGTAGGACCTAAATTTATTCAAAGCGAACACTACGGCTGAGAAGTCCTTCTCTGTGGTGGAGCTGTTCACTTAGGCAGAAGTTATAGTTCTACTCGCATGGTGAATCACATAGGGCTTCTTCCCTTTTCTCTGACCTAACATCGCCCCAATAGCATAGTTAGACGTATCGCACATAATCTCAAAAGGTATGTTCTAGCTGGGTAGCTGCATGATATGAGTGGTTGTCAAAATAGCCTTGAGCTTAGTGAATGTTTCTTAGCATTGTTCAGTCCACTTGTATGGTACATCATTTTGAAGGAGATTACGTAAAGGACGAGAGAGATGACTAAAGTCTTTTATGAATTGTCTATAAAATCTAGCATGTACTAAGAAGGATCATACGTCACGTATGCCCTTGGGTGGAGGTAGGTTAGAGATAAGATCGATTTTTTCTTTGTATACCTCAATTCCCTTGGATGAAATTATGCATCCAAGCACAATTCCCTTCAGAATCATAAAATGACATTTCTACCAATTCATAACCAAATTCTTCTCCTCACATCGCTTTAGCACACATTTAAGATTTTCCAAACACTCGTGGGAGGATGGACCAAAAATAGAGAAGTCATCCATAAAAACCTCCAAATATTGACCCACCATGTTAGAAAATATGCTCAACATGCATCGCCGAAAGTTGGTGGGGGCATTACATAGTTCGAATAACATTCTTCGGTAAGCAAAAGTGCAAAAGGGACATGTGAATGTTGTCTTTTCTTGATCTCCAAGGGTTATCTCTATCTGGTTGTAGCTCAAATATCCATCAAGAAAACAGTAAGAGTGACCAGCTAGCCTTTCCAAAATTTGATCAATGAATGGCAAAAGAAAGTGGTCCTTATGACGGTATTCAACTTTCTGTAGTCAGTGCATATTCTCCAATTAGTAGTTACTCAAGTTATCACGAGTTCATTATCAACATTGACTACGATGGTGATTCCGGACTTCTTAGGAACCACCTGAGTTAGACTCACCTATTGACTGTTGAATATAGGGTATATGATATCCACATCCAACAACTTAAATACCTCACTTTTAGCCACTTCCTTCATATTTGGATTTAACCAACGTTGTAGTTGTTAGGAGGTCTTCGCATTTTCTTCTAAGTGAATGTGGTGAGTACAAATCAAAGGGTTAATTCCTTTAAGGTCAGTAATCGACTATCCAAAGGCTCTTTTATGCTCTTTGAGAGTAGAAATGAGCATACTCTCTTTTTTTTTCATCAAAGTGGGAAGAAATCACCACCGGGTATATTTCTTCTTAACCTAAATAGACATATTTAAGATCGAAGGGCAAAGGTTTTAAGTCAAGCTTCGCTGACTTGAGACTAGATGGTAGAGGCACTATATCACAGTTTGGGGTAAAGTTTCAAATTGTGGCCTCCACCAGTTAATTTTAAGTACTGGTGTCGCATTAAGCAAGGCATCCATCTCCCTAACATGTCATCATCTAAATCAGGGGAGTAAGCCAAGCACGTCTCCAAAGGATCATAGGATAGAGTCAAAAGTGTTTTATCTTCCATGAATGAATTGATCATGTTAATGTTGTGGGTATTGTTAACATCCTCTGATTGTTTGCTCATATTGAAAAAAATATTCAGCTCCAATGTCATGTTCCCAAAAGATAAATTCATCACTCTAGTCCTATAATTAATGACAACATTCGATATGGCTAGGAATGGACGACTCGGAATGACAAAAATCAGAGTGCTCACTTTTGAGTGTCAAATATTACATATTTTCCCCTATTTATACCTTAGTTTTATGAACATGATACTATTTAATGGTATATTTTATACATATTTGTGTTGCAAGGTGTATCTGAGAGCTTGGATTGAAAAGAATAGTAAAAGCATGGATTTAATGTGCAAGAATCACCAAGGCATATGATGAATCTTAGGAGACTAAGAATGACGAATTCACATGCCAAAGATCCAAGGAAACCAAGTACAAAAGCTAAAGAAAGGACTTGAAAGATTACAAAATCTGAAGCAGAAAACAGACAGGTTCGGTCCTACCGAACCAATGTTCGATCTAACCGAACTTGTAGAAAATAGTCCAATGATAAACGATGGAATTCAAAAACTATTTCGATTCAACCAATGGACAATTTGGTCCTACCGAAGGAAGGATTCGGTGCGATCGAAAGTGCACAAAAAGCTCTAGTGAAGAACGATGAATTTTGGAGTTAATTCGTTTCGACCGAAGATTAATTCGGTTCGACGATGACTTAAGTTTGGTCCGACCGAAGACAACTCGGTCCGACCAAAATCGGGCAACTACTGAAACATAATCCTTTCCAAATTCAAAATCGACTTTAGATTCGACTTCGGTCCGATCGATGCATAATACGACTGCGTAAATTGAGACGGTTTCACGATCGATTTGCAAAAATTCCAAGTCGGTGCATAAGGTGGAGCTTCACAACTATAAATATGAGTCCCTAGGGCACTCCTAAGGATCATTTAGGAGTGGAGAAAAAGGGTGGAGAGCCACTACCAAGAGTCTTTCTTCTTCTTCCTTAGTTATTTTTATGCTTTGCTTAAGAGTTCTTAATTCAATTATGTCTATGGTTGGTTAAACCTCTTAGCTAGGGCTAAGAGGGGAAGCTTGTAACATGATTGGGATGTTTACTTTGTTTTGATTCATATTTTTATTGAATTCCATTGATTTCTAGTTGATTTTAAGGAATACTTTCAGTTTTCAATGGGTTATTGCGACTCAAATTACAGTAGACGCTGCGATAGCTTTGAATTTCTTCTTTTCTTAATTAAGATTGTTGGATTAGTAAATCTTATTATTTTCCATCGTCTCCTGGGCACAGTTGGGTGATGGAATCCCTTCCAATCTTCACAATTCTCCTCCATTGAGGCTGGATCAATAAGAAGTTCAGAGATTTGATCATCTCTTCCTCTAACTGGATAAGAGAGGACTCTGATTCCAATTGGATCTCTTGAATCAAGTAAAGTAGCGTCCCAATAGCTACAAGTGGATCCTTGGCACCCTAGTTCCTACCTTTAAATTTACAAGTTTTTATTATATCCTTCACAATTAATATTCCAATTATTCAGATTCAGATTTACATCTTCTTCTAGTTACTTTCGGAAACGTATAAGTTTAGTCCCTATGGATTCGACCTTGGTCTCACTGAGATTATTACTACATCGCAACCCTACACTCGGGGTTGTGAAACAAGTTTTTGGCGTTATTGCCGGGGACTACGGTTGCACTTTTCTGAATTTAATTAGTCTTGGAATTAGGTTAAGTTTAGGATTAACTTTTTGTTTAATTCTTAGGTTTAGAATTTTTCTGCTTTGTTTTTAGAAACTAACTTTATTATCTGTTTTGTAGGATCTTAACCTAGCATCTTCTATCTGGTAACTTTGTTCTAACTCTCTCTCTCTCTCTCTCTTACTTCTGATTTGTTGTAATTTTTAATTCTTAGATTCTATGTTAAATTCTAAACTTGAAGGCTGAGAGTGTTTCATGCCCAAGTGGGTTTGTGATAACACTCTACGTGTCTTAACTGTAGGAGGATTATTTGAATGGTTACCTATCTGTCACAGGACTAGACACAACTTGAGATCCTCAGAGTCAATAAAAGTGATGACTGCTAATCAACCTGTAATTCAACCTCAACCTCTAGTTGAGGAGGCTCAGGATGAGAATGAGGTGCATCATGCACCCCCGCCTCGTACTTTACGAAACTATTTACAACCGGTGGGGGTGAGCACACCTTCTTGTATGATTTTTCCAGAAAATACAAGAAATATAGACATCAAGCTAGGAGTGATTTAACTCCTTCCAAAGTTCCATGGACTTAAATGAAAGTCAATATCTATGCTTGAAAGAGTTTGACGAGATAATAACCACTTTATATTTTCCTAATGCGTTTGAGGATACGATCAAACTGAAATTCTTTCCATTCTCTTTAAAAGAAAAGGCTAAGACATGATTGCATTCACTATGTCCACGATCTATTGGCAGATGGAATGATATGACAAGGGAGTTTATAAAGAAATTCTTCCCATATCATAAAACGAACACCATCAGAAAGTCGATCATGAACTTCACCCAAAAGGAAGATGAAACATCCTTCCAATGTTGGGAGTGGTTCAAGGATCTTGTTAGTTCATGCCCACATAATGGTTTTGAAATGTGGCGCATAACAAATTTCTTCCATGAAGGACTGACATCTTCCATGTGCCAATTCGTTGAGACGATGTGCAATGGGGAATTCATGAACAAAGATGTCGATGATGTGTGGGATTACTTTGACAAACTCACTGAAACCGCTCAATCATGGGTCATCTCCCCAAGACTTAAAACCACTTAAGCCTACTCAATCAAATGAGAAGGGAGAAATATACTTGTTGAAAGAGGAAGACGATTTAAATGCTACAATGGCCAGTCTCACAAGGAAACTCGAGGCCATAGAACTTAAGAAGGATAAAGCTGAGGAAGTTGTCTGCAGCATTTGTGCTTGTAATGTTCATACAACTGAGAATTGTCCAACAATACTTGATTTTCAAGAAATATTGAACAAGAAATCGAATGCCATAAACAACTACCAATGGCCTTTCAAAGGACTCACTTCAAACACATACAATTCGAGTTGGAGAAATCATCCAAACTTCAGTTGGAGGAATGGACAAACTGCTACTCCTCAAGGAATCCCTAACCAATTCTTGAATAAAGGGAAACCTCAAGAGGAATTTGTTCAAAATCCTCAAAAGCTCATCCAACAAACTACTCTCCAAGCCTTACAAGAACTTACTAAGGCTATACAAAAAATAGACTCGTGTGTTACGGTTATGGAGAAAGGGATCCTTCCAGCTCAACCTATCCCCAATCCTAAACAACAATATGGAGTTAGTGAACCAAGCTCTTCAAACCCAATGGAGCAAGCCAAGTCTATCACCACTTTTAGGAGTGGAAAAACAATTGACAAATCTATTCTAGCAATTTGTGAAGATAACTAGATGTAATCTAAATGAATATATATATATATATATATATATATATATATATATATATATATGTGTGTGTGTGTGTGTGTGTGTGTGTGTGTGTGTGTGTGTGCAATTTTAAAGCATCTAATTATTACTTTATTAACATCCGGAATTCTCAGGCACGAGTATATACTCAGACTGCAAAAATTCGAAATGTTACAGGGCCCATTATTAAAACTAGCTGGATGGGCTAGAAAATGTCAGCTTAAGTTTTTCATAATTGTACATTTGTTCTACAAACTATGGTGCACCTAACTCATGTATCAACCTGATTTGTGGGTTGAGGCATCATTGTAGTGTTTTCGTTCTAATGGATGGATGGGATCTCATACCTGTCTTGCCATGTTGTCACATGTGTGGCACATACATGAGTTTTATTACACACGTGTGGGCGCTTAGCAAGGCTCTCATCAAACTTTTCAAAGCCAGTTTTTGTATGATTCGACTTGTTGTGTGGAGTGGATTGCCTATGACTAGAGTTGTAAGCGAACCAAGTCAGCTTGATTCGACTCGGCTTGAAATTGGGTTTAAGTCGAATCGAGCTATTATTTGGAAGCTCAAAAAAAAATTCGAGCCGAGTTCAAGATGGATTGAGCTCGACTCAACTCGGCTAGGTCCTTGGTTCGAACCCGACTTAGTTCGACTCGGATCGGATTCGACTCAGTTAACCAAATATAAATATTCGGTCGGTCGTCCAAAACCCTAATTTCAACCCCCTGACCATTTCTCTTCTTTGTCCAATGCCGGTCCAAAACCCACCCCCATTCTCCTCTCTCTAGCACCCAACTGGCGACTAGACCCTAACCCACTAGCCCACCAATTTCTCTCTCCCTCTCTTTAGGCCAATCTCTTCGATTTGGCGAGCACCGAGATCGATCCACCTCTCTCTCTCTCTCTCTCTCTCTCTCTATATATATATATATATATATATATATATATATATATATATGGGAAAAGGTACAATGCGCTCGAATTGACGATACGCTCCCATGAGGTCGAGCTATGTGGGCCCCACCGTGATGCGTGTCGACCATCAACATCGTGCATTTGATGGGTCCCCTTTAAATTATGGGATATGCCAAAAATCAGCCGTATACGAAACTCAGGTGGGCCATACAATCTAAAATTATGTGAAGACACCGTTAAAACATATAAAAGCACTTAGTGGAGCCCACCTGAGTTTTGCATGCGCCTGAAACTTGGTCTGAACCCTCATTCAAGTGGGACACACATAATGGATGGGCTGAATTTGCAAACCACATCTCGGTGAGCCCTCAAAAATGGTTATGAATGTTTTAATGGTGCACGACCCCTCTCCACTTCTGTATGTGGTGTGGCCCACACAAGTCACGGATTGACTTGATTTTTGAGACCTAGGGCCACGATGGAATGATGCATCTGACTGATGGGGTAGATGTTCGAAATGCATCACGGTGGGGCCCACACAGCTCGACCTCATGGGACGGACTCGTGAGGTCGAGCGCATAGTACCTTTTCCTATATATATATATATATATATATATATATATATATATATATATATATATATATATATTCTCCTTTAAACTCAGCTCCAAAGCTTGAGCTGTTGACCAAATCGGGCCAAGTTAGATAGTCAAGCTCAAGGATCGAACTAAGCCGAGTTGAAACTAGAGTTGGCTGCTGCCCAAATAAGCCGAGCCGAAGTGTGCCAAGCTCAACTCAATTCGACTAATGTACAACTCTACCTGTGACCGCAGGCATAGAGATATCTCTGCTGTGAGTTGTGTGGGGCCCATAGAGATGGGCGTGATAAATCCACTGGCCATCTGTTTTAAAAGACCACAATAAGAAAGGATTCTAAAAACAGGTAGATCTAAAACTCATGTGGGCCATACCAAACAAAATAATGGGGATTCAACACCTAGCTGTGACAGAAGTTTTGTATAAGAATGATATTTGTTTCTACAGTTTATCTGAGTGGTAATAATTCTATAAATAGTTTGGATGGCATATAAACATTATGGATAGCTCGAGGAAGATTTCAATTGTGGACGCTGTTGTTCACACTGTTTTATTGGTGTGACCCATGTGACTTTTGGATTTGCCTAATATTTACTTTTGGATCTGCCTGATATTTAGAATCCTGTCCTGCCGTGGTCTTTCAAAACAGATGGACCCAGTGGATTTGTCAGGACATCTCTACTAACCCCACAGATGGACCCAATGGGTTTGTCAAGACATCTCTGCTAACCCCACACAGCCCCGGGCATAGACGGGGTCAAAGGCAATCTGTTCCCCTGGTGACGAGGATGCGAATTTCCTAAATCCTCTTGCAGGGAGCTCATGCAACAACAAGCTTTGTGGGCCCACCGTGATGTGTACCACACCACTTCGTCTAGCATTTGGGTCAGCTCATGTCAGGACCTGAGCTAAAAAAATCAGACGATTCAAGATACAGATAGACCTAATCAGACAAGTGGAAGATGCTCTTTTTACGTCACCGCAGTGATGAATGCATAAACATTTCTCCCCATGTGTGACCCATATCGGATCACCTTAACGCTGGAGCGTGACACATACAAAGTCAGTTCGCTGATAAACCGTTAGATTTGCACATGCCCACCAAATTGGCACAATTTCCCTAGCAATCTTCTAGAATGCAGATTGCCTACTACAATATACTAGGTGAGGCTCACCGTAATGTTTGTGAGAAATTCACCTTTCCATCCGTTTTACTAGCTTATGTCATGACATAAGCTCAAAAGTGATGCAGACTCAAAACTCAAGTGGGCCACACTACAGAAATAGTGGGGATTGAATGACCACCGTTGAAACATTCGTGGGGTCATGGAACTTTGAATCACGCTAATATTTTTGTGTTTTCAAATCATCATGGTGGGAATGACCTTTTGAACGGTTTCGATGTCATGAAAACATTATGTGGAACCAGAAAGGTTTCAACGGTAGGCATTTCCCTTCCCACTTTTTTCATGTCGTGTCGCCCACCTGAGTTTCAAAGATGCCTAGTAAAACAGATAGACAGGTGTATTTATCACCAACATCACATGGGTCCCACCTAGCTTCAAACTGGTCGGGGGTCGCAGGGGAATCGAGTCCATTCTTCTCTCGCCGAAAAGACTAGGGATTTTGACCATATTGGCCTCGTTGTATTGTCAAATTCTCGAAAGAGGTTCCACCTTCCAAATATTTCGAGGGTGGCCTTTTGACAAGCTTTGAAAAATTATTCGGACCAAAATGCTCTTGTCCTTAGTTCAGTACTTGTTCGGTTTTTGAGTGAATAAGAAGTTACGTCGTATTTAATATCGAGAAAGTGATGTGAACAGAAGTCTTTTTGGGCGTGGGCAAGGCCTAACTCGTGGGGCCCACATTGATGTATGTGTTAATCCATGTCACTCATCCTTTTTGCTGTGTCATTTTAGGGCTAGGGCACAAATATCAGCATTATCCAGAGCTTGTGTAGGCCACATAATAGAAAATAATATTTGTGGCAATGACACCCACTATTGAAACTTTTCAGGCTCACTGTGATGTTTGTTAGAAGTGGACACTACTTAAGCTAGGGCTTTTTGGACCCATGGCAAGCTGGCCGACAAGGTGGATGGAACGGATCACCCCATTGTGGGCCTCGACTCCTATTATTTAAAAATAATCAAGTTATTAATTACATCAACCTAACAACCACGACCCTTACCATATTACAACCACAATCCTTACCATGTTATATAGGTATGGGTTGTTGTTGTTATGTTATATGGGTTGTGATTGTCATGTTATATGCTTCGTAGTTGTCATGGGTCATGGTTGTCATGTTATATGGGGCATGGTTGTCATGGGTCGAGGTTGTCATGTTATATGGGTCGTGGTTGTCATGTTATATGGGTCGTGGTTGTCATGGGTCATGGTTGTCATGTTATATAAGTCGTGGTTATTAGGTTATATGAGTCGTGGTTGTCATGTTATATGGGTCATGGTTATCATGTTATATGGGTCATGGGTCCTATCGTGATTTATGTGTCGAATCTAATCTGTCTATTGGATTTAGAATTTAATTTAATGTCACGGACCAAAAAATCAATTACATCCAAAAATTTAGGTTCGGTTACCTTACCCATGTAAGTGTTACACGAGTAAGGTAACCGGACCTATGTAGAGATGGATGGTCTTATTGGGCCCACTGTGATATATATATATATATATATATATATATATATATATATATATATATATATATATATATATATATATATATATATATAATCCACACCGTCCATTCATTTTGAAAGATCAGTTTAAGGAATGAGCCTAAAAATGAAGCATATCAAAGGCTCATGTGGATCACACCATAGAAAGCAATGAAATTGAAAACCTATCATTGAAAATCTTTTGGGGGCAATAAATTTTTTGGATATAACTCATTTTTTGGCCCATGATGTTAAATTAAATTCTAAATCCAATAGACGGATTAGATTCGACACATAAATCCTGGCAAGACCCACGACCCTTATAACATGACAATAGCGTCCCATATAATATGACAACCACGACCCATATAACATGACAACCTAAACCCATGACAACCACGACCCATATAACATGATAACCACAACCTATACCCTTATAACATGGTAAAGGTTATGGTTGCCAAGTTGATGTAATTAATAACTTGATTAGTTTTAAATAACTTGATTAGTTTTAAATAAGGAGTCGAGGCTCACAATGGAGTGATCCGTTCAGTCCACCTTGTCGGCCAGCTCGTCGTGGCCCAAAAAGTCTTGACTTGGGCAGTGTCCACTTCTAACAAACATTACAGTGAACCTAGAAAGTTTCAATAGTGGGTGCCATTGTCACCATTATTTTCTATTATGTAGCCCACACGAGCTCTGGATCAGGTTGATTTTTGGGCCCTAGCCCTAAAATGACACGGCAAAAAGGATGGGCGGCATGGATTATAGACATACATCAATGTGAACCCCACGAGTTGGGCCTTACCCACACCCAAAAAAGGCTTCCGTTCATATCACTTTCTCAGCATTAAATACAACGTAACTTCTTATTTACTAGAAAACTTTACAACTACTGAAGTATAAAGACACTACAACAAAAGTCGGCTTACATGACGATGTGCGTCACTGGTTTAGCGGCGCTAATTAAAATTAATCATCGGTTAGTGGTAGGGTATAAATACCGTATGTACCAAAACCTCAGCCCTTTTTTCTCCCCTCCCAACGCTCTCTCTCCATCCCGACTCCCTCTTTCTCTCCCTCGATCTCTCCCTGCCCCTCCCTCTCCGCGCGCTTACTCTCCCTCTCGCTCTTCCTTTCCCTCTCCTCCCTCCTTCTCTCGATCTCTCTCTTCCTCTCCCTCTCCCTCTCCGCTTGCTCTCCCTCTCCATCTCTCTCTCTCTCTCTCTCTCTCTCTCTCTCTCTCTCTCCACTCTCCCTCTCTCTCCCTCTCCCGATCTCCTTCTCTCTCTCTCTCTCTCTCTCTCTCTCTCTCTCTCTTTCCCTCCCTCCCTCCCTCCCTCAAAACCCTAGCCCTCTCTCTCTCTCTATCGCCTCGGCCCTCTGCTACAGTTCGGCCTTCTGCTGCTCGTAAATCTCGGATTCTTAGGTATGATTTAAGGTTTTTCCCTTCTCGTTGTTGCTTTTTGCAATTTATAATACCTGATTAGGGATATGCATTGTCGAATCCCTAATTAGGGATTTGTGTAAGAAATCCCTAATTAGGGCTGTGTATTGTCGAATCCCTAGTTGGGGATTTACATTGTCGAATCCCTTTTTAGGGATTTGCATTGTCAAATTCCTCATTAGGAATTTGTCTTGTCCAATCCCTAACTAGTTGGGGATTTGAGGACTTTTAAAATTGGGGATTTTCTGATTTTACAAATTGGGGTTTTTAAAATTGGGGATTTTCTCGATATATATATATATATATATATATATATATATATATATATATATATATATATATATATATATATATATATATATATACCTATGAGCGATTAGTTTTATTTAAAAAAAAAAAAAAAACTGAAATTCAAAATCGGAATCGATTTTGATTTCACTATCTATGCCTTGAAATCCATTTTATTTTTATTCGAGATTTCAATCGATTCCTTTCTCTCACTGGAAGAAGGAGAGTGCTAGCTTGCTAGAAACATCGATTCTTATCTAGGCATCGATTGATATGAATTGCTCAAATTCTTTGCCTAAATTCTTTTCCTTAAATTAATCCTTGTGTGTTATGTTGAGTGAGCTTTGCCCTGAATTAGGCAACTTGCATCAGTTTCCTACATGTAGGCAAATGGATTAAAAATTGGTTTTGACATATGGTATCACTCACCACCAAAACTCATGACAGGTTGATATAGGGCCAATATAGAGTGAGTTCTGTTCAGTCCAAATCAGATAGTTAGGTTTTTTAATAACTGTTTTCTTAGAGATATGGTTCATCCTGCAAAAAGATGGTTCTGATAGTTGTATTTAAGTGCCTCATTTGAAATGGATGAATGTGAAACTCCTCTTCCATGTCATTAAGAGGGAGTTTAAGACCACTCGATTGGTGCCATTTAGAGTTATGTCACTAGTGTGAAAACTAGTGCAGGGATTCAACCATTTCTTTGGCTCATTTAATAGACTTAGCAGTGTGTTTGCAGAGCCATCTGAAATAATATATAGTTTTATAGAGAAAGTTAGAGAATTGTAGAGTGGTCTACATTACATGGTAATATGCATAGCTTAGAATATTTTGAATGGTTGCAGAGTTCTGTAGTAAATTTTGTTCCTTAGGCCTATGCCAACATAGAGCATTCAATTGGTTATAGAACTGTCAAGTAACAATAAGAGATCAATTTTATCCTTTGGTTTTTATAATCACCACCACCACCATTAGCCCTAATATATCGGAACTGAAAGTAGAGATGCAACATGGCATTCGGTTTCTGTTTGTGAATTTTATGGATGCTTTGTGGAGAGATTTTGTTTTGGGTAGTGGGCTGGCCTTTTTCGATACTATTTAGAGATATAATAGTAGTTAAAAACATTATGGCTCATGTGTTTTGAGTATGGGATCTTTTTTTCCAAGTGCTAGATTGACGATTTATTCTTGATTTTTTTTCTATTTTTATTTTTATTTTTTGTGTATGATTTGTAATAGAGGATTTCCAATACTGTTTTCTCAAGTATAGATGGAAAACCATTTTGTGGCACATGTGCCACCGCCTGGATCAATAAAGAGGAATGACCCATGCGGGGCTAGCCACCAAACATGGAACATCATTAATAGCTTTGACCATCATTGGTTTAAAATGGGGCCACACCCACATTGGTACTTTTCTTCATTGTAGGTGAGTTTGTGTGGTTAGTTGCACTCTTTTCACGCTATAGTACCAGGCACTAGAAATCCTCCTTGGATCCCGACATTACTCTACTCCTGTTGATGTGTGGTAAGTGGCACTACACCAAAATCATTTATTAGGAACAGCTATCCTTCTTTTTTCTTTTTTTTTCCTGTGGAACTATGATTTATGTGGGTCCACTTCCTGCTTACAGAGTTTTCTATCTTTTTGTTGGTCTTTTCTTTCTTCCTTGAAGATATTGATCATGGCCTTTGTGTTTGGGCAGTTAGAAAAGCGGGAAGTTACAAGGAGACTGCAGGATTTGTGGAATGGGATTGAAATACAACCATAGTTGTATGTATTGTCATCTAGAAAAAGAAAAAGATCAACAAAATGAGACTTTCATTTCTCAGTTTTTTTTTTTCCCATTGAACTGATCTCCCTTAAACTTACTAGCTAGTTGTTGTTAGTTTTGTGCATTAAATCAGGTATTTCTACAAGGACATCACCCTTATAATGCAGCTTCTCAGGGACAATCTCACGTTATGGACTTCGGATTTGCCAGATGTGGGTGGTAAATTATTTGAATCCCTTTTATCTGAGTCTTTTGTTTTGCTGTATTTAATCAAGTATCAAGGGTTGCTATCTTCCCACTTGTTAGTGTTAAAACATCATTTGTTGCAGAGGAAGATGCTGCGTGTAAGATGATGAGCATTTAAGAACGAGGAAATGAAAATCTGGAAGAGGCTTTACCTTTAAGCAGTGAAATGAAAAACTTGCCTTCATGTCTTGGTATGCTAACATCCATACAGCCTCGTTCTTAATAAGAAGAAATGGTTGGTCAGATAAAGTGATGAAATTAGAAAGTGTCTGAATTTTCTTTTGATCTCTTTCATATTGTTTTTTTAATGTTTACATTCATTTCGAGTTTCTAGTTCAATTCAACCACCTGGAAAATCAACATGCTTTCTTTCATCATTGCTCTATCAGATTCTGGCAAGGATGAGTACCACCCATTCAATGTTTTTATGTTCACTCCCCAAGTGCAGGGTTGTGATGTAGTAATAAACTCGGTAAGTCCGAGGTCAAATCCCAAGAGACTGAACTTGTACGTAATCTGAAAACTAACTAGATATAGAACTAGAATGAGATGAAATCTAAATTGATTTGTAATTCGAGGAATGATTGTGAAATTATTATCTAAAACGTAGGAGAAATTCAGAGGAAAGACACTAGGGATTCA
This sequence comes from Magnolia changhungtana, assembly GCA_030180095.1. Classification (NCBI taxonomy): domain Eukaryota; kingdom Viridiplantae; phylum Streptophyta; class Magnoliopsida; order Magnoliales; family Magnoliaceae; genus Magnolia; species Magnolia changhungtana. Next base: position 11,271,761 of record JASAUF010000421.1, on the reverse strand, counting down.
GAGGATTCACTTGTAGAGATCAGGGAGATCTTATGCCTGGATTAAAAATCAGGGAAATTAACTGAATTGCCATTGATAAAGTTTTCAAGAGATGAGAGGTATATGAATTAGAATGGATTCCATCACCAAACCATGCCCAGGAGACAAAGCAAACAACAAAATTAAACTAATTACCAACCAGTCAATATGTTTATGAAGGTTAGGAAGGGTACCGTCATCCGACCATGCCCAGGAGACGATGGTGAACAACAGGACTTCCTGACGTCATAAATATAAAGAAAAGGAACATGCTCAAAGCCATTGCAGACCCATTGTAATTTCAGTCACAAAAGACCATTAAAAACTAAAAACATTCCCTTAATTAAAATTAAATAAAAATTTATTCAGTCTAAATAAAAGGCACAAGTATAAATCCTCCCATCACGCTACAAGCTTCACCTCTTAGCCCTAGCTAAGAGGTTTAGCCACACATAGACATGGTGGACTCAAATCTCTAAAAAAAAAATAAATCAAAAGCAAAAGGAAAATACAAACTCTACTCCCTTTCTCTCTCTCTTCACCACTGTTCCAGCCGAACTCCAATCTCCCCCAAAGCTCCCAGCTCTCTCCCTTTTTGTAGCTAGGGACTCTCGGTCCCGTGTGAGACTCGAATCAGTGGAGGACTTCCGCAAGAGGTTATACTCCAACTGGGACTTGCGGAGATTTTCCGCACTTAGTGTAACAGAGCCGGATTGCGTTAACTGTGGGCCCCAAAATTGACGTCGCCAGAGAAATTCAATCCTTCTATTCAATGCAGAATGAAAAACCAGCCAAGGAGGTGAATTTATCTTGCATTCGATGTGGTCCATCTGATTGTTTAGATTCTCCGTCCGTTTGCTTTTGAACGGTTGAGATCCCCAAGAACTTCACTTCTTCAATTTCTGTCATCTTGGCATAGGTTGTAGCTGCCCTAGGAAACGGATGAATGGTTCCGATTGTCCGTTTGTACACTGGATGGGGCCCACTGCGAGAGACCGGATCAGACAGCATTAACGCTATTTCAAAATAGGAATCGGAAGATGGTCAGTGGGTCCCATATTGATAATGATGAAAAAATCCACACCGTCCATTGGTTCCAGAGCGAAAAACCGTCCGGGAGTGGTGTATTCTGAGTGAAATCAGTGCGTCCCACTTGACCTCCCACTCCACCGTCGGTCTTCCGTTCGGACGGTCAAAATTCGATCTCTGATGTATTTTAAAATTCTTCCACCTAGGCGAAGGTCACTGGGACCTTTGGAATCGGTTGGACGGTTTAGATCAGACCCTTGAACACTGATTGTGGCCCACAAGGAAGGACCGCAAGTCCCTGTTGCGATGAAAAAAAATGGGATTTCCTGTTTTAAGAGGGAAGTCGGGTCAGCGCCTGCTGACCCGACTTGGTTGGTTCGGTGGGCAGCGGCCCTCGTGTACATGGTGTACACGTTTTTTAACGTGGGGTCCACTGAGATGTTTTTTAGAAATCCTCTCCGTCCATCTTCTTTTACAGCTCATTTAATGGGTTGATACCAAACTTGAAGTATATCCAAATATCAGGTGGGCCCCAGATTGAGATTTATGGGCTGATCAGATTGAGATTTATGGGCTGATCTGTCCGTTGGGCTGCATCCGCGATGATCCAACGGATGAATTTCGACGTGTACGGTTCATTTAGAGTCCTCAGGCCCTGTATAGAGTTTTGAGCCGGTCAAATGATGAGAACCCTGTGATCTTGCATTCTGGTTGGTTTTTGGGCCCGTTAAATGCAAACGGCTTGATTTCCTCTGATCTCTGACGTGCAAATCCATCAATTTTGGTCCTCTGGAGTCCGTCTCTTGCCTTGGTGACTTCAAAATCTCAAATCCATACTTTTAGCACCTTTTTGTAGTTCATGCTTGCAAATGTACCTTGCGTCACAAACATGATTAAATTGGGCTTTTAAACGGTGGCATGTTCATAAATCCAGTAATCACTGCGGTCTAATATGCAATATTTGACCCTCAACACAACCCCCAACCAGCATTTTGCTAGTCCCGAGCAAAGTATGCGAAAAATAAGTTAAGAATTACAGGAGAATTTCTATGAACTTGAGTGATTTTGGAAAACAATCCAGATATTTTAGATTTCAACAATTCATGAATGTTGGGCCTTACTCACTCCTAGACTCAAACACATGGTAAACTTCATAATCAAATTCAAAGTATTAGTACCTCAATTAGAACAATCCTAAACATTGAGTTCCACAGATGTAAAGTGTAATCCCGACCTATCATCATTAAGAGATCAAATTGTCGATTTCATGATATCATTGGTAATCAATCAGAAAATTCATAACTACCATCACCTAAACCAGAACTTTGCCTCACAGATCATTCTTTCATTTTCTAGGTTTTTTTTTATTTTTTTATTTTTTTATTTTTTTTTATGTCAAGATGGGAATCAAATTTTCACTTATAGGGAGCAAACCTATGGTGAAACTAGTCGCCCAACTCTTTCCAACTGTTAATCATGGAAAATCGAATCCACACCTATAGGGAGCAAACCCATGGTGTAATTCTCTTTTTTTATACCCTGATGGCCAAATCTTTTAGGCTGGTTTCTTTCATGCTCAGTGATTACCAAATTAACCCTTCAGTTTCAAACTGAAATCTTAATGTGTAAGCGAGATGTGACATGTGAAATCATGACTCAATCAATGTTTACAACTTCTAATCATGGATTAATAATTCAAACTTAACTGTGAAATCTAACGAGCAACTGAATCCAAGAGTAGTAAATCACCAACATTCCATATCCTGTAATTCTAAATCAAAGATGGTCGTCAAATCACTTCAAATTCACCAGAAAGTCTAAAAAAAATTTAAAAAATTTCACAAATTTTTGCTCAAGACAAAGAAAACACTGATTAGGTAACCTAATCTCCCACCCCCAACCTAAAAGCTACATTGTCCTCAATGTAAAAGGTATGAGCATGGAATGCACATGGGACAACAAAAGTAAATGTGAAGTGATGGGAAGATAGTACTTGGATGATGAATCGTGAGAGACATTTCAAGAGATCGCAGCATGGAATCCAATCAACACGAGAGAGAGAGCAATACAAAACTAACAAAATAAAATAAAATCCTATCTATACTACTTTCGCAGGTGCTTTCGATTGCATTTAGCACATGCAACAAGCCTTTAAACCCCTAAGTTGCCCCTAGTGGACGAGTTGTAGTCTCGTGAGGGTTTGCAGCAATGTTACCCACAAACATTGAACTAACAAATTAAGAAAATTGAATGGCATGAAAAAGCTGGGTTGCCTCCCAGGAGCGCTAAGTTTAACGTCTTCAGCCAGACAAATAATGCAGACTACCTTAGTCCTAAGAAAGCGATAAATCTACCTATACCTCCATCAGACTAGGAGATCAGTCCTGGTAAACAGGATTATTTAATGGCGTGGACATGTCCTCTGAATCAAATTTCTCGACAAAAGGTTTTAATCAATGTCCATTTACTTTAAAATCCTTACCATTGTCGGGATCTCTTATCTCAACGGCCCCATGAGGATAAGCAGTAACAACAATGTAAGGGCCGGTCCAACGAGATCGAAGCTTACCCGGAAAGAGATGTAATCGAGAATTATACAAAAGGACTTTCGCACAGGCGTGAATGATTTTCGTAGAATATGTTGGTCATGAAACGCCTTCATCCTGTCCTTGTAAATTCTCGAGTTCTCGTACGCGTCGTTCCGGATTTCTTCAAGTTCATTCAACTGAAGTTTGCATAGCGAGCCAGCATTGTCCAAATTAAAATTTAGATTTTTGATTACCCAGTAGGCTCTATGTTCCAACTCCACAGGCAAGTGGCAAGCCTTCCCATAGACGAGTCTAAAGGGAGACATTCCAATAGGAGTTTTAAAAGCAGTACGGTACGCCCATAAGGCATCGGTCAATCGAATTGACCAATCCTTACGGTCAGGGTTAACCGTTTTCTCCAAAATGCGTTCGATCTCCCTATTAGAAATCTTAGCTTGCCCACTTGTCTGTGGGTGGTATGGGGTGCTCACCTTATGAGAGATACCGTATTTCTTCATTAAACTCTCGAATGACCTATTACAAAAGTGTGAGCCCCCATCACTAATGATGGCTCGAGGCGTTCCGAATCGGGAAAGGATGTTTTCTTTCAGGAATTTAATGACCGTACGATGGTCATTAGTTCGACATGGAATCGTTTCGACCCATTTAGTGACATAGTCTACGGCAAGCAAAATATATAAATTCCCAAAATATTGGGGGAATGGCCCCATGAAATCGATGCCCTAGCAATCAAATGCCTCTATGATAAGAATGGGATTCAAGGGCATCATATTTCGACGGGACAATGCTCCCAATTTCTGACAACGCTCATAAGCTTTGCAAAACTCATGAGTGTCTCTGAACATAATGGGCCAATAAAAGCCACACTGCAGAATCTTGGCCGTGGTTTTTTTTTTTTACAGAAAAGTGACCACCACAGGCCTGTGAGTGACAGAAGGAGATGACACTCTGATGCTCATCGTCTGGTACACATCTCCTCAAGATTTGGTCTGAGCAATATTTAAACAAGTATGGATCATCCCAGAAGAATTTGCGCACTTCGGTGAAAAATTTCTTCTTGTCTTGCACAGTCCAATGTGTCGGTATGGAACTTGTAGCAAGATAATTAGCAATATCAACGAATCAAGGTGAATGGGAGACTCTGAAAAGTTGTTCATCAGGGAACATGTCGTTAATATGGGTCGCCTCAAGGGAATCAGAGGTATTAAGGTGAGAAAGGTGATCGGCCACTACGTTCTCTACTCCCTTTTTATCTTTAATTTCCAAATCAAATTCTTGGAGTAGAAGGATCCATCGTATCAGGCGGGGCTTAGAATGAAGATACTTCAGTGCCGCATGATCTGTATAGATAATGATCTTGGATCCGATCAGGTAGGACCTAAATTTGTCCAAGGCGAACACCACGGCTAAGAGTTCCTTTTCTATAGTCGAGTATTTCACTTGGGCAAGATTTAAAGTCCTACTCGCATAATGGATGACATAGGGCCTCTTATCTTTTCTCTGGCCTAGAACTGCTCTAAGAGCATAATCAGAAGCATCGCACATAAGCTCAAAAGGAAGGCTCCAGTCGGGTGGCTGCATGATGGGTGCAGTGGTTAACATGCCTTTAAGCTTGGTGAAAGCTCCCTGGCATTGCTCAGTCCACTCGTATGGAACATCCTTTTGAAAAAGATTACATAAAGGACGAGAGAGGAGACTAAAGTCCTTTATGAATCACCTGTAAAATCCTGTGTGTCCTAAGAAGGATCGCACGTCCCTGATGTTCTTGGGTGGAGGCAGGTTAGAGATAAGATCAATTTTTGCCTTATCTACCTCAATTCCCTTGGACGAGATGATATGTCCAAAGACAATCCCCTTATGAACCATGAAATGGCACTTCTCCCAATTAAGTACTAAGTTCTTTTCTTCATATCTTTTCAGCACACATTTAAGACTTTCCAAGCACTTGCTGAAAGATGAACCATAGACAGAGAAATCATCCATGAAGACCTCTAGATATTGCCCTACCATATCAGAAAAGATACTCAGCATACATCGCTGAAAGGTGGCAGGGGCATTACATAGTACAAATGATATCATTCAGTAAGCAAAGGTGCCGTAGGGACATGTAAATGTGGTCTTTTCCTAGTCTTCAGGGGCGATTTCAATCTGATTGTAGCCCGAATACCCGTCAAGGAAACAGTAATAGGAATGACTAGCTAGCCTTTCTAAGATTTGATCAATGAAGGGCAAAGGAAAGTGATCCTTCCTTGTGACGGTATTCAACTTTTTGTAGTCAATGCACATTCTCCAACCAATAGTGACTCTAGTTGGCACGAGTTCATTATTAGCATTGGCTACGAAGGTGATTTCGGACTTCTTAGGAATCACCTGAGTTGGACTCACCCATTGACTATCAGATATAGGGTATATGATACCCACATCCAATAGTTTAAGAACTTCGGCCTTGACCACTTCCTTCATGTTTGGATTTAGTCTACGTTGTAGTTGCCGAGCGGTCTTCGCATTATCCTCAAGATATATGTGGTGAGTACAAATCGAGGGGTCGATTCCCTTGAGGTCCGCTATCGTCCATCCTAGGGCTCCTTTATGCTCAATGAGAGTAGATATGAGCATACTCTCCTGTTCTTTCTCCAGGTGGGCAGAGATCACTATCGGGTATGTCTCATCTTGACCTAAATAGGCATATTTCAAATCAGAGGGCAAAGGTTTTAGGTCAAGCTTCGGTGCCTTGAGGTTAGACGGAAGAGGCACTATATCAGTTTGTGGCAATTCTTCAAATTATGGCCTCCACCGGTTAACTTCAAGTACCGGTGGAGTATCAAGCAAGGCACACGTCTCCCTAATCATATCATCATCAAACTCATGGGAGTGGACCAAGCACGTCTCTAGAGGATCAGAGGATAAGCTAAGGAGTGTCCTATCTTCCACGAAAGTATCGATCATGTTAATGTCGTGGACATCGTCATCATCCTCTGAGTTGCTGCCGTTATTAAAAAAAATGTTTGACCCCAATGTCAAATTTTCAAAGGACATAGTCATGACACCATTCCTGCAATTGATGATTGCATTTGACGTGGTAAGGAATGGGCGACCAAGAATGACGGGAATCTGAGTGCTCATGTTATTGATGGGTTCGGTGTCCAGGATGATAAAATCTACAGGGTAGTAAAATCTATCAACTTGGACTAACACATCCTCAATAATCCCTCTTGGTACACGAACAGTTCGATCGGCAAGTTGTAGTGTGGTTAGGGTGGGTTTTAACTCACCCAACCCTAACTGTTTGTATACCGAGTAAGGAATCAGATTGACGCTCGCTCCTAAGTCAAGAAGTGCGTGATCAATTCGATGGCTCTCGATTACACATGATATGGTTGGGCTACCGGGATCCTTGAATTTCTACGGCACGTCTTGCTTCAGGATGGCACTCACTTTCTCTATCAAGAAGATCTTCTTTTGAATACTCTGCCATCTTTTGGTCGTGCATAGGTCTTTCAGAAATTTTGCATATGAAGGAACTTGTTTTACGACATCAAGTAGAGGAATGTTGACTTTCACTTGTTTCAACACCTCCAGAATATCCTGAGAGTTAGAAAGACGTTTTGGTGCAACCAACCGTTGGGGGAATGGAGCAACTGGCTTCTTTAGAAGTTCCGGTTCTAATTTTTGTGGGACATCACTAGATCCATCATTATTGTCCTCTTCTAGTTCTTGAGGCTTTTCGGGCCTAACCGGAAGGGTTTTATCAATGATCTTCCCACTCCTAAGGGTGGTGATGGATTTAGCGTGCCTCATTTGATTTGAAGAGCTGGGATCATTTATCTCGTACTGCGGTTTAGGATTGGGGAGCGGTTGTGCAGGAAGCATCCCCTTTTCTATAACCGTCATGCGTGAATCCATTTTTTGCATCAAGTCTGCAAGTCCACGCATTGCCTGAGCCAGCTCTTGTATGGAATTTTGAACCGGTTCTTCTTGAGGTTTCCCCTGATTTGGATTTTGATTGAAGAAACTTTGAGGGGTAGCAGTTTGTCCATTCCTCCAACTAAAATTTGGATGATTTCTCCAACCAGGATTGTATGTATTAGAGGTAGATCCATTGAAAGGTCTTTGATAGTTATTTACGGCATTAGCTTGCTCATTCAACACTCCTCGAAAAGCAGATATGGTAGGACAATTTTCAGTTGTGTGAATGTTGCAATCACAGATGCCGCAAACAATTTCATTAACCTTATCCTTCTTTCCTTCCATGGCCTCGACTCTTCGCATGAGATTAGTCACTTTAAAATTTACATCATCCTCTTCTTTCAGGAGATATACTCCACCTTTCTCCTTAGATTGAGTTGGCCTAGACGTGCTGTTTGATTTTGGGTAATGGTCCCATGATTGTGCATTCTCGGTAAGTCTATCGAGGTAATCCCATACCTCATCGACCTCTTTATTCATGAATTCTCCATTACACATTGTCTCGACCAGTTGGCGCATAGAAGATGTCAGTCCATCATAGAAAAAATTTGTAATGCGCCACATTTCAAAACCGTGTTGTGGGCATGAACTGACAAGATCCTTGAACCTTTCCTAACATTGGTAGAATGTTTCATCTTCCTTTTGGGAGAAGTTCATGATTGCTTTTCTGAGGGTAATCATTTTATGGTGTGGGAAAATTTTCTTTATGAATTCCCTCTGCATATCATTCCATGTGCCAATGGATCTAGGACGCAGTGAATGTAACCACGTCTTAGCCTTCTCTTTCAAGGAAAAAGGAAAGAGTTTTAGCCTGATTGTATCCTCGGATACATTGGGAAAGTATAAGGTGGCTATAATCTCATCGAACTCTTTCAAATGTAAGTATGGACTTTCTGATTCAAGCCCATGGAATTTAGGAAGGAGTTGGATAACTCCTGGCTTGATATCCATCTGTCCTGTATTTTCAGGAAAAATCATACATGAGGGCGTACTCACCCCCGCCGGTTGTAAATAATCCCGTAAAGTACGAGGCGGGGGTGCTTGATGCACCTCATTCTCATCATGTACTTCCTCATCCATATGTTGAGGTAGTGCTTGAGGTTGATTTGCAGCCATAACCTCAATTAACTCAGGGGAATTCGAGCGGTGTCTAGTCCTGCGATGGACAGTCAACCCCTCAACTAATCCTCCTTCAGTCAAGAGACGTCGAGTGTCATCACGGGCCCACTTGGGCATGAAACACTCACAGCCCTCAATCAAATTCTAAACCTAATCCTAAGAAAGAAAATGAAAATCTAGAAAGAAAGAGAGGGTTGGAAGGAAGTTACCAAATTGGAGTCCCTAAGCTAAAGACCTGCACAACAAAACAAAATAAGTTAGTTTCTAAATAGAAGAAGTTTCTAAAGCAAACCAAATCTAAAGAGTTAGAAAATCTAGAAAATTAGAAAGAGTTTACCAAATTAGAAGTTCTATCTTAACAACCTACAGAATAGGAAATAGGTTAGTTCTATGAATCAAATAGAAAACAAAATTAAAATTAGTAAAATCCTAATCTTAAACTAACTCTAAATCCAATTAATTTTAGAAAATCGTAGCCGTCAGATCCCCCGAACAAAGGTGCAAAAACTTGTTCACTCCCAAGTACAGGGTTGTGATGTAGTAATAAACTCGGTAAGACTGAGGTCGAATCCCAAGAGACTGAACTTGTACGTAATCTGAAAACTAACTAGATGTAGAACTAGAATGAGATGAAATCTAAATTAATTTGTAATTCGAGGAATGATTGTGAAATTATTATCTAAAACTTAGGAGAAATTCAGAGGAAAGACACTAGGGATTCAGAGGATCCACTTGTAGAGATCAGGGAGATCTTATGCCTGGATTAAAAATCAGGGAAATTAACTGAACTGCCGTTGATAAAGTTTTCAAGAGATGAGAGGTATATGAATTAGAATGGATTCCATCACCAAACCATGCCCAGGAGACAAAGCAAACAACAGAATTAAACTAATTACCAACCAGTCAACATGTTTATGAAGGTTAGGAAGGGTACCGTCATCCGACCATGCCCAGGAGACGATGGTGAACAACAGGGCTTCCTGACGTCATAAATATAAAGAAAAGGAACATGCTCAAAGCCATTGCAGACCCATTGTAATTTCAGTCACAAAAGACCATTAAAAACTAAAAACATTCCCTTAATTAAAATTAAATAAAAATCCATTCAGTCTAAATAAAAGGCACAAGTATAAATCCTCCCATCACGCTACAAGCTTCACCTCTTAGCCCTAGCTAAGAGGTTTAGCCACACATAGACATGGTGGACTCAAATCTCTAAAAAAAAAAAAAAAATCAGAAGCAAAAGGAAAATACAAACTCTACTCCCTTTCTCTCTCTCTTCACCCCTGTTCCAGCCGAACTCCAATCTCCCCCAAAGCTCCCAGCTCTCTCCCTTTTTGTAGCAAGGGACTCTCGGTCCCGTGTGAGACTCGAATCAGCGGAGGACTTCCGCAAGAGGTTATACTCCAACTGGGATTTGCGGAGATTTTCCGCACTTAGTGTAACAGAGCCGGATTGCGTTAACTGTGGGCCCCAAAATTGACGTCGCCAGAGAAATCCAATCCTTCTATTCAATGCAGAACGAAAAACCAGCCAAGGAGGTGAATTTATCTTGCATTCGGTGTGGTCCATCTGATTGTTTGGATTCTCCGTCCGTTTGCTTTTGAACGGCTGAGATCCCCAAGAACTTCACTTCTTCAATTTCTGTCAGCTTGGCATAGGTTGTAGCTGCCCTAGGAAACGGATGAATGGTTCCGATTGTCCGTTTGTACACTGGATGGGGCCCACTGCGAGAGACCGGACCAGACAGCGTTAACGCTGTTTCAAAATAGGAATCGGAAGATGGTCGGTGGGTCCCATATTGATAATGATGAAAAAATCCACACCGTCCATTGGTTCCAGAGCGAAAAACCGTCCGGGAGTGGTGTATTCTGAGTGAAATCAGTGCGTCCCACTTGATCTCCCACTCCACCGTCGGTCTTCCGTTCGGACGGTCAAAATTTGATCTCTGATGTATTTTAAAATTCTTCCACCTAGGCGAAGGTCACTGGGACCTTTGGAATCAATTAGGCGGTTTAGATCAGACCCTTGAACACTGATTGTGGCCCACAAGGAAGGACCGCAGGTCCCTGTTGCGATGAAAAAAAAACGGGATTTCCTGTTTTAAGAGAGAAGTCAGGTCAGCACCTGCTGACCCAACTTGGTTGGTTCGGTGGGCAGCGGCCCTCATGTACATGTTGTACACGTTTTTTAACGTGGGGTCCACTGAGATGTTTTTTAGAAATCCTCTCCGTCCATCTTCTTTTACAGCTCATTTAATGGGTTGATACCAAACTTGAAGTATATCCAAATATCAGGTGGGCCCCAGATTGAGATTTATGGGCTAATCTGTCCGTTGGGCTGCATCCGCGATGATCCGATAGATGAATTTCGACGTGTACGGTTCATTTAGAGTCCTCAGGCCTTGTATAGAGTTTTGAGCGGTCAGATGATGAGAACCCTGTGATCTTGCATTCTGGTTAGTTTTCGGGCCGGGTAAATGCGAACGGCTTGATTTCCTCTGATCTCTGACGTGCAAATCCATCAATTTTGGTCCTCTGGAGTCCGTCTCTTGCCTTGGTGACTTCAAAATCTCAAATCCACGCTTTTTGCACCTTTTTGTAGTCCACTCTTGCAAATGTACCTTGCGTCACAAACATGATTAAATTGGGCTTTTAAACGGTGGCATGTTCATAAATCCAGTAATCACTAGGATCTAATATGCAATATTTGACCCTCAACATTTTGAAAATCAAAATATGGGAACAGGCAGGTATGACAGAAGGTATATACCGTCGGTGTCTTCGGCATTGGTCATCGGTGGAGTGCTTTTTTTACTTCATTGGAACTAGTACTTCGTCTTTATTAAATATTAATTCTTTCATTTTTTAGTTCTATTTATAGGCAGACGTATTACGAATGTTTTTGCTTCATATATGTTTAAAAGATACCAATTCCAACTCGCTTTATCAAATTTAGCAAGGAAAACTACCACCATTCTGGAATTCCATATTTGTTTATGTTTCAAATGTGGAATCCTCTAAACCTTAGTTTGTGTGGTTTTTAATTTATTTAGGAGTCCCAGGCTCCCAACACTCGATGACCAGATTCACTTCTTCTTCTTCTCTTTTTCATACATTTTTCAAATACCAATTGATTTACAAGAGCATCTATAAATCATAAGTTGAAGTTGAGGTGACCTATATGCATGTTTATTATTTTTTCCGGTTATAAATTTTCTCTGAATTCAAGTTTCAAAATTATTAATTTATTGGGTAGTAGCAGTGCCTTTTGTAGTTAGTCTATGACTGTTCTGCTAATTTTCTTGGATAACTTTACTAGTGTATGTAAATCATTGTTGGCATTTTTTAGATGTATAACATTATGCAGATTGGTTAAATTCTAATTGGATGCGTTCTATACTAGGATTTGTTTATTGATCCTGCTGTTATTATGGCAGGAAGCATTAGAAAGTTTGGGCTTTTATTCAGGTGAAGAAGATATGGAGTATTCCAGCTTCTCGAGTGGGACTGAACGTCAGTAGAGTCATTAGAAAGTTTGCATTTTTTACCTTTGAAGAAGATATGGAGTATTCCAGTAACTCAGTAGAGTCAGTAGAGTTGGCTTCTCTTGTCCAGGTTAAAAATCCCAACAAGTTTCCCATCATCTTGGCCATGTCAAACTCATTTAAATGAATAATTCCAATCTTTCCTGAGTTTGACTCGGTTGCGCCTTGGGATTTTAGCATGAAATCAATACTCAAATACACATGACAGCAGGATATGCGATTACTGACGAGGACAGGGTATTCCTGTCATTCACCAACTGCAATCTATGTTCCGTTGCAGACTCGCAAGTGCAATTATGGAGCATAGATCAGTGTGGAGGAATACCCTGCTCTCTTTTTCTTACAAGCTCAAATGTCTATGGACAGGAAGAGAATAGTGGTCATTGCCTAACATGTTTGAAGTTAAGAAAGCCCCACATACCTCTAAAGGATGCTAATAATCCCGCTGGGTAATCTAAATTACCAAAATCTTTTTTTTTTCCTCCATACCTCTCCAATTTAGATGCCATTATTTCTTTTACTGCTTTAGATCTTTGGTTCTTTTGTGTTTTGTCCAAACTCCTGTCAATTGCAGAGGAGACCTTGGCAGAGTTCCTTGCGAAGGCTACAGGAACTGCTGTCGATTGGGTCCAGATGCCTGGGATGAAGGTGTTTGATCCTTAACCCTACTTCTTTGTATTTTAGTAACCGTGTTATTCCTATTATTCCTTCTATCAATGTAAGAAGCCTTGTTGTGTTTGGAATTTGAATTTACTGCTGACTTATGCACCTTACCCTCATGTTAATCGGAGAAAAAAAATTGCCTTCTCATTTTTGTTTTTTGTTTTTGTTTTGGTGAATAGCCTGGTCCGGATTCGATTGGGATTGTTGCCATTTCACACCGTTGCAGTGGAGTGGCAGCACGTGCCTGTGGTCTAGTGAACTTAGAACCTACAAAGGTAAGTTTTGGTTTTCTTAACTGTGGTCTAGTAAGAGTAGTATGACTTTAATTTTCTGATGCAAAGGAGCTCTTTGTGGTTTTCTTAGAACCTACAAAGGAGCTCTTTAATTTTCTTTCTTCAAGAGATTGTGCAAAACAATTTTCATTTTTTACCATTACCCATCTTCTGATGCATCTGATGGGGCAGGTTCATATCTGTCCAAACCAAGATGCTAAAGACTGCTTGATTCCCATGGGAATCACCTCAGAGATTGTGGCAGAGTAATACAAAGTGTCACGCCTTGATTCCCATGGGAATCACCCAAATGTAGTTTCTTCTAAAACTTCATTGTTTAGCAGTGGTAAGACTGTGTTGGCAACTATAATTGGTATTGACAGTGACTTCCCTTATGTCAAGATTGTAAGTTCATCCAAAATTTTAAACATTGTTCTTGCTTTTCAGGATTTCTTATTGCCTAATGTGTAATGATCTTTTGTACGAGGACAGTTCTCAGAAGAAACGATGATTGGTCTTAAGCTAGTGAGTGGCTGCTTGGCGTGCTCTGATTTTTTTTCATTCCCCTTTTCAGTCTTCTGTTTTCCGATATTATAGGTGAGGCTCGATGTTTTTTGTGGAGCCCACCCGAAAGTGTAGCTTGTACACCTTTTCCCCTAAATGTAAAAAACCTAGGGAATTGAAACAAAACTCTTGACTTTTGCCAGTTTCCTTAGAAAAGACTCTACATCGACTAAAAAAAAGAGTCATTCCTGGAGAAATACTATACCAAGTCTAAGATTCTCCATGAAACATAAACCATGGAATGAATTCCCTAACAACCAAACAATAGGGCATTATATAGCATGATGCATCTCTTTAGTTGTTTTTCAGTTTCTTGCCTATGATTAACCTTGACAATTTTTGTCCGAGCCACTGGTTGATGCTAGATGCTAGAACTCATTTGCAATAAAATAATTAAATTTTGTATATGAGGAACACATTTAAGTGTGATTTACACATTCTTCTCTTGTGATCACTTTTCTTAGTGGCAAGTCTTGCTCTTACAATAGCTTCATTGATATGTTGGATATTGTGGTTGTAACCATTAAGCTTATGGTAGAATCATTATGCTTTTATATTTGTGGAAACATATGCATTGTTTTGAGGGCATCTTAGCCAATGTTCTCTATCTAAGGATGAGGAATATAGCTGGTCTCTTTGGCTCAAGATGTGTTTGACATTAGCTACAGTGTGGCTATCTTAATAGAGCAAAAGTTAGAATCCATTCTATCAAGGAGTGTTTTGCAGATCACAATTTTTTCTATTGAATGCAATAAAATTTATTTCTGTTTTTGTTATATGTGCTCCATCCACATTAGCTATGCCATATTCCTGATTAACCTATATTTCCACATTATGACTTTGGTTATTCATACTTGTTTTCATGTCTGCTAGATGTTCGGTAATATTTGACCTTTACATATCATGGTTGTGTTTTACATGTGATGTTGGCGAATGGTGATGCAGACGAAGGAAAGTCAAGGAAGGGATAGTATGAAGGACCTGATCCGGACTTGGTCTGCAATGCTTAAAAAGGGATGCCTGAGTATTTTCAGGTAGTCACAGTTCCATTACTCCTGAATGCAAACCATTAATGATACATTCAATTTCACATGCCAATCATATACTCAAGGAGTTCTATTTATTTCTTATTGTTGAGGGAAACACAAGATAATCTTATCATTAGTTGAGCATGAATCTTGTGGAAGGTGGCGAAGAAATTTCTGGCACCATTTATTTCTTATTGTAATATTATGTTTTCATGATTTTTTTTATGATTTTTATTTATTTATTTATTTATTTTTGTCTTAACTCTCTCTTAGTATTGGAAAAAAAAATGCATAGGAGTTGTTTGTTAAAACCTCAAAGAAATGTGATTTTATGGAGAATGGTATGCTTTTAGTTTGGTTCTACTCTCTCTCTCTCTCTCTCTCTCTCTCTAACTTCTTGAAATATAGAAAAAGTAATGGATGATGATCTGTCTTGGTTGAATGGTTTGAGCCATGAAACCAATGAATGATATTCAGGAACCCATAAATAGTTGGTTATGGACACTGATTCTATTTTTCCTCTGTATTGGGTAGGAATACTTGCTAATGTTTCAGAGGCTTGTAAGCAAGATGTTAACTTTATGTGTCCCAACCATTGCAGTAATTCGGTAAATGTCTACATAGGAGGTAAATTACAATTGTTATTTCTAGCTGACTCCAATACTAACATGTTTCCAAGTTCAAATGATTGTATTTATTTCATAATCTTGGAATTAGTTTCTAATACAAGGTGATCTGTCCAAACAGAGGACATGCATTGGCGCGGGCTGCATTTTTGCATTGGCACATGACTATCGGCTCATGGCCTCTAACTATGGTTATATTTTCATGAATGAGGTAATGATTAAAATCACCAAGGGTGCATTTGGATGTGTAATTGAATTAAATTGCAATAACTATTGAATATGTTCTTTCATGACCAAATTATAATTACATTTTATCTTTTTAAAATCATTGCAATTGCAATTTGGAGCCTAGTTATCAATACTTGGGAAGGTATACGCAATTCAGAAGTTAGAAAATAACTTTAAGTTTAATTTTCATCTCTGCTTTCAATATACCATGGCCATACTGAAGTTTGGATTGAATTGCAATTGTTAGGATAATAATTTCTAAATAACTGAATTGTGAATTTCTTAGGAGGTGTTTGGTTATTGGTTTTTATATTTTTCAGCTTAAAAATTCTCTGATTTTTACGAAATTTATGTTTGGTTCACATTTTTTTGTTGGTTGTTGGTTTTTATATTTTTCACTTAAAAGTCTCTAATTATATAATATAATAATAAATTATCTTGGAATGCCAGGGCCTTTCAAATCTATACAAAAGCTTTTAGCGGCCAGTGTAGAATATTTACGGCACTATTTCATGAGAAAAAGTGTTCAAAAACCCCATCTCCCGGTGCTCGAATCAATTTCATGAGAAAATCTTTGTTTGGAATTCAATTCACTTGTGCATCCAAAAGCAGCCTAAATCAGCTTAACTCAGTGACTCTTTCATGCAAATGTTCTCCAGCTCAAGCTAAAGTGAGGAAGACATTTTATACAAATGTTCCTTGATGAATATATGCAAGCTGTTGAAGATCTGGTTGTCCCAAGGACTGAATTTGGTAATGCATTAGAGAAAGAGCATTACCATGTGAAGGTATTATTTTAGCCTCTATGGCTACGTTGTTACTAGTTTCCATTGAATAGATGAAGTTGTAATGCTCAAAGGTATTTTTTCTTTTTTTTTTTGGGTTACAAACAGAGTGACTCTTTCATGTAAATGTTCTACAACAGAAGATGGTGGAAAGCTTGAGCTTGTAAGGCAAGTATTACACCTTCCTCTAGTTAATATTCATAACTAGATGCTATTAGTAAAATGCATGTGCATTGCATTTAGGAAATAATTCAAAGTATGCAAAAGAACAATAAAATCACGGATCACTCCATGATTTACATCCTTTGTTGGGTACAACAGTTGAAAATTTTTAGTTTATTGCATACCATTGCTGTATTTCTCTTCTTATCTATATATGTGTACTTGTGTAGGCCACCAATTGAAATCGTAGGATTCTCCCATTGAGGATACTTTCCCTTCCCCTGTTTGTCTGAGACTATGGATGACTGTTGATTGAGTTGAATGGTGGAATGGGATTCATGTAGCCGACCCTATAGTTCTTGTTAGTTTAGTTTGTCTGTTCTAAAATCTTCTTTCACCCTTGATTGAGCTGTTCATTCTATTTCAGCATTGACTAGATCTTTTGGATTTTTTGGGTTCCGATTGTCCATGAACAAGGGGCAACAATTTCCCATTGTTGAATGGGAATATTATATTATTGATATTTAACTAGACGATATGCATGTTATACTCACCTCTTCAGTTTGTAAAGATGGGAACCATGATTCTCTTGTCTAGGCTATTAGTTTGTTTAAGCTTGTTTCCAGCAAAATTCTTATACAAACGGGTTATAGGTGATCAGTTCTCTTTCATTGACTATCTGCAAAGATTTTCCTTTGCAAGAACTCACACTACAACAAGACAGGGATTGCTTGATGCTCTTTAAACGTATTTTTACCGGCGTCTAGAACATAGCGGCTACTGTAAACATCTATACTATATATATATATATATATATATATATATATATATATATATATATATATATATCCTTAATCGCATCTCTTTTCCATTCGTGGCTTGTTTTTGCATGAGAGTAGGACATGAAAATGAAAGAGAGGCTCATTATGGAGAAGGAAACAGTCATTCAAGAGCGTGCTCCTCTGGAATATGATCAGGCCCAATCTGAGCTCAATTTGAGTCGTTCGTAAATGCAATAGAACAAAATGCACGTCTTTATTGCATTTTCTATTGCAGGTTAGTTTCATAAGGGATATGATCATGGCCAATCTAAGCTCAGTTTGAGTCATTCAGAGATGAAAGAATGTGGCATCGAGATTGGTGTTGTCGTTAAGGATCAACATAAAATTAGTGATGCACATGTTGAGAGGAAAAAAATGGAAAATGAGGTACTTATGGTGGTTGTTCTGTCCCTATTTTAACTTGCTTGATCTACGAAATTGCGGATGTGTTCTTGATAGAAATTTAATCCTTCTCATTTCACACAAATTAAATGGATGGAGATGGAATAGGAAGATTACACCCTGAAGGTAGATAAACTACTTGAAAGGCATAGTTAGATTGCAGTTGAGAAATAATGATATAGAAAAAGTGGGAAGATTATTAATTCTCATCTCATGATCCTCATAAATCAAGGGAGAAGCTTGAGAAACTTCAAGCTGAAAAATCTAGAGGTGTGATACATGATATGATTTAAGAGTTATAAAACATTGATAAAACAATGAAGAATGGCTATTGAGGACAGTCGTACCATCAAGTAGATTATTGAGATAAGTTACTTGCTTGTGTTTCCTAATTTAGCAATGAAACCCAAGTCACAGTTTAGATGGCATCATATCCTATATTGTTAGAAAATTAGCCTATTAAGTAAGAAGCTTGATTTTACATGCCTAATTGAAAAGGGAAGCAAGGTTGGTTTTAGATTTCTTACAAAATAACCAGTACCAAGAATCCATTTTGTGTATACATGTGTTGGAAAATGTTCTTACTGTGATATTCTTCAAATTTAAAAAAAAAAAAAAAAAAACCCAAAAAGGATCCTGTGATCTCATTTATTAATTAATAGAGGTTTGCTACCCCATGCACGCTCTCCACACCTTAAGCTGCAAAATGGATGAGGGAAGCAGGTTGTCACAGGCATGGAGGGAAGCACGCTCTCCACACCTTAAACTTCAAGCTGCAAAATCCTCACCTCTTATTAGTTATCACTAATAATTTTTTTCTTTAAGAGCCATCTATATCAGGGCCCATGATTTTTATTATTGCTTTAAGAGCCATCTAAATCAGGGCCCATGATATTATTGCTTAAAGAGCCATCTAAATCAGGGCCCATGATTTTTTATAGTCTATTATATGCCATGTGTACAATTATTTATTGCCTGCATATCAACCATCATACTCTACGAGAGTACCAAATAACACCCTTTTCACTTAAGAGGGGTGGAAGGATGTCCTACACTTGGTTCAACATCCACATTTCCCTCTTGAACTAATGACCCTGCTTTTTCTTTTTTCTTTTTTCTATTTTCTATTTTCTATTTTTTCTTTTTCATTTTCCTTTTGGGTCTTGGGTGGAGCATAGTTTTCTTTTCTTTTCTTTTTTTTTTTTTTTTTTCTATTTCTTCAGCACATAGTATGCTCCTTCATACTTCTTTGAAAAAATGTTCTGCTTCTAAGTATCAAAGCATTTCTTCATTTGATGATTCAACTCATATGTATCTTCTACCAATGATTTTGACAGTCTGCTATGTATCTTCTACATTCTGCGATCTTTGACAATCTACTGATTAGGCCCATGCATTTAGCAGCAGTATTTTCTACCTGCTTTTGGACATGTTTCTTCTAACATTAACTGTTGCTGCTATCATATTGCTTCAAGACCACGTCTATCTCTTCTAGTTTTGCTTGCTATAGTTTTCTCATATTTGAATAAAGATACCCGAGTCCCTTTAAACTATAAATTAAATCAAGTTAGGGCTTGTATTTTTGTCAAATATGAATATATGTCATTAATTCTTCAATAGTAATTGTTGCATGTGTTTTCGCACAATGGAATGCTCTGTTAAGCCCCATCTTTTATTTATTTATTTGTTTTTTCTTTTTAGTTTTTTGAGAAATGGTTAAACCTTGTGCTGTATGACATTTTCATTCTCTTCATAAAGTGAGCACTATGGTTTAGTATAACTCTTAACATGATATGCAAAATGGTTGTTTTGAGCTACAGTTCTCTGTTAGAGTTTGGTGTCCTTGGATTCGAGTTGGGGTTATTCAATGGAAAATCTAAATTCATTGGTTGTGTGGGAAGCTCGATTTGGAGATTTTTCAAATGGTGCTCAAGTGATGTTTGATCAGTTTTTGAGTAGTGGGGAGTCAAAGTGGCTGTGCCAAACTGGGCTTGTTGTGCTACTTCCTCATGGTTATGATGGTCAGGGCCCTAAACATTCAAGTGCTAGGTTGGAGCGTTTCCTTCAGGTATTTTTTGCAGTTACTTTTGTTAATTATTGTCTTGGATTATTTTTTTTTTGCAGTTACTTTTGTTAATTATTGCTTCATCAATAACTGTTCTGTTATTGTTTCAATCTTCTAGCAATACTTGAAGTTGCATATTTATGGGTGTGTCCATGTTTAGTAGTTGATACATGTCTTGTAGTCATCTGATAGGGAAGAGAATTGAACTTAAAATATGCATTGGACAGAATGGTAACACTGGAAATATAAAAGCTACCAAGCGTAGTATGTCATCAGGTTTAGAGATGAAGCTTGATGAGCTGCGGAAAGAGTTCTCTTCAAGTCATGAAGGAATATTGCCACATACCATTCTTTCCAATCAACAGATCAGCACGTTAAGCATCGAAAAACCAACTTCCATGGAGCAGCTAAGGACTAGCCTAGTTCTGACTATCATAGGAGCTGTTTTCAAGGGGCTAATGGTGGGTGATCCACTCTTCTCGTTACATACAAGTGGGGCAATCCAGAGTTCAAATCACTTCAGTCTTTTGACGTCACTCATGCTAGGAGTAGACCATTTAGAGGATTTGTTTTTATTTATTTATTTATATTCAAAACCATTTATTGTAATAAATATTATATATGTTTTTTTATTGTGTAGTAATATAAATTTTGTTTAATATTCAATTTTATTTCTATTACATTAATTTAAAAAAATTACTAGCTTCTTGGATCCAAAAAATGCATATAGCGGCGCTTGTGTAAAAATCTGGCGGCGCTTCTTTGTGAGAAAAGTGTCCGCCAATTTTTGTAGCGGCGCTTATTCGCGTCGCCAAACACAATTGTTATTAGCGCTCAGACAAAGCGCCGTTAAAATTTCTTGGCGCCGACGATACTTTTGAGCCACTACCATGAAGCGCCGCCGCTTTTAGGGATTTTGGCGGCGCTTCCCGCAGTAGTTGTAGTGTGAGACAAGGGCTGGATCCTTACACTTGCTCAAGTGGTAGACTATAAGGAGTTTCAACACACGGTAAGGCTATAATGGGAATAATTTTTCAAAGCTTGAAGGCCACCCTCCGAATATTTGGACGGTGAAACATCTTTGGAGAAATTTTACAACGATGACAGTAAGGTCAAAATCCCAAAAGACAACATAAGCACCGCCATTCGCCGAGCCTGATCTATTTGATTTGTCAATAGGTCTATATGATCTTATCTAAGCTTTTTATATTTGTGTCCTCCCTTCGTCCAGGTCTATATGATCTTATCAATGGGTTCACGGCAAATAAACATTACGGTGCACCCAAGGAAAGTTTCAACTGTCGTCGTCCTTTCCAGTGGTGTGGTCCACTTGATCTTGGATCCGCTTCATTTTTAGGCTCATAACCAAAAAATAGCTGAAAAAATGGATGGTCGGCCTGGATATGAAATACATATAGCCCTACAACACACAACACATCACCCCACCACCACTAGGGGTGGTGTGGGCAACACCGCCTAATCCGCCTGGAAGGCTGGAAGTATCAGTTCCTCCACCTAACGAATCCCACTGGAAATAACTCTACCACCTGATGCTCTCTAAGTCAATTCAAATAAATGGGACCACCCACCATTGATTTTTCTTTAAAAAAGGATGAGATGCAATTAAGTATTTGGGTGGGATTGTCGTACAACCAGTTTCTTATGACACATGGGAGCGTACGTCCCAACACTGATCTGGACCATCCATTTATTCCGGCCTAGTATTAGCTGCACATCAGGCAAAATTCATATCAATCAGATGATTCTGCACCCTTGAATGCTGGTCCCTCTTCTATAACCGTTCATTTCAGAAAGCCATATATAAAATTGGAATCCGGATTGTCGTGTTGGCACAAATAGGAAAAACCTGTCTCTTGTAATGTGATTGGGCCAGATCATCACAAACTAGGATTTTTCCTCTATGTGGCAAGTAGAGGATCCGGATTCATAAAATGGGTAGCATCATCTGACCGAATTACTTGTTTAGAATTATAAGCAATCCAATGAATATCCCTTAAAAAAAAATAACAATAAAATAAATAAATCCAAAGAATATCCAATTGAATAAATGCTTTAAGTTGATGGTTTGACCTATCTACCTGTCCAGGATCTTGGCCGTCCACTTGTGGATGCTGCTGTGATGGTTACAACCATCTGATTGGCCTGATTGTTGAAGCGTCATCAGACAAGTGTTGGGTAGAATGAATGAACGGTGTAGATCAACGCTTGGAGGGTTCAAATTGTAGAAAGAAAATAGCTGTACCGGAAGCCTAACAACTGTGTAGTTGCATGCATGATATCCTTTACCGTTTATATTTTATTTATTCTTTAAGACTCTGCAGGTGTGAACTATAAAATTTAAAGGACACATTAAGACATCTTAACTAAAAAAAGTGACGTGGATTGCATGCGGAGTAGCATGGTGAGTAAACTCTTGATGGGGTTCAATGTATATGTCTTATTATTATTATTATTATTATTATTATTATTATTATTATTATTATTATTATTATTATTATTTTAAATAACTAAGGAAGATTCGATTCATCATAGAGGGAAATTTACAAAATGTGGACATTCGGGCACCCCCATAGGCAAAAAAGGACAACAGGGGCGCATATTGTGAGAGCGACCGCTAACGGCCACAAACGGCCACCTAGAGACAAAACAAGACTATGAAATAGCTCCACGGGATGACCCAAGGGAGCCAAGACCAACTTTGTCGAGGAAGATTAGCCCACGGACCTGGGTTGGGAGGTCCTTCACCTGGTGAAAATAATCGCCAGATTGGCGCCTACTCCCTTCCCAGGCCATACCATCAGCCGGACCATTGCCTTCTCTACTAACGAATCTGAAGATGAAAGATTCCCTTCGCACCAACCTATCTATCCTTTGGACCCAAGGTTTCCACCGCCCGGTGTTGAGAGATTTCCCTAAAAGATGGTCAATGATGACCCTTGAATCAGATTCAATTTCAACCTTGTTTAGCCACAATTTCAGGCACAAAATGATCCCGTCATGAACCGCTCGAAGCTCGACTCCATTATTGGAACTCACACCGTAACCATTAGAGAAAGCGAAGATTAGATCACCGTTGACATTCCTGCAGATGCACCTACCTCCGGATAGGCCAGGATTCCCTCTACAAACCTGTCCAAATTGACCTTTACCCAATCCATAACCGGTTTGGCCCACTTAATAACTTCGGTGTGAAGCGAGGGAGAGGAGGAGAATAGTTCTTAGAACATCCTGGGGCTGATACCGCAAGGGGCACATTTCCTAGTTTGCTGCCTACAAGAGTGGAGGCCAAGATTCTGAGGCTATTATAATGGAGGCTCTCATTGGTTTGTTATCAATCATCGCTACATTCCTGGCTTTCCAGATTTCCCAGAGGATCAGGATTGGAAGGAGTTTGCAGATGTGGGATGGAGCACTGCCGGGGGCCGACGCCCGATGCCATTGAAGAAGCCTACCTACCAGGGATTGATGCTGCAGAATGGGGATCCTAATCATGGAGCTGAAATGGGCCCATACCGATGAGGCTTGGTTCCCGTAGAGGAAGAGGTGAAGGATAGATTCCATGTCAGGTCGATAAGAGGGCCCCACATCGCAGCAATTACAGCGAGAAGCTAACTGAATACCTTTGCATTGGACTATTGCATCCACTGGGACTGCACACTAGATTAGCCTCCATGAAAAAATAAAGATCTTGGGCGGTAACAGCTTATGTCAGATCCAATTCGATGAAATGGTGGGAGGATGGCGTAATGGACCATGCCGACTTGATCGAGAAGGAGCCAGAAGATCATGGGGCCATAAGCAAACTGGATTCTCGTCCGAAATGGCAAATCCACCATGAATAATGAGAGAGAATACTTCCTGGGATAAAAAGGATAAAACAGAGGATGGAGGCAGGGGACCAGCAAGTCCAAGGAACTCATTGATCTTAAGGGATTGCAGGGCCTTCTGTTGAGGGTCAAATATTGCATATCAGACCCCAATTACTGCCTGGATTTACGAACATGATACCATTTAATGCCCTATTTTAATCGTGTTTGTGATGCAAGGTACATTTGCAAGCGTGGACTGAAAAAAGATGCTAAAAGCCGAGATTTAATGCTCAAATTTCACAAAAGCATGGGACGGATCCCAGAGGACAAAGATTGACTGATTTATACGTCAGGGATTCAAGAAAATCAAGCTGTGTATGTTAGAGAGGCTCAAAAGTCGTCCAAGATGCAAGATTACATGGTTCCCGCCATCTGATTGACTCAAGACTTCATACATGAGCTGAAGACCATAAATGAACCGTACACGTCAAAATTCAACTCTTGGATCCCTATGAAATTGGTCCAACGAACAGATCAGCTCCCATATCAGCGATCTGAGGCCCACCTGATCTCTGGATATGGCTCAATTTTGGAAGCAACGTCTTAAATGATGTGGCACATCAGATGGACGGAATAGATTTTACATAAGCATCACAGTGGACCCTGCACTTGAGGTGCGTGTACACCATGTACACGCACACTAGACGTGCACTATACCATCCAAATCGTTCGTGCCATGCAACGTGGACCGATAGATTTCTTAAATCTCAAAGAACGCACGATGTTCTTCACGTGTCCGTCGGTTCGTGATTGTGGGCCTCACTCATCATCCAGATAATGAATCTGGACCGTTCAAGGTGACGAAGGAGGGGGTATTACCCTCGCCTAGGTGACGAAATCTCTGAAGACAATGGAGATCAGTTTTCAACTGATCAAACGCAGAACGGACGGCGGAACTAAAGATCAAGTGGGCCGCGCCGATTTTTCTCCAAAGATATCATTTTCGACCGGTTTTTCTTGAGGTTTCCAATGGTCGGAATGGATTTCCTGACCGGCGTTTATCCTGGGTCCCACCAATCACCAGCGGAAGGCTCGGCACGAGCTCTGTTCGCAGACAGAGCCTGCGGACGGATCTTCTGGGCCACCATCATGCATCCTCGGCTTGATCTGGACCGTCCATTAGAACCCTACGCCTCCTATCATTCAAACCTAGATGGTAGAATTTCAAGAAACAACGACGATCGGTTTTCCACCGTCTAAATGGAAGAAGAACGATGTAAGAAAAATTCCATGGATCACACTGAAATCAGTCAAGAACCATCACTTCCCAACCAGTTTTTCGACACCTTTCCAATAAACGGAGTGGATTCTTGAGTTGGCTTCAATAATAGGGCCCACCAATCACTAAGAGCGGTCAGTTACAAGGACTGTTCGCAACGTGTTTTAGCGTGACTGTTCTTACGCACTAGCTGCGTAAAAACTGACCATCCTCCCAGGCTCTATAAAACGAAGACAGAGAGAGGAACGTGTGGGGGCATCTCGGAGCAGCTTGGCTTGGGGCTTAGACGTGGATCGGTCGAGAGAGAGAGAGGAACAGTTAAGTTTTTATTTTATTTTTCTACTTGTTTTCCTTATTTATTTTTTTAAGATGTATAGCCTATCCATGCTAGGCTAAACCTCTTAGCTAGGGCTAAGAGGTGAAGCTTGTAACGTGATGGGATGCCTCTTTGCTTGAGTCTTTGTTTAGACTGAATTGATGTTGATTTGGGTTTTATTATGGGAATGTGTTTTTAGTCTTTAATGGTCTGTTGACTGAAATTACAATGGGTCTGCAATGGCTTTGAGCATGTTCTTTTCCTCTTTATGTTTATGACGTCGGAAGCCTCCGTTGTTCACCATCGTCTCTCGGGCATGGTGGGATGCCTGCATTCTTCCTAACCTTCATGGCATGTTGATTGGTTGGTAATTAGATTAATTCTGTTGTTTGCTTTGTCTCCGGGCATAGTTTGGTGATGGAATCCATTCTAATTCATACACCTTTATCTCTTGAAACCTATATCAATGGCGCTTCAGCTAATTTTCCCGATTTGTAATACAGTGCATAAGATCTCCCGATCTCTACAAGTGGATCCTCCGAATCCCTAGTTTCCCTTCTCGATTTTTCCTAAGTTTTAGATTAATATTTCATCATTATTCTTCAAATTACAATCGATTTAGATTTCATCTCATTCTAGTTCTATTTCTACTTATTTTCAGATAACGTATAGGTTTCAGTCCCTGTGGATTCGACCTCGGTCTTACCGAGTTTATTACTACATCACAACCCTATACTTGGGAGTGAACAAGTTTTGGCCGTTCTTGGGACCGACGGCTACGATTTTCTGAAATTAATTGGATTTAGAGTTAGTTTAAGATTAGGATTTTACTAATTTTAATTTTTAATTTTGTTTTCTATTTGATTCATAGAACTAACTTATTTTCTATTCTGTAGGTTATTAAGATAAACTTCTAATTTGGTAAACTCTTTCTGATTTTCTAGATTTTCTAACTCTTTAGATTTGGTTTGCTTTAGAAATTTCTTCTATCTAGAAACTAACTTATTTTGTTTTGTTTTGCAGGTCTTTAGCTTAGGGACTTCAAGTTGGTAATCTCCTTTCAACTTTTTCTTTCTTTCTATATTTTCATTTTCTTTCTTAGGATTAGGTTTAGAATTTATTTGAGGGCTGCGAGTGTTTCATGCCCAAGTGGGCCCGTGACGACACTCGACGTCTCTTGACTGAAGGAGGATTAGTTGAGGGGTTGACTGTCCATCGCAGGACTAGACACCGCTCGAATTCCCCTGAGTTAATTGAGGTTATGACTGCAAATCAACCTCAAACACTACCTCAACATATGGATGAGGAAGTACATGAGGTTATGACTGCAAATCAACCTCAAGCACTACCTCAACATATAGATGAAGAAGTACATGATGAGAATGAGGTGCATCAAGCACCCCCGCCTCGTACTTTACGGGATTATTTACAACCGGCGGGGGTGAGTACGCCCTCATGCATGATTTTTCCTGAAAACACAGTGATGTATGGACATCAAGCCAGGAGTTATCCAACTCCTTCCTAAATTCTATGGGCTTGAATCAGAAAGTCCATACTTACATTTGAAAGAGTTCGATGAGATTATAGCCACCTTATACTTTCCCAATGTATCCGAGGATACAATCAGGCTGAAACTCTTTCCTTTTTCCTTGAAAGAAAAGGCTAAGACGTGGTTACATTCACTGCGTCCTAGATCTATTGGCACATGGAATGATTTGCAGAGGGAATTCATAAAGAAATTTTTCCCACACCATAAAATGATTACCCTCAGAAAAGCAATCATGAACTTCGCCCAAAAGGAAGATGAAACATTCTACCAATGTTGGGAAAGGTTCAAGGATCTTGTCAGTTCATGCCCACAACACGGTTTTGAAATGTGGCGCATTACAAATTTTTTCTATGATGGACTAACATCTTCCATGCGCCAACTGGTCGAGACAATGTGTAATGGAGAATTCATGAATAAAGAAGTCGATGAGGTATGGGATTACCTCGATAGACTTGCCGAAAATGCACAATCTTGGGACCATTACCCAAAATCAAACACCACGTCTAGGCCAACTCAATCTAAGGAGAAAGGTGGAGTACATCTCCTGAAAGAAGAGGATGATGTAAATTTTAAAGTGACTAATCTCATGCGACGAGTCGAGGCCATGGAAGGAAAGAAGGATAAGGTTAATGAAATTGTTTGTGGCATCTGTGATTGCAACATTCACACAACTGAAAATTGTCCTACAATATCTGTCTTTCGAGGAGTATTGAATGAGCAAGTTAATACCGTAAAAATTATCAAAGACCTTTCAATGGATCTACCTCCAATACATACAATCCTGGTTGGAGAAATCATCCAAATTTTAGTTGGAGGAATGGACAAACTGCTACCCCTCAAAGTTTCTTCAATCAAAATCCAAATCAGGGGAAACCTCAAGAAGAACCGGTTCAAAATTCCATACAAGAGCTGACTCAGGCAGTGCGTGGACTTACAGACTTTATGCAAAAAATAGATTCACGTATGACGGTTATAGAAAAGGGGATGCTCCCTACACAACCGCTCCCCAATCCTAAACCGCAATACGAGATAAATGATCCCAGCTCTTCAAATCAAATGGGACACGCTAAATCCATCACCACTCTTAGGAGTGGGAAGATCATTGATAAAACCCTTCTGGTTAGGCCCGAAAAGCCTCAAGAACCAGAAGAGGACAATAATGATGGATCTCGTGATGTCCCACAAAATTTAGAACCGGAACTTCTAGAGAAGCCGGTTGTCGTTTCCCAACTAGTTGGTTGCACCAAAACGTCTTTCTAACTCTCAGATATTCGAGGTGTTGAAACAAGTGAAAGTCAACATTCCTCTACTTGATGTCGTAAACAGTTCCTCTATATGCAAAATTTCCGAAAGACCTATGTACGACCAAAAAGACGGTAAAGCATTCAAAAGAAGATCTTCTTGATCGAGAAAGTGAGTGCCATCCTGAAGCAAGACGTGCCGCAGAATTCAAGGATCCCTGTGAGCCCAACCATATCATGTGTAATCGGGAACCATCGAATTGATCATGCACTTCTTGACTTGGGAGCGAAGCGCCAATCTAATCCCCTACTCGGATACAAACAGTTAGGATTGGGTGAGTTAAAACCTACCCTAACCATACTACAACTTGCCGATCGAACTTCGTGTATCAAGAGGGATTATTGAGGATGTGTTAGACCAAGTCGATAGATTTTACTACCCTGTAGATTTTATCATCCTGGACACCAAACCCATCAACAACATGACCACTCAGATTCCCGTCATTCTTGGTCGCCCATTCCTTGCCACGTCAAATGCAATCATCAATTGCAGGAATGGTGTCATGACTATGTCTTTTGAAAATTTGACATTGGAGTCAAACATCTTTTTCAATAACGGCAAAGAACGTAGAGGATGATGACGATGTCCACGACATTAACATGATCGATACTTTCGTGGAAGATATGACACCCCTTACCTTATCCTCTGATCCTTTAGAGACGTGCTTGGCCCACTCCCATGAGTTTGATGATGATATGATTAGGGAGACGTGTGCCTTGCTTGATACTGCACCGGTACTTGAAGTTAACCTGGAGGCCACAATTTGAAGAATTGCCACAACCGATGTAGTGCCTCTACCGTCTAACCTCAAGGCACCGAAGCTTGACCTAAAACCTTTGCCCTCGATTTGAAATATGCCTATTTAGGTCAAGATGAGACATACCCAAAGGATGATCTCTCCCACCTAGAGAAAGAACAGGAGAGTATGCTCATATCTACTCTCATTGAGCATAAAGGAGCCCTAGGATGGACGATAGCGGACCTCAAAGGAATCGATCCCTCGATTTGTACTCACCACATATATCTTGAGGAAAATGCAAAGACCGCTCGGCAACCACAACGTAGACTAAATCCAAACATGAAGGAAGTGGTTAAGGCCAAGGTTCTTAAACTATTGGATGTGGGTATCATATACCCTATATCTGATAGTCAATGGGTGAGTCCAACTCAGGTAGTTCGTAAGAAGTCCGGAATCACCATCGTAGCCAATGCTAATAATGAACTCGTGCCAACTAGAGTCACTACTGGTTGGAGAATGTGCATTGACTACAGAAAGTTGAATACCGTCACAAGGAAGGATCACTTTCCTTTGCCCTTCATCGATCAAATCTTGGAAAGGCTAGCTGGTCATTCCTATTACTGTTTCCTTGACGGGTATTCGGACTACAATCAGATTGAAATTGCCCCTGAGGACCAGGAAAAGACCACATTTACATGTCCCTACGGCACCTTTGCTTACCAAAGGATGCCATTTGGACTATGTAATGCCCCTGCCACCTTTCAGCGATGTATGTTGAGTATCTTTTCTGATATGGTGGGGCAATATCTAGAGGTCTTCATGGACGATTTCTCTGTCTATGGTTCATCTTTCAGCAAGTGCTTGGAAAGTCTTAAATGTGTGCTGAAAAGATGTGAAGAAAAGAACTTGGTACTTAATTGGGAGAAGTGTCATTTCATGGTTCATAAGGGAATTGTCCTTGGACATATCATCTCATCCAAGGGAATTGAGATCGATAAGGCAAAAATCGATCTTATCTCTGACCTGCCTCCACCCAAGAACATCAGGGACGTGCGATCCTTCTTAGGACACGCAGGATTTTACAGGCGATTCATAAAGGACTTTAGTCTCCTCTCTCGTCCTTTATGTAATCTTCTTCAAAAGGATGTTCTATACGAGTGGACTGAGCAATGCCAGGAAGCTTTCACCAAACTTAAAGGCATGTTAACTACTGCACCTATCATGCAGCCACCCGATTGGAGCCTTCCTTTTGAGCTTATGTGCAACGCCTCTGATTATGCTCTTGGAGCGGTGCTTGGTCAGAGAAAAGATAAGAGGCCCTACGTCATCCATTACGCGAGTAGGACTTTAAATCCTGCCCAAGTGAACTACTCGACTACAGAAAAGGAACTTTTAGCCGTAGTGTTCGCCTTGGACAAATTTAGGTCCTACTTGATCGGATCCAAGATCATTATCTATACAGATTATACGGCACTGAAGTATCTTCTTTCTAAGAATGATTCTAAGCCCCGCCTGATACGATAGATCCTTCTACTCCAAGAATTTGATTTGGAAATTAAAGATAAAAAGGGAGTAGAGAACGTAGTGGCCGATCACCTTTCTCGCCTTAATACCTTAATTCCCTTGAGGCGACCCATATCAATGACATGTTCCCTGATGAACAACTGTTCAGAGTCTCCCATTCACCTTGGTTCGCTGATATTGCTAATTATCTTGCTACAGGTTTCATACCAACACATTGGACTGCGCAAGATAAGAGGAAATTTTTCACTGAGGTACGTAAATTCTTCTAGGACGATCCATACTTGTTTAAATATTGCCCAGACCAAATTTTGAGGAGATGTGTGCCAGACGATGAGCATCAGAGTGTCATCTCCTTCTGTCACTCACAGGCCTGTGGTGGTCACTTTTCTGCAAAAAAGACCACGGCCAAGATTTTGCAGTGTGGCTTCTATTGGCCCACTATGTTCAGGGACACTCATGAGTTTTGCAAAGCTTGTGAGCGTTGTCAAAAATTGGGAGCATTGTCCCGTCGAAATATGATGCCCTTAAATCTCATTCTTATCATAGAGGCATTCGATTGCTGGGGCATCGATTTCATGGGACCATTCTCCCAATCTTTTGGGAATTTATATGTTTTGCTTGCCGGAGACTATGTCACTAAATGGGTCGAAGCGATTCCATGTCGGAATAATGACCCGTACGGTCATTAAATTCCTAAAAGAGAACATCCTTTCCCGATTTGGAACGCCTCGAGCTATTATTAGTGATGGGGGCTCACACTTTTGTAATAGGCCATTCGAGAGTTTAATGAAGAAATACGGTATCTCTCATAAGGTGAGCACCCCATACCACCCACAGACAAGTGGGCAAGCTGAGATTTCTAATAGGGAGATCAAACACATTTTGGAGAAAACGGTTAACCCTGACCGTAAGGATTGGTCAATTCGATTGACCGATGCCTTATGGGCGTACCGTACTGCTTTTAAAACTCCTATTGGAATGTCTCCCTTTAGACTCGTCTATGGGAAGGCTTGCCACTTGCCTGTGGAGTTGAAACATAGAGCTTACTGGGCAATCAAAAATTTGAATTTCAATCTGAACAACGCTGGCTCGCTACGCAAACTTCAATTAAATGAACTTGAAGAAATCCGGAACGATGCATACGAGAATTCGAGAATTTACAAGGACAGGATGAAGGCGTTTCATAACCAACATATTCTACGAAAATCATTCACGCCAGGTCAGAAAGTCCTTTTGTATAATTCTCGATTACATCTCTTTCCGGGTAAGCTTCGATCTCGTTAGACCGGCCCTTACATTGTTGTTACTGCTTATCCTCATGGGGCCGTCGAGATAAGAGATCCCGACAATGGCAAGGAGTTTAAAGTAAATGGACATCGGTTAAAGCCATTTGTCGAGAAATTTGATTCAGAGGACATGTCCATGCCTCTGACTGATCCTGTCTACCAGGACTGATCTCCTAGTCTGATGGAGGTATAGGTAGGTTTATCACTTTCTTAGGACTAGGGTAATTTGCTTTATGTTATTTTAAGATAGACGGTAAACTTAGCGCTCTTGGGAGGCAACCCAGCTTTTCCATTTATTTCATTTTCCTAGTTAGTTCAATGTTTGTGGGTAACATTACTGCAAACCCTCACGAGACTACAACTCGTCCACTAGGGGCAACCTAGGGGTTTAAAGGCTTGTTGCATATGCTAAATGCAATCGAGAGCACCTGCGAAAGTGGTATAGGTTGGATTTTATTATTCTTGTTTTGTTTTCTCTCTCGTGCTGACGGATTCCATGCTGCGATCTCTTGAAAGTCTCTCACGATTCATCATTCAGGTACTATCTTCCCATCACTTCATATTTACTTTTCGTTGTCCCATGTGCATTGCATATTCATATCTTTTACATTGAGGACAATGTAGATTTTAGGTTGGGGGTGGGAGATTAGGTAGCCTAATCAGTGTTTTTCTTGGTCTTGAGCAAAAATTGTGAAAATTTTTAAATTTTTTCTGGAAATTCTTGTGAATTTGAAGTGATTTGACGACCGTCTTTGATTTAGAATTACCGGATATGGAATGTTGGTAATTCATGACTCCTGGATTCAGTTGTCCGTTAGATTTCACAGTTAAGTTTGAATTATTAATCCATAATTAGAAGCTGTAAACATTGATTGAGTCATGATTTCACATGCCACATCTCGCGTACACATTAAGATTTCAGTTTGATACTGAAGGGTTAATTTGGTGATTAGTAAGCATGGAAGGAACCAACTTGAAAAATTGGCTATCATGATCAATTGAAAGGAAAAGATACCTTTGAAAAAGGTTAGGTGAAGAATCTTCACCATAGGTTTGCTCCCTATAAGTGTGGATCTCATTCATGTAAAAAAAAAAAAGTTTGGGTGTTCATTCTTCACCATAGGTTTGCTCCCTATGAGTGAGGACTTGATTTCCCCTCCTTGGCGTTAGTTTTAATAGAAAAATCAAAAGTTGATAGAATGAAAGAATGATCTGTGAGGCAAGTTCTGGTTTAGGTGTTGGTGGTTATGAAATTTTTTTATTGGCTACCAATGATATCATGAAATTGCAATTTGATCTCTTAATGATGATAAGCCGAGATTACACTATACACTCATGGAACTCAATGTTTAGAATTATTCTAGTTAATGGATTAATATTTGAACTTGATTATGAAGTTATTGCAAGCTTGATTCCAGGAGAAATTTATGCCTAACATTCATGAATCTCAGACTTCTAGTATCTGGATTGTTTTTAAAATCACTCGAGTTCTTAGAAATTGTTTGGTAATTCTCAATTTATTTTTCGCATACTTTGCTCGGGACTAGCAAAATGCTGGTTGGGAGTTGTGTTGAGGGTCAAATATTGCATAT